>OX454418.1:30116449-31316449 GCA_949715475.1 Microchrysa polita | reverse complement strand
ATTGTAAGCTTATCAATTGAATGAAGACTTTCTCATGATGACTAGAAACACGTTAATCCTTTTCCTCAGCTATACACTTTTCCCAAAATTTAACTTTCTTATTTCTCGTAAACCTTATTAATAGAGTTACGTAATGGAAATTGCAGGCTCCATATTTATCTTTATATGGGCAATGGGCAAAAAAGCCCAGCCCAGAGTAATTACACTTTCTTGTCATGTTTCTGTTTTCCATTGTGTTTCAAGACCTTGTAAGTGAACAAAACGTGCTGACAAGCGATTCTGTATCCTTCGCTACCTAGAATATCGTTAGGGCAGATTTTGTTCTTATAGTTTTCGTTTTCCATGCTGATCTTCTGCCTGTATTGCCGACGAAGAAGGAGTCAAACCGGCGTGAATATACGTATATCATGTGGATTCGTTCCAGAACGTTACTTTCAATAGAAAGCTCACATTTGACTAGATATTCCTCATACAGATGGTGCTGTAAAATATTTAAAGCTTGGTGAAAATGATAAATCGGAGCAGACGGATTTCGTTTTGCAAAAATCTTGGATTTTGTTTTTTTTTTTTCAGGTATATTTTTACAATTCTGATAAGGACGCCCATAACTTGCACAGACCATCGTAACAGATGAATAACCTATGCTCCATGAACACGATTCATATTTCTGTAAAAAGTGCAGCAAAATGCATTGCTTATATTTTATTTTGTTAATGTCTGGGAAGTGGAAAATCAACTGGTGTGGGAGTTGTTGAGGTGGTTGCACCACTTTGGTCAGGTGAGTTTTGATTGGTAGAAAAATTGGAATCGGGCTCTGATCTGTGAGTTTTGTCGAACGTTTAACTGCGGAAATAATGATCTGACCAAAAACAACAAAGTTGTAAAAGTTACCCCGCCAAAGAAAAATTCATCTGCCGCAAAAAGAATACATATCACTCCACTCCGCCGCTCATGTGTAATTTTGTTTTACGTGTAAATGCTGGAGAAGTTTAAATGTGCAGGACAATCCGCCGCTCATAAGTAATTTTGTTTTAGGTGTAAATGCTGGAGAAATTTAAATAATCAGGACTACTTCTCAAAGTAATTTGGTGGGAGCTTTAACATTTTACTCAGTGCGGCTTTGACGGCTCCCACCAAATTACTTTAGGAAGTAGTCCTGTACATTTAAACTTCTCCAGCATTCACACCTAAAACAAAATTACATCCAGCATTTACACCTAAAACAAAATTACTTATGAGCGGCGGATTGTCCTGTACATTTAAACTTCTCCAGCATTTACACGTAAAACAAAATTACACATGAGCGGCGGAGTGTAGTGATATGTATTCTTTTTGCGGCAGATGAATTTTTCTTTGGCGGGGTAACTTTTACAACTTTGTTGTTTTTGGTCAGATATCAGATATTTTTGCATACTTAAATAGCCAACTAATATTTTTGTTTTGGGATATTGATATCCCAGTGTCCCAATTTCCTAATGTCCTTTTATGTCCCAATGTGCTAATATCACAGTGTCCCAATTGCCTAATGTCCGAATTTCCCACTACCCTAGTGTCCCAGTGTCCCTGTACCACAATATCCCAATGTCCCAGTCTCCCTGTGTCCCAGTTTCCCAGTCTCCCACCTAATGTCCTAACATCCCAATATCCAATTGTCCTATTGTCCCAAGGTCCTCATGTCCCAGTTTCCTAATATCCCAGTTCCCCAATGTACCAAATGTCAGTGGCCCATTGTTCCCACGTCCCAGTTTCCCCAGTGTACCTAATGTCCCAATGTCCTAATGTGTTAATGTCCTAATATCCCAATGTCCTAATGACTTAAGACCCTAATGCCCATATGTCCTTATATCCCAGTGCCCCAATGTCACAACATCCCGATGTCTCAGTGGCCCAATGTCCCTCTGTACCAATGTCCGATTGTCCCAAAGTCATAATGTCCCAATGTCCTAATATCCCAGTGGCCCCATGTCGCAGTCTCCCAGTGTCCTAATGCCCCATTATCCCAATGTTTCAATGTCACAATGTTCCAATATCCCAATGTTCAAATGTCCTAATATCCCGATGTCCCAATATCCCGATTTTCCAGTAGTCTAATGTCACCACGTCGCAGTTTCCCCAGTGTGCCTAATGTCCCAATATCCGAAAGTCCTAATGTGCTAATGTCCTAATTTCTCAATGTCCCAATGTCCTAATGACCCAAGACCCTAATGTCCCAATTTCCTAATATCCCAGTGCCCCAATGTCCCAATATCATGATGTCCCAATGTCACAATATCCCGATGTCTCAGTGGCCCAATATTCCTATGTACCAGTTTCCCAATGTCCGATTGTCCTATTGTCCCAAGGTCATAATAATGTCCCAATATCCATTAGGATATTAATCCCCGTGCCCCAACGTCCTAGTCTCCCAGTGTCCTAATGTCCAAATATTCCAATGTCCCAATATCTCAATGTTTCAATGTCCCATTGTCTCAATACCCCGATGTCCCAATGCCCCACGTCCCAGTGTGCCTAATGTCCCAATGTCTTAATGTCCTAATGTCCCAAGACGCTAATGTCCCATTTTCCTAATATCCCACTTCCCCAAGCTCCTAGCCTCCCAGTGTCCCAATGTCACAGTGTGTTTTAAAAAATTGTCAATGCGATGAGCCGAAAGACGCAATTGCTGGAAATCTTTTGTTAACTTTACCTATAATTTACCGTTATTCCATCCACTTATCTAAATGGAAGGCATTGATTCGTTAGAAGGACCACCAGAGGATAATTCATTCCAAATTTCATAAATATCCCATCACGCAGAGAGACAGTAGAAGCAAGTCTTTCTGCAACTGTAGACTCCAGTCTGAAATTGGGTTAATCGCTTAAGTCTGTGAGGGTGAAAATTTCACCGTTTATTGCATATATCTTACCCGTTATTGTGCCGATCGAAGTTTTTTTTTAAAAGGCACTAGAACAGGATATGTGGAATATTTTGGTAAACATTTTTTTTTGGGGGATGTTGCCTGGAAGGCTGTAGCCCTGTCAAAGGAAAAAGCAAGTTGTCTCCGGTAATCATAGACTTGTTCGCTTTCGTTTTTTTCCTTTGGCGGGTGATACGCTCTCTCGTCTCTTGATACGGTTAGATTGACGATGAGTCTAGTGACGAGATTGCAGTTTTAATGGATTCGAAAAGTTGCTTCATAGACTATTGCTGCGAAAAATTGCGAGAGCGTCAACTGAACGTTTTTTATAGAAAAATATTCAATCAATAATTCGTATTATCTTTCCTCTACTTTAAATGATTCTGTCCTGATTATAGACAGTTCAAATTAGCGAAATTTTTACCAAAAAAAATATCGTCAATATTTTGCACTAAAATCACTTGGTGCAGTCCATGCATTTTCTTTCAAAACCTTAGACACCAATTAATATAGGTGAAAGGAAATCACACATCACAATTCAGGAGGAAAATATGAAAATCTTGCAAAAAATACGTATTAGAACATCACTATTCAAAGAACTTATCTAGTGTCCTCCGTGTGCAAATAATCCGAGACAAGAACATATTAGCATACAATCATATGGGCGTGGCTATTATGACCTGACCTTTGTCCTGATTATGCATAATTACCATAAGTGAAGCTCGTCAAGCTTATAACATCCTCTATATTAGATCAACCTTTCACACAATCTTAGATTCACCCATTCTGTTGTAATGGCCATAGAAATGAAAAACACGCCTGACCTTTGCATGCGTAATTTATTTTTAATCTCTATCCAATGACTTGCACGCTTCACTTCACAGTCGACTAACCCGAGAAATAATGCTTGAAAAGTGCAACCACATATTATTTCCACTCCAAAAAGTATGCAATTCACCTGAACAAACAGCAAGCATCGCAAATCATGGTAATTCCAATTCGAAAGCTCATTCAGTTGGATAAAATTATATGCAAAGCTTGCGTACTGCGTACCTATTTCAATTTACATTGCATACTTATAGGAAACTATTAAAATTAAGCGGTCAGCGATGGACAACCTTTACCACGTGAATGACTTTTAATTTTAAAATCGTCAGGACCTTGAGTCTAGCAAAATGTAGGCTTGGAAAGGGAAATGAGTTAGGATTTTTGTTTGGTATATACAAACACACAAGTTTTTGTATAAATCATTCCTATATAAATATTTACCTTTTCTGGTAATTTTTTCATTGTATATACAGGGTGTCCCGCATTGGGTGGTCAATACTGTAAGGGTTAATAGCGCAACTTATTTCAGCAAGAAAATTACCAATACAGTCGGATTTTTTTTACCTTTACCTTGTTATCGCTCTTTTTGTGAAAGTCATCGAAAATCGTGACTTGTCATGCAGAATTATTATTTTGCAGCCCCCCTCATAACTTAATCCAAGATTTGATTTCAAATCAAGGTAAATATTTTCTTATCGGATTATTCAAACTGAAATTTTATTCATTTATTTTTTATATTTAAGTATCGCAATTTTGAAAATTTCTTAAATAAAAATGGAAATAAAGTTTTAAAAACGAGAAAGAACCAATACACTAAAAATATAAGAACTAATGATTAAATGGGTCTGTTTGATGAATTGTAATAATGCTGCTGGAATTCGGCTCCTCCATTTTGTATGCAGACTCGACACCTTCGGCTCATGGAAGAAACGGTCCGAAGGATTTCAGGAGAGTTTTCCTTTATGTTGTCACATGCATCGTTAATTCGCTGCAGCAAGTGTTCCCGATAGGGAATCGGCTTGGAATAGACAATATTTTTTAAGTTACCCCATAAATAAAAATCGAGTGGAGTAAGGTCGGGACTTCTCGCAGGCCACGCAACTGCCCCAAATCTGCCAATCCACTTTCCGGGAAATTCGTTTTCTAAACATTCTTTAATAGGTCTCGCATTTTGAGCGGGGCACCCGTCCATCAGCCACCAGATTTCATCACACTGAGGCATCTGATTGATTATGGGCAATATTTCGTTTTGTAACAATTCGATAAAGCTTCAGGAATTTAGTCGAGGGGGAAGGATCAAAGGGTCAATAAGTTTATCACCCACAAGACCTACCCAAACATTGACACGAAACTCATATTGAAATCGAGATTGGCGAGTTTCATGGGGATTGCTTTGAGCCCAGATGTGATTATTCCGGGTGTTGAAAACGCCACTACGTGTAAACGTGGCTTCATCCGTCCACATTATTTTTGTTTGAAAATCACGGTCTTCCCGGATTTTTTTAAGAAACCAATTGCAAAATGTTATCCTCCTCTGACAGTCGCTCGGTAGTAATTCCTGAACTTGCGTAAGGTGGTACGGATACCGGTTGTCCGACTGAAGAGTTCTTTGGATCGTCATCCGATGAATATCCAGCTGAAGTCCTGCTCTACTCGTTGCATTTGCCAAACAATGTACAATTTTCAAATATCTTACAGTTCTGGTCAAAATAATGTAGCTATCCCGAATTATAATAGCCTTTGTTTGTCTTTTTTTCGAGTAAAGGGAAAATTTTTAGCGATTCCATTGAAGCCTCGATTTTTACCATTAAATGCGTGTTTCTCTAAAATTCTGCAATGTAAATATGAAAAGTGATATACCGTTGGAAAGCCAACATGTTGAAGCAACTTTTATCAACTTTGCAGAGTTGTACGTATAAAGCACCGTTATGAAATTACTGTTCGAATTTTCGATGAAAAATCTATTTTAAAATTTCTATTAAGTTTGAGTAACTGTATCTTGAAAGTGGCGATAATGTTGGCAACAGGAAGAACTTCAGTTTTTGTAAAATTTTATGTAGTTTCTGAAACTGAAATCAAATCTTGGATTAAGCCATCAGGAGGGCTGTAAATCATGATTTTGTATGACAAGTCACGATTTTCGATGACTTTCACAAAAAGAGGTAACGGTAAAAGAAATCCGATTGTATTGGTAATTTTCTTGCTGAAACAAGTTGCGCTATTAACCCTTACAGTATTGACCACCCAATGCGGGACACCCTGTATAGGTATGGTCACAGCTTGAAAACAAAATATGAATTACGTTTTTGTTGAATAGTCGTGTTTTTGTCATGTCATATTCATGCAAACATTAGAATACGAATTTAAAATCTAAAATGGGATTTGGAGGCTTGGCATCAGGATCAAAGGATGAAACTTTTCCGCTTAACTCACCCCACACAGTTGTCACGAATTTCACCTCTTTTACTCGATTTCATTTCCTTACGTTCGTCGGAATATAAAATGAAATGAAACCACGTCAAAGGAGAGTGTAGCAGTAGCGCTTTTCGTGTGGCTGTGGTTCCTGTGTCTTAAAAGGGGTATGGTGGTGTCTATGACACAAACAGACAAAAATTCCTCAAGGGTTACTTTCAATGTGGGCGTATAGGAGAGACATTACAAATATAACAAGAATTGGAAGAGAGGAAAAACAAAAATTCGAGGTGGTAGCGTAGGGTATATTTCCATCCACAGGAGAAAAAAAATGCAAAAGGACTCTTTTTAGCGTGAAATCCGATACGAAACGAAAATCGTATTCTTTCTAGTTCGTTTGAAAATTCATACACAAAATATGTACACACGGGAATTGTGTTTATTTTCATTTAAAAGGAATCTATTTGGTTTTTATTGGATTTTATTGTTAGGCTACGGTGTCAGATTAGATCCGATGATGTGGTGTTTATGCAGAAATGGTAGATATGTACATATATGAAATCCACAAATGACATCCGCGGGGCTTTATAGTCTTTAGACCAAGTTTTGTCGTTATTTAAATATGTTTTCGTTGGGTTGTCAAAATGCGTGACACGTGGAATCCAATAAGGAGGTAAACTCGTAGTACATTGTGGAATTTGGAATTTTTGGTGAAAATTTCTACGGCTTGGTATATTAAGTTACAAAATGTAGAAAGGAAGGAAATATGTATTTTGAGTTTTTCTTTTTATGTTATCGATCAGGAAGAATTTTAGACTTCCTACAAATCACAAATCAATTCATTTCTCTTGGGAGAGACAATATGGGTATCACATCCTAAAATCGTATTGCTACAGTTTGTACGAGCTTTTTAGAGCTTTTAAAACTTATAGGAGCGAAATTCCCAAAATAATGAATTACATGTAATTATTAACAAATACATACCTCCACTTAACATCAATTAAACTTCTTGCGCGGTCGTGTAGCAACTTAATCTCAAACCGTTTTGCATAAAAAAAAGAAATCTACGAATTGATTCCTGAATAGAAACTCATAATTTCTATATATTCGTCGTGCAAGCAGCAAAGAAAAAACAGACAATTGACCTTGACTCTTTTAATCAATCCTTATGTTAAGTCATGACATAATAAAAAAGTTAATCTTGATCCAGATTCAATGAGCACAATAATTGACGCAAAAGAAAAAAATATCCTGCTCAAATTCACTGCGTAACGAGCGGTCATAACTACCCGTAGAGGTGTAGACTCCATCACGAACTTTTTTTAGACGATACTCATCTCATATGATAATTCCCATAATAATCAACCCATACCGGCATACATATTCAACTGCTTTTAATAAACACGAGAATTGATTATCTGGTCCGGTATCCACCGCGGAGAAAAAATGACTACATTTAGCCATACTAAAAATATAATCTTGAAGAAGTGCCGCGAGACGGTTACTGGGAATAAGCACTATAGACACCGCGAACTTAAGTTTTCAGCCATTTGTTGTTACATACTGAGTAACTAAAAAGTTACGTTCTGCGTTGTACAGTAGTCCATCCATATCCATATAGACCACGACCATGTCGCGTCGTTTTGCAAAAGAACAATTTCTTGGGTTGGTATAGCTAAGCCAACAGAAACCTTATAGCGCTACCGATTATAGGTAAAGAATAAAAAGCCTACGAGTGTACAATGATGACCAGAACCGACAAAATCTCATTAATGTGCTCGAAGTACTTGAGAAAAGTCGTCTGGATCTAGAGTGTACTAGGCTATGGAGGTATCTATAGATTGAGATACTCTATAGTTCGAGTCTGGCCGAGTCAATATTGGTATCCTCTCGGCTACTGTATATGTTACTGACTTCAAGAGCAGAAAAAAAGGAATTAAGAATGAAACTTACTCGGTACTCGAATATCGGATAAATAAAACCTCACAGTGGCCGCCGTGGCTAGCCTAGTTACAATAGACCATCCTGGATGCGCTCTGACTGAACTATTTATTGCTATAGATAGTGGACACAATCCGTGGGCATGTATCATGTAGATACAATTATCAAAAGAAACTCAAAGCTGAAAGGAAGAAAAAGTCCGATGAAATGCATCTTTGCCTCTGCGACGACAACAGCGATTGTCGGTGGATTGTTCACGTGCCGGCTATTTGGACAATGGTTCAAAGAATCTATTGCCTGCCTGCCTGTGTTGTAGTTTGCATAATAGATGTTAGTTATTGCTGGTTTATTAATATTATTCTTATGGTTCGACCGCCGAGGTCTGCGTTGCAATTGTTTGATAATGAAGTTGTTGGGTGAAAGTGAAAGGCCAAGGCTTCTTACATGGTTGCAGATGTTATATGGCATATGAACACATGAAATTAGTATATCTTGTATCAAAAAAGTTAAATTTGAATCTTAGTGCAAAATTCATGTGCATTTCGGTTTCACCTAGCATACTCCAGGACACTCGCAAAAGGTTTTTATCTGGCCCGCGCGTGTCTTTGGAAGAAGTCGTCATAGGCGCCTCACTTTAACTGAAACTTTCAAAAACTTCCATGCGAAAAATACTAAATCCTTCGAAACAGAAGCTGAATGGTTTACGAACCGCAGTATTGATACGAATATTTTTCTATAAAAACGTTGAGTCGAAGCTCCGAAAATGTTTCGCTGCGATAACAATTTTTAATGTCATTTTTCGGGAAACATCCAAAATGCATCCTATTGTCACTAATCCTCGTCAACTTAACTCTGTTATTATAGCTGAAATCAAACATTCTTTAAGGCACATAAATTGGGACTTGATTCCAGTCTTTTTACGGGAATAAAATTCACCTATCCGGTTCAGCTAAATGTAGCCAGCGTACTCTTAAATTTCACTAAATACGAATTTGTCTCAAATGCATCAAGAAGCTCCACAAATTTCAATGGTTCTTTTTTATGAATGGCGAGGACTTCTGCATCTCTGCGGCCAACTTTTTTAGAATCTAAAAGGACTGCAGGCATCCAATGGTATTTGACTTCCATCGTATTGGGTATGTGTAAACGATGTCCGTCACGCGATCTCAGTTGATCTGCCATACGATGGCCAAGTTCCGGTCAGCCGGGAAATCCCATCCCATGTAAAAGAAACTAAACCCGACCTGGGGCACTTCTGACAGCAAAACTAATCAGCGCTACCCATATACTCGTATATTTAATGGAACGGGATGACAACATTAGGACGGTCGGACAGAACTTAGCTGTCACTATGAGCGAAACTTTTCTGGGCCCGCTATAGGTGTGCTTCATCTTGTTCTCCATCCTAAACTGAGACATTCCCGCTATAGAAAACACAGGTCTTTTCCTGCGTCCTCGTCGACGGTAAAAAACGACAGTCAGCAACAATTTATCTGTCATCATGGAGAATGGCATTTCACAAATATTTTTTGGAAAATCGGGACATTACATTTTGTGCAAGTAACAATGAATCTTTGCATAGCATCGTCGGAAATATTTCTTCATGGGGATATTTTTTGTTTCATAAAAATTTTTGACCCGCCACTGTTTCTTAAACCAACAATGTGGCCTGCCTAAAAATTAAGTTAGACATCTCTGCTCTAGATCAATGGTTCATAAACGATTGGCCCACGAAACCTTTACTGCAGTTTACAGCAGGCGCTACAAGGTCAACACCTCTCCATAACCGCAACGGCAATTCTGAAAATTGGTGTATGATAAACTTAGACCTCTTGCGATTTTCAGGAAAGTTTGATTCCCGCGGTACAATCGGTGTAACAGCACTCTGTAATTTTCAACGAGGCTTAAAAAAATAACTTAATAACGGTAAAGTTCACTAAAAGGTCGTATATGGTAAATTTTTATCCAGTGTAAAGGTTAGATTAGAGAGATTTCTTACCAACACATTTCTCCCCCAAAGGCATCATGTTGGTTCAAGTAAGCTTATAACTGGATTTTCGGATTTTATCATAAATATCGATATAACGGTAACGTATACCGCAATAACGTCTATAATAAAATCGTAGCCGTAAATTTCCTAAAAGTTCCATAAAGGGCAATTAATGTTCAGTTTTAACGATTACATGGACAGTTTTACTGAAATATAAATTTATAACGGTAACGCAAAATATATGTCATACTGGTCTTAAAAAATATCCATATTCCAAAAAGAAGCTCAAACAGTTCAATACATTTTCATTGATTTTTATGAATGTCTCTATAACGATAACATTTACTGAAAAGATATTGAAATTGGATTTGCACTGGATAAAACCTAAATGTCAAAAGTCCCAACTATGCGTGTTTCCTTAACACGTTCACTATCTATACCGGTTTTCAGTCAAGTCAGAATATGGAAACCCATAAATGTAATATGATCACCTCCTATGTGAGGTCTTTACGAACACGAACCTTAAGACCTTCTAAATTATCCGAGCTAATGATATCTCACAGGTCCGCCTCCTAATGAGTGTGGACGTCTGAAAATCTGGGTCACAAAAAAAACATGTTTAACATCTTCCGCAATGCCCTTGCACCTGTATCTTCCATGCCACGGACAAAAATGGCTCATATCATCCTACACACATAGCTATTTATATAGGTTGAGGCTGTGACTCCATCGACCAGTAGAGGTTTCATCTCATCGAATCTGCCACCTTCTCATAGACTGAAGCCTTTCTATATGCTTCTTCCTCCCGGGTGCATTTACGGTGTTACGGTTTGGTGACCGATGTACAGCCTGCCCCTGCTGATCTCGTTTTCTAGGATCTCTAACGTCATCATACTAGCTACCATATAGGCGGCTTCATGTGATATAGGTCCGTAAGCAAACGGCAAGATTTGGGGGAGGAAAAGAGTTCAACTTAGGCTTCACTAAACGTTTCCAAAATATATCGAACACAAGGTGCGCCTAAAAACCATCTTACAGCATGGTGACTAGTTGCCTCAAGTTGGGCTTCTGTGCTGATCTCGCTGGAGCCTCTCTCACCAAGGAGGAAATAGGCCTACTTCAAGAGGCCGTTGTTGATACTTTTGAGCGCAAACCTAACCTAGAGCGGAAAGGAATTGAAGCTTATATCTTTCCCCACTTCACGTTAAATCTGGGTAAAAAGAAGCAGACTCACCCCACGGTAAGCTTAAAATCAGCAGAAAAGGAAGACGTCAAACAAGGTTCTCAATCTGTCAGTGCTTTCGAAACGGAAGTGTGAGCCTCAGGTTCAACAAAAAGCATGACCAATGAGTCTTTAAAAGCCCTGATAAATATGGGGAACTGGGGCCATCCACGAAGTTTCTTGAAGATATTTTCGAAGAATACACCTTAATGATTTATGATTTATTTTCAAATTGAATATTGAATGAAGCAAGTCCTTTAAGACGCGCCTGACACATAGGGTTCCCCTAATAAGTTTTCATCCCTCTCAGAGTGAAAAATATTTCGTCGGGAGTAGTTATTATGGGTGTTACTGCCAAAATTCTTAGGATTGAGTGTGCATTTGGGAATCATTTTGCAATCCTAAAATGTTCTTCAGCGGTATTCGTTTTCGCAACAATGTTTCTGACTGCCGCATTATGTGGCATTTTGATTTGCATCTCGTATTCACACCAAATCTCTGAATGTTCATAAATTCTACGAAAAGAGAAAACAACATTTCGGAGCTTTTTTAATCACACAAAAAAAGACGCTGCTTCATAGCTTTTGTTAAATCCAGATTTTTTGACCGCAAATTCCTGTTCAGTGGCACAACTAGTGAACTCATCGATTCCATTATCTGGCCTAAATTTTGAACCTCAACCGTAAAAATTGAACACATGGTTTGAAAAACCTTTTATGTAGTCTCCCGATTCTTCCGAGTTGATTTTGTAATAGCCAACATTTTGAATCCCCTTCGGAATCCGCCACTGGTTATCACCCTTCACAGTCAAAATCTAGTCTTGGTTCTAGCGCATTCTTCTCAATAGAGCCGTGGTGACAGTCCTTACCTTATCGCCAACGTACTTCAAGTGTTCTGCGGAACTCAGTCAAGTACCTTACGGCCTGCTTTAGAGGGCTCATAGACCCAGCGATTAATGGGACAATCAAAGCTTACTTTTGTGGAAAAGCACATTTTCTGTGGAAAAAGCTAATTTTCTCTTGCGAATTCGGTAGTGGAACCTAAGGAATGTGCTTTCTCCACAGAAGTGAGCTTTGATTGTCCAATTAATCGCTGAGTCTATGAGGGCCCTTAGAGACTATGACACACTCTTCAACCCTTATTTTGAGAGAGCAATTTTACCTGCGCTTTCTAATTTATAGGACAACTTAAGTTTTTTTTTGCTCGGTGAGCTTCAGTTGAATATTTTTTGAACATATATTTTATAAGCAATAAATAAGAATTGTGCACAACATTAATGAAATGCTTCCTGTAAATCTATTTTTGGATTGGTCTAAATAAACGCGTTCCAGAATGAAAGGTTAGCGCCTTTTATTCTGTTCCACCTTTATTTAGACCAATCCAAAATAGATATACTCAGTGGCGTAGATAAGGGGGGGATCAAACCCCCCTTTCGGTCAACCATTTTTATTTTAACTTTTGGTACGTAAAATAAAGCAAAAGTAAACTTTTGCTGGAATTATTCAACGCGTGTAGTGTTCCATAAAACGTGAAACTGCAATAGAAAGTTTAACTTCCTCAAATTTCAATTGTAAAATAGAAGCGTATCGATAGAATAGAAACACTACAGCACAGGGCTTTATGTTCATCTACTTTTTCACATTAGATCTGGAGTTTCGCATCAGCAAGCCCTACTGAAGTAATCTAGAAGTGCTGCTAGAAAAATTAAATGTATAAGCACTGATTGAAAATTTTTTGCCGGGAAATCTTAATATTCGGTTTAAACATTTTATAATAATGTGGAAGGACTGCTCTTCCACAGAAGCGCAGTTTCAAATAGGGAAATATAGAGTACATAAGATTATAAAGATGTCTTCAGGTGTAAAGGAAAGGTAATGCGAATGAATAGAAAACGCTGCAAAACTGCCTCCAATTTAGGACTCTTAAAGCTATAACCAGGATTATTATTTTTTGACTAAATCTTCCACAAAAAAAAAAGTAAAAATTTCCAAAATTGAAAGATATATAGTTTTATGCAAGCAGTAATTCGAAAACAAATTAACAAACAAACAAACGGAACTCCGCAGTACCCTAGGGTTGCGTGAAGATCTCTCAGGGGTTTCGCGAAAATATCAAAAAATAGGAAAAATGTAGAAAGAGCTTTTGACAAAAAAACAACAATGCATACGAAATTTTTTTGGAATGTTATAAAATTCCGAAGCTTAGTTTGCTACACTGTACCGGAAATCAATTTAACTGTCAAATATTTGACCAGCATCAGAGACTCAACCGATTTTATTTTACAACTTTCTACTATTTGAAATGGCAAAGGAAGCAGTGTGTACCAGAAAATAAAGCATGTCCACAGTCTTTGGGACGAGGTTTTTGGGATTTAAATTAAGGTGCAAATGTGTGTTAATCAAAACTATTCTACGATTGCCTGTAAACGTATGTTTAGCACTCCAAAGTTTAAGTTCTACTCACATTTTTGGAATCCTTTTCAAACAATTGGCTGATAGCTCCCTAGCTTCGAAATTTGTAGCAAATATAGATATATTTGCTGCTACGGTGTCCTACAAGTTTGAAATTTTAGAAATATCTTCTCACGAATTTCTGAGTTATCGAAAAATTTCGATTTAAAAACATAAAAGCTGTACTTTATCCACATATACTTCCAATGAGCCCTCGTCTTTTCTGGGCTGTATAATCTATTTTAATCCCTGTTTTGAGGTGTTCCGGCCAAAAAAGCGGCGATGCTAGGTGTTCCGTGACTCCAAAAAGTTTGGGAACCAATGAACTAACCCAATATAAAACATTACCGAAAATTTGTACGATGATTGGAATACTGTGGATTCACTCACTGCAGTAAAAAAGCCAAAATTATCTATGCAATATTTTCAGGACTCAGTTTTTTCGTATGGTAAAATTGCTTTCTATTTTGCAGCAAAACTTGCTAAACAAAACTGCTAATTTGAAGTGTATAAATACTGAAATTGTTATACCGAAAATCAAGATTTGATAACCGTAAAAGTGTAAGTAATCTTGCAAAATGATCCCCCTCCTCTCCGAAAAGCTATCTACGCCACTGGATATACTATTTACCCAGTTTGTATAAAAGGACTCCAAGGCAAATCTACAGGCATTTTTCAATTTAAGATTTCTGATGGCCTTTGAGCAAAAAGAAACTCAGGCAAACGTAAGGACGGCTTGGCATTATATATACTGAATTATTAGCTGTAAATCTACTGTTACTGTTTTTTTTTAAATCAAGGAAAAGCAACTTATATGAAATGATTCCATTGTGTGCCCTGACATTAGAGCCCACGCAAGCTTTCCTATGAGTATTGAACAAGTATACTTTTGCAGCTATTCAGGGACACCCTGTTAACTTGGTCCTACAAACTTAAAAAATATTTGTGGCAAACACTATTACCATTCTATGCATTTCCACCAAATTTCATGCTCATTGTTTCCTCAAGTTAAAAGATATGCAGTGAACAAATGCTTAAGAGGCTTCCCTTGCATTGTGAAAGGCCCTTACTTACTTACTTACTTGGCTATATTTCCGGTTTGGATACAGTTATTCGAATGAAAATTCGTAGACATGTTCTTTATGTAATTTTCCAAAAACCCTTAGCAGAATTTTCATATTTGGAAACCTAAGAGGGGCTATACACGAAAAAATTGAAATTTTACAAATTTACTGTTATTTAGTTTTCCTTAACAAAAGTCAACAGTCTTAATATTTATCGTATATAAAGCCATACTGACCAATCTTTGTGCAAAGTTTCATATCGATCCCTATAACGGTTTAGAAAAACGGAGGTCGAAAAGGAAGTTTAACTTTAAACGCCAATAACTTTTACCGTTACTCAAAACTGGAAAACCTTAACTGATATGAGTTGTACTCGGTTAGATCTTTGATTTAAATACCCATACGTCAATCTCCGATAAAAACTAAAAAAACGTTCGGGACACCCTGTTATCTTCTTCCTACCAACTTCTAAGGTATTTGTGCCAAAGACTGTAACCATTCTACACATTCCTACCAAATTTCATGACAATCGGTTGAGCCGTTCGCGAGTTATTAGGGAACAGACGGACGGACGGACGGACTGACAAAATCGATTTCGTAAGGGTTTTTTGAAAAAAAAATTCTAAAAAACCCTAAAAATGGAAAAATATTCTTTGTTAGTCGACAAAACCAGCCAAAAATACCGGTTATTTAAATATAACCGGTATTTTTGGCCGGTTTTGTATAACCGATAAGGAAATTAACCGAAATTACCGGACAACCGGTATTTTTGTCAAAAATCTACATGTGTTTAGAGACTTCGATAGGGATACGTATATATTAGACGTTTGATAGCGATTTGTCCAAATATCCTTGAAGAATCTGGTTTTGAGGGCAGGCCGGACTACGCGATTTTATCCATTTCCTAAAATATGTGTTGTGACTTCGATAAAAAGGCATTAATGTGAGGTTTAGGGAAGGTTCACCAATGAATAAAAACATTTTTTTTAAGAAAAACTGGCTTTCGAGGTTGTTGCTTCTACGGTAGCTCTATGGCCCCATAGTAGGGATGTCAAAAACTGCTCCAGCACCTGTTTTTAGGTTTAGTGGTTATTTGTAAAAATGGTTAGTCCGGAGGAAATGTACCGAGGCGAGACGTCCATTACTTCCCAGCGCTAGCCTCTCATACAAACCAAAATAGAAACTTTCAGTCTGGTTTCTATGTCGGTTCCGGTTTTTACGCCCGTCTATAAGTAAGTCGATGCCAAATACACAGAATAACTACGGGGTTGGCCTCCCATTTTCCTCGTACAGCTTCGGTAAATCGATGATACTTTAAATGACGTCACTGAGAACGCAATGAAGGGATCCTTTCAGAGCGGTTGTTTTTTACTCAGAGACGTTTAGAACGCTTTAGAGAAAATGTCACCTTTCAACTGAATGAAGTAACTATGAATTTAGTCGGATTAATTGACAGTGCACTATTTCTGTGCAGAGTCTCTTGAGATCATGAGGTAAGACTTTTTCAAATTAGCTGTTAAGAGTGTACCATTGTGTGGAAAACTTTACTAAACACTGCTAGGGAAAGATAGCACCCATTCTTAAGGACAGTCGCGAGTAGTTGACTATACTGGTTCTTTAATACTTTAAAGCAGAGCGTGTGTTTAATGTATGTATAATGCTTTTTCATTTGATTCGAAGAAATGGTTCCAATTATTTGATAGCGATACAATCCCCAAATTCATGCAGGGAACTATTAATCTGGGTATCAGCTCTGGCCAAATGCAAGGCCCATCTCATCTCTTCACACCACACGCCCTTCTTTATAAGACAAAAGTTAAAAGTAGAAAAGTTTTCTTGGAGACATGAAAGAATATTGGTATTTCGGTAATAATCGAACAATTTAATAACCATCCGGGTTAAAAACCGAAAGACGAAAAAAAAACATAAATAACCCGGTTGTCTGTTCTGACATTACCGGTTTTCGATCTAACCGGTTTTTGACATCCCTTCCCCATAGTCGGATTTTGTATGTTCCTACATATGCCTCAATATGTATCTTCGATACAAACGCAGTAATGTGGGGTTTGGTAAAGATTGGACCACAAATAATAGAGAGAAGAATTTTGGGGACCGGTTTGTATGGCAATGACCAATTTCTGTGATATTATAATATTGAAGCCAAACATAAACGAATATGCTAATGTCAGAAGACAACATTTTTCAAAGCAGAGGAGCTTTACTTAGCTGAAGTGGTTGAAAGCGATAATACGAATCGCATTATTGGCTCAATAGAAATCTTTTCAATAAAATCGTTCAAACAGTAAAAAGGTTTTAGACAGCGAACACATTCACAAGCCGACTCGAGCTCATCATAATTTAGGGGACGATTCGAACAAGCATTTTTAACACTTAGTCACCAGAAAAGCTTATAGATCTTCCAAGAAGACGAGCTGAAAAAGCTGTTAAGACTGTTTTAACGAAAAATGTACACATAGGCTTTCCCATGCGAGCTCGTCTCCTCTGAACGGACGAACTCGATAAGGGATTTTGGAACATTACGCTATCAGCTCTCGTAAGAAGATTTTCTTGTTCTTCTTATCGACACTAGCGACACTAATTTTACCGACCGCCATATAGCGGACACAGCGAAAAATATCGGAAAAACACAAGTTCTCCCTATGAGAACGGATAGCAGAACAAGCCACGACTACATATATCATCAGCAAAACCGACCTCTGTCTTTGCTTTCGGCAAGGCGAGCTCCAGGATAGCATTTTACAAAAGTGGACCGAAAACAGATCCCTGCGGAGCCCCTGCAATTACCATATATTCCTTACGTCCCTCCAAAGTGTCGTTACATAAAACGCGGTTTGAGAGGTAGCTCCTTATTAAGAACATTAATTTTTTTCTAGAGCAGCATGCATTGTTTTATGGCATCTAGCGTCACTAAAGCACAACATGTACTTCTCCCGATTGAATCCGTCGCTCGTCTAAAACCGTATTGACCGTCTGATATGGTATTCGGACTCATGAGGGTACAAGCGAAGGGTATAGAAGAGCAAAAAGTAAAGTTATCCATGTGAAACATCACTACCATATTTCAGGCAGAAGTGTATGCTATAGAGATCTGTGCCAGGGTGTGCCACAATTTATAATTTATCCTTTTGATTGTGCTCATAGCCCGCCTCGTGATTCTAAGGGTTTCCTCATTCGGAGAAACATTAGTTTCGGCAAGCTCCACATCCTTGAAGGATATTTGCGATAGGACTACAATTTTTTTAGCTTCAATCATTCGTCTGTGATACGAGTATGCTTGAATCTGAAAACTAGCAAACAACAAATTTGACTGATTGGCCCTATATCACCCACACATGTTTATTGGATATATCAGTACCATTTTATGGCCAGGCATTTTAATACGTCTGGAAAAAATGGGATTTACCGCTTGACTACATGCCAGTACAAGTACTAACAATTGTTTTGTTACAAATACATTTCTAATATATGTGCATATCTTCCATATAAGTTTGAAAATGCATACATATTCTCCTTTTTTGTATTTTTTTGCGTACTTCCAGTGAAGGAGGCAAACCTAAGCCCAAATAGCTGGCTTGTCCAGTATGATCTTCTTGCACAACACCAACGACTAGTTCCACTCGATAACTCCTTATTAGGCATACTTTATGCTCGTCGAGGCCGCTGTATCCGAAGGTTAAACGAATCAGCGAAACTGCTAAGCTATCTATCTATTTTTAGTAATGCCCCTACTAGCAAGACTACTGCTGTGTCTCCTCTCAGCATATCGGTCAAGTTAATCGTTTTCTTGAACAGAAGTTCACCTCAATATAGACATCAGCGTGGAAACAACATTAAACATTTCGCTTTCGCCAAAGGCAGCCAAAATCATTATGTTACCATTGTTTATGTATACTGTACAGTAAAACATCGAGCCGATATAGTGTGTAGGATGCAGGAAGATACAACAATCTGTGGGTAATTACCAATCTTTGTGATTCATCGAAACGATAACGAACCGTATCGAATCCTTTCACCCGTTCCGGGAATCGAAGCCAATCAACCAACCGAATCCAGTTCTGACACCCACACGGAATGGCAAGGCGATGCTTGGCTTTTCAGCGAAAATGAGCGCCTCATCTGCTTTTTGCACGATCTTCATCTTTTTTGCATCTTCGAGCGTGACAAGGTACTACATTTTTCTTTACACTCAGCGCTTTAAGATATTCACTCTATTCGTCTGTATATCAATATCCATTTATTTAGTTGGGCCTATCATTCATTCACCTTAATTGTGGTGGATGGTTTTAAGAGGCGCCCTGCATTGGCCACGGCCATGCATCAGTCGCCTGGGACCCTTCTAAAGTGACAGGACCATATGGTCGATTCTCGTATAGTTCAAGAGGATACCCAACAGTCCAAGCCACATCTATCGTATCTTTGGCTACAACAACATTCCTGGGATGCTGATGGCTATTAGTGGATACGCGCTGTGCACCACACTTCCAAGGAGCAGCATATCTTATCGCTAAATTATTCAGAGAAATTAAGTAGCTTGAACTATGCAAGGCTCTTTGGTACAAGAAAATACGATGCAGCTGCTGTATAAGTTTTGATATGATGGTTGGATGTTGGATGCTCAGGCTCGCGGTTGGCGGCCTGGCGCTTGCTTTTATGATGTTTCCGAAAGATTTTGCTGTGTAAAATAGTTTTATGCTCGATTCACTCAACTAGATACTTATGCAAATTTAAAGATATTGAAGGCGAAGTGGATGAGATTGGTTGTTGGAGAATATTAGAAAGGAGACCGCGACGACATCTTCCTTCTGAGAAAGCACATCGGGTAATCTAATAATCTTTTCTTTAACGGTGCAATTACTACAAAAGTAGCGCCGTCAGGTGTGGAGCGATATACTCATTAAGCGTGTCAACAGTACTAATGTCCCGGGCGTGATATGATTTATGATAGGTGGTGAGTTAATCGTTACGCGATTACTATTCAGGTTGGGAAAAACGCGTTTTACCAGATTCCTCGATGGCTCCATAAGCAAACCTCCTTGTGACGCGTTGTACGTATATCGTCACCTATTAAACGCACAAGTAGGTAATTCTGTACTTAGTGCAGATATGAATATATTCAGCAAAAGATTGTATGACTTTGATATATGCGTGCACTTTTGAATTACACACTAAATAATCAAAGATAGGCAAAGCCAAAATTGACGGAGAGAGGTTCGTCACCGTCGTCAGGCTTGAGGCATTTCGCGATATCTTGTAATCTGCATGTAGACAAGTTACTTGGTGTGACGCGGTGATTGGTGCAGTCATGCGAAATATAATTCCATCGCAGATAGTTCCGCCAGATAGTTTTCATGTTAAGTATTTCTTATGTACGGTAACATATTGGAAAAAAATTCTTCAAGTAATTTAGGGGCGATAGCTTTACGTATTTAAATTTAAAAGCAGAAGAATGCCATTTGGGTCGACTGTAGCTTTTAAACGACAGGAACTTAAAATTTAGAGGAAATGTGGGCGTGGCTATTTTACGAGTAAAAGTACGTTCTCTAATAGCCCACTAAGAATGTCAGGGAATTTCCCCCTAACAGCAATAGCAACGTCTTCAGCGTAAGCATCCGATTTCTTCCAAGTTCAGAAGCAATTGATTTATGGCTATATTCTAAAGTAAAGGAGAGAGAACCCCTCCTTGTGGGGTACGTCTAGAAGCATGTCTTCATACAGACGAAGTACCCAAATTACTGTGAATGCGCCTAGAGATGAGTAACATATTCACAAGGGAGCAGACTGGGTCTTCAACCTGTAGATTACGAAGATCATCTGTAATCGCACTGGGTTTTATATTGTTAAAAGCCCCCTCAATATCTAGGAACACAACCATCGTGTATTCCTTATGATGAAGGGATTCTTCTATATAACTGACCAGCGAGTGTAAAGCTGTGTCAACCGACCTCCCTTTCCAATATGCATGTTGTGACATGGATAATAGGTTCGATGGAAATGGAATGGTCGTCCGTAGATGAATATCAATTAATATCTCTAGCAGTTTCAGCAAAGTCGATGAAAGGCTGATGGGCCGGAGGTCCTTTGGACTTGCATGCGAGCTTCTACCCGTCTTAGGAATAAAAGTTACTCTAACTTCTCTCCATATAAGAGGAATGTGAACTTAATTCAGACATGATTTAAGGATTCACTCAATCCAAGGATACGTAATATCAGGACACTGTTGCAAGTCCGCTGGTATAATACCATCAGAACCGGCTGATTTAAAGGGATCAAAGCTAGATATCGCCCACACTATTTTCTCACGATTAAGAATGGATGAAGTGTCGCACGACTTTGTGCGACTTATGGGGAAGTTAGGTAAAGCAACAGCTGAGCTTCCAGGTAAATGTGTATCAAGCAAACACTCGATAGTTCCGATACAAGAAAACGTCCATGATCCGTCCTCTTTTAAGAGAAAGCTTGGTATGGATGGGTTAGACGCCAAGACTTTCCTGAATCTAGATGTCTCGGAAGAAGACCCCTCTATTTGTTCACAGAAGCTTCTCCAAGCACTGCGCTTAGCTTTCCTAAGCTCTTTTGTGAAAGAACTGTGATGTCTCTTATAGGATTGCCAATCCGTCTCGAGCCTCGAGGCTTTAGCTTTATTGAAGCTTCTCCTACACACGACTCTTAATTCGTAAATCTTCGAACTCCACCAAGTCGGTTTTTTCTTACCTGCGTGTGATATGCTAGAACATGATGCTAGTCGCAGCCTTCATAGCCTGAGTCAAGCGGTTCACCATATCGTCCAATTGTTGCTCATTACATGGAGTATTTGGAAGCGAAGCCAGGTCTACGAGAAGACTATTTCGAAACCTAGGCCAGTATGTCTTCCTGCGATTTGGAGTGAGCGGGACCACATCCAAGCGCGCAGCAAGACTGAATTGCAGATACCGAGGATGAGAGAAGGAGGGATCTCCAGTCGTTGATTAAATGCATAACATCCTCCGATGCAGGAGTGACATCCAGCACCTCTTGTCTGTTCTTTGTGACGAAAGTAGGCGCACGACCCACATTGCAAATAAGGAGATTAGTTCCCAGAAGATATTCGAGAAGTAATTCACCTCGGTCGTTTGTGTCCGAGCTGCCCCAGACCACATGATGCGCATTAGAGTCGCATCCATTACACTAGTGCCCGAAGACGTTGCTACCGCAACGGCTTCCATTAAATTCAGCGAAGGTAGACTGCCATCATGGGGCATATATACCGATGCTACCCACAGTATCTTACCCTGTAGCTCCAGGCAAACAAAGACTGAATCCCTGTCACTAAACTTAGACAACAAAAAAGCCTTGATGGTTCTTTTTACAAGAATGCAGGATTGCGGTGTCCCCTGCCCTGTTATGTAAAAGGAATCTTAGTCAGAACAGTTCAGACCCTTAACGAGATTTTCAGCAATCCAGGGTTCCTGAATCAACACAATATCGCCCATGCCTTGCGATAGCAGCTGACGCTGCTTTTGCATGGTGGAGATTGATCTGTATAAACCACTGTTTCCCAACAGGTGGTCCGGGGGTGGTCCGTGAGAGACCCGTAGGTGGCCCGCGAGGTGATTCGAGAAACTTCTTACAAACAAGTTATATTTTCTTGTGACTAATTACACATGCCAAACACGCGCTCTCATTTTCATTAGAGAGGTACGGAAATTTCGCAAATATATTTCGCATAAACTAATTTTGGATATACGAAATTTCGCTGAAATTTAAAAATGACTGTGACTGATGACTAAAAAAGTGGACCGACCTTACTTTAGAAATATTTAATAAAAATAAGCAAAAAATCGGCTAGGAAATAGTGTGGCTGACATGACAACTGAATCATACTCCGAGTTCAGTTGTCGAAAAATAATTTTGACAATACAAATAGTCAAGGTTCGTTCCTTATAGCTCAGTTCCGAAATCATTCAAACTAACTAATCGAACTCGATTCCAAAGCTTCAAATGATTTTTCGCGCGAAACATTGTCACAAGTCCGAGTGTAAAGACCAAGGTATATACCGTTTACTGGATAACTTTTACTCGAAGTTATAGCTCTTCCAGACCAGAGGACGCCTATTCCTGTGCGAGAAAAATCTCTGGTGAGGCAAGTGTTGACGCAAAGAAATCAGTTTTCCTCTTCTCTCAACCTCCCTACACGATGGTGTTAGCATAAAAATCCAGCCCGATGATAATCGGTTGCGTCGGGAATTTGTGAGCTGCGCCTTCGAAGAGATGGAAGCCGAACCTAATTTTCAATAAATCATTCCTCAGACTTTAATTAGTTTCATTATTGAATGGTGGTCCGTCGAGATCCATTTTCAGGCTGAGTGGTCCGCAGACGTTTCTGAGTTGGGAACCACTGGTATAAACCTTACCCTTATGATCTCTCCACCACCTTTACTCCATCTGTATCAGATTGGAGTGAGTCTATTATTGGAGACGGCTGGGACGCAGTATCCAAGGCAGCTGAGTCAGAGCATAGGGAGACGCAGTCATCTTCCACAACCTCTTCAGCAGACAAGGAATCTGCCACAGGAGAACAATCAGTAGCGGGGGGTCGGCACCTATAAGCTGTTCAGCGGGGGTTGACTAAGTGGCATATGAGTGAGTCCCAGTCAAAGTGAGCAACTCATCTGTCTGAGTCTTTCTTTTCAAATGTGGTCTGAACTAATTTTGATAAATACATAGTTTTGGTTCCTTACGCTCAAGATAGTCTGGCTGGTGTAGTATGGTTGCTGCGGGCACTTTTGGTGCACAGGGTCGTGGGTTCGAATCTCACCGTGAACGAATTCAGTTTATGGTGTTTTTTCGAACTCACGACCCATGTGACGGACTATGATCTCACTCAGATGTTAAACGAGTACCCATTTACTGCTGAGCGTGCTGTGCACCTAAACCAAAAAGCAATTAGATCTTGGAAATTGGATGTCACTAGCACATCTGCGGCCTTAGTCCAATGTTGGACTGCTGCGCCTGTTAATTTATTTTTAATTAAATTCAATGGTATTTCTAGGACGTAAATGTATCTCTGATATTGCTTAATAACTTTTAGCTAATTCAGCTGCTTAAAACTGACTGGTTCTAGTTGGCTGAATGCAATATAGGCTACTACAATCACTTGGTTGAAAGACTTTTTTCTGCAATTTTTAATAAAAAATATTTTATACTTTTTGTAGAAAACGTGAGTTACTAATCGGCAAAAATATTTGCAGTGTTTACAAAATGCTTTACATGTAATATTCAATGAAAAATATTTTTTTTTTGAAAATTACCAGATCTTAATTACCGTTGTAAAAATAACATATAGATACATAAATGTAAACATTTAAAATTTTCTCCCGCTTTATTGGGGCCCCGAAAATCGTGGGGCTCGAGGCTACAGCCCTCACCTAAACTCAGGCCTGCCTAGGACAATATGTATATACATTTTTTGCATCAAGTGATTCTATCAAACGGGGTTGAGGTGCCGAAGTGCCTAGGGACACTTTTGATAAGTTATTTAATGGAGTTAACTAATTCTGAAACAAAATGCAAACTGAAAATAGCGTCGCTTTGCAATGAACATTTTATATTTTATGCAAAAATGTACTAATAAATTTTTTATTATTTGTAAATAGACCCTTCAACCACGTCTATTAGAAAAGTGAAAACATACAAATGCAATTTTAAGGCGATAAGACAATGCAAATAGCCTTCCATTTTCATACTTTGCAGGTATACATTGCACCACCTAATGCAAGCAATCAATTGTCTTTGGATTGGCCTCTGCTATGATACCTTCTCACCTGATTACGCCGTCCATATACCACGCGGCGAGGCTACCACTTATGCCAGTGTCTGCACATAATATGAATTGTGTATGCAGCGAATCTTCCTCGTTATCAATTGTTTGCATACTCCACAACATGCATAGTGTACTCTTGAGTTTTGAGTGCATAATATCGCAGGGCTTCGCATTGTTTATGGTTTTACTTATGGTTTTTCACTTTTTTGCTGGTATCACCTCTGACTTAGGCTGTGAAAAATATCCCAAGAACCGAGGTGCTGACAGTAAAAAATGAATATGCCTCGAGGGCTTCTTGTCTTTCCACGACGTATGATATGATACCATTCCCATCCGAATTAATTTAACATCAACACTCGCATGCCACTGACCTATCCCTCGAAGACAGAATGACGTCTGAGCTGATAAAAGAAAGGCATGAGGGTGCCCGGAGATTGGGAACAGTGTTGCCAATTTAGCCGTTTTCCGGCCAAATTTACCCGGAAGAAATTTATAACTTCGGCCGGCCGGATTTTTAACCGGAATTGATTTTCTTCAGCCGTTTTCCGGCTAAAATTATTTTATGAATTTTTTTTTACTTTGAAACTGGAATCAATTTTTCAATATTCACAAACAAAATAATTAATCGCCGTGAAATTATTTCTACATACACTTATTATTGTGTATTAGGGTAATTACCTACTATGTCCACCTAGAGGAAAATTTGCATTTATGTCTCCTAGGAAAAATGTGCCCCGGAGACTTGCCTTTTTTCAATAAATTTAGGGTAATAGGTTTCACGTAAACTGACGATATTTGTACCTAGTCTAAGCATGTAAATTACTAACCTCCAATATGCTGAATAATTTGCAAAATGGAAGACAGTTTCTTCGATAAAATTCTTTGTTGAACAATTCTTGGAGCATGGGTGTACCTGCACATTTTTCCATTTTTCACTGTCAATTCTTAACCACAGTTAACGTAATCATGCCAGATTAAGGGCCATTTTTTCGTACATCTTATAGGCTGGTTAGTCTTATTGCCTAGCGAAGACACACACAATATTTAGAAAGCTTTTCCATTTTATTGAATGAAATTTTTGTTTATTTTGCCTAGTTCTGCCATATTTTGATGGTTACACCATCATCTTAGATTAAAAAAATCATTGCACGGTTTCATGCAACAGCGTAAATAAGCAAAAGATACCATAGCTATGCAAAATAAACAAAAATGTCATTCAGTACAATGGAAAAGCTTTCTAAATATTGTTTGTGTCTTCTCTAGGCAATAAGACTAACCAGCCTTTAAAATGTACGAAAAAATGGCCCTATGTAGAATTTTTCATAGATATTGATAATATCGCGATTCATAGATATTGATAATATCGCCGGAACTTTGTAGTGTTCAAAACTTCTTTTAAATGTGTATATATTTCGGGGCAACTTACTCCCTTCTTCAGCACAAAAGCTAAGTGCTGAAGAAGGGGGTAAGTTCCTCCGAAATTTATACACACTTAAATTGAATTTTTATAATTTACTGGGCAAGCTACTTGCACAACGTCTGACGATTCATAGAAATTACATCGTAGATGGATTACATTTATTTGTTGGGTTTGTAGCAACAAATTTATCATAAATCTATACCATTTCCCGGCCAAGCTCATGAAACATCAATTTCGTATCTTTGGAGAATTAATTTCGTATGTAATTGCGAAACATCAACAATGGAACGATGGAGCATCAATTTCGTAACTATGGAAAATCAAATAAAATTTGGAAGGCTCAAATTCGAAATTTAATAACAAGCTTGACACACATATTTTCGAATGACGCAAATTTATCATCATTATCACGAGTTCCAAATTACGCATTTGGACCATCATTTGCTCAATTGTGGCGGTTGCATTATTTCCCACATGGTGCCGTGACGATCGTTTGAGAGACTTCCACGATGACAGCTATGACACGCTCTCACTCACTCATCAGAATTCCACCAAGCAGCACGCGCTTTTGTGAATTGCATACTGTGAGATAATAAAGTATTATTAAGTAGCAAATCATCGCGTTTTAAATACGTAGTCGCAAATCTGGATGCGCAACTGCTCCCATATATTGCTGATATCATCACTTCGACTTCGGAAGATAAGTATGACCTGTTTAGAGAATTATTGACGAACCGAAACCAGAGACAAGATTTCAACAATTGCTCACTGAACCTATTGAAGACTGGCCGATACTTTTGCTTGCACGAATGAGGCATTTGGCTGGGAGTACGTGTCCTACTGACTTATTGCGGCACTTATTTTTGCAAAAGCTCCCAAATCGAATGCAAGAATTGTTGGCCGCTACTGGTGAAACGGATATAGATGTTTTAGCCCAGCGTGCTGTGCATTTACACAGCGTATCGGGCAACCGCTCAGTGGCAGTCGTTGCTAATCAACCTGAGGATTCTGCAAGCAGCCTACGTCCCGGTTCAGAGGAGCGCTTAGAGGCGGTGGAAATCGCGGTGGATGCATTGGCGAAGCAATTCCGAAAATCACTCACAGCTAAAAAGCCGAATCAGGTGTGTTTTTATCATCAACGTTTCGGCAACGCAGCACGAAAATGTGCGGGCAACCGCTCTTTTCAACAAAAAAAACGAACACGGCGGTCGTTAGCGGAGACGGACGATCGCTGTAGCACCAACCGTCTCTTTATCCGCGACGCTAAAAACGGCAAATCTTATCTTATAGACACGGGAGCAAAGGTTTCCGTTATGCCACGCAGCCAATGCTGTGGTAAACTGGAACCGTCACAACATAAATTATATGCAGCAAATTCATCTGCGATCAAAACTTTTGGCACGCGAACGTTCGAAGTCGATCTCGGTTTCAATCGCCCTATTCGCTGGAATTTCTTCATTGCCGACGTTGCCAAGCCCATTATTGGTGCGGACTTTCTCCGCCACCATAATTTACTAGTCGACATTAAACGGATATGTCTTATCGACGGCAGATCTGATGATGCTGTCATGGGAAAAGTGCAGGTGACATCAACAGATGTTCTCGAAGTCCACTGGACTGATGAATACCAGGCACTTCTGGCAGCTTTTCCGGCATAACCAGCATTACTTCGATGAGCGCAACAAGCGAGTGCAAGCACAATGTCCGCCACCATATTTTAACTCGAGGCCCACCAGTCGCAGAACGAGCTCGCAGACTGGCACCCGACAAACTTCGTATAGCTAAGTCTGAGTTTGACCGAATGATGGACTTAGGGATTTGTCGCCCATCCGATAGCGAGTACGCTAGTCCTATGCACCTGGTGCCTAAGAAAGGAGGTCAATGCCGTCTGCGGTGACTACCGCCGGCTCAATGCCTCAACAGTACCGGATCGCTCACCTCTTCCACATTTGCATGATGCATTGGCTGCAGACGGGAATTTTCTCTACAATCGCCGAAGAAGATGTTCCAAAAACCGTTATAATAACTCCATTTGGACTCTTCGAGTTCCCAGTTATGACATTTGGTTTGAAAAATGCTAGCCAATCCTTTCAAAGGTTTATGAACAAGGTGCTCCATGGATTGGATTTTGCCAAATGTTATATTGACGACATTCTGATAATGTCGAAAGATAAAGACCAACACCTTCAGCATACGTATT
The DNA here is from genome assembly GCA_949715475.1 of Microchrysa polita. Taxonomy (NCBI): domain Eukaryota; kingdom Metazoa; phylum Arthropoda; class Insecta; order Diptera; family Stratiomyidae; genus Microchrysa; species Microchrysa polita. Next base: position 31,288,205 of record OX454418.1, on the reverse strand, counting down.
ACATTTGAACGCTTACAATCGTATGGTTTGACAATAAACGTTTCTAAGTGTCAATTTGGCAAAACTTCAGTTGAATACTTGGGCCACCGGATCTGTCATAATGGAGTAGCACCCTTAGCGAGCAAGGTTGAGGCTATCATCGATATCACCCAGCCGGACAAAATGTGCGACTTGCGAGGTGCGGAAACCCGGTTCAGTACTTATGATAGAGAATTGTTGGCAGTATTTCTAGCAATTAAGCACTTCCAACACATTCTTGAAGGTCGTGTCTTCCATGTACGCACGGATCACAAGCCGAGAGTTTCTAATATTCAGCTTTCATCAAAATTCTAATTGGGCCAATCCTCGCCAGGCCAGACATTTGGAGTTCATATCTCAATTTACGACGGACCTGCGACACATCGCTGGTTGCGACAACACAGTAGCCGATATGCTGTCCCGTATTGAACAAATCGAGCTACCAACAGTGATAAGTGCACAAGAACTGGCCATGTCTCAATCGAAAGATGCTGAATTGCAACGTCTATGCGGATACGGCACTGAAACTGGAACGTGTTCGCGTGGATAGCGCATCAACACTTATCTACTGTGACTTATCGTTAGGTGTTGCACGACCTTACATTCCCGAGGAGCTACGTCATCGAATTTTCGATTGGATCCACGATTTATCGCACCCAAGTGGTCGTGTTACCAGCGAAATGATTCGTCGCAAATTCGTTTGGCCGAATATGAAAAAAGACATCAGGCAACGTGCCAAAACATGTATTCCGTGCCAAACAAGCAAGATATCACGACACGTAAAGGCCCCAATTCAACAATTCGCATTGCCATCGCAACGATTCCAGCACATTCACATGGATTTGGTCGGTCCATTACCATTATCTGATGGTTACAGATACCTGTTAACTATGATCGACAGATATTCGCGCTGGCCAGAGGCAGTTCCTCTTCGCAATTGTGATGCGGATGCCGTAGCAGCAGCATTTTTTCGGACTTGGGTATGCAGATTTGGAGCCCCAGAGACCATCACCACGGACCAAGGGTCTCAGTTCGAGGCTCGACTGTTCAAAGCTCTCACCCAGTTAGTTGGATGCAACCGCAAGCGTTCAACAGCGTACCACCCCCAATCGAACGGTTTTGTCGAGCGGTGGCACCGAGCTTTAAAGTCCGCGTTAACATGCACGGGGACTCAAAAGTGGACCGAAATTTTGGATACAAGGTTACTAGGCCTTCGCACTGTCCTCAAAGAGGATTTGAAATGCTCTGCAGCGGAGCTCGTGTATGGTACAACTCTCCGCATCCCAGGGGAGTTCATCTCTACAAACCTTGACGCACCTGATCCGCATATTTTTGTGGAAAAATTTCGACAGCAATTACGTTTACTGCAGCCGTCTCCAACAGTCCATCATACGAAGCCCAACTTGTTTTATTTTAAGGACTTACATTCGTGCTCGCATGTGTTTCAGCGGGTGGATGCGACTAGGAAGCCGCTCGAGCCACCTTATACCGGCCCACATCAAGTCATAAAGCGAATCACTCCGAATGTTTTCGTCATCAAGGTTAAAGGGCGCGAAATTACTGTATCAGTCGAACGACTTAAACCTGCATTTTTGCAACGTTCCCTCGATGAGTCGTCAGCAAGCAAAGTTCGTGTTTATGGCAAGTCATCAAGGTGTTCCAGTCAACGTAACGTGTCTCCGGTTTCTACAGGAACACCGCTCAGACACTTGGAGGGGAGTGATGTGGCGGTTGCATTATTTCCCACATGGTGCCGTGACGATCGTTTGAGAGACTTCCACGATGACAGCTATGACACGCTCTCACTCACTCATCAGAATTCCACCAAGCAGCACGCGCTTTTGTGAATTGCATACTGTGAGATAATAAAGTATTATTATAACGTTTAAAATCGTACTGTGTATTTTTCCTGGCTTAATTTAGAGTAGTGGATTGTCATTCCCTACACAATAATGACTGGGGACGCCAACTGTTGTAAAATTTAAGAACAAAAATGTTTTCAAAAATATTAAATTTTTATCAATCTTTTCACATTTCTATTCAAATCCTTTAAGAAAAGTGTGTCCTCAAATTATTGAATTGAATATTCATCAAAATATTGCATTTGTGAGGGACATTATCACCATTTACAGAAACCTCAAAAGTAATGACGGATTCTAATGACGAAAGCATATGTGTCACTCCAATTTCGAACTTTCATCATCATGATGGATTATCGTCATGATGATTTGGATATGTTTCTTGGGCCTAAAATGGTTAAATTTTAATCATAATATAAGATTGTTCAGGTGCGATGATCGTAAGATATCCATACATAAATGCGGTTGCCCTTGCCTATAGTTATGCATTGGATGTTCCTTTTACGAATTTTATGTTCCACAATTTCGAGCCCAATGTAGTTATGGACTTGACCGAGATATTGTACCTGTCTGTATACAACTATTTTGACTAGTTGAGCTATCTAACTCCGTAAAAGTAAATTTTGACAGTAATGCCAGCGATGGGAGCATATATGTAAAAAAAAACTAAGGGAACATTACGCTATCAGCTTCGCAAGACGAATTTTCTTGTTCTTGTTATCGACACTTGCGACACTTATCTTACCGTCCGCCATATAGCGGACATATAGCGGAAAATATCGGAAACACAAAAGTTCCCCCTATGAGAGCGGATAGCAGAACAAGCCAAACTAAGAAATCTGCCTAAAGCATAGTTTACGGGTAGTACTCCAGAAAAGAAATAAAATTATTAAAATCGGTTTTTTACTATATTTTCTCGTAATGTGACTGTTTTGTATGATTTAGCCGGTTTTTTGGCCGTTTTTCTCGCTGAAATTTATTTACCCGTTTTCTAAATTTCCGGTTGGCAACACTGGTTGGGAACTCTTGCTTCTTGCATATTAGTTTGCCACAGGAACACATGATGTGAAAATGCGTCCGCGTATGCATACACTGTCGTGTTATCAACGCATAGAAGAAATTGTTTGTACAGCGCAGAGTCATAGTCATAGCATAGGTAAGTGCTGTTGGCCTTCAGAATGATGTTTTCTATCATGCATTTCAGAATTCTTATCTCTATCTATTCATGTTTGGGTTAGATGGCTGATTTTTTGCCTACAATCAGTCTTGATGCAACACCAGCCGAGTTTTAGTCGTATATTGACTGCAAGATGCTTCTGTGTCATTGCTCGATCGCTTACCATACTTCTGCATGTGGTTATACATAGCATGCATGTAAACATTATGAGAATTTCACTTATCTCTGCACTCATATGAAATGGCAATCGAATTGATAAGAAATGCTGAAGAATTTTTTTTCGTGCCATCATTCTTTGCAATCTGACAATTTTATTTATGAAGATGGATTTACATTTGCGCAGGCGATAGCATAAGTAAATATATAGTGCAAAAAGTGGAGAGTTTATTGCACTTCAGTGATTTGTAAATAAATTTAAGAAATTCTTAGGAATTTTTTGTTGTCTCCCATATGTGGATTGAAGACTTATGAATAGAATGGGGCTCTTCAATTTTCTTATGCGTGACTTTACTTGATGTTCTTAAAGAATTTTATTTTTTAACTAATTCTTTATGAATTAGATTGACGAATATTTAGTATATCAAAAAAAGGAAATCTTTTCCTATTTTTCTATGTTTCTGTCCACTAGCTTTGAGAGTTCATAAAATTTCAAGTTCCGCTGGTCAATCTGATTATGACTAAACCAAACTAGACCACCGCAATCACATCGGCCCGGCTTCCGACGTTCACATACGAAACAATTTCCCTAGAAAAACCACAAAAACCACTCATAAACAATTGCATTTAATTTGTAATTAAAATCTGACAATCTATCGACTAATTGCATATCGAGACATTTAAGATAATCGAATTACCGCGCACAACACACTATGACTCGGCCATACCGTTCCCAATCTTTGTCCATCCGTCACATGTGTGCGGTTTATGACCATTCCCTAATTTACGTACTCAATCCGCATATAGCCACAATGCACATACAGTGACAATAGTTCGTCTAGTCTAGTTCGTCCAACCGGCAGTATTCCCTCGGAGTTTGGGAGTTCGGACTTTGAGGCAAGTCTTTGCATAGAAATAGTATATGCGGTCTATGCTTCAGCGGTTTTGCATTTGTACAAAATGGACAATTTCCTCTGTACGAGTACGAGTATATCCCTGCGAATAGGTGCGTCCCTGTGAATAGGTTTTACTCAATGTCTGACCCGATGTAAAGGAATGAGGACAGGGCTCCCTGTGTGTACAAGTATGTACCATTTGGATGGACGCAGCAATATGGCTACATATGGTCACCAATCAACATAGAAGAACTAAAGAACCCAAACGAACAAACAACAGTCATTATTCGGTTTGAGGTCACACAATACTCTTGAACGTTATAGGAGCAAATGCATCCAAACAGATATGCCGTATGCAGATTGTTACAGTCTGCATAATATGAGTTCGGGCAGGCAAGTTAGCACATCCACATCGTATTATGTGACAATGTGGAAGACGACATTATGAGTGGAGTTCGATCCGATACGGTTGAAGGTCTCGTTATAGGAGCGTGCCAAACAATAGGCACGCTTGCACGCATTCGAAACTCATTAGAACATAATTTGCCTATCGATTGCTATCTAATCACCCCATACGACGGTGATGTAGAGAGTTGGTCGTGGTGGGTTCATATGGCGAGATGCAGCAAAGGCATGTGGCTGACTGAATAGTGTGGTCTGATGCAAGTTCAGTGATTTGATACAGCTTTTGCGGTTTCGGTAGACTACTCTCAAGATAATTACAGGTGTAACGCTCATTAACACGCCTCGGTTTTTCGGTTGAATTTCCGCAGTTTGACATTGCTATTTGAATGATATGTGAATAGTGCTTATATGGGATCGGGTTACAAGAGCGGCTACTTCTCGCTAAGATCCACAAGTGGGATGTCGGCAAAGTCTTTGCATTTAATTAACTGTGGTATTAGAAAAATATATTTTTCACAGCGAGTATTTTATAAAATTCCCGAGAACTTATCTTACTTAGACTTGCTTTGTTGTTCTATCTCTCTCTACCTCGGTTGCCTTCCCGGAGTTACGTCGACCGCTATAGTCTATTTCATCTATCAGGATTTCCGAAGGCATCATCCCAGCTACGACATAGGCTTCATTTGATGCAGTTCGGTACGCTCAACACACTCTCAAAGTACACCTGCGATAGACAGCGTTTAAGGGTTTTGAGTTACGGGCTCCAGCCCAAACTGGCGAGGCATATAAGATAATGGATGTTACCACTCTAGACATAGCAATAGTCTCCCATTCGTTTTTGGACCACCTATGTTTTGCCATCATTCTAGCAAGAGCCGCATACGTAGTTCAAGTGCTCTTCAAAACTTAGTCTAGAGTCGATCATAACCCCAAGTACCTAACGGCATGCTTAGAGGATATATATTACTCATTTAGACCACTTCCGAATCCGACAATTGACGATAGATGGAAAGTCGCTAAGGACTCATTTATTTCGTGTGGCGAAGAAATTTTAGGACGATTGGATCGCGGTAGGAGACCATTTATTAGCGACTCCACTTGGTCTCTTATCTCAGCACGCAAAGGAGTTAAAGAGCCGATCAACTCAGCTGCTGACGATTCAGCTAAGGAACGATACAGAGCTGAATACCGTTCGCTCCAAAAAAGCGTTCAAAGGAGTGTTAGGCGTGATAAGCGCAATAATATCAACGCGCTTGCGAAGGAGGCAGAGGATGCGGCTATCCGCGGTGACAGTGGAATACTCTTCAAGCTTATCAAGCCATTAACTGGCAGATCTTTACTAACGGAACATCCTGTGAAAGATAAGGAAGGTGTTCTGCTCGTTACCAAAGAACAACAGATGCAAAGATGGAGAGAACACTTTTTAGAGGTCCTTAATAACACCTTCGGGCCTGCAAGCGCATCTTCATTGCCACCAGAAGACGTCCCTCGAATAGACGGCATTAGTTCTGGTCCACCATCCAAAAAGGAACTAATAGACGCTATTAAATCAAAGCCCCTGGGATTGATGGAATTCCGTCTGAATTCTTGAAAGCGGATATTATCGCTTCAGCGGATATTCTCCTTCCCTTAAGAGTGTTGGGAAACCGAAACTCTTCCCAGTGAGTGGAAAAAGGGCGTAATTATTAAGATTCCGAAGAAAGGTGACCTGAAGAATTGCAATAATTGGCGTGGGATCTGCCTACTTCCTGCTGTTTCCAAGCTGATGGCTAAGATTGTTTCAGGACGAATCAAGGACAAAATCGATGACACATTGAATGATGAACAAGCTGGCTTTCGCGAAGGGTTTTCCTGTAGCGACCACATTAACACCCTCCGTATTATCATCGAGCAATCCGCGGAATGGAGATCCCCATTACATCTCATGTTCATCGATTTTGAGAAAGCCTTCGATAGCGTTGATCGTCTCTACATCTGGAATGCCTTACGGAGACGAAATATCCCAGATAAGATAATCTCCATCATCAAGGAATCCTACAATGGAGCCCAATGTCACGTCCTGCATAAGGGCAAGCTTTCAGATCCTTTTGAGGTGCACAGTGGAGTGAGGCAAGGCTGCATTTTGTCACCTATTCTCTTCCTTGTTGCCATTAGTGATGTACTCGGCTCCGCACTCTAATTACATCGTAACAAAGGTATCAGATGGAAATTGTTCGATCACCTTCAACATCTTGACTACGCTGACGACATTTGCCTTCTATCAACAAACACGGATGATGTCGCTCAAATGACAGAAGCTATAAATTGCGCGAGTCGTAATGCGGGGCTGAATATCAATGCTGCCAAGACTAAGTTCTTGAGCACATATCCAGGTGGGCAAAGCGAAATTTGTATTTCAGGACAGGCAGTCTCGGAAGTGTAGTTACAGTAGATGGTGGAGCGGGTGCTGATGTAAAATCACGGGTAAACAAGGCTAGGGCGGCTTTCTTCAATTTGACTCCTTTCTGGCTAAACAACAATATTTCCAGACGCACCAAAATACGTGTCTTGAATTCTAATGTGAAATCCATTGTGCTATATGGCTGTTCAACCTGGAAGGTGACTAAAGAGATCACTGATAAGTTGCAAACTTTTGTTAATCAGTGTCTACGGCGCATCCTAAATATTCGTTGGCCGGAGATCATTTCGAACGAGGATCTCCTTACTATAACTGGCCAGGAAAGGATAGGCACTTCGATCAAAAGACTTAAGTGGCAATGGATAGGTCACACCTTCCGAAGAGGGCCCAAAAACGTCGCAAAAAAGGCTCTAAATTGGAATCCACAGGACTCCGGAGCAAGACGCCGTGTTGGGCGGCCAAGGAACACATGGAGAAGATCAGTAACTAGCGAAGCGAAAACGCTAAATCTCACATGGTCGCAGCTAGCGCCGTTGGCGCAAAACAGAACGAGGTGGAGAGTAGTCGTGGTTAATGCCCTATGCCCCACAAGGGGTTGACAGGAACTAGAGAGAGAGACCACTACGGTTTTCTGGTCAGTTAGTTCCAATCCAACTGTTTCCAACTGTTAGCTTAATAGCTGTAATCGCCTCGGTTGCAAACGATTCGACCAACTGCGAGTCTCATGCGACAACTGCGGCGGCTATGTCGTCCGCAAAACCGACCTCAGCCACTTCCTTTGGCATAGCGAGCTCCAGAATGGCGTTTTACTTGATATTCCATAGAAGCGGGCCGAGAACCTAACCCTGCGGAACGCCAGCCGTTACCATGTACTCCTGGTGTCCATCGCCAGTATCATAGTTTAGGACGCAATGTGAGAGGTAACTCTTAATTATAGCGGCTAAGTATTCCGGCACGTTCATTGATTCTAAAGCGGCATGAATGCACCCCCATTTCGCAGAGTTAAAAGTGTTTTTAACATCTAGGGTCACCACGGCGCAACACATACTCTTACGAAGTGACTCCGTCGTCAATGTGGTTATCATCGTAATAGCGTCTATCGTTGATCGTGCCCGCCTAAAACCGAACATTTTTGTCGTAGTGTCGAGCAGGCAGATGGGGCCGTAGGAGGTAGGCTTCCCAGCCGGCTTACTTGGTTTTGGAATGTTTTTGCCTCTTCCATGATCGCGGTGAGATCGGTTCTTGCAGGCAAGTCTCAAAGACATCGATAAACTTTCCGGGAATCGCTAGAAGTACGGCTTTCAGCTCCCTATTAGGAACACAAACCGGACCGAGGGCTTTGTCATACTCTAATATAGATGCAGCCTTCATCAGTTCAGGCTTCGTAATCGTGGGTATACTGCCTCCAATCGGTGTCGGGCTTTGCCTCGCGCGCTCTGATTCGTGTTGCGGAAACAACGTAGAAACGTTGTTTTTAAGCAGCACAGGACATTTGAGCTGTAGAGCCCGCTATCCAATCTTCTTCATGACGACGCCCCTCCCCACGGGTTTATATTTGCGTCCTCGGAAAGCTGTTTGAAACAGTTTTGTTTGCTCCTTTTGATCGAAAGCTTGAAGGATCTACGAGCTGCTATGTAGGCCTGAAGAAGAGCAGGATACGTCGTCGATTGTGCCGAACGTTGACAGAGGCTGTAGTACATAACTCGTACATACTCGAAGCTCAGGAACTTCTCCTTTATGGCCGAATGTGTGTTGGACTTCGATTCCGCAAACTCCATCACCTCCCTGATGAGCTCGCCCAATTTGGCAAACATGTCCCTTTCTTCAACTGGCTACGGTAATTTTAAACAATGTGGTAGAGGGTGCCAGCCAAAGCACCCCTATCGCGGATAAAAAACCACCAACAAGGGCTGAGAGTAACAGTCGGTATTACTCCGGCCCCCGTTGGACAACAACCAACAACATTCAAGACTGCGGCAAAAGGCATCAGTCATAATGCCCAACCAGTCCCAGTTAAAAAGAACAAGTCTTCCGGAGTGTTGCTTAAATCGCAGTTTAAAAAGCCTTGTTCATTCTTAACCCTTCTGTCGGCACCTACTACAATATGCATATTCTATACCCAATAGGTCTGGCTGGACCTACTGAGAAAACATTTTTATTTTTTATAAAAAGTTAAATTTTTATCGGTATAATCATTCTACCCATTCTTTACAGCCATTTATAAACAATAAAAGCATTAAAATCTTTTTTGTAGATATACTAGAAGCGTTTTTAAGAAGACATATTTTGAGGTGGTATTTGTACAAACATGTTTCTCCCTTTTTTTTTTCTTCTATTTTCGCTTCTCTTTTTTCATTGCGTATCCGTACAGAAAGTTTGATCAAATTTTCCAAGTCCAATATCTTTAAGGAAATATTTGCACTCTGTTAGTAGATTTTATCGCGATATTAGTCTGCAGATTTGGGAAAATCGATTGATAGAAATAGGGAATTTTCAACGCCAAAAATCATTTCATTCTAAATTTTCCGTAAATATCTCAATTAAATCTATTAAGAAACACCATCGTAAGTCACTAATACTTAGTTCATACTATTACAAAGGAAATAAAACTCTTTTGATTTTCCTAGAATCAAATCTCAGTTGATTAGGTGATGTTATAAGACGGGATAAAATTAGGCGTACCCAATTTGCGAACTTTACGGCTTCTAAACATATTATTCTAGGATATCATGAGATATGAAGTCGCTGCGATTTCATCTTCTATACTTTTTTGACCAATATATAGTGCCAAAGGTCTGGCCAGACCTATGTGCCGACAGAAGGGTTAACAAGATTGCTAAGAATGAACAGACCGGTAATATGCACGAACAAGACGAGGAGGACAGGAAGAAATATCAGGCGGTCGTTAACGACTACAACCAGCGCCTTGCCAGTGGTACGGAAAACCAATCGAAACGGAACAGATCCCAAGACCAGGGTTCTCCAGCCGCCAAGAAAATTAAGGTAGCCGCAGGTCAGGCCACCCATACCTCTACGGCGGAAAGACCATGCGTCAGCTCTGGCAGCAAGCCCGGTAAGTCCTATAGCGAGGTGGCCAGGGATCACCTACAGGTTGCACTGGTGGACAGGTGTTCTTCCAGTGGGCAGATGGATGTCTGGGTCCAGATCGAGGCGAAGCTGTCAGAGACGACCGTGGAATACGTCATAAATAACCAGGGCGGGCCATTGCCCTCCTTCGATTCATCGACGATGTTAAGAGGCTACCGGGTGATAAGTTGCGAGGATCAGTTATCCAAGGACTTTATCAGTGCCTGTGTCGCTAAGATTAGCTACAATTGGGAAGGTTCGAAGATCGAACTTATCCCGACCAATAAGGTGCCGAAGAGACCAAGGGCTCGCATATGGCTACCCATAATGTAGATAGAGGGACCGAAACTCCTCCTAGCCCTGCGACAAAACCCGAAGGTGCCGATGGACGACTGGGTGGTTCTTAAAGGTGGGGAGCCTCAGAAGCAGAGCCAGTCATATATGCTTCTCATTAACGATGAGTGCCTCCCAGCACTTGAAGAGGCGGACTTCATGTTACGATTTGGTATACGTAATGCCAAGATAAAGGTGTTTCGGTCAAACTCCAGTGAAGAGCAGGATCCGGTGGACGGAGCCAACCTTTTGCTGGAGGATATGTGCATCGAAGCAGGTGAAACCCATGAGATCAATGAAGATAGTGCAGATTAATCTCCAGCATTCAATGCTTGCCTCGGATATTCTGCTCGTCTTCCTAAGGGAGGAAGACATCGACATGTTCAGGAGCCTTGGGTTCACGGTGAATCTATAAAGGGACTCGTGGATAAGCAATACAATTTATTCTACAATATTAGCAACCTAGATCAAGGTAAGCCAAGAACCTGCATTTTAGCCAAGAAATGTATTTATGCCTTTCTCTGTCCTCACTTTAGTACTTCCGATCTGACAGTTGTCAGAATAAAGGTTCAAGACATGGGAGAGCTATATATCTCCTCCGCCTATATGGCCCATGAAAGGCCATCACCACCGGAAGAGCTGGAGCTGCTGGTATCTTCCACAACTTCCAGGAAGTCAACCCTACTGATAGGATGCGACGCTAACGCACGACACACATTGTGGGGTAGTACTGAAATAAATGAAAGAGGTGAGTCGCTTTTTGATTTTTATCTTTAATACTAACAATGTGTGCAATACAGGAGACCATCCAACCTTCGTTTTTCCGAGTTCGGATAATTAGATGGGAAGAGGTCCTAGATCTAACGCTCCTGACAGACAACGAAAAATTTATGGTAGAACAATGGAGAGTATCAGAGCTGAAATCTTTCTCCGACCATAACTGGATACTCTTTAACATTAATGTCTCCAGGGAGATGCCGCAACCTTACAGAAATCCTAAGGCGACAAACTGGAAGAAGTTCAGGCAGATTTGTAGATCGAAACTCTCAACTGCGACAAACCCCTCGATCATCTCCGTGGAGGAGCTGGACAAGGAGGTTAAGTCATTGGAAAAATCCTTGGAAGTAGCGTTCAAGGGTTCTTGTTCAGTGAAAAGGAGTAAGAAAGTTCTCCCTCCATGGTGGAACATGGACCTTTCTAAGTTACGGAAGCTAACTCGGGATATATTCAACATTTGCAACAAACATAAGTTCTGGCAGCCATACAAGGACTGTCTGAAAATTTACAAAAAAGCTATTAGAACCGCAAAGGTCCAAGCTTGGGACGATCTGTGACAATCACAGGACAACGTCAAGGGTTCAGCTAAAATCAGCAAAGCAAGGTCGTGTCCGTCCTTAATAAAAAGAGAGGATAGCACTTGGGCGGAATCAACAGGCGAATCTCTTGAGCTCCTGATGAATAAGCATTTCCCTGGGTGCAGGAGCACTGGCACGCAGAGTCCACGATTGCATAATGGAGATGAACGGCAGAGTGACTTCGTCTTCTCCATGATTACTGAGAAGAAGATTACCTGGGCAATCAACTGCTTCTCCCCTTATAAATCGCCAGGACCAGATGGCATACTACCGATTATGACGGTTCGTGTCATTTTCATACCGAAGGTAGGCAAACGAGGGTATGAGACCGCGAAGGATTTCAGGGCGATTAGTTTATCCTCTTTCGTACTCAAATTTTAGAGCGCTTAATAGACTTAAACATCAAACTCAGCACTCTCGAAGTCCCAACACGCATACGTGAAGGAAACGTCCACAGAAACGGATCTCCACCAAGTGGTCCGTATCATTGAACACAGCCTTGAGCACAAACAATACACGTTATCCGCCTTCCTAGATATAGAGGGTGCTTTCAATAATGTTCGCGTTGAATCTATTCATGAGGCCCTCTCAGACTTAGGACTTTAGCCGCGGATTGGGTCGTGAGTAGTGACACTATTAACGACCAGAGTAATCCATGGTGACTTAGGAAGCAGTCATCTGACTAAATTCGTGTGCAGAGGAACACCTCAGGGTGGTGTAAACTCTCCACTATTGTGGCTAGTAGCTATTAACAAAATCCTAACTAGGCTTGACTGGGAGATAATTAAGGTGGTCGCATATGCGGATGATGTAGCGATTATAGTATCATGAAAATGTCTTTCCGTGATTAGTCCCGCAAGGGGGTCAGTGTCCTTTTGGCCTTTGGTGGGTGGCGACACCACGTACCTGAGCAGAGCAGGGAGACCCCTGGTATGGTTGATACGCCATGCCTTGGATCTGTACAAAGACCGTCGGCCGATGACGTTCCCGAGCTCCCTAGTCATGTAATGGGTGACACAGCATGGCTGACTTTTTCCCTATTCCTCCGAAAAGTCAGCCATACCAGCTTACACGACCCAGTGCTTCCTCGTAGGGGAGAAACACATTATAAGCGTACGTGTCCAGTCTCGGCTTCGCATAACCCAAGCCACGAAGGGGCTAGTTAGGGAGAATGGCCTATGCGCCTATACCTAGCTAGTTTGTGGATTGATGACCACACGGCCTGAGTCAAATTGCTGCTTAGTAAACGGACGGGGGCCAGACCAATGTGAACGGTAGCGCTACGATCTGCTTTAAGCCGACAAGTAGTAAACAGGCATAACGATCCTCCGGCTGGCAAGCCGAATTCGTTAGGTCTACCGAAAGGGGGCCAAAGGAGGATCACACCTGCTATTGAGAAATCTTTAGCGAATAGTGTACCTCGGGGATGGGCGTGCCCAGGGGACCATGGTCCTTACCCATCTAGGCGTTGGAATCGAGGGGGTTTGTGGTGATAGACAAGTCGACCAGCTAGAGTCGCATCTCAAGGTGGGGTTCCAAAGGGAGGCATCCCGGCGGAGAACACCCTTCCGGCTATCAGTCGGATAAATCTTTTCGTCCCGCAAGGGAAAGAGGTTATGGCCATCAGGCTCAGGAGCTCTCAATGACAAATGCGAGGTAGACGCAGGATGGATGCTCGAGGGATGCGCTGAATGTAATCCTGCACCATCTACCCATCGATCTTTTTATCAACCAACTGGCAGCATGTAGTGCAGTCAGACTCAAAGCGTTAAGCTGCTGGAGTGCTAGACCATACGGCCACAGCAATATTCTAAACCAGCTCCCACAAGAGGTACGCAACGCTGTAACCCAAACTAAGCTTTGGCAAGAGCTTTGATGTCAAATTCCCAACTAGAGGTGAGTGGAACTCTTTCCACTCTTTCCAAAGTGAGGTGGTCAAGGATTTCGACATCACATTCTTCACCGATGGGTCTAAAATGGATTGTGGCGTGGGTGCTGGAATCTTCTGCGGATCACTAAGTATCTCTGAATATTACCGTCTTCCTGACCATGCCAGCATCTTTCAAGCAGAAATGCTTGCAATCATGAAGGTCTGCCATGCTCTCAGGGACATATGAAACAACCAGAAAATCGCCATCTGCTCAGATAGTCAGGCTGCTATCATGGCTTTACAATCGGTAAAGACGACCTCCAAGGTTGTGACAAACTACCCTACTCTGGATACCCGGACACAGGAACATAGAGGGTAACGAGATGGCTGACAAACTAGCCAAAATGGGCGCCACTCTTGACAGCTCTCATGCGGAGCGTGTTTGCATCCCGATGGCAGCTGTTAAGAGTAAGATCTCCACCCACTATATAAGGGCGGCTGATTCCAACTGGCGGAATCTGAGGACTTGCATTATATCAAGGAAGATGTGGCGATCCTACGACTGGAAAAGAACGTCTGAGATTCTGACTAAAGCGCGTAGAGATATCGCCAAGCTTACGGCTGTTATCACGGGAGACTGGCCAGTGGGGCTCCACGCTGCCAGGCTGGGCATCCCCTACAACGCGCATTGCCGTAGCTTTGGTTATGTAAATGAGAGAGAAACCCTGATTCACTTTCTGTGTGAATGCCCGGGTCTTGCCAGAACCCGGTATAGGACGCTTGCTCGGTAGGGCTTTTCAGGGAGGCTTGGAGGATGCGGCAATTATGAAAGTAGGGGAGCTGCTGTATTTCGTAAATAACACTGGCTGGTTCGAGGCACCTCCCCACTCCTTAATTAATTACCTAACCTTCATCATATACACTAGTTAAAACTTCACGGAGTTTGTGGTTTCGAAAGGGTGCTTAATGCGCTAATTGGGCTTTTGGCTAGCCTGTGCCGAAGTCACCACTTATACTAACCAACATAAATTGAAATAAGCAAAAAGATTATCAAGATTCTTATACTACTATGTCATCTCTCTTCAATTGTAATACTAATTGCAGACTCTAATCTGATCACTCATTACAAACGTTTAGTGATCGATAAACTAGCGCTAATCACCCATATCAATTTACCATATGTGCAGCGTTCGTAACTACAAATTAATGCTGGTACCTTGTACTCTCCGTGCGCTCGCTCCTACGATATGAAAATGAAAACGAACACCAAGTTTGCGACAACTCTTCCAGTAAAGAACATGACTGCAAAAAAGGCGAATATCGATCGTGCCATGATAAACGATCCTGTACAACCATTTAAATCAGTTGATGGCTAATCTGAATACACAATACGAATAGCGAACGATAAACGTAAGCATATTTAAGGATTTTATGTAAACAGTTTATTAGTAGTCCTCCCCGGCTCCAAAAGCCTGAACAGTGTATCACATGTCATGCGATTTGCACTGTCATGTACTTCACTGGGACACTAGTCAAATCCACCACGTCCATGTGTAGGCGCAAGTCTTTTAAATGCACCACAATGCAGTGTCTATCATCAATTACACGCAAATTACTATTATCCGTGAACATAAGTGCTCGTATAACTGAAACGCAACATGATCAACTTAGAAACACATTAGCCAGTCATAGGAGTCTTGGTCTATGTCTGTATGGTCTTGTCTATCTCTTTGGGGAGTGTTATTCAGATTTGCCTATCTCCTGTAGTCTTGTGCAGATAGATTCATACGTTCGCGTTCGCAGTATAATCCGCCAATCTTGGTCATAGTATTTGCCCATATCTGTTTAATTCTGTATGGTAAATCCGCCACCGCCAATACATACATACAGTAAAGCGTTGATTCAATTACCCGAATCGGGGACTCACCTTTTATCATTAATTTTGAATTTCGAAAAATTTAAGATTTGACTTTGGAATTTTGAATTTGAATTTTGAATTTGAGTTTTGAATTTTGTATTTTGTATTTTGAATTTTGAATTTTGAATTTTGAATTTTGAATTTTGAATTTTGAATTTTGAATTTTGAATTTTGAATTTTGAATTTTGAATTTTGAATTTTGAATTTTGAATTTTGAATTTTGAATTTTGAATTTTGAATTTTGAATTTTGAATTTTGAATTTTGAATTTTGAATTTTGAATTTTGAATTTTGAATTTTGAATTTTGAATTTTGAATTTTGAATTTTGAATTTTGAATTTTGAATTTTGAATTTTGAATTTTGAATTTTGAATTTTGAATTTTGAATTTTGAATTTTGAATTTTGAATTTTGAATTTTGAATTTTGAATTTTGAATTTTGAATTTTGAATTTTGAATTTTGAATTTTGAATTTTGAATTTTGAATTTTGAATTTTGAATTTTGAATTTTGAATTTTGAATTTTGAACTTTGAATTTTGAATTTTAAATTTTGAATTGATTTTCGAATTTTGAATTTTGAATTTTGAATTTTGAATTTTGAATTTTGAATTTTGAATTTGAATTTTGAATTTCGAATTTCGAATTTCGAAATTTGAATTTTGAATGTAGAATTTGGAATTTTGAACTTTGAATTTTGAATTCTGAATTTCGAAATTTGAATTTTGAATTCTGAATTTCGAAATTTGAATTTTGAATTTCGAATTTTGAATTTCGAAATTTGAATTTTGAATTTTGAATTTGGTATTTTGATCTTTGAATTTTGATCTTTGAATTTTGAATTGTGACTTTTGAATTTGGAATTTGGAATTTTGAATTTTGAATTTTGAATTTTGAATTTTGAATTTTGAATTTTGAATTTTGAATTTTGAATTTGGAATTTTGAATTTTGAATTTTGAATTTTGAATTTTGAATTTTGAATTTTGAATTTTGAATTTTGAATTTTGAATTTTGAATTTTGAATTTTGAATTTTGAATTTTGAATTTTGAATTTTGAATTTTGAATTTTGAATTTTGAATTTTGAATTTTGAATTTTGAATTTTGAATTTTGAATTTTGAATTTTGAATTTTGAATTTTGAATTTTGAATTTTGAATTTTGAATTTTGAATTTTGAATTTTGAATTTTGAATTTTGAATTTTGAATTTTGAATTTGAATTTTGAATTTTGAATTTCGAATTTCGAAATTTGAATTTTGATTGTAGAATTTGGAATTTTGAACTTTGAATTTTGAATTCTGAATTTCGAAATTTGAATTTTGAATTCTGAATTTCGAAATTTGAATTTTGAATTTCGAATTTTGAATTTCGAAATTTGAATTTTGAATTTTGAATTTGGTATTTTGATCTTTGAATTTTGATCTTTGAATTTTGAATTGTGACTTTTGAATTTGGAATTTGGAATTTTGAATTTTGAATTTTGAATTTTGAATTTTGAATTTTGAATTTTGAATTTTGAATTTTGAATTTTGAATTTTGAATTTTGAATTTTGAATTTTGAATTTTGAATTTTGCATTTTGAATTTTGCGTTTTGAATTTTGAATTTTAAATTTTAAATTTTGAATTTTGAATTTTGAATTTTGAATTGTGAATTTGGATTTTGAATTTTCTAGTTTTGAATTTTGAATTTTGAATTGTGAATTTGGATTTTTAATTTTCTAGTTTTGAATTTTGAATTTAGATTTTTTAAGATTTTTCCATGGAAACACCGTACCATTCATGTCGACATTAGTTTGGATAATCGATGCTTTACTGTAGTCTAGCTCTAGAGAGTCTGGTACACTACTCGACTCGGATGCACAGTCATAGTCTGAATTTGTAGGCGTACTTTTACCATGCTTAGCTGCATTTTGCTATGCAGATATACATACTTCAAACACAAGCTTGTCTCAGTCTGAAGTCAACTTAGGTCTTCCGTAGCCTCGAGGAGAGTGCGGGCATAATTTTTGCTGCTGATTTATTTACATGCGCGTACATATCATATCATTTGCGCATAAAATTGCGAAAAATTTGATACATGATGGCATTAGAGACTCCGGCGAGTTTTGTGAAATACTAGTGGAACTAGACAAGATCATCGAGACACAGATCGATTTTATCCATAAGTGAGTGATCATAATGTTCATACGTAAATTATGATGTCATCATAGCCTAGATCTGAACTATCACGACGACCAGTGGGATTTAGTGGATATCACATTTTGCAGTACGGCTTTTATGGATTTCAATATATCGGCATCTGACACATATTAATTGTGATAAATGGTCTATGGATTGTCGTGCTGAGAGCGTTTCTAAAAGAGCAATAGGCCCGCTACGGCGTGTGTAGTAGAAATCATGGTCCAGTCAACTTTGTGAAGACAGTTTTTGATAGAGGATCTCAATTAACCGATTGCTGTGGATTTATTGGATGAGGTTTTGGTAGATGATTTTGGTTTTATGTGATGTTGAATGATGAGTTTATGATAGCAATTGATTAAAATGGTTAAAATATATTAAAGTTTAAATGGAAATTTCGCTGTTATTGATAGTTAAGATGCACAATTTTTCTTCCCATTTGACAATACGTGCTAGCGATCAGGACCCTCCTAAATACGATGTTATGATTAGTTTCCTGAACTATATGATTACTGAACATTTATTCATGTCCAGAATAAGGGGAAACAACATCATCAATGTCGAGGCAGAGACTCGAACTCACGTCATACCCTATGGCACAGAGTACAATATAGACAGAGAGTTCAACTCCATATATAAGCACTTGTCCCAAGTAAAATTTAAAGTTGGACGCATCGTGCGTCCAAAGAGAAACGATTTTGCCAGAAATAAAATCTTCTCTTGAGTAGAGGGTATTTTCGTCTGTTATATGTCATTCTATTTCGCGTCGCTCTCACGTTGCTCCTTTTGTTTATGTGCGTATCACATTTTGTTTATTCGCGTTGCTATGGAAACAGTAGGTACAGGTTGGCCGGCGTTTTCTCAATCAACGTTGCCGCAATGACCGCAATGTAGCTAAAAATATCTTTCCGGCATGCACGGACCTACATGGGACTACACAGCACTACGTGGTATGCATACTCGCGACACCACGCGGGGTACACATATAGATTGTTGCAGAGAACAAATGAGCTCTCTTCGCATGGAGGTACGAATTGCAAGGCAACGTGTAGCTTCTCTTCATTCGATTGAAATGATGTAAAATTTTTGGTGCCATTTATTTGTACTACGTGAACTATCTGTATACTTATTCTGCTGTGCCTATGGTATCATAAATAAAACCATCTGCATTTTAAATAAAAAATCGACCCAGAATATACAATTTGACACAAATTACTCGCTTTTCTCTCTATTTATAAAAAAGATAAGGAAAAAATGGTCCCTTTTATTCTTGATCTGATTGGTTGAAATTGGAAATGACGTGATGATTTGCTAAGTAAGTAGTTTAAGGTGGTGTGCGACTTCAGTTGTCAGGTGATAGCTGAAGAATATGGGTCGTGTGCGGAAAAGCTCAGAAGAGAAGCGGGAGGTACGCAACAGTGGACGACGGGGTCGCAGATTAAAGCAGTGCGCGCTTCCGACGTGTGTTTTATTTTCCGACGTGTGTTTTATTTTCCGACGAAACATAGCCGCGAAGCGAGAATGTCGCGAAGTGACAGTGCGGGGGTTGGCGAGCGAAGCGAGCAGGGGGCGCAGCCCCCTAGTCTATTTCATATTTCATTCAAATCAAAATCATCGAGCACTCAATTCAAATTCAAATTTCGCTGACACTTGTTTGAATGTAATTCCCATTCCAATTCTCTCCATTGCTTCCTGACTGTGCGCAAAAAGGATCTCTTCAGTCTTCATCATCGCGCTCGCGTCCATCCCTGTCAAACGACATTATACAATTCAAACTCATCCAATTAGTCGCATCAAATCTTGAATCTCATCAAGTATTACACATCTGTGTAGATGCAGATGCGAAGAGCTCGTCGGGCTGTGATTGTTCCAGACTAAGTTCCACCACAGTAAATCAGACCACTCCAACTCCAACTACGTAACAACTATCATTGTCGCAGTTTCCTTTTCAAGTGCACTACACTAGACGACGACGTACTCCCCGAGAGTGTAGTTAAATATTTAGTATATCTGTTTCGCGAATTCATTAATAACGTTGAGTGCTGCTGCAACAAGACACGGTCTTGTCGGGACTTTTGGACTCGGATGTTGGTGTTGTTTTTGTGTAGGCATATCTGGGTCCAAATGGATACACGTTACATACAAAATCCTACTCTATATGCCTCTGTCTTCTAAACTATACTCTAAAATGCAGTCTTGCATAAGAAATTCATCTACAGGTATGCTGCGTGCAATAGCTATGAAATAGATGCAATGCTAAAGTTAAAGTGTTGGGCATAATGCTGGGGTTGGCTATGGGTTGAAAGCCTACTATGGGATCATAACAACCTCCTCCTCGTTTTCAGGTTCAACTTGGCAACACATGAACCAGCCTCGGCTGAAAGACTAGGCACAGCAAATTTTCAAATGTAATGTTGATGTTGAGGAGGACTTGCACTGTGAATGTATGTACAGTTTTTCCATTTCGTTTGCAGTCGTTCCTTGTGCTGCTGATTCTGTATGGACGGTGGTTGCTATGGGATGCAGTGCGTCGTGTATTGGCACTGTTTGTTTGTTATAATATGAATTTGAGATAAGGTGCACGAAGTTTTCATGTTAAGGTGGGGTTCAGAAAGTTTTGTTTTTATATTTATAATTTTTAAATTTATGTCGGTAATAATAAAGTGTGCATATATTAATTTTATTTTTATTTTTCGTTTTTTTTAGGTGAGTCCATCTTGATATTTAAATTTTCGAATATTGTAGGTAAGTCTCTATGGATGGATAAGCATAATTTATCAGGCTTGTATTTTACTTTCTGTGGCTAAGGTTATTATTGCTGCTAAAAAAAGAAGGTAAGCAGCGGCAATTTCGAGGCGCTCTCGTGTAACCTTTTTTTTCACTTTCTGTCTCAGCTTTTGCAGTTCAGCAAACTGCTTTGTCATTTGAGCCTGATTACTTGTCGTGTTTGACTTGTATTTGATCAGCTGCCGCAATTTTTGATGATAAAAGTCGATGGACTCGACGATGGATTTTCACCTCCTTTTTTCACAGTTAGTATGAGGATCATCACTTTCTCATTCACATTGTCTTCTTTATTATCGTCCTCCTCGTCCGAACCGTCATAAGATAAAGCCGCGGTTAACTTGTTCGGTACGCCTTTGGCTCCGAGTCATCGCTGTTGTCTGAATCAATGCTTTCCCTCCCAATCAGCATCGCTATTTTCTTCCAACTCTCGCCTGGATGTCACCTTATCCTTGTACTTTTCACTGAAATTGGACAAAAGTTTGACATTCCATTTTCGTATCTCACTTGGTTTGGCGACAAAATCAAGAAAAGTGTCGTCAAAGTTGGCGATTTGGACAAGATTTTCAGGATTATTTTCGGGATCGATTTCGTCTTGTGGCAAAAATGATTCGGCAATTTTCTCGGATACGATTTTTAGTTTCTTCTTTTTCGATGCCATGCCCGTCTATCGCTAAATAAAGATAACTTTCGATGATTTTAAACAAATTCCAATGTCCGTGCGGGACCAGGGCCAACTGACAACTGCGACAAGACAGACGTCAGGTATGACATCTGACAGCATGCCCCGCTGCGCCCACTGATCTTACCCTTATATCGCTGTGGGAAAACCCTATCGCAGCAGCTATGTTTTTGTCCTTAGACCTCACGGACACAAACATTGACGAACCATAAATCGTACCCACACGGCCACACAGATGCACAGAGGTTTCACACCTTTCTGCACCGCTAAAAGAAGAAGAAGAAGAAGCATGCGACGTTGCCAATTTCGCTGCAATAGTCACATGTATGAAAGTTTGCCGCAGGAAAACGGAAATGCAAACTTTAGTCCTTAATAACTTGCGAGTACTTGCATTTTGGGGACGAAAAACGCACATATTAATGCACAAACAATTCGCTGTCGTCAGATACCTAAGTCATTATTTAAAGATGGGTGGGCCAACTACCACTTCGAATTCGCCGTGCATGTAATTGTTGCTAATTAAATAGTTAGCGACGCACAAACGATATGGGCGGGCTAACTTCACATGAGTGTATTTTTAGTTGTCGAAATTTTAAGCTGGCAGCATTTTTAACGATTAAATTTTGAAACTGAGAATATTGCAAATCAGTAGTTTTCAGAAGAAGCGGGAATTTGAACAGAAAATGTTGGAGTCCATTTTTTTCACGTATTTGTGTAGTTTTGCCAGTCTTTTAATACAACCTACATAGTGGCAACGATCCTTGATCCATCGGTTGGTGTGGTATCAGATTGAAGATTGCCGCCTTGCTATCGATAAGTATTCGTTCTCCCTTCGCTCATATACACATATATATTCGTTATGGTGCAATCTGGAAACTCTGATTTCGTCAGCCAACTTTTACCCCTCTACTTGGTTTGATTTCGGCTTTCGCTGTACTCGAAGCTTATCCATAGTTCCCATTGGCAGTCTCATAGGTGTCCTTTCTCACCAAATTTCTATACCAACGAAGAACTTTTTTGCATTCTTCGGCATTCACAATCATCGTTTATGGACTGCGGTTGCGATTCTGTTGTAGTTTTTTGTTGTCGTGCTTAGAAACTGGATGTAAGTGCTGTGCTGTCTGTACTTATTTATGACGGTCCCATTGTAATTGAATTTATATCTTTGGTTCCGGATCCCCTGAAGCGTCCAGAAGTTTCTTTGCTGCAATAAAGTTGGTGATTTAGTGGCAGCAGCTTCAGTATTCAACTTTTACATCCCTAAGTGCAATACAACGTGCACATCTGAATTATTCATGTTTTCCAAGAATGCTGTGTGCAGCTTGCTCGATAACTGATCCTTCAATTCTGTTGGCGTATCTCATGACTTTATCTCCGAAGTTGATAAAATAGTCCCACAAATAAACACTTGCGGCAAAATGTCATTCGGTCAGAATTTAATTTAATATACATACTTCGCAAGGGATTGGTACGTTTTAAAATATCCTCAAATTTTTGCCAAATGGCGTTGATTCTCGCTACTTCAGGCAGTTTTCCCCAAATAGAAAACGTCCAAATAGCGCTAGATGAGCAGTATTATAGACTTTCATTGTGACGGTGAATAATAGGTATGTTCCTAATACCGGTTAATCGGTTCTAAACAGGTGGTAAATCATTTACTACAACAAGGAACTTCTAATCGCCTCCTACTAGCTGCAGAATTTCCTCTCGTATAGGTACATTCTTGATTTTTAAAATGGTTTAAGTTATTTTTGCCTAATTTTGAGCACACGCCCAATGATGAAAACCAAGCAATCAAGTCTACTTTGAAATGGGAATCCGTCAACTTGTTAAAAAAATCATTAAAATGATTTGAAAATTCGTTAATTTGCCATATAAACTTGAAAATTTGACATGGAAATGAATCAACTTGAAACGGAATTTGTCAACATGATTTGGACATTCATCAATTTGACATGGAATTTCGTCAACATCATATGGTAGTTCGTTGACGTCATTGGAAAATTCGTTAATATGGTTTTGAAATTCACAAATTTGTACTGAATTTCGTCAGTTAGAAATGCAAATACATTATCATGACTTTGAAACTCGCCAATTCGAAATTGTATTTTGTAAACATGATTTTGAAATTCGCTAATTTGAAATGGAAATAATTTAAAAAATTTTAAGGGATAAACTCCTTGATATATTTAGCACTCTTCAGGGCTGGGTGTTGTTTATCAATTCGTGATTTAGACCGCTAGTAAATATTTCGGTTGAAAAGGACCGCAATGTTGCTTTGCCTTTGGCAGGGGAAAAACTTGCGACGGCCCTGCCTATGAGTACTGATTTATCGCGTCTGGTATCGAGTATTGAAAAAATAATGAAAACTGTTTTTGAAATCCTATAGGATATTACCGTTAAAGTTAAATCGTGAATAAACGACTAAAAATGTGAATCAATTTTCACTCTTACTTCCTGGCGAAGGTCAGTCCTATGTCCGTGCGGCCATGTCCTTCACTGGAGTGCAGATTCTTGTGATATTATTACCCAGAACAGGGTATTATGTAGGCTGCAGAAGAGGGGGAGGGGCGAAATGGACATTGACTCGGGAACCTTCTCGCAAGGGCGCCGGTGTATAGTCCAATTGTATTGTTTAGAAACAATTGTTTTGAAGCAGTAGAGTTGCGATCACCGTAGGAACAGTAAATAAACTTGCTATAACCTCGCGGTTGATTAACGGAGTTGTGCTATGTTATCGTAAATCCAGCGTTTTGGGGTCGCGATATGGCCATATACTCAGCAATCCAGAATCCAGATTATAAGGAATTGTTCTATCTACTTCTTCCTTGCCTCGTTATTTATACCGCTTCTTGACGTCGCGTCGCTCGGCCTGTGGTGTAGGCACATCACTCGTTCTGGCGGTAATGTCTCATCCTATTTATACAGGCAGCTCTATCGTGAATCGTGTAATCGACAGACCAATGCCGCCAGTTTTCATTGGGGTTCGAATCTCTTCGGACTTAACGTTAGTTCCCCAACTCCTGAAGAAGTACCCTTGAAAAACATTCATCCATTAAAAGCTGCTGCTGTTGAGCACTCATTGGTGATAGGGGAAAGGTTTCTTGTGGCCGACTCTGCGCCTGAATCTGAAGAATCTCTGTTATACGATACATTACCAACTTTAAATCTTAGGCTCCTGATAAGGGAATGCTTTTTGGTAACCTGTAGACTATAGGCTTTCGCGTCTTCACCACATGGTCTTTCCAGAAAAGGTATTCTATTCCGTTTAGCGGCACAAACCCATAATACACATAATCAAAGTGGAGACCGGCTGACTATCAGTAGGCACATACACGCGTAGAATACATAGTTCCCGTCTGCTTCGAACGTAGGCATAAAAATACCATAAGCCTAAGCTGACACTACAAATTTCTCCCTACTTGATTCTGTGGCAAATTTCCATTAAAGTGTGTGAAAGGACGAAAAGGACGAAGTTTGCGTTTTTTATTGATTTCAAGAGGACTTTATTCGCACAAGTTGTACATACGAGTATGTTTCTGTTTTACGGTCATTGTGTATGTTGCAGTCAAGCGAAGAAGTATAACGAGACCGAGTTCTAATCGTGCGAATAGCACGATAAGTGTATACCCTCCCTTTACCCATGTACAAACCTAGAAGCCGTAAAACCGAAAATATTCAATTTCATTTTTTTAAGGGGGGAAGGGCTAGATGAGTCCACCCTCAAACATGTATAGTGACTTATAACGGCATCCAGCAGCTATCATTTGCTATAAATTTGAAGTTTTTCGCGACATTCTATTAAAAGATATGGCGGAATATTGCTTTGTAGGGGATATAGGGGTAGGGGTACTACGACTAAAACCATGGGTGATTCCGAGAGAGAGGATGGGGAGTACAGGGAGTTGAGCTTGTCCCGCTAAACGATGGTTATGGTAATTATTTTTCTACATACTTCTCATCTTCTCCTCGCTCAAATTTGAGAGGTTAAAAACGCAAATTTGACTCCTTGAACGGCAAGAAATTTTTCATTACTATTGTGATGTGTCTAGACTATGTATACGTCAAGCCAAATTGTATTTCCGTACTTGGCACCAGACGGCGCTAGTGTCGCTAGCGAGAATAGGGTTGACTGATAACACAACAACAACGACTTTCTGGAAGTTTCCGGAAAGTGCGTCACCGAAGTTTCTGGAACAGTGGAAACGAGTATATAAGGGCGTTGACTAGTGTCGACGAGTCAGTCTAGTTTTACCCGTGGATTATGTCGTGTCAGTAATTAGCAAAGTAATTAGTAGAGATTGTAAGCCGTGTATATCCGTGTGGTTGTAATAAATAGTATTACAGTAAAGTGAGTGTTATTCATTATCGTGTACGCGAAAATCTATAGAACCCACTGGAACGTCTAGAAAAGACGAAAAATATATAACACTATTATTTTTCACAGGTGATCAGTAGGCACCCAGTCTAAATCTACAATTTTGGGTTTTTATGTTTTTCTTTAATTGAAAAGATTTCAGTCTCGGTGACTCGGATATTCCGAGATAGGGAGACTAAGAGATTGCTGCTGAGACTGCAGTTTCGAAGGCTAAACTCATGCTCGTACTTGTCAGGCTTTGATATCACATCCTGCAATCTCGCGTTTTGCCTTCTCTTTCAAATCTGAAAGCTTTCTTCTAGTAAGGCCCGCAAGTTTTGTTTTCGCGAGAATCCCAGAAGCACTGAGTCTAAACGGGATACGAACTGCCTAAGAAACGGTAATCGTAAGCGGGTTGAGTGTAATTAGGAGTAAAAGGTAAAACACCAACACGTAAACACGTTTATCAATTAAAGGTGATTAAAATCAGACTCGATTATCCTTTCTTAAAATTTGACTCTGAGCCTGACCTTCTTTATCAATACTTTTTGGGCTCACAATAAACAAAATTGACGGGAAACCTTAATTGTTGTTGACGTTTTTAAATGTTAAACCCTATGACTACGATCATCGCAAGTTTCAAAAATGTTGGGCTTACAACAACCAAACGATTGATTGATTTCAATAACAGGAGCGCTCCATCGAGCTTTCACCCCGTGCGCCACAATTTCGTCGCACGGCTCTGTATATGAAACCGCCTGTACTCAGTTCGAGTCATCATTATTCACCAAAGTCGATACTTACTTAAAAAGATTCAAGCGGAAAACCTCTTTCAAAATAAAATAAGATTCACACGGTATTTCAGTGAAGCAAAATTTAAATTGAACATCCGCAATTCGCGTGCACAGACTCGGTAGGAAAGAACTGGTTGTCGAATGGAGTCGCCTAGTCTTTGGGTCGCGACACTAGAGGGCATAGTACACTATCCTCACAAGAGGATTTCAGGCTCCTATAAGAACCTTAAAGCTTGTAAGAGCCTAGAGGCTTATAAGAGCCTAAAAAAGCGTCTAAAAAGTTTACCCAAAATCTAAGAGCCTGAAATTGATGCTTTCAAAAAGTCTCATCTAAAGGATGTGCCTCCCCCTTAAACTTCACCGACATTTTTTTATCTCTATAGCTACACAGCGGTAGACATACATTTTGCACTGAGCTCCCCCGCGATATTGCAACACGCGCTCTATTCCTTCAATAGGCAGCACAGCACAACTTGCTCCCACCGCCCGGCCCCAACCATTGTTGACACAACTTCACTTTCATGAATGTCGTCAAGCAATATGGGCATGGGGCTCTTTAGGTTCCTTAACCGAGTTCTAGACGATCTCGCATTTTGCCGGGCCGTCTTTGTTCTTGCATCTGATTTCTGAGTTTCACTGCCTATACATGCCTGCTGTGGTCCATCATCATCAGCATTGCATCTCATATCTTTGGCCGTCTTGTCTTGTATGTCCTGTATGTGCAGTCTTGCTCGATTCACACAAATCAAAACATACAGCAACTAGCAATGCTAATATTCGCGATAGCGAAAAAAAGCTGATGCTTCCACTGGCATACAGTACTGCTGGGGCTTCAGCTCATATGACGCTACGGATTTAGCTGGCTCGTGACGACATTATGAACACAAGTCCGCCAAACGCGAAACGAACAAGTAAGTTTGTTGCTGTTAGCTGACTGCTGACTGAACTGCGAAGACTTGTATCTTTCTATCTGTATATCGACGGTGGTTGGTTTGCTATTGCTATGGTGAATTCCTTGTTGTTTTGGTCTTTGGTGTTGTGATGTGATTATGTATGCATTTTAAGCCCGGCTCGCGAGATATGGCTCGAATTTATGGCGAGCCGGCGACTCAACCTCAGTAAGACGCGACTGTTCGATTGGATTGGAACGAACGAATGACTATTGTGACTCAAAACAACGTGCGCGAATTTTATAAAGATATCGGATATCGGTTTGCCGGGAACATACATAGGTAACGTACGTACGGACGTATCGTTGTGTCTTCCTGCGGAAATTTCGGAAATAATTGCGGTTTATTAGTGAAAAACGATGGGCGGTTAAATGGTCAATTTGTGATGATGATTCGCGGTCATTCAACACCCTTGGAGGGATGACACCATCGTGATAATTTTCGCGTTCGCGATTTTTCAAGTGCATATTGTAAAAAAAAAAAAAATATTGAGCGTGGGAAAATTTGAATTGTGTTCAATTTGATAAGAGTGGAAGACATTTGCATTATATCTGTACCAAATCTTGTGAGTGTGTGTCCCCTTGAATTGGGGGGGAAAGAGTTGTTCCTCTGTTCCCACCAATTAAGCCCAATTAGTTCGTTGAATGCAACAACAGTGCGTGCAGTGCATTTAAGAAGAATTTGTGTGTCTTTGTCCGCCGTGGAGGAGTATGTCATTGTCCCGCTTATATTGTCCCCTTTTTCGGACGACTTGGCTATTATTTGGCCATCGCGCTTCCTGTTCATTGTTGTGTGATGAATCGTTGTTGTGGTTGTTCTTAAATGCCATTCCCATAGAGAAGACAAAGTGCGTTAACCATTGCCCGCGGTCCCTGCTATGTTGTGAGTGAAGAACATTTTTTTTGTGTTCTTATAGTTCTTGTGATGCACCCCCAAAACGTCTCATTACCCAGCCGCAACGGTTCCTTGGCTGGGTCATGAAACGCCATGGGAAAAAGTTGAGAGAAATACTTACATCGCGAATTGCATCCACATCATCCTATCTGGCACATAGTGCTCAGGATGCATGCAGCAACCATGCAATGGGATGCACTTTTTGAAATATCATCGAGGACGTGTCGTGGTGGTGGCGATGCATAAAATTTTCTGTCCATTACCATTTCGCGTGTGGATTAGTTCGAGGATGATGGCTGGCCTCTTGTGCCCGGCGCACTATCTCATTAATGAGCTGAATGAAATGTTTGGAGGATTGCCAAAGATGCATTTGTCATTCGAGGTTTTAAATGTTTTTTTCTTTTGCGGGCATAATTTTATTTTTAAATTCTTGTTTGCAAAAATATTTTGTGTTGCGATGGAATCTATGGCTCGTTGAAAGCATTCGAATGGAATGTGTCCTATGTCCGTGCGGCCATGTCAGTGAAAACAAACAGGTGCGCGATCGGTTTATTTGTGTCTGTAAAAAATTCTCGGCTGGCCATGTAGAATGGCGAAGGCTAATGGACTAATTTATAAGCAGTAAATTTGTTTTGTAAATATACAAAGTGAAGAGGGTGAGGATGAGGGTGTGCAATTCATTTTTTTAGGGTTAGTCAGTGATGGAATGCAGGAAATATGATGCATAATATGATAATGTCGCAATGGGAGATAATTATAGTCATTTCTTTGAAAATGCACAGATTAGATTAGAATAACTGCTAAAAGATAATTGACACTTTTATATTTTACTCGGAAATCTTAAAACTTAAAATAACTACGACAAAGAAAGCGAGACCGGCACTGAATAACACCTGGCACGATTTCAGTATCTGCGGCTGCGGCGCCAAATTTTGATGATGGCATTATCAAAATTTGGCGCCACAGATACTGAAATCTCCCCTAACACCTATCCCAAAACCATGTAAAAATCTACATTAAATTCTAAATTTCTATAGGAGAGGAATAGGTACAAATTTGTAGGGGAGGTGGGGGATCCTTTAGTCAGGCCTACTTCTATTTCCATTAAATTCAAGAATGCTTTTCACAACTATAGGCATTGAATAAAATTTCAGTTTTCTAGCAATAAGAATCTATTCAAGTCAAAAAGTCAGGGCCGAACTAAATTATCATGGAGGTTTCGTTTGTACACTGAGAAAAATAAAAGTATATTCATATTAAAAAAAAAACACACACAATAAATTTAAACGAATTGTACGATGTAAAAACGAAATCATTTGAATTTAACAACTTTACCGGTAGAATTCAATTAATTCCAGCTCAATTACAAACCGATACCATTAAATTCAAACGACTAACATATTGAACTGAAAGAAATGCGTTTGGACAAAATGGATTCGATTCAATTAACGGTTCTTAATCGATCGTCGTGCCCCTTCTGGTATTTTAACGTTTAGATAATTATACAAAAATATTTTTGTTCTGCAGTTTGATATCCAATTTGCACAGGTCTCGTCTGAATGTCCAAGTTCTCGCACTTGACGTTGATCATATTCAAAAAAATTGTGTTATTTCGGTCGAAAATCAGTATAGATACAAGTTTTATGGGCGAAAAAGTATAGTTACTACATGGAAATATTGTAGTGATTATGTAAGTTTATTATTTATTGTTTCTATATGTGTGGTTTTTAGTCTGGCTGGTCTACTGGTTAGTGCGCGCACCTTCGGTGCACAGGGTCATGACATGAGTTCAAATCTCACCGTGGATCATGGTGTTTTTTGAACTCACGAGCTTGTGACGGACTATGATCTCACTCAGATGCTAAACGAGTACCCATTTATGGGAAAAATAACACTGCTGAGCGTGCTGTTGATCTCAACACTTTAACAAAAAAGCAGCCAAGAACTGACAAACTGGATGTCACTAACACATCCTGCGGCCTTAGTCCAATGTTGGATTGTCACGCCTGTTATTTATTATTTTATTTATATGTGCTTTTTGTGTATTTTCGTTTGTGTCTCATCAGGTTTCTTTTGTGGGACTAATATGTTCCACTCAGTGTTTGGGAATAATTTTCATTTACCATTGAAATTCCAATAAAATAAGCTAAGATGTCCTTCGGAGTATCTCGCGGAAACTAATAAAATACGAGAGCATCTGCCATAGAGATTTATGCATCCTGTGATTATTCTCATATGGTAATTTTGACGTTGGTAGCGACCGTAACTACGCTGGTGCTGATTAGCCTACCGGTGTCAGTGATATTCAAATTGCAAGTGGATAATGTCATACATACGACTACCAGTCCTGAAACACTAGTGGTCAAAATACAAGGCAATGGGAACCGAAACTACCAAATGGGCTATCTCTTACGAGAGTTTCATGGTAGAATTATCGAAAATATACATTTGGTTGCTATAAAAACCTGTTTGAGCTAGCAAAAAGTATTACATGGACGATAGCATACAGTATTGTGAATTACGTTTTAACCCAAAGTGTTTTAAAGGATTTGCAAACTATGGAATTAATATTAGAGGTTTTACACTTAAAACAAAACCAAAATATTGTCGATGCAACCCAGAATTTAATTTATCGTATTGTCCAGCTTTGCATTTAGCATGCTTACCACTACACCACACCCAGTTATGCTTTTGCTCATTCTATAACAATTGATCTCTTGTAATGTTAGAACTCATATTAACCGTTTTAAAGTTTCTTAGAATTACATTTCATGCAAATATGGATAAAAGTGAGCTTGAGTGCAAATTGGCCTGCAAATGTAATACTTCATTGAAAAGTAAGCAAAATATATTAGAAAAGGATTTAAAGTCAAAAAGCATTAGAATCTAATTTAAGAAATATTAAAATATTTTTCAATATTTCGGAAATGTTCAAATACAATTAATTTTGAATCGGATCACGTTGTAAGTCACAATTCGACTTAAAATTTGTAACCATGTAGAAGGCTGCTGAGGTTGTCTCGATTAAGGTACGTTGTCCTCGACGCGGCTGCAGCAACTCTAGCGACTCCAGCGGCTAGAGCAAGTTCCCTACCCCAAGCAGCCGTCGCCCGAAGCCCTACAAAGAAGCAAGTGCACCACGATCACCATTCCTGCATGCATTATGTACAACAAGAGTCCCGCGACTGCTTTCTATAAAGGGTGGCCCAATTGAACTGCAACCAAATGTAGGTAACTGTAAATCTGTGACCGCTAATGATAGCGCCCTCATATTTTGTTCCACGACAGTTCTCCTTGCTGTGTTTAAGCATCCGCAAGCGTTTGCGCCTGAGTGTTGTGAAAAACACTTTATCCGTGATGGAAGTAAAACGTAACAGTGTGATTGGGCTATATTTGGCTGGAAATCCGCAAGTGGAAATTGTTCGTGCTCTTCAACACCTAAATATCAACAGATCTTGCGTGTCTCGAACCATAGCTCGTTACAATGAAACTGGCAGTGCTGTTAAACGATATGGTGGTGGCCGGAAAAAAACTGTATCAATCCCGGAAATGGTACGGAACATGAAGGCTCGAATTCGCCGAAATTCTCGACGGAGTGGCAGAAAAATGGCTGCTGAGCTGCACATTTCAAAATCAACAATTCAGCGAATATTGAAAAAGGAGCTCAAAGTTAAGCCTTACATCAAATCAAATCAAAAAGGACAACATCTAGCCGAAGCCCAAAAAAAAGTTAGATTCGATAGGGCGAAAGAGCTATTGCGATTGCACGAACGTGGCCAGCTACGAAATATCATTTTCTTCGATGAGAAAAATTTCCCTATTGAGCAATTTATAAATAAACAAAACGATCCTGTCTACCTAACAGAAAGGTCGTCCGAGAATTTAGATATCCGTATGGCCACCAAAACTCAATCCCCACCGTTTGTGATGGTTTGGACAGCCGTGACGGCGAATGGTCGATATCCGCTAATGTTTTTTGATTGTGGCATCAAGATGAATGCGAACGTTTACCGAGAAATTGTTTTGGAAAGTGTTTTGAAGCCGTGGGCACGCAGACATTTTACTGAAAGAGAATGGACATTTCACCAAAACTCTGCACCGTCACACAAAGCACGCGCAAACCAAGACTGGTTAAGAAACAATGTTCCAAAGTTCATTTCGACCGAACAGTGGACTCCTCATTCGCCGGATGCGAATCCGCTGGACTACTCCATATGGGGGATTTTGCAGGCCCATGTCAACACTAAAAGATACCAGAGTATTGATGCGCTGAAGGCAGCTCTTCGCCGTGAATGGGCAAAAATGCCAGAGGCTCACATTCGTGCAACGTGCGATTCGTTTGTCAACCGACTCAAAGCCATAGTTCGCGCTAATGGTGGTCACATCAAAAATTTGAATTAAATTTTAAAAATATAATTGTATTTCAATATTTGTTGCTTAGCTTCAATAAAATTATGTATTAAATAAATAAAAAAAAATAGTTAGCCAAAAGTTGCAGTTCAATTGGGCCACCCTGTATACAGACAGATTCGTGATCAGCCGAATCATTACGACTATTGTGCGAAACAACTATCCTACCCCAAGCAGCCGTCGCCCGAAGCCTACAAACAAGCAAGTGCACCACGTTCACCATTCGTGCATGCATTATGTACAACAAGAGCCGCGCGACTGCTTTCTACATACATGCTATTCGTATATCGGCCGAACGAATACCACCGTTGTGCGAAACAACTACCCTACCCCAAGCAGCCGTCGCCCGAAGCCTACAAACAAGCGAGTGCACCACGTTCACCACTCATGCGAGCATTATAAACAACAAGAGCCGCGCGGTTCATTCATTGTGGAGCTATGCCAAGCGATTATCAACTAAAAACGAGTTTTTGTATGCAATGGCCAATGGGCGAGCTGCAGTCGCTAGAGCCGCTGGGGCCGTGCCGAGGAAAATGTACCTTTAGACAATATCTACAGAAAAACGGTATTTTGTATACCGGTTGACATCTACAAAATCAGTTTTTGCAGGCTAATTTCCTGTTATTGCAGTGGCTGTGTGAAGTTAGCCAGTCATTTTTTTGAAATTAGGTCCTTTTGCTCGGTGAACCGTTTGTTCTACAGCGGCTACGTTTGTTCTTGATTGTTCGCCAATTAATATCGTTTGTTCTTCTCTAATTATTTAATTATAGCAACTTTAAAATTGTGAGTGTGAACTTAGCCAGTCATTTTTAAATATGGGTCGGAAAGGTATAGGTTTGGTATCAATCGAAAGCCAGACGTTTGTTCATTTTGTAGGGCGTTTGTTCATCCTGGAAACGGAAGGATACAGGAATTATTAAGGAAAAAGAGATTAGTTGTGACGTCATCTTCACTCAACCAACGCCATCTACTCAGCTCAGCTGTACGGGCAACCCGTGTCCCGCGAACAATTTATGCAAGATCCACACCATCATCGTACAGCTGAGCTGAGTAGATGGCGTTGGTTGAGTGAAGATGACGTCACAACTAATCTCTTTTTCCTTAATAATTCCTGTATCCTTCCGTTTCCAGGATGAACAAACGCCCTACAAAATGAACAAACGTCTGGCTTTCGATTGATACCAAACCTATACCGGCAAACCGAGTTTGCAGCGAGCAAGACGAAAAATTATGACAAGCTCCCCAACACCATCCGACCAGGAGAAGTGAGGTTTATACCTTTTTCAAGACAAATTTCCGATATCTCAACACAAATTCACGATCCACCAAATGAAATTATCGGTATCACAAATGAAAACAACGCTCTCACAAATGAAATCAACGGTGTCACAAATGAAAACAACGCTTTCACAAATGAAATCAACGATCTCACAAATGAAATTAACGGTCTCCCAAATGAAATTAACGGTCTCACAAATGAAAACAACGCTTTTACCAATGAAAACAACGGTCTCACAAATGAAATCAACGGTCTCACAAATGAAAACAACTCTTTCACAACACAAATTAAGCATTGTTCAACACAAAATTCCGATCTACCAAGTCAAAACAACGGTATAACAAATCGAAATAACGATGTTCCAAGTCGAATTAAACATCATCTGTGAAATATTAAAAATTTGTAATTATTAATAAAAACATTAATATTCCGATTAATATAACCATATTTAATTAGATTATAATATTAAATATTCATTGCTTAACTACAGAACTATAACTATGGACTAATCAGAAGTATCAAAGTATCAGTAGTAGCAAACTTAAGTTACAATGCCGAAAAAGTCCGTTCCGTGCACTACTTAATAGAAATGCTTGGAAAACCTTCGCAAGACGAATAAGTAATTATGGGCAATGGAAGAATCCATAAGTTTAAGTGATTTGCTCATATGTTGCAATTTTCGCCCCCATATTCGGGAAGGGTTTCTCTAAAGTAAAGCTGCCTATGCGGCAAACTATGGTTGGTATTTCGAAGGAACAAATACCGACTTTTAGAGGCTTTTTGATATTATATTAATGCAACTCGTTTCCAGCAGCAGCGGTGGGAAGTTGCATCATCATATCCATGTAAAAATTGGAGCAATCTGATGGTGATATACTCGCGATTCCTGCATGGATTAAGTCGGTCAGTACGTGTTCCCTCGAAGTATCAGCCAAAGTTTGACGAACGTGTAATTTTACTTTAGAGAAAACTTTCTCTATCGGGTTCAACATTGGCGAATATGGGGGTAAAAATTCTAATAACAGGCCGG
Organism: Microchrysa polita; assembly: GCA_949715475.1. Classification (NCBI taxonomy): domain Eukaryota; kingdom Metazoa; phylum Arthropoda; class Insecta; order Diptera; family Stratiomyidae; genus Microchrysa; species Microchrysa polita. The sequence continues at coordinate 31,253,378 of OX454418.1, read as the reverse complement.
CTGTATTCACAATCTCTTTGACTTCTCTCCCCTTATGGATTTTCGCGTTGTCCATAATAACCAATGCCTCTTGCCAAGATTCGCCAAGCTTTTCCATTAGCTCACGCATGAAACAGCAAAATTTTTCGGCATTGCAAGTAGAGTTGCTTAAAACTTTACTGTGAACTATTTGCTCATTAGTCATTGCAGCAATGAGTGTAACATTGCGGCCGCGGACAGTGGGCAAAGTTATCCGCGCCCGGGTGTTCTTTTTTGACCTGGCCTGACGACGCCGCAGATGTAGATTGAATCCACACTCGTCGATAAAAATCATTTTTTGTCGTGTTTGCTGGCACCTTCGCGATAGCTCTATGGCATATTCCTTTCGAAGCTCAATCGTTCGTGGAGCGTTTACATTGATTAGCTCAAAATGTGCCAGCTTTAATGTTATGCCCAGTCTTGCCAGACCATTGCTGATTGTCGTCATGCTGATATTGAACCCCTCCTGCGCCAACTGCCTTCTCATTTCCTTAATCGAAACTGACGGATTCCGTTCGATGCAGCATTCAATTTTTGATAGAACGTCTTCCGTCAGTTTCTTGTGCCGACAACCTCCTCGTGGTTGTTCCACCAACGTACAATCGTTTCGGGAGTAGAGCCTTATAATTGTCCTAGCCGTATCATATTTGATATTCGAGGCTCCAGCGGCTTCCTTGATGGACATTCCATCCTCATAAAATTTTATGAGCAGCTCCTTCTGTTGTCTGCTGTATTTTGAATAGCGACCGGTGTTTCGTCTTCTTCGCCGATTCCGATTCGACGTCCCTGAAGCCAGTGAGGGCTGTGGCGCTTCAACGTTAGAAGACCCCTGGCTTCTCTGAGACCCCTGGCTTCTCTGAGACCCCGGTGAGTAGAGTTCATCTACGGTTATGTACAAAGGGGTAAGTAAGTACTTAAAACTTTATTGATCTTTACATATACCTGATCCGGAACTGAAATCCATTCCACTATCTTCGCTCATATTGTCGTCAGACATTACCAGTGACGAAACGTAAAAACCGTCTTTTAGGTATTTGTGAGCTAAAAAATTAGTAGTTTGTGTCAAGATACAACACAGATACGTATACATATATTAATTCACTGAGAGTTTTAGCAATTCGTAAAAACCATTAAAATTTGAGGTTTTTTAGGCCAGATGGTCAATATCAACATTAGGCGTGTTTTTTCTACTCTTGTGTAGGTTATTTTAGTGCAACTACGTGGGGTTACAATAATAACATTGTAACTCCCTGTGGATACATTAAAATAACCTACAACGGAGTGCATAAAAACGCGCGTATTATCAAAAATCAACAAAACTATCCCGTTTCGGTTTTCAAATATTACAATATTCTGCAAGACTCTGCAACAAAAATCTATCAAATGAAAACAAAAAAAAAACAATTCAAATCAATGCCCCACTTTTCACTTTTCTAATCATAATGTACTTTGACATTTTGAATTTGATTTGATTTACGCATTTACGAAAACTTATGGTTTTATTGATTATCTTCGCCGAGTCTGTCAGACGTTGTCGGTATTCATGTGTCAAACATTAAAAATTTCGGTTACTTAAAGGTTAACGCAAGCATTAAAGAAAATTGCGCGAATATTTTTTTTTTATTTGTAAGAGGGGATTCACACTTCCGACAGGATTTACTAAAACCTGGATTTGATTAACAATAATTGTATACCATGCAATTTGATAGTTCAAGTACATTCTACGATACATTTTGAAGTGAGTGACAATACGACTCGATTTAGTATCCATTGCTAGATTTGGCTAGAACTCCATAATATGCATAATTATAAAATAATATATAAATTAGGTTACTTACGACTTTTTGAAATATGAATTCCGCAACCGAAATAAATATAAATGGCTAATAAAATGTTTTCGTGGCCGTTCAAACTAGAAATTTTGTGATACAAAACAAATTTAGAGAATATTTGTTATAACAACTATTAAGTACCTGTCTGTACTTGTTTGTTGATAAGAAGTTAGTAAGATTTTACGGTAAATTATATTATGTGCAATTGGAGTATACAAGTGATAACAATAAAATTAATATTGTGATTCTACCAACAACTTTCACTGTTTAAGTATAGAGCGTAATACCCGATACAGACATATCATAATTTTCATTTTATTTTAATAGAACGAAATAAAAAAAATTAATTCGGATTCTCCTTGTGTGCATAAGAGGGAATTCACACTTCCGAGAGGTACTAGTTAGGTCCTAGGAGTTCTTGTTGCATTATTTACATTAAGCAAACTTTCAAAATACGGACTATAGAGTGTGTAATGCAACCTTTTTTTGTTGAACATTGACAATTATCCTCGATTGCATGATTTTGTTAACATATCCTTCTTATAATACTGACATTAATGTAAAAATCAGCAATTAATACAAAAATATCAATGTTAATATTAAAGTGCTTAACATCACTTGTAAAATCGTTATTTCGATTTTTTATACCGTTGTTTTGACTTGGTAGATCGAAATTTTGTGTTGAACAATGCTTAATTTGTGTTGTGAAAGTGTTGTTTTCATTTGTGAGACCGTTGATTTCATTTGTGAGAGCGTTCTTTTCATTTGTGAGACCGTTAATTTCATTTGGGAGACCGTTAATTTCATTTGTGAGATAGTTGATTTCATTTGTGAAAGCGTTGTTTTCATTTGTGAGACCGTTGATTTCATTTGTGAGACCGTTGATTTCATTTGTGAGAGCGTTGTTTTCATTTGTGATACCGATAATTTCATTTGGTGGATCGTGAATTTGTGTTGAAATATCGGAAATTTGTCTTGAAAAAGGTATATTCTATACTGACATTGTAACGAGATTGAGTTCTAATCGTGCGAATAGCACGATGAGTGCATACCCTATACCCATGTACAGACCTAGAAGGCACGCAACACCCAAACTATTCAATTTCATATTTTCTTGTAGGGGAGGGAGGAGTAGATGGGTCGGACCTGGCACATCTTTATTATCTTATCAAGGCATCCAGGAGCTACCATTTGACATAAATTTGAAGTTTTCGCGACGTTCTATCAAAAGATATGGCTGAATATAACTTGTAGGGGAGGTAGGGGTAGGGGTAGTCGTTCCTACTCCACTTTTTATCAACTCAAAGTATATGTCAGAATGAGACATTGAGCAAAATTTTAAGTCGACAGCGATATTCTATCGAAAGTTATGGCCGTATCAAAATATCAAAGAGGGGTAATTTGAACAGGAGGTCCGATTTGGCCCATTTTCAATACCACGATTTTATCAAAAAAAACCATCTGACCAAAATTTCAAACCACCAGCTTCATTATTTCGGGAGTTATCGTGCGAACAGACAGACACCCGGACAGACAGACAGACATGGCTTATTCGAATCAGTGACCGACCCTGATCATTTATATACAGGGTGTCCCGCATTGGGTGGTCAATACTGTTAGGCTTAATAGCGCAACTTGTTTCAGCAAGAAAATTACCAATACAGTCGGAATTTTTTTTACCGTTACCTTGTTATCGCTCTTTTTGTGAAAGTCATCGAAAATCGTGACTTGTCATGCAAAATCATAATTTGCAGCCCCCCTGATAACTTAATCCAAGATTTGATTTCAGTTTCAGAAACTACATAAAATTTCACAAAAACTGAAGTTTTTCCAGTTGCCAACATTATCGCCACTTTCAAAATACAGTTACTCAAACTTAATAGAAATTTTAAAATATATTTTTCATCGAAAATTCAAACAGTAATTTCATAACGGTGATTTATACGTACAACTCTGCAAAGTTGACAAAGGTTGCTTCAACATGTTGGCTTTCCAAAGGTATATCACTTTTCATATTTAAATTGCAGAATTTTAGAGAAACACGCATTGAATGGTAAAAATCAAGGTAATTATTTTCTTATCGGATTATTCAAACTGAAATTTTATTCATTTATTTTTTATATTTTAGTAACGCAATTTTGAAAATTTGTTAAATAAAAATGGAAATATGTAAAGTTGTAAAAATTAGAAAGAACCAATAAACTAAAAATATTAACTAATGATTAAATGGGTCTGTTTGATGAATTGGAATAATGCTGCTGGAATTCGGCTTCTCCATTTTATATGCAGACTCGACAACTTCGGCTCATGGAAGAAAAGGTCCGAAGGATTTCAGGAGAGTTTTCCTTTTTATTGTCACATGCATCGTTAATTCGCTGCAGCAAGTGTTCCCGAGAGGGAATCGGCTTGGAATAGACAATGTTTTTTAAGTTACCCCATAAATAAAAATCTAGTGGGGTAAGGTCGGGGCTTCTCGCAGGCCACGCAACTGCCCCAAATCTGCCAATCCACTTTCCGGGAAATTCGTTTTCTAAACATTCTTTGATAGGTCTCGCATTTTGAGCGGGGCACCCGTCCATCTGCCACCAGATTTCATCACACTGGGGCATCTGATTGATTATGGGCAATATTTCGTTTTGTAACATAATAAATAAGTTTGTCACCCACAAGACCTACCCAAACATTGACACGAAACTCATATTGAAATCGAGATTGCCGAGTTTCATGGGGATTGCTTTGAGCCCAGATGTGATTATTCCGGGTGTTGAAAACTCTACTACGTGTAAACGTGGCTTCATCCGTCCACACTATTTTTGTTTGAAAATCACGGTCTTCCCGGATTTTTTGAAGAAACCAATTGCAAAATGTTATCCTCCTCTGACAGTCGCTCGGTAGTAATTCCTGAACTTGCGTAAGGTGGTACGGATACCGGTTTTCTGACTGAAGAGTCCTTTGGATCGTCATCCGATGAATATCCAGCTGAAGTCCTGCTCTACTCGTTGCATTTGCTAAGCAATTTACAATTTGCATATATCTTACAGTTCTGGTCAAAATAATGTAGCAAGATTCTATCCCGAATTATAATAGCCTTTGTTTGTCTTTTTTCGAGTAAAGAGAAAATTGTTAGCGATTCCACTGAAGCCTTGATTTTTACCATTAAATGCGTGTTTCTCTAAAATTCTGCAATGTAAATATGAAAAGTGATATACCGTTGGAAAGCCAACATGTTGAAGCAACTTTTATCAACTTTACGTATAAAGCACCGTTATGAAATTACTGTTTGAATTTTCGATGAAAAATCTATTTTAAAATTTCTATTAAGTTTGAGTAACTGTATCTTGAAAGTGGCGATAATGTTGGCAACAGGAAAAACTTCAGTTTTTGTAAAATTTTATGTAGTTTCTGAAACTGAAATCAAATCTTGGATTAAGCCATCAGGAGGGCGGCAAATCATGATTTTGAATGACAAGTCACGATTTTCGATGACTGTCACAAAAAGAGCGATAACAAGGTAACGGTAAAAAAATTCCGATTGAATTGGTAATTTTCTTGCTGAAACAAGTTGCGCTATTAACCCTTACAGTATTGACCACCCAATGCGGGACACCCTGTATATACTTTGCCATAGCTCCGGTGGCTCCTTTGAAGTTGTTACGTTTCTAGATCAACTGCCTTTATTGAAGTTTGATGGGTGGGTTTACAAAGGTTGTTGTTAACATAGTGTGCGTTCTTAATCTAGGTATTATCATGCTAGTATTACAAATTATTATTCTAGTATTACATATGTTACATCTCCCCTTTTCAGTCGTGATATATAAACATGTTATCATTTCAATTTTTTGATTTTTTCTATTCTATATCAAAAGAATTGCTTCTATTGTAAATATGTATGTGGTACAATTCATGGAGTTACTAATTCGATTTTTCTTCTTTTATATTTACATGTTTTATATTTTATTTTGAATTCTGTATTTTAATTTAGTTGTTAATACTAAAACTAATAAACTTAGTTAATATGCTAAAATTTACACCGGCGAAATCATTACGAGGAATGTTACTGTTTTGTTTTCATTTTACGTAGTACCGAGGTATTCCGTCTTAAGATACTGCCTTTAGAAAGCTCAATCCAATATGATCGAGGTGCTTTATCTTTAGATTTTATAATAGCGTATTCCCAGTGTTTACCATTTCTAAACCATACTTTTTCTCCTATTCTAAAATTAGTATCCCTCTTTTTTGCATTCCTATTATAATATTTAGTGAATGTTTTTATTTTATTGTCAATTTTTGGCTTTAATCCTTTTATGTCGTTTTGCATATACTTATTAACTTTACCCGGTAATAGTGATCTTGTTAATTTACCCATTAGTAATTGTGTAGGTGCTAACCCTATTCCACTCACTGGTGTATTTCTATACTCTAATAAACTCAGCCATATTTCTTTATGAGTGTCTAGCGCTTTCTGAATTAATTGTTTTGCTACTTTTACCATCCCCTCAGCAAAACCATTGGACTGTGAATACCTTGGACTTATCGTTATAAGTTCGATATCATAGCTTTTGCAAAAAGTCTTGAATTCATAAGATCCAAAAGGGACATTATCCGCAATTAATATACATGGGGTACCAAAATACGCAAATATCGTTTTGAGTCTATTAATTATTTCGGAAGCAGTTTTATTTTTGAGTTCGATAATATCCAAAAATTTTGTAAAATAATCCGCTACAACTAAATAAGTTTTATTCCTTAGCTCCATTACATCTATACCTAACTTGTGAAATGGAATTGTTTTCACTTCGTGAGAAATCATTGGCTCTTTGGGTACATTAGACCTATATTTTTGGCATACTTTACACATAGAGATAAGATCTTCAATTTCTTGATCTAAACCTGGCCAATAAACTAATGTACGAGCTCTAGATTTAGTCTTCTCTATTCCAAGATGAGAATTGTGTAATTGATTTAAGATATCTTTTCGGAGTTCAAAAGGAACGATGAGCCTCTCATCAAAAAATAAAAGATCATTTTCAACATACAATCGATCCCGAAATTTCCAGAAACTTTTCACCGCCTCTGGCACAATCTTCTTTTCTTTCGGCCAACCTTTTATTAATACATTTTTCAGTTGTTGAAGTTGAGGATCTTTTTCAATCATTACCTTAAATAATTCTTTCTTAGCAGGACTAACATTGATGGTGTGAATGACACCATTTATGTCTGGTATTTCCGGGTTATGGGTGTTATCTGTTATAAAATTGCGTGATAGATAATCTGCAATATATAAAAATTTACCAGGTAAATACTTGAGTGTGAGATTATATTTTAGTAAACGCAACTTCATACGTTGTAATCTTGCGGATGGTATTTTTGATATCTCTTTTGCAGCTATACCTAAAAGTGGTTTGTGATCTGTGATCACTGTGACTTTACGTCCATAGACATATGCATGAAATTTGTTACATGCAAAGACAATTGCTAGCAGCTCTTTTTCAATCTGCGAATAATTCTGTTCGTTTTTAGACAAGCTGCGAGAAGCAAATAGTACTGGTTTACCATCTTGCATTAAACAAGCTCCCAATCCATTCTGTGATGCGTCTGACTGAATTGTGATTTCCTTATTAGGTTCAAATATTTTTAAAACAGGGGCATTGATAATTAATTCTTTTATTCTTTTAAGACATTCATTGTGATTAGGAAACCATTGAAAAGTAACATCTTTTTTTAACAGATCACGAAGTGGCTTTGAAATATCTGCCAAATTGGGAATAAAATTTCGAATATAATTAATAACTCCAAAAAGAGTCTGGAGTTGTTTTTTATTTTCTGGAGGTTTTAACGCCTCAATAGCTTTTATGCGATTGTTGTCAATTTCAATACCATCAGGGCCTATTATATGGCCTAAATAGTTAACTTTTGCGGCCCGAAACTGCAATTTGTCTATGTTAAACTTAATATTTCTATCTTGGGCACGCTGTAACACTTGTTTAAGCACTTTATCATGTTGCTCCTGAGTTTCGGTTGCTATCAAAATATCATCGATATATATAATAGCGAAAGGTATATCTTTAAAGTTTTGTTCATTTAAAAATTGAAATGCTTCAGGAGCTGTTTTAATACCAAATGGTAGACGTTTGTATCTGTAACATCCAAATGGCGTTGAAAAAGTGCATAGCTTACTCGAGTCTGAGTCTAGCTGTACTTGATGAAAACCATCTTTTAAATCAAGGACCGTAAAAAACTTTTTATTTGCTAGTTTTGCAATAATTTCTTCCACAGTTGGAATGTAATACGTTTGTTCTTTTATCGCTAAGTTCAAATTTCGTGGATCTAAGCAGATACGTATCTTCTTATTAGGTTTTTCTATGATCACTATATTTGAGACCCATTCTGCCGGTTCACAAACTTTCTCAATAACTTTTCGCTCACATAATGTATCTAATTCTCTTTTGACTACTTCTGTTAAAGATAATGGTATTCGTCTTGGTGGACAAACAACAGGGTTAATATTATCCTTCAATTCTATCTTGAAATTGTGAGAAAATGTCCCTAAACCGTAAAAAACGTCTGAATACTGTCTGATTATATCATCTTTACTTTCAATTTTAAGAGAATGAATTCTTTTAATTAGATTAAAAGTAATGCAGGCACGTAATCCTAATATTGGAGTGACGTCCTCTTTAATAACTACAAACGTCAATGCCGCAGTTAGTTCATTCACTTTGCACTGCAATTTTACGGTTCCAATTGAATTTATAGAATTCCCTCCATATGCTTTCAAATTAACTTTTCTATTGTCTATTGAGTAGCGATTCACTTGACATAAGCTATTATAAGGTATCGTGTTGACTTCCGCGCCCGTATCCAACTTGAATCTAATATCAACTCCTTCAACATTAACAAAATTATACCATGACCTTTCAGAATTGTGGTCAGATACATCCATTTCATTTATGGAATCTATATAAAGGCTATTTAATGAGCTTTCTATTTGGCATACCTTCCTGTCCGCAGCGTCAATTTTCTTTGCAGATCGACATACGTTTGCAAAATGGTTTTTCTTTTGGCACTTCATGCACACTTTTCCAATAGCCGGACACATGCCTCTGTAATGATTTCGTCCACATGCATTACAAATCTTAGTTGAATTACGATAGTTTTGCCTAAAACTGTTTTTCGAATTACTATTTATTGAATATTTTTGATTTGGTTGTTCTTTAAGGAATTTATTTTTATACTTATCTTTGGATCTCCAGTCCTTAGAAATTTCATCGACATCACACATCCTTGCCGTATTGGGTTGCATTCTGTTGAACTGCTCTCTCGTTGCTTCCGCTGCTCTTACAATCTCGATCGCTTTCTCCGACGTCAAGTTTTGCGTTTCCAACAGCTTCTTCTGGATGTTTTTGTCGCGTAGCCCCATCACGATCCTGTCTCGAAGCATCCGACTCTCCTGGTCGCCAAAGTTGCATTTCTTCACCATTTTCTTGAGCTCCATCAAGTAGTTGTCAAATGGCTCACCGTCTCGTTGTGATCTTCCCAGGTAGACAAACGTTTCATAAACTTCGTTTGTTTTATCTTTGCAGAAGTTCTCAAATGCAGCTACAACTGCATTGTATTTCTGTTTTTTGTCTTCTTGCAAATTAAATGAATTGTAGACCTCTACAGCATCTGGTCCAATTGCATTCAAAAATACCGCTATTCGTACTAAATCGGATTTTTTGTTAATTTCCGCTGCCGTACAGAATATATCATAATTCTGTTTAAATTTTGTCCAGCTTTCAGCTAAATTGCCTGAATTAAGGTCTAACTGTGCAACAGGTTTTAAAAATTCCATGTGGTTAGCTGTAATTTGTACCGGTATATAGCGGATTTTTTTCGGTGGTCGTCCACGAGGTTTTTTAAACTGAGCTATCAGCATGGACGAATTGCACAATTGCACTACACTGGATTATATAATTTAATAACCACTGTGGGCTTCTTTTAATTCGCCACTTGTTTTTCCAATTTATTATTTAATTTGGTTTATCTGACTGAGACCGAATACTCGTTGCTGTACGGGAGCGATTTTCGATCACGGCTGCGCCATGTTACGTTTCTAGATCAACTGCCTTTATTGAAGTTTGATGGGTGGGTTTACAAAGGTTGTTGTTAACATAGTGTGCGTTCTTAATCTAGGTATTATCATGCTAGTATTACAAATTATTATTCTAGTATTACATATGTTACAGAAGTGTTACATAATATCGGCATAACAAAAACAATATACCCTATACCATCTTATGGGTATAGGGTATAAAAACTAGAACCGCTTTTTTTCGCGGATAGCGAGGACCGGCAAAATCATTCTTTTCACAACTAATTCGTATTAGCCAAGCGGCAAATTATGCCATACTCGCCAAGTCGATACGATCAGGAAAAGTGGGCTATCCCCCATAGTGACATCATAATATGGAAAGCCGCGTTTTCCCGCCGATAGCGAAGGGCGACAAAATCATTCTTTTCACAACTAATCCGTATTAGCCAAGCGGCAAATTATGCCATACTCGCCAGGTCGATCCGATCAGGAAAAGTGGGTTTTCTCCCATAGTGACGTCACATTATGGAAAACCCGTTTTCTCGTCGATAGCGAAGAGCGACAAAATCATTCTTTTCACAACTAAGTATTTCGTAGTAGCCAAGCGGCAAATTATTACATACAATCCAACTTGATCCGACCAAGAAAAGTATGGTTTCTGCCATAGTGACGTCATAATATGGAAATCCCGTTTTCCCGGGTATAGCGAAGAGCGACAAAATCATTTTTTTCCTAGCTAATTGTTATTAGCCAAGGGACAAATTTTAACATACTCCCCGGCACGATGCGATCAGGAGAAGTAGGTTGTTTGAGATAGTACCGTCACCGTAATATGGAAAAGTGCATTTTCCCGTTAATAGCGAGGAGCGACAAAATCGTTATTTTAACATCTCATGCGTATTGTCCTTGCAGCAAATTATGACATACTCCGCGACTTGATTCGAAGGGGTAAAGTGGGGTTGTTCCATAGTAACGTAACAAACAGGAAACCGCAATTTGCCGCTGATGGTGAAGAGCAAAAATTTTTTTTCTTTCACAACTAACTCACAACAAAATAGCGGAAGGGAACGGTATAAGCTCCGAGTTAATCCTTGAAAGTTGTTTCGCTAACTAGACGTCAACTTAGCGAAACACCCATTTTCTCAGTGAAAATTAAGAGCGACAAAAATTTTTCACAACTTATTCACAACAAAATAGCGGAAGGGAACGGTATAAGCTCCGACTTGATCCTTGAAAGTTGTTCCGCTAACTTGACGTCAACTTAGCGAAACATCCATTTTCTCAGTGAAAATGAAGAGCGACAAAATTAATTTTTCCACAACTAATTCACAACAAATTACTGTAAAGTCGCCGAGGCGATTTTCAAAAGTTGTTCCGCTAAATTGATGCACGTAAAAAATTCTAAAATCATTAATGGCTTACTTTGAACAGTTTTCTACTTTCTATCTGTAAATTAATTTTAGACTTTTTCAAATTAAAGCTCCAAAGTTCCATTTTTTCAATTTTCTCTCTAAAGTTTTGCTTATTTTTTAAATTCACCCACTCCAAAAATGAAATCCGCATACACCAATCTTCATAAAATATCCACCTCGCCAAAAAACAATCACCAATTTGTGACTAGCCAACATTGCGTAGCGGTTATACGGTTCAAATTCATACAAATAGTGAAGATTTTCATACAATATGTACTAAGGTACAAATGTACCTTACCGCCTACAAGTGTTGTAAAAATTTGTCGCTGGATGACGGTTAAACTAGTGCTCTGTCCTGACTGGATTCTATCAAAATAATGGATTGAGACGAGTACACCTACAGTACATTAAAGGGAAGAAATTAAATTTTATCATTTCAATCGCTCCTTGAGTTTTCAAATGCATTTTCCTCAGAGTTAAAAAACAACGGGATGGTTCAACAATTTGCCGCCGCTCAAAATCTACCGCTACGGGCAGTTGCCCAGGATGCCCATATGGGAAAACCGATCCTGGGTGCGATAAAAGCTTTTAAAATAAATCGAGCTAATCGACCAGTTCTTGCCTGGCGTTATTCAAATTTAAAACATCATAGTCAGCAAAAGATTGTTTTTTTTTCTGTTGTATATCGTCAGGATATCCTATTCCAACAAAGCAAAAGAAAAAGAAACAAAAATATTTAAACAACTTGACTTGATGCGATTGTTGGCGCAGTAGTGTATTGCCCGGTGTCAACATAGTCAATTGTACTTCAAACATTTGTCTTATCGATGATATACTGTATGTATTTAGAATTTTTTTTTCTTTTCTCTTGCAAACAAACATGCCCTACCTTACTAAAAAAAACTCAGGACTTCGATACTTATATATGTTCATACATATGCATAATAAAATGCAGAAACAACTCGGGAAAAAAAAGATCATGGAAAATCTCCAGCTAAACGGCATATTCATAGTCATAGATAAAATATACGACGAGTATAAACATTTGTAGAGAGTAGAGAGAGAAAGAGTGAAGATTGATTTTTGTTGTCCTGTGTGATGTGTGTCTCTTGTTTCCTGAAAAGTGGTGTTTGCAGTTGTGCAGGAATGTGAATTTGTCTTAACGTAAAAGTGGAAACTGTTCATTTGAACTACCAAATATTTTATACTGGTGCAGGTCTGTATCAGAATTTTTACACAAGTATGTTACTGATTGGTTTTCATGGACAAATTCACTGTGTGCTATTGTTAGGGTAGATTTTCCCCGAAAAGCAATCAGTGACCTGAACTGATTTAAACCTGAATCAGTATAAATAGGCTCTGGGACGGAAAAAAATAAGAATTCTGAGAAACAAACACGTTCACGTCTACGATGATCTGTAAATGGGGCCAAGAACCGATATTTGTGCAATATTTGTACAGAAAACTAAGAAAATACATAAACGAGAGTGAAATTCTTTTCGCAGCTCGCAGGTATATTTCGCAAAAGGCACACTTGAGTATGCAATTGTTTCAATACAAACGCTATATTGCGTGCTAAGAACACTCTTGAAAAAACACTATCAACAGATACCTCGACGATTTTACTGAGCTCTGTCTAAGCTGTAAGCTAACTGTACCAGAACTTATGACCTGAACCTGAACGGAAAAGAAGTCAACACATTTTGATGGTGATAACAGCCAAACGAACCGAATATCAAACGGCATACTGACGATTTAAGATTGTATGACAGTTACTAAGTACTTTTCTGGGATTGGATATCTATACGGCAATAATATGCCATTTTCACACCTTCATGAATATCTCTAGCTCTAGCTACAGTCATTCGTAGTGGAATATACAGAAAACGTGACCATGATTTTCAGGGAAATAGACCCAAAGAGATTCAATCTGTGAGTATGGTGTCGAAGTCATCCGTCATCGGATTTAGATAGCAAAGCATTCATACAAATCGAAGGTATATGCGCGCGAATATACCGTTTAGCCGCAGGTGGATGCATGCGATGTATTGAGATGAAGATGACCTTTTTGAATTGAATGCGGTGACATGAGAAGATTTTTAAAATTGATGACAGTGATTATGGTTTTCGAGAGGAATCAGTGCAAAGGAAATATGAATGAGAAAAATTCGTATGTGTTTCGAACCACGAACCATAGTATCCAATGGTGTTGAGGAATTTCATACTAGAAAAGAAAGAGGAATACGCACCTAGGCAAAACGTGCATATTGTGCCCCTCGCCTGTGTCGGGATAGTTGTAAGTAGGGTGACCACCTGCCTGCCTTCGATTTACGGGTTACTAGCGTATAAAATACGGGTTTTAGATTTTTTACGGGACAAAAAATGCAATTATTATGCTGATATGCCTTTTTTTGTAACAATATTTCTTATTTGATGGCATAGTCTCCAACAACTCTTAATTTTGCAATAAAAAGTTATAGAAATCTTTCAATGTCATTTTAAAATTGCATTTTATTTTAGAGTCAGCCTTTACAGTGTCAATACATATTTAGTCGGTTCCGGCTATCTGTTCATGCGTTACCGCAAAGCGAGAATATTCTGCCGAGATGGAGAATCATTGCCGGGACGCGTATTTATGAAACCTTGTTCAGTTCGTCACCTGCTTGGGGACGAAATCGATTAGCTTCTTAGTGCCAAAATTACCCCAAAACCCTTATCGATTTCGTCCACTGATAGTGGACGAGCTTGCATAGGGTTTTGAGTATATTTTACGTCGAAAACAGCCAAAAACTCGTTCGAGCTGAACAAGGGTTTTGGCCGTTTTTGACGTAAAATGTACTGAAATCCTATGCGAGCTCGTCCACTTTCAGGGGACGAAATCGATAAGGTGTTTTGGTACTTAGCCACTAGAAAAGCTGATCGATTTCGTCACCTGCGTTGGGACGAACTGATCAAGGGTTCTTAAATACGCTGCTAGGATAGAAAAGACCAGTTTCAAAATTCGAATCATATTTTGTTATTATTGACAGCTGTAAATAATTTTGTCCGTGAGTCAGGGCTTATCACTTCATCGGCATCTCTTCATCTCCTGAACATATTTATTAATTAGGGGAGAAATTACACAAAATTCCTCATAAAGTTCATCCAAGTTGACCGTAGTTATGTTTAGACATCCGACTATTCTCTCCAGTTGCTCAAATTTCAGTTCGTGCTGCAAAAAAAAAAGGGTTGCAGACAGTACAGGTAAGTGTGTTCGGCAAAATCAAATCCTGATTCCAAATACTGCAACGCATTCATGTATGTACTATGTTAACTTGATTACGTCACTTTCGCATCCCGGCAAATTTCGAAGTATTTGGACTTTAATGCAATAAAAAGTTGTCTCTAACCCTTTGATGGAGTTTTTTGCTTGAATCATCCATTGTTTGCCCCGTAATTAATTTTTTGGATTACGGGTTTTTCGACTTTCCGTGCCCGAAAAACGGGGTAACCCGTAAAATACGGGGCATCTGGCCACCCTAGTTGTAAGACCCGGGGATTTTGAGCCCGATTATCTTCCCAGCGAACATTCTGAATTCATAATGAAATTATGATTGCAAAAAATTCGTATTGATTAAATGTACTTCAAAAAAGTTAACAAACGTCAATTTAACCGTGAAAAGCAAACATATCGTTAATCGTTGCATGAAAACCAATTTCTTCAGCACACCCTTATATCAACTAGGAAACGGGCGAGATGAAACACTATTCATATTTTGTCTCTCCTATTGACCTCTTCAAGTATAGTGATGCAGGGAGGCATTCCATAGCCAAATCCAGTGGCGTATCGTACGGTGTTCCATGTGTTCGGTTTATCACGGGGCCCCTAGCGTAGTTCAAAGAATAGCGATTTTTGGACTGTTTTGTAGACTTCTGGGTCATTGGAACACTGAAGCTGTTGAACAAGTAAGAAGTACTCTTCTTTGCTACGAAGCAACCTTATACGAGAGTTTTAAGGAACATTTTAGTATTGTGGTGAGGAGAGAGGCCACGGTAAGTACGAGGTCCTATTTTTCCGCCCTGATTAAATTCAAAATATTTTAAGCGGAACTTTTGCCTCGGGTAGGTAAACTGTACTTGCTGTTGGTAGGTAAGCTCTCCTATCCAGTGGCGTAGATAAGAGACTATCAAAAGAATCAATCCTTGCCGCACCTTTCTCTTGCGATCATGAGCTCGTGGACCTGTTTGACAAAAACGGTATAAATTTTATTTCCGCACTGAATTAAGTAAAACAAAAAAAAAGTTCTTCAAATTTTAGATAATTAAATGGTTGGTGACTTTTGTACGATGCGAGAGCAATGCAAGTAGCAAATTTTCTACTGTGTAATTTACATGTAGTCTGGCTGGTCTAGCGGTTAGTGCACGCACCTTCGGTGCACAGGGTCATGAGTTCGAATTTCACCATGGATCATGGTGTTTTTCGAACTCACGAGCTTGTGACGGACTATGATCTCACTCATATGTTAAACGAGTACCCATTTATGGGGATAAATAACACTGCTGAGCGTGATGCTGATCTCATATTACCTCAACAAAAAGCAGATAAAATCTTGGAAATAGGATGCCACTAACACATACTGCGGCCTTAGATTGTCGCACCTGTTATTTTTAATTTACATGACGATGAAAATTTAGCATCAATAATAAGTGGTTTAATAGCGATATTTAAAATTGAATTTTGCCGCAATGAAATATGGGTCCAGGAACACCACACAAATTTGAATGCACTCGCATTTTGTACAACAATTCAGCTATAAAGTTCAGATCTATTAATTAAACTACGTAGACTCAGGCACGACGAAATCCACTTCAAACTTTCTACTTCTGTACAAAGTTTTCGTTTGCATAATGTGTTACGTGCAATATTAATACAAAAACTAGTCAGTGTAAAAATTCAGGTTATTCACGATGCAACATTTTCCCTTAAATTGTATTTTCCTTGTTTAGAAAAAATGTAGTCAAAGATCCCCTCGCTCTCCGAAAAGCTATCTACACCACTGCTCCTATCAAAGAGTAGGATACAAATCGCTGTAATTAAAACAATTGCTAATCTTATAAGTTTAGCTTCAAAGGTTGTCTAAAAACAACGAACACAAGATATTTTTGAAATGTTACGCCACTGGGGAAGGCGTTTAGCTTTTCGTAGCGCACCTTCAAATAAAATTGAGCAAAATGTGCCGAACTCTATTAATACTTTCTGTCTTAAATGCATACTCAAAACGCTCGTATATTTAATGATCAATTTACCCTTCGCACGTTAATACCTACGCACGCATGAGCTTTGAGCTTTTGCTTCGCAAATACTGAGCGTTCTTCAATTTTTATCATATAACGAAATTCAATTCATTTCAGTGGCAGTGGTATATTTTATCGAGTCGCCCATAAAAAGTAGTCATTTAAATTAAAGTCACAGCTTGATCTGTCTTTTCTACACATATAGTGATTTGCTTTTTGTATACATTCAGTACCGTATTGATCGCAAAATATTACCAGGGTCGATTGAGAAATTCTTCTGGGCAAAAGTGCTTCTTTTGTTTTGTGGAAATTATCTCCTAGAATTGTAATTTTTAATCTTCCTATCCAAATCCCTAGCTTTGTTAAATTTTGCTCCGTTTTTTCTTCCTTAATTTTACCTAGAAAATTCTGACGATAATTTTATAAGGGTACCTTAAACTGGTAGATCTGCAGAGGTAACAAAATTCGATTTACAATGTTTTGACCTACCAACTATGCCTGTTATTACTTTTAATATTCGAAGGCTCAAGGGAGTCCTTTGGAAGTATTGAAAGAACAGAAAATTATGTTCCCTGCATGTCAGTTGGTGTAACCAAAAGGGACCACATCAAGAGTAGCTACATCCGAGGCAGCTTGTCCATAGACCAACCAATCACCGAAAAGCTCGAAGACCGACGAATGGATTGGTATTGCCATGTTCAAAGGCGTCCGCCTGAGAACCCCGCAAAGAAAGTGATATCAATGGAAATTCCACTTGATGGACCCAAGGCCAGAGGCAGACCGAAGAACACCTGGATGTGTCAAATGAAAAAGCAACAACAACGCATTGGTCTCGGCGATGACACGATCCAAGATAGAGCTGCCTGTAGAAATATGCTGAGAAATTATCGCCAAAACGGGCGATGTGCCTACACCGCAGTTCGAGCAACGCGGAACCATGGAGCGGTATAAAGAACGAGGCAAGGAAGAAGAAGAAGAAAATTATGTTCCCTTCCCTCGGACATTCAGCTGAAGATTTGCTCTTTTTGCGCTGTGCCTCCACGAAACAGGACGGTTTCAATTATAGTATTAAGATATAATTTTTGTATCCTTCTGCATTGGTTGTTTTCCATATTTCCCAATATCAAATCGTTTTTTCAACGTTTTCCCTATCCGGATTTGTAACTTGATTTTTTCAACAACAAAAATTAATATTCCTTGAAACAACTAACTTTTGTGTAAGATTAACCAACCGCTGTTGTCTATTCACAGAGTGGACGTACTTTCAAAAAATATGTTTGCCCAAAATTTGACACCCTCCTAAATCTGCCTCCTTAGGCTCCGCCACTGGCCTCAGACTTACATTGGGGGCAAAATCAGCTTGACACGAGCTTGCAAAATACTTAAAGCCCTAAAAACTCGATTTACTCGATGTTGGAGTTTCAATAAAATTTATATGCATAGCGTTCAAGTGCTGCATTCTCAATGATCTCACAACATCAGAAGCAAGACCGGAGTCTGCAAGTAGGGATGCTAGCGTAAGTAATACTGTGATTCCCTAGGGGAAGCTTGGGAGCTTGGATAGTTTGGTTTTAGTCGTTGAAAGTCCGACAAAACTGCATTGTGTAGGATTATCTTGTTGCCACCCTTCAAATGTTAAAAAAAAATGTTAAAGACACACATTTTGGTTTTCAATTGTTTGCATCGCATAAATGAGGGTACGTTTGTACTGGAGGACATTTGAAGAGTTTAATCGGAAGCCAAGGGCTCCTGGAAAATAAAACAAAGACCGTGTCTATGAGTCACACAGCGATTCTCCCCGACCACGTCTATGAGTCACATGTGACTCATGTATTCTGCCAGACCATTGCCACCACGGTAATGTCAGTAAAAACCGATCGGACAGTGATCGTGTTAAACATGACACACCAAAAACTTTCATACAGTGAATTGATTCCGTAAAGGATCTCCATTAAATTCGCTTGGATTTTCCCGAGATACTGTACAATGTATTGTGTCTTAACCAGGAAATGAAACAGAGACATACATATTCGCACAATGACACACCATAAATCCTCATCAAATCTAATAGTAAAATTACAGGATTTGCAATTGTTTCTAACATTCATAAATCCAACAAGCACTTCTAGTTGTCTCAATAAATTTCAACGCAGGAGCAATGAAGTAGTTAGCTGTTGCAGTCGTCGTAAGTGCAATATTATTACATCGTGTGTCATAGCTTATAACCATATTCCAGCAATATTGTCCACATATTGCAAGAATCTATTATCTAGAACACATTGCAAACTGACACACGAGTACGTACTTAGAGTCGTACTAAATTCACATCACACTCATTGCTGATACCGAGTAGCCAGTAGCGTCTCGAATTACTATCATTCGGGCCAGAGAGAAGAATATTGCGCGACCGCGAGTCAAGTTGCAGACATTTTAATTGACAACCTCGTCAATAAAATCGCGCAACACTTTTCCTTTTGTCTCTATTATGAGTCGCAGCTTAATTGAATGTATACCGCGGGAAATTCTGAACATAACATACCACTCGTATTTTCGCTGGCCGTTGTAATTCGATGATAGTCCAGTCCGTATTTGGAACATGTATAGAATAATGTATATGACAGAAATAATTTTCCATTTAATAAGTTTTACCATAACTGTTTCAATTTATTCAAACAGACGCACATTTTACTAAAATGACATAGGGCTGCGTCAACGTGCTAATTGCTGGTGTCAAATTTTGTGCGTAATACGCGTATTTCATACTAGAAGCTACTTAATACGGAATGTGTGCTAGAAATTAAAGATTATGCAAATACTAAAAATATGGTGCTGATGTAGCATATGTATTTAGCATAATTCAACAATATAGGCTCCTGGCGAAGTTGGCCACAATATGGACTGACCAGCAGCAGCTTCTCAGATGACTTAATGAAATTCAAGTATGCATATCAGGTTTAAGTTTTAATGACTCGACTGTATCGCACTACCAAGTCAAAAATCATCAAGACGAGATAGTATACCTATACTCGTACATTATATTCGTATTTGATGTGAATATGTAAATTAAGGTGTATTTTTAAGATACATATTAATTTGGCTAAAAATAGGCGTGATTTTTGGATGATTATGATCAATAAAGTGTCTATTTTACGGGAATGGTAATTTCTTACTTTTTTTCTCAGTTTTATTTGCGCTATTTTTATGGCAGGTCAAATTGTATAATCCTTAAAGTATAGTCTGTAATTGGAATTTGTCAATCTTTTAAAATCATGTCAGTGTTTGGATGAATAAGAAGCAAATTTAGCCGGAAGTTACGCGAGAAACGGGAGAATTTTTGTGAAGTATCATCGGTATTCAGAATGCTGGTAAAATTCATTTAGTAGTGTTTCTCTCAAAACTAGTACATTTTAATTTATTACACAGTTGTATTGGATGTGTTTCAGAAGAAATTCCTGTTTATGAATAATGTAAAAAGAGTTTGGTTTTACTTTATTTTTGGCCAAATTCGACAGAATTTCTACGCTGCGATATGTTTAAATTTATACTAATCTACGAATATGCAATTTTCGAGTTTTAAAACAGTTATGGTACCTACGTTGCCATGCCATAATACTAAAAACATAGACCGCAGGCGCTATATCCAATGAAATTACAATGAAGCTAAAACTCGTATCCATTTAGCACCAGGATTACGACAAAACGAGAAAAAGGCTAAATTTGAGGACTGTACGAAACTTAGATAATTTTCACTATCTATTGATCTAACTCTGGCAGCCCTAGGACTAGACTTACGATTCCCCAGTTACTACATAATTTCTTTTGCATTGATAGGTTCATTACGTATGTGTGTGGTTTTAGAACCATTGTTCTATAAAGAACATTTGAAAGAGCCTACTTTTGGGAGTGGGGTTTCTATGTCAGCCCTATCACCACATAGTACGATTTGGTCCACTTTAACAAAAGTCTTGCGACTCTGACAGGCACATTTATATGAATTTTAGTTATGTTTGAACATAATTAACTCTGAGTTAAGCCGTTCAATTTCTTCTTGAATTGGTAAAAACGTTTCTGTAGAGTTAGCCTAACTATGTCCCACTTATTTCAATTCAATGTCAATCTGACGCCTAATGAGATTTCATTTGGATATTTTGCAGGATCGTACTTTGGAATGTTGGTAATAAAATAGTCTTGCCAGTATTTGGAAAATACAGTGGTGTTCGCTTATAATGAACCCGTTTATAACGTACTAATTTTTAAAGTACAAATGGAATGACGTTTATTCCCAATACAGTTATTTCCAGTTATAACGAATCCGCTTAAAACGAACTTTCCGGATATAGCCAACCCAATTCCACTTAAAAAAGTTTTGAAATGTCCGTTTATAACGAACTTTTAAGGGTTCCTTCCATTTAGTCTAGTTGGATGTCATGTCGCATGGCATGTGTAGCTGTTATTTTCTATATTTGGTTGTGAGTTTAGTCGTTTTCTCAGCTTATTGGAATTGTGATTTTCAAAGATGTCGTCTGTAGGAAAGCAACCGCCGAAAGTTTTGACTTTAAAAGAAGAGTTTGAGATTGTGAAACGAGTTTTGTCATTGAGCGGGAGTGATAACGATTAAGAAGATTCAGTTGAGTAGTGCGACCATCAAATTCAGACGCAAATCACAGCATGAGCCATATTTTACGAAATATGTACTCCAAACGATGTTTTCAATATCTTTGCAGAAGTCGACTGGTTTATCAATGAAACAATTTTCGGTTTAAAAAATATACAAACTACAATTTCGGATTTATACTCAACAAAGAAAACTATGTAATCGACCCAATAAAAAAAGAAAAGAAAAAAATTACTTTTTATTTTTTTGCATGAAAAATGTTTGCATTATTTTTATATGCTTTTCATTTTTTCTTAGTCTACAGTATTTGCTCTGCTCACTTATAAAGAATTCCGATTATAACGAACCAAATCGGCCGCTTCCTTGAGGTTTATTATATCCGGACATTGCTGTATTAAGTAACTAACAGTAATCCTTTATTTGCCTTGAACCCACGATGGGGCATTTTGTAAATGGTAGATAGGTAAAAATGCCCTAGGACGTGTCACAAAACGCCCCACGAAGAAATCGTACTAGATTTTAAATTTACACGTTTATTTGTAACACATCACAAAAAAAAACAAAGTTTTTGTACCTATACAATTTCACGTAAAAACAAGTAATAAAGATTTAAACAAATGTCTGATTTTTTTTCTTCTTCCACATAATCCTCAGTGTACAGTATATTACGCAATCTTAGGTTTGATTTAAAATTTTTCCAAATTGGAAGCAAATTTTTATGGTACTCAATACTCATCCCAATATCTTCAGACGCAAAACAAAACAAAATTTGATGAAACCTTGAGATTACTGCACATATGTCTCAACTACCAAATCTTGCAGCGACATAAAACCAATTTTTTTAGGGGAAAAATTTGGCACTGTCGCGTTTTGACTATGGGTCGTTTTGTCAACTGGGGAGTTTTTTTTTTCAACTGGGGCGTTTTGTCTAGTTACCCTTCACATCCAAACTTAAGAGAAATTTCAAAATTAATAGGTAATTCAAATGTCAAGCAATACCTTTATAACGGTACTTTGAACTATCAAATCTGCGAAGGTGACAATGGTTGGTTTTATAACGGTTACTAATTTCGACAGATAAGATCTCAAAATTACAGAAAAACGTGCCTTGAGTGCAAAAAAATATGGTGACTTCAGTGAAATTGCATCAGAGTAATTTTCAAAATTTTGTTTTTATACACGTCACTATGTGATTAAGCCATGTCCGTCTGTCTGTCCGTCCGTCTGTTGCAACGCAAACTAGTCCGTCAGTTTTGAAGCTATCGGGCTGAAATTTGGTATACAAGTTTCCTTTTAGTGTACGCTGTATATATGTCGGAACGAATGGAATCGGACCATGGGGTCATGTGGTGCCCCTGAGAATTAGGTTTTTCTAAGAAAAACTTTTTTCTTTATGTACCAATCTTAACCAAACTTCACCCAAGTGTGTTCCTGGTTAAGCCTAAAAAAATATCTAGGAACGGATGAAATCGGAACACTACGTCATATGGATGTCATAAAAACCAACCCTTTGAAAATTAGGTTCTTCTAAACATTTTTTTTTGTGAACCAATCTTAACCAAACTTCACCCAAATGTGTTCCTAGTAAAGCGTCAAAACATATTTAGGAATGGACGGAATCGGAACGTTACGTCATAGGGCTGTCATACAAACCAGCCCCCAAATATTAGGTTCTTGTAAGAAAAACGTTTTTTCCTTTTTGAATCTTAACCAAAATTCATCCAAGAGTGTTCCTGGGTTAGCGTCAACGCATCCCGGAATAGATGGAATCGAAACATGTCATAAGGCTGCGGTAGAAATTTTTAACACAAAAGAAACTTAAGTTTCCTTCAAATGTGACGGGTATTGAAATTTCGGCCGCGATCGAAATTTGCTTCGGTCTTATTTTCTAATGCGGAACAAATAATACACAAACTGAAATCTTAAAAAAAAAAACGAATGTAACCCGTAGTCCGATGCGAAAGTTCCGATTTTGGACCAATCGTTTTTGACATCCCTTATTCAATACACAAATTCGTAGTATCG
Organism: Microchrysa polita; assembly: GCA_949715475.1. Classification (NCBI taxonomy): domain Eukaryota; kingdom Metazoa; phylum Arthropoda; class Insecta; order Diptera; family Stratiomyidae; genus Microchrysa; species Microchrysa polita. Next base: position 31,230,128 of record OX454418.1, on the reverse strand, counting down.
ATTGACGAATTACGAGCACAAAATCCACAATTGGAATTATTTTCAGAAAGTCTACTGAAAATTAAATTTCTGTCCGCTTGCGGGAGATGATTTATAAGAAATGTATGTATACGCGGACACTATGCCTAGGCGTCCGGCCAGTACAGCGTCCGGTTAGTGGAATGGATTTTGTTCTTAAATATGAACAAAAAAGTTTGGACCAAGAAAATTGTCCGGCAACGGGAGATGTCCGTCTGCGGGAGCTGTCCGCGAACGGAGCTTTCACTGTAAATACCGAAGATCTCGTTAGCCCTTTCAACTCCTGACATTCATTCCTTAATTTTGAAAAAATGATCGGAAACAAATTGTTTGTGAATAATCTTCGAGTTGCTAGGAATTTTTTTGTAGAATAAAGTCACAATTATGTGTCTACATATTCAACACTTCATCGTCATCGTCATTGGAAATGTAAAAATAGAGCAAAAAATAGCACAGGGTCCCCAGGGTTGCAAATCTGGACTTATATAGCCATTAAAACAGATAAGCGAAAGAACGGTAGTACCTACATATTCCATTTATTCCGAGGTTAGGCCTTTTTTTTTTGTAAAGTTTTACTGGCTATATATTTATCTAATTGATTCAATTTTTTTATAATATTGGCGACCAAGGCCCAATTCCACACCTTCGCCAATTTTTAAGGATGCATTTTCGACCTGCAATATTTCACGCCAATTACTATGTGCTATCGGTTGCAGTTTTAAATATTTTTTTTACGTAAAATCCGATACATACATATCTAGACGAGGTCACCTACTCATCAAAATGTTTAAAGATTGCAGAAAAAAATTCTCGCTAATTTTGTCTGCGTCATGCTGTGTAATTAATTATTCATTAATTTCATTGTTATGGTGAGGTGTTTTGTCGCGCGATTTGAGATGCATATCGCGGCGAATATCGCAGTTCAGATTGGTAGATAGTAATGTGCAAAATTGGAACCACTTAAACACCCGTATCTATAGTAAATTATCTTTTAACATGCATCTATGATAAAAACAATTTTTGTCTGAGTATAAATTGTACAATACATACTACCAATAATTCATGAAGACAAGATTCAAGACAGATACACCTAAATTCTAATTTAACATTCGAAAACGGTACATAATTGTGCAAAATCTGAAAGCGCAAAAATGAACCAACGGTGAAACAAAAAGTCTACTTTTATCTTGAAAAATTAACTACACGAAATCCATTAAATTTAACATGTCCGATTTTTTTTTGGAGCTTTAACGGATATCGTAGTGATGTCAAGGCGTGGTACAACAAACTTTCATACAGAAAAGGGGAATTGCAAAATTCTTGTTAATAACAAATCAGAAATGTTTTTTTTTGTCGAATAGAAGTTAATGAAAAAGGCGAATGACTTAGCACAGAAGCTGAACTATAATCTTAGGATGTCAGCAAATCAATGATAGTCTTGCTACCGTTGGAAAGAAATAAATAGGTTATTAACGTTGGAGAGAAAATTAAAATACGTCATTCGCTTATAATGCAAGACAGGGTGACGTATAAGAGAAACTAACAAACTAAATTATGTCCGGGATAAATCTGAATAAATTCTTTTGTACAAATAATGATCCAACTAATATTTTTCCCTGGAAAAGGCGGATCGAGGGAAATATGAAATGAGCCTGGAAACAAAATAATTATTACCGTCTATTTGTATTTTCACTGTAAAATTTGTTATTATTCTTAAAGAGTAATTTTTTGGTATCGCTGCGATCTGTTGCGAATTGTCTAAACGAATTGCGAACCCATTTCTTCCCAGCGTTGCATATAAGCAACACGAAGTTTGACCTCTGTAAACACCACCAAATTTAAATTGAAGTGGAAAAGGAATCATGTATTTTTTAATGGACATTTCTTGGCTCTATTTCTGCATATTTATTATAGCGAATGAGCCGTTCGGCCCTTGAAGATATGAAAGAAAGCAATAACATGTTTTTTAGGACATTTTTTGTCATTACTTTAAAAATATTCAAATATCTTAAAATCAATATTCAAATGCACTTTCTATACGACAAACAATTGCTAATTATTTAATTTAACTTGGTTTTGGAAAAAGGTTAGTCCTTGCTGCAGGAGCATGTGTTAAACATAGGTGATGCGTTCACGCAACGTTGGGAGTTTCCCGGTACAGTAACACTGGGGCAAACGTATAAAGAGCAAAACATTTTCTTGCTATGTAACGCAGGTTTCGCATCAGCACTTAAAATGAGTTCTAAATACCTCACTATCTACGAGACACATGTGACTCATGGTATTCATATCCAGTACTCTTTTATGAGTCACATGTGTCTCACTGAAGAAAGGAAAACGATAAAAGAAGTTACGGGACAATAACAGCTAGTACTTGTCAGTTGATCTAAAGCAATTTTCCAAATACATATTTTATGATGGTGTCGAGATATCCAAAAATGTTTCAAGGATTTCTACAGTGGGTAAAGGGTGCCTTTAGTGAATGCATATGAACCCTGAAAAGCCTTTGAAATTATTGGTGCAGACTTCACTGCACGCTATGGTCTGAAGTCAACAAGTATGGGATCAGAAACCTTTTCCATTTAAGGACAGTTTTGTTAGAGCAGAGCTACTTAGTAAATTTTTGCTAAACTTTTCTGTAGTAAATTTTTCTCTTGCAAGAACATATTTTTTCTAGTCAAGTTGCTATTTACTTTCGTCACAAGGAATTGTGAAACAATCTGGAATTGCTAAAAGCATGTGACTAGCAGTCTACATGTGGAGCAGTTCCCCTCTATGTATTTTGGCTGTTGACTTAAGCACCTAAATTGTAATATGCCTGTTCAAATCTGAAAGAAAAAACAATTTGAAAAAAAAAAGCGAAATCCGGGACAAAGTTGACATGAATTACCACCAGACGCTAACGTCAAAGTACGGCCGACCTCCATTCTAATACAACACAGCAAAAAATCCGGTGTGAATTTAACTCCGAAAATTGACGAATAGGGTCCCTCCGTTTGGATAAAATATTTTTTTATCCAAATGGATGAACACAAAAGTGTACTTCCAATTACACCTAAAGGAGCAATACTCGATATTTTTGGGATAAAAATAAAACACAAGTTTCACAGAACATTTAACTCATAAATGAGTTTTGTATAACTACCATTTACCTCTCTATAGGGGTTGGCGACATTTCATTTACCTCTTTACGCTCTAAAAATGCATAATAAATTACCTGCCTACAGTGGGATTCGATCCAGCGATCCTATGATTTGAAGACTAACGCCCTACCTACTACACCACACAGACTATACGGGATGACGTTCGTAATTTGCACAATATATTACGTGCGGAATTAACTCCATTTTAAGTAAATTTTAACACCATATAAACAAAAACTGATATAATTTCGAATAAAAGTTATTATTTATCCAAATGAATTTTATTTTGAGTGTTTTATCCTAATGGATAAAAGGAAAATGTTATACTCGGGACGGAGTGAAATAAATGTATTTAACTCCATAGGTATAAACAAATTAAACCTTTTTGGATAAATTTTTGTTCACACCGCCTGATTTTTTGCTGTGAAATGGCCAATTACTCTAATCTAACTAATAGTTAGTCTTTGCGTATACAGAAGATTCACACAATTTTCAGAAAGCTTTACATTATATTAAAATTAATTTTTGTTTATTTTGCATAGGTTTGCCATATTTTCCTTGGTTATGCCATTGTACGAAATTGTGCAACGATTCTTTAAATTTCAGATGTAACCAAGCAAAATATGGCAGAACTATCTTCAATTCAACATAATGTAAAAGCTTTCCGAAAATGGTGTGCGTCTTCGCTCGCTCTTCCATCTTGGGCTCGCTACGCTCGCACTACCATTCCCTTTCAAATCGAAAAAATTTGCTCATTGTGATTTTTTGCATGTTTCAATATTATTTTGATATTCAGGGAAAAGACCAATTCGACAGGAAAATCTTCCGAGGATCCGATAAGAAGTTCATGAAATATAAAAAATATTTAAAAAAAAACTCATTTTGAATTTGTTGCTCGTTGTGAATTTTCTGCTTACTTCAATAGCAGTCAGCACGAAGGTCTGGCCAGACCTTTGGCACTATATTTTGGTGTAAAAAGCATAGAAGATGAAATCGCAGCGACTTCATATTTCATGATATCCTAGAATAATATGTTTAGAAGGATTTTGCAAAAATTTGAAAAAATCGGTTGAAGTTTTAAGTATGTTTTTGATGATTTTCAATTTATAGTGCTTTTTGATACCTAATAAGTCTGGCCAGACCTATAGTTTTTCCCCCCATTTTTCTCTTGAAGTAAGAAGTGCAAATATTGAATTCTGTTATTTATGATGTGATAATGTCATTTAAACTAAATTTTAATTATAAACGATAAAAATTTCTGAGATTTTTCTATAAAAAGCCGTGAAGTTGGGAAATGGGTACGCCTAATTTCGTCACATTTTATAACACCACCTAATCAACTGAGATTTGATCCTAGGAAATTCAAACCAGTTTTATTTCCTTTGTAATAGTAAGGACTAAGTATGAATGACTTGCAAACGTCTTTCTAAATAGATTTGATTCAGCCAGACCTATTGGGTATAGAATATGCATATTGTAGTAGGTGCCGACAGAAGGGTTAAATTGTTTTTACCATGAAACTCCCAACGTTGCGTTAACGCAACATCACGTTGGGAGCCACTGGTAACACTTACGATTTTTTCTAATTTTTTTCCTTAATTGTATTGTAATTGATCGGAATTTACCAAAACACTTCATAGTTTTAGGGTATTTTTATCCTTGGGAAGAAATGGGTTAAACTGCATGCAAAGCTTAAAAGCTTCCTAAAAGCTTAAACGCTGCAAAATCGCAAAAGATTCTAACCGCATCGTTAGGCGTTTTAAATTGTGTTTCCACTTTTAAGAGGCTTTCAAGCTAAAGTAAAATTGCTATTCGTAAATCGCAGAAAACACTAACCGAAGACTTAAACTATATTCTCAGAAACAAAATAGGCCAGTCATTTAACGATTTTAGGTCGGAAAAAATTGCTCGGCTCTGTTGTTTTGGGATATTGTTGGTACCAGAAGTGTACCACCAAGTTTGCAACTTCGAAAAACCTGTGCTAACCCCATAACCCTCAAAAAACCTTAAAATTTTCGGACATTTTTTATATTTTTGTTTGTAATTTCTAAAAGGTGCTTCCTACAAGTAAGTCGTCCACAGCACTTTTAAAGCTAAGAAAATCTTCTTTAATTTGAGTGTAACCCTAGCTTTGTAGGTGCAAAGGATCCCATGATACAGATCTTGAAAAAATGTTTTTTTTTTTGTAAAAAAGTCCGAAATTGTATTTTAGGAGGTTTGTATGATCCCATCCATTCCTACATATGTTTTGAGGCTTTACTAGGAACACATTTGGGTGAGGTTTGGCTAAGATTGGTTCATAAAGAAAAAAGTTTTTCTAAGAAGAACCTCATTATCAGGGGCTAGTTTGTATGACAGCCCTATGACCTAGTGTTCCGATTTCATCGGTTTCTAGATATGTTTTGAGGCTTCACTGGGAACACATTTGGGTGAGGTTTGGTTAAGATTGGCTCATAAAGAAAAAAGTTTTTCTTAGAAGAACCTAATTTCCAGAGGTTAGTTTGTATGACAGCCCTATAACGTAGTGTTCCGATTTCATCTGTTCCTAGATATTTTTTGAAGATTAACCAGGAACATACTTGGGTGAAGTTTGGTAATTATTGGTACATAAAGAAAAAAGTTTTTCGCAGAAGAACCTAATTTTCAGGGGCAGCCCTATGACCCCATGGTCTGATTCCATTCGTTCCGACATATATACAGCTAAGTAACTGGTTTATAACTTCATGTCACATGACTTTCTCCGTAGAATGTGCATTTAAGCCGATATTCAGCTCGGAACATGACTGAAATTACAATTTCGATTTTTTTTTTACAAAAAACAATGTTTAAAGTGCTGTATCTTGGGTTCCTTTGCGCCTAAAAAGCTGGGGTTACACTTAAATTAAAGAAGATTTTCTTAGCTTTAACAGTACAGTGGACAACTTACTTGTAGGAAGCACCTTTTAGAAATTACAAACAAAAATATGAAAAAAGTCCGAAAATTTTGAGGTTTCTTGGGGGTCACGGGGTTAGCACAGGTTTTTCGAAGTTGCAAACCTGGTGGTACACTTCTGGTATCTATCCTAACAATATCCCAAAAAACCAGAGCCGAGCAATTTTTTGAGAACTTACGCCTTATATTTCGGTTTATTGACTGGCCTAAAAGGCACATGTTAAATTTTTCTAAAATTCAACCTTAAACGCTGATAAATTACTGGCCATAATTTCTCTCTATCACTATATTCTGTATGAATTACGATCACATTTATCAGTACAAATTGGCTTATTTAGAAAACAAATTAGCGGCGTAACACCCTGTGTGTAACTACATATTTAATTTCTGAATTTTTTATTAATTCACATTCATTTACATATTCAATACTAAATCCTAAGACAATTTGTATCAGATTTGTTTATCTTTTCCATTAAATGAACCGTGTGCTAAAGTAAATGTACCTATACGTGTACATTGAACGGTACAGGTTTTGTATTTAAGTTTGTCAAACTAGCACTAGACAAACTGGTGGCGATTAAACACACAAAAAAATGTTTAAATATTTTAAAAATGAAACATAATCTTATAATAAATAAGAAAATAAAAGTATCCAATGTATATTTGTAAGTGAAAGATTAATTTAAAAAAAAAGTCATTTGCATTCAATCAGACCAGCGACAACGCCAAAAAATTAATGTCATTAACATACAATTTTAAAGGAATTTTCACCTCTTGAATGTGCTGTGTTTGGCTGATATATATGTATACTTATGCGGATACATTTGGCAGGAATTCAAGTTTTTTGATATTTTTTTTTTCTCTGGTATTTAAACACCATATCGCCATTTCTGCTAAATCAAAATACAAGATACGCGGATTTGCTGTATCGTACCGTCTGGTATGGTAAATACAAAATGTGTACATGGTTAATTTATTATACGGATATTTGTATCTTCTCACTGAGCTACCGATTCCAGAGGGATTAATGTGAATACGCGATTTTGTTGTAAGTTACGGGATTATGTCAACCGATGGCACGATGGACAGACAGGTGACCATTATTATGGTCAACGCGTAGAACTTTGAACTCTTTTGATAAGTATCAGGGGTTTTTTTTATGGACGAGTTACATGTATTAAGCTGCTGGTTTTTGAAGGTTCATGCCGCAATAAGCGATTTAGGTTGTTTGGAATTTGTTGCCAATTTTGCACTAGTTTCTGGTTCTTGTGGCAATTTGATGTGACAATCATCGAGTTGTGCCGCGAAGTATCTATTAACTACGGGTGAAAATTATATCTTCTCAAATTTCACGTATACTTATAATGCGAAACAGAGATTTTGTGGCAGCAGGCATGAACTATAGGGTTTTCAGTAAACTTCTTTTGGTATACATAAGTATAGAATCAATTTTTGTCTCTTCGACAATTTCGGAACGTGGCATTCCACCGGAAGATTTCGAAGGCGTCAGTTAACTGTAAGCGTATTTTTTTGTAAAAAATGTGCAGGTTGGGGTATATAAGCACAAAAAAAAACGATTTGGGTTGAAAGCTGTTTAGATCTATTGCACCAACCATGAACTTTGTAATAGGCTGAAGTTTCAAAGTTGTGATAAATAAATAACCAGCAAATTAACATGGCTTACAAAAACAACAATGAATATTGCGGTCGGTTTATCGCAACATTCAACCTCCCACCCGTAACATTTAACCAATGGTTTTGGTATTAGCTCATGCTTTTTCGTGTTAGAGCGCCTCTCGCTGTCACATCTGTAACAATTCTTCCGAGTTAACTTTGGTCAGAGTACGTACCCCTGATACATTACTGGGTTTATCTGGGTTATGTTGTTATTGTAATCCCATGTAGCTACCCTGCACTAACCTACACCCGAGCACAATAAAACACGCATTTTATTGAAAGCAACCTTTGTTGCTATAAAAAAAGCACCAGCTACGGCTTAAAAAAATTGTTCACCTGAAATTGCAGATCGGTGTTGTGTAACCTTGTGTTCTGTTTAGATCAGGGTTGTCCATCATACGCCCGGCGATCCATAATCCGGCCCTCGAAAGTTTTTTATATGGCCCACCAACAAGTTTCCAAAGAAGTGTTCTTAGCAAAATTCACAAATTTGTATGACCTTAGAAAAAAACACCAATTTTGTACACACGTTTCCAAGTCAGAGATATTTTCTTTCGTATGCTTTCCAAAAATTATTCAACTACTTCTGCTTTATAAATAAATATTTAAATGGTTAAACACGCCAACCACCACTTACAATTACGTCCCATCAAGACGGCAATTCTCTCATATAAATACCAATTTTGAGTTTTGACGGGAAATTCGCAAAAAAAAAATCGGAATCAGTCATAAAATATTGTGAAGGCGAGCAAATGCTAAAATGTACGCCTTTGTGTCTAAATCGAGCGAACTGTGAATCTTTTCATCGTTAGAAATACTTTTTCTTTGCTTTACAAATAATCAATGGCACGAGATAATGTCATCTTCTCAGCCATCGTTTCTCAAACCAACAATGTGGTCCGCTTAAAAATAAATTGGACACCCCTGGATTTGGATTCTATAGTTTCGTGGATTAAGCCATATACTCCAGCCACGTACGGCATTTGAGCGGGAACATTTTCTGTTTTATTTTTTTGTTGCAGATCTAGTCTAATAAAGCGTTGGCTAAACCACAGCTAAAGGGAATAATACTATAATATAATGCCGGAGGAACGCATACGTACGTCTTAATTCGAGCTTTCCGCTTCGTGTGTCCTGAGCGTTCTTCCCTCTTCACCACAGAGCGAATAGCATGAGCAATATATAATTAATTGGTTGGAGCGGCTGTTTAAACAATTTTTTTTTCACATTAAAGTGGTCATCTAAAAATAAAATTAAAAAAAAGTCATAAACGACTTGATTTGCATCATATTTCTACCCGAGGCCCTACATTGGTTGGGCAATACTGCTGGAGTCGATATAGAATAGAACAATTTTTATGAGTAAAAACACCATCAATAGAACATGTATAGCTGAAATCTAAATGTGAAAACTGCAGAGAAATTAAAAAAAAAAAAAATTATGTTCGACCGCAACCACACTGTCTGCGATTTGCCAAACCGAGCGCTACGAAAAACGAAAGTTATCGACAACGCACACTTAGGAGAGAGAGTGATGATGGGGGAATTCAACAAACAAAAAACGTTTGTTGAATTCCACAAACCCCTCCCCCCTCGCCTGTTTGTCTACCGGCATTACGTGGCCTACGCGTTGAAATCGCCCGCAACTATCACAGGGCTTTTCGTACTCGCGTCGTGCGTCCGTCCAGAAATTGTTCGAAGTCAATGTCGTTCCATCGTAATGGAGCGTCACACCTGTATACGTTTATGAATATTTATACCCTTCGCTCATATTTCACTCTATGAGCGAAGGGTATATTAATTTTGTCATGAAGTTTGTAACGCATCGAAGGAAGCATTTCCGACCATATAAAAAGTATACATATATGATCAGCATGACTTGGGGGTCGATTGGGAGATGTCCGTCTGTCTGTCTGTCTGTCTATGTCTGACCGTCTGTCCTTCTGTTGCGACGCGTTTTACTCGGTCAATTTAAAAGCTATGAAATTGAAATTTTGCACAAATGCTTCTTTTTGCTGCAGGCAGTTTGTTTATGTTTGAATCGGTAAAATCGGACAATGGGGTCATGGGGCTGCCATTCAAACTCAACCCCCAAATTAGGTTCTTCTAAGAAAACCTTTTTTCTTTGTGCACCAATTTCAACCAAATTTCACGCAAATTTATTTCTATTAATGACACAAAACATATGTAATAATGGATCAAATCGAACCATGGGGTCATGGGGCTGCCATGCAAACCTAACCCCCCATTTTGGTTCTTCTAAGAAACATTTCTTACGCCAATTTCACATAACCTTAAATTAATGTGTCTTTATCAAAGCAACAAAAACAAACAAAACAAATGGAATCGTTGTACGGGGCCATGTTCCCGCATCCCCCAATAAAACTTTCTGAGTTAATATTTTTATTTGCCCACTTATCCCAACCAAACCCCACACAAATATTGTTTTGTCGACGCAACCGAACTTTAGTGAAAACGGAAGAAAAATAATGGAGGGGGGGGGGAGTTAAATACAAGTCATAGGTACGCCCGAAAAAACTTTTAGCCCGGAGGAGAGCGAAAGGTATCCAAATTTCGGCCGCGCCAGAAATTAGCCTTGGTCTCGTTTTTATTTACAGATTTTCCGATTTGTTGGATTTGATTGTGAAAAACTTCCGACAATCGAATAAATGTTTTTTGAAAAATTTTCTTAGAGAAAGCTGAAGCCCTAATAGGCTCAGTTTTTGCGCATCCCGGGCAGAGGCTTTTTCAATAATTTGTTGCAGTTTTAAGCAAGACAACTTCATGCAAAAAATGACAACTTACCCACCTATACCGTTAGGAGGGGTCGGGATTACTGAGATTCTACTGTAATTGTGACATCGATACCATTAACAGCAGAAGATTCTATGCTGCTTGGCAGTGGTTCGGATTCAGCTGCAAGAACTTTATATAGTGATTTGTTTTATCGCTTTCCGATACAGAGACAGATAATCTTGACTCCTAACCAGGGATTTGGAGCGACACTTTTTTTCGCTCCGCTCCGACCAATATGAATCCGCTCCGCTCCGACTAAAATTTTTTCGCTCCGCTCCGCTCCATTACAAAAATACAACAAAACTTTATTGCTCTTAGTAAATATTTATTATTTTCCGCGAATTCATCAATTCAACTTATATCTACTCAAGTATTCCAGAAAATGACTTGATAGGTGCGTTTCATTCGATCAAGTACAGAACAATTTCGTACAAATTTGAACATAAAATTGAGTTGTTCTAGATAGGGTGTCCGGAAACTAAACTATCGCATAAGCGCGCAGAAATATGATACTATTAATGTCATTTCCAGCAAAATAGGTGTACCCGGAATATCCCGAATTCTTAACTCCGTAGCTGCCAAAAAGCATTTAAAGATTTTACAGAAATGTTACCACTAAAACCTCCGTCGGGAAAAAAATGTATGTATATGAAGTAAGATAACAAAATTTTTTCTTTGAAGCTTTTTTTCACAGCTTAAGCTGCTTATCCGATTTTTAATGGGTTTATTCTTAGGAAGAATTGTTGGCCACGACCGAAAGAAAATATGTAGGTAGGTAGTTTGAGTATTAAATTTTTGAAAAATCTTTAAATGTCTGTGGTAGCTGAAGAGTTAATAATTCGGGCTTTTTTATACTCCTTTTTGCTGGAAATATGCGATAGTTTCCGGACATCCCGTATAGAACGAGATCTGTAAAATTGTTATGGCACTGTCTTGTGCTACATTCAATAAAACGCACCTAATAACTAATTTAAATTAAAAAGGGCGTTCATTCATCGAGTACAGGACAGGACTTTTCTGTCATGGATGATCTTGAATTTCTTATTAATGAAGAGTGATGATTATGACTAAATGCGAAACCTCTTTTATCATAATGAATTTCACGATCATCCGAAATTTTGTAAGTCTCACAACAAACTCTTCGCTTTTAAATCGTCAAAAATCACCAAATCGTGCCATAAAATGAAAAATTTCGTCGAAAAAATTAATTTTTTTTTCTCGGAATATTTTCGTTTTTTACTTTGGAGCGGAGCGACTTTCAAAGCAAAAATCGCTCCGCTCCAGTCTGCCAAAAACCGCTCCGCTCCAAATCCCTGCTCCTAACCCTTCTTTTTTATTTTTTCCGCATAGTTGCTCCTTGGCACTATTGTATAATGTACATTATGCGTATATTTCTCACCTTTTCTTTTACCTGCATATTTGCTCTGGAATCCTCGAAGTCCATGAGTTCGACTATCAACTCATCTAATTTGCTGAACAGGTTCATTTCGACCGCCGCGCCGCGCCGGCCCATTATTGCTCGCACAACCCTTTGCTGACACGGGCTGTTGCAGGGGAGTTCTTTGTAGTCTTGAGCTTCTCCTGAAAGGGCTATCTCCCGATGGGTGTGCCCACCATTTCATTTTCACCTACAACTTTATATGCTATGGCAGCCAAATGCGCCAGTGCTGTAACACTGCGGTCGAGGGGAGCCCGCTTGCTCACTCCCATAGCACTGGGTTTTCGTGGCCCTCCACCGTTAGTTCTTTTCTAGAATTTTACTTTCCATGTTTGCTTTCAGGCTTTTTTCCCCATAGTTCAAATAAAACCGGGGGTCGGCGTCGCACTCCCCGGAGTCCACGTATTAGCGATGAAGCACCCTCTTGACCACGCATTCTTAGGCATATGCTGCTCCACCGTGGATTAGGTTAAATTAAAACTCACCAATATTTGAAACCTGTAAACCATCTACTCCAAATTGAAAAAAAAACCAAAATTCAATTTCATTAAATTCACTCCGGATACATGACAACCAGGTTGTACTGTGGTTTATATTTCCGCAAATGTACCCCGTTTCATCCTTCCATTGGTACCTTGAAACGTTCATTCAAAATTCAATCCACCGTCGCAATTAAAAATAAAATAAATAACAGGCGCGACAATCCAACATTGGACTAAGGCCGCAGGATGTGTTAGTGACATCCTATTTCCAAGATCTTATCTGCTTTTTGTTGAGGTAATGAGATCAGTATCACGCCCAGCAGTGTTTTTTTCCCCATAAATGGGTACTCGTTTAACATCTGAGTGAGATCATAGTCCGTCACAAGCTCGTGAGTTCGAAAAACACCATGGCTCACGGTGAGATTCGAACTCATGACCCTGTGCACCGAGGGTACGCGCACTAGCCGCTAGACCAGCCAGACTACCGTCGCGATTCCTGTTCGATAAATTTACCCCAGAAACGGTAAAACCGCTTTGGACTGTAATGTAAATTGTAGCAAATGTTCCACCCATACATTCATGCCTACAATCATTAAATCAAAATTCTAACCTACCATACAATTATTTTTCTTAAAAAAAATAATGGGTACGTTTCAACCGGGTTGTACTTTACTTTAAATATCCGGAAATGTGTCGTTTTCATTAATCTATTGATGCTTATAACAATTCGAACTGTTTTTTATTTTTCCGTAAATATGATCCCGTTCATCCTTCCATTGATCCCTACAACGAATCATTCGAAATTTTATTGTTGCCCACAATTATTTTTCAGTCATTTCACTTTTAGTCAACTTAAGTCAATTTTAGCATACCATCGAGCACACTACGAAACTTCGAAGTAAATACTTCATAGCAAATTTTTATTCATATCAAACTAGTAACTCCGAAAATCGATATGTCAACAAAATATATAGCTTTATCATACGGGCATAAGAAATTTTCGCAAGTTTGCTCAAATCGACCTGTTTAGCAAAGCACAGAGCAAAGTCTCGTTTTATTTATACCACCTAATATCACATGCCAGTATTTCCAATTTTCAACTCTTTAAAATCTCCAAACCACAATCCCGAACCCATTCAAAATTCACAAAACGAAAATTAAAGCAGATGCACATTCTGAGATCAGGCTCATGACGAGAAATCCCAAAATGAAAATCCCCATTGTATTAATCGTAATCAAAATCTCAAAACCAAAATTGTGAAGTTTATTCATAATCCCTAAATTCAGAATCTCAAAAGCATAATCCTCAAATACGTAATCTCCATAAAGGCCTAATCCCCAAATCCTAATTTTTCTAAATAAAATAATCTTTCACAATTGAATTAAATAATTTTTTAAACCGCGTTCTGAGATTCATCTATTGGGATTAAGTGAGTGGGTGTTTCGTGATCAGGGATTATATCTTTGGGGATTTTGTTGTTGTAAATTTTGATTGTGGGGACTATGTGTGTGGAGAACTCTTCCTCTCTCTCTTTCTTTAAATTATTTCGTGCAAAGTGGTTTTTAATATTACAAATATGGATATTATACAGGGCGTCCCGTTTATGGTGGAGAATATCTAAATGGTAGGTAGTGTGGCTCCTTTGGCTAAAAATTAAGTACAATGGGATTCCTCTATTTTTATCCGTTACAATGTAATAGCATGTAAAATATGTAAAAATGCCCGACTTGTCGAACTAAATCAAAATTTGCCACACCACCAAAGATTTCATCCGAGATATGACTTCACTTTCTGAAACTACATAAATTTTTTTTAATAAAACGACACCTCGCCCGTTACGAAGTTGCTCGTATCTTCCGAGATACACCCGTTCAAAAAGAAATTTTAAAATCGGTTTTCATAAATGTTTATCATTTGATTTTTTTATGAAAAACCGATTTTAAAATTTTTTTTTAAAGTTTGAACGGTGTATCCCGGATACGAGCAACTTCCTAACGGGCGAGGTGTCGTTTTATTGGAAATTTTATCGAGTTTTAAAAAGTGAAGTCATATCTCGGATCAAAGGTTTGATGGCGTGGCTAATTTTGATTTAGTTCGGCAAGTCGGGCAGTTTTCTAAAAAATGCTATTACAGTGTAACGGTTAAAAATTTTGGGGTCCCATTGTACATTAATTTTCGCCAAATGAGCCAGACTACCTACCATTAAAATAGCCATCACCATGGATGGGACACCCTGTATATTATCAATATTATCATATTACATATTATTATGATGTTGTATTCTAATTCCATTCCTATATAAGTATGTATAGTAATTTATAGTACAGTCAAAATATACCAAATTGGGGTTCAAAATAGAAAAATTAACCTAAGGATAATTTTGGTTGTTTTTTAACTTAAAGAGTCGCAGGAGTCTAGAACTGAAACTGCAGGTGCAAATAATAAAGGTCCCAAAAAGAATAAAAAAATATTCAAATAAATCCTTGACGAAAGATAGACATGTGGGGTACGTGGAGTTTTCGATTTGTAAATGAAGAAAATAATTATTCTTTGAAAAACCTAGTTGTGTGCAGCTGGTTTCTATGGCGGCTGCATAACCCTCCTCTGCCTTCATGAATTGCGTTCACAAAAGCGATTACCGTGTGTCAAAATTTCAGGTCGATAGCTTGAAAATCACAAGACATACACCAAATTATTATTAATGTTTTTTAGCTGTTGATCCAATTTCTAAGTAAAAATGCCAAGTCCTCTCTTTCAATGAAAAAAAAATCCAGTACAAACTCATAGCCAGGGAATTCAACAATCAACCAATCTAATACGGTACGAATCTCTCCCCAATATTATCTACATTTCAAGACATCTTTGATTTCTTAGCCTCCATGGCATAAACCATAACTCCAGATAAAAAAAACTTCCTCAGCTTGTTGCCCTCCCAACAGAACCGTGTCTCATATCGTTGAATATTGTGCAAATATTTAACCAAGTTGATTGATCCAATCCTTTTCAATTTCAATTTACAACACAGCCAATTCCAGAAGAAGAAAAAAATTCCGTACGATGCAAATCCTTCTTGTGGTACTTGCTCTGCTCTGTTATGTCTTCCCTTTCGTGTCAATGTCAATACGTACCACAATATCGAGATATATTTGCATTAGCTAAGCGAAAACCGCATTTTCCACATGGCAAAGGATGAAGAAACGGAGTCTGTAACTAAAGGACGATACAAACGAGGCAGACTTATGGAGTATCCGTCGTCATGGTCGACATTGGGATAGGAAACGTTTAATTGCGCTTGGTGCGGTCGGTTATTTACTTGAATAAAAATCATCCTTTCGTACCAGAGGTACCATTTGAATGGAAAGATTCTTCTCTTTTCAGTATTGATATGAAGAGCACCCTCAGGCGAGTTCTATATAGAAATTGAAAAAAAAAACTCGGGGGAGAAGAATTGAAGAAGAAGAAGAATTGTTCAGAAATGACGCAAAAGGAGACTTGGTTCCACCTTCGTACCTTGAGCATTACAGTCTTCAGCAACCAGCCTTCCAGTGAAAACAAAGGAATCTCTTTAACATTTTTCCTATAACCAGCGAATGAATAATATTGTGCAATAGGAAAAATGAAGCACGGAAGAAAATGAACCCAAATCAGTCGTGATAATGATTCTTTCTTATAGACGAGTGGAACAATGCAAATTGTTCAAACAATGGTCACTTGAATCGGTTTAATAGCCGGCGCGCTGCGCGAATCATAAAATAATAAAGAGAAGATTTACTTTAAGAGTTTAATAATATCGCGTGCCAGTGCCAGCAGAACACAGAACAGACACAGGTCGAGCCATTGTTAATAGAAGCAGCCAAGTATCGATGCAGACACAGAGACAGACATTTTACGCTGGCGGGCGTTTAAAAGTTTTCCACGCGCCACAAAATTCGCACTTTGTCCAATGTTTAATATTGCAGAAAATAAATACCTATGTACTTTATTGCCTAGGAGGATATTTGTTTGTTCCTATAATGGAGAAGGACTCAATTTCAGAAATTTTGTGTTTAGATTTAATGAGTTTGTGCGCGGAACTCGTTTAGCTTCGATGTTTGGAAATTTTCCAATTAAATTGTGGAAAATAGTCATCCAATTAAGATTTTCGCCAAAGGGACCACTTAGGGGTTTTTTTTTCGTTTTGGAGGTTAGAAATACAATTTTATCGACCCTGACTAGTATTCCTATCTTAAGATGAGCTTGAGATTTTTCTGATGTCAAGCCATTATGAGATTTATCGTTAGTCTGCGCACAAATATAACGCCTCATGCTAATCGATCACAGTAATAGGAACAAATTGTATGTGTGCGAAATTTTTCACAAGGAGATGATATGCAAGGTATGTTCGAATCTGCGCAGATTTTTTCAGGGATAAATGGTTGGACTGAAGATCTACCATTACTCATCGTTGTGATATTTTTTACGGTTGAAAATTCAACTGTATAAGTACCGGCGAGTTTTTATTTAGGTAGACATGGATGGATGGATGGATGAATACGGCGCTATGATAGGTTGGGCTGGTTGCGCCCATGCAATACTGCAGCCTATTGGCTTATTGTATTTCCCATCTAACCGAGAAAGTTTCAGGTTATGAGCTCTGTCCTACGTAAAAGACTAAGAAGAAAGTTTACCAGGTTTACTTTGGGTGCACCCATTCTGGTAGCTTGAGCCCCAAAGAAATTTTGTCTCCAGCTCATAAGAGCCGGACATTCGAAAATAACGTGCGAGGCTGATTGCTCATCTTCGTTGCAGAGGCGGCATAGTGGGTCTTGTGTGTAGATCCCTATTGTATGCAGATGTTTCCGTAGGGTACAATGACCGGTTATAAGGCCTGTCACTGCCCTGAGGTTCGTTTTACTAAGACTGAGGGCTTCGTTGCAGCTGATATGTCAGTTAGATTCCAGCATACGCTTGCTGTGCCTGAGCCCTTCAGCGAGTCTCCGTCGATCTTGGAATTTATCCTCGGTCTATCGTCTAGCAACGGTAGTATATTTACTGATTCCGATTGCAGGTTCAGGACCAGTTAAGCGTAGTTCGGAACCCTCTCTTGCAAGGGCATCCGCTTTCTCATTTCCTTCGATCCCCTTATGTACTTTCACCCATTTCAGAGTTACTTTGTTTCGGGTAGCTAGGTTTTTGAGATTTTGTTGGCATTCCCAAACCAATTTAGAGGTTGTTTTGGGACTTGCAATTGCTTTTGTAGCAGCTTGACTGTCGGAGAGAATATATATGGTCTTATTGGTATATCCCTTTCGAGTACTCTCCCCTGCTGCAAGGTTTATGGCTATAAGTTCTGCCTGGAAGACAGTTGTATATTGACCTAGGGGTTTGGAGATACTATAGTTGTTGGTTTTAGTATAAACTCCTGCCCCTGTTCCTTCGTCTGTCTTCGACCCATCCGTGTACCACACGATGTGATTTGATAGATGGTTGTCGTTCCATTTACTCCAGTCTTCCCTAACCGTTGAGGTTTGGATGTTGGAGTCGAAGGTGGGCGGGGTATAGTCGCTCCCATATCTAGGATTGGGTTTGCAATGATTTCTGTAATCGTACAGTGTCCTACCCTTTGTGGTGTCCACATGTTCGATGATTGGAGTCTGTACGCTGCGAGTCTTGACTCTTCTGTGATTGTGAGGTCCAGTGGTGGCAGGTCTAGTACTTAAAGTTGGTGCACTGCGCATGGCGCCGGTTATGCTTGCGCAGGCCAGTCTCTCTACTGATCCCAACTTCGCTGCTGCTGTTTTTTGTTTGATTTTAGTCCACCAGACTATCGAGCCATAGGTCAGACGGGATTTGACCACAGCTTCGTAGATCCAGTGTATCATTCGTGGTTTTAACCCCCACGTTTTCCCTTTTGCTCTTTTAGTTGCATATAGGATATGTTTGCCTTTTGCAATTGTGTTTTGCAGCTGCTTGTTCCACGTGAGTTTGTTGTTTGTTGTGACTCCCGGGTATTTTACCTCCGCGGTAAACTGCAGTTGCTGGTTGAATAATAGTGGAGCGTTGAGCCCTTCCAAGTTCTGTTTGCGACTGAAGGCTGTTAGTGTTGTTTTGGCGGGATTGAACGATAGGCCTACCCTCCTACACCAATCCTCCACTTGGGTTAGAGCTTGTTGCATGAGTTCAGACAGAACTCCTGGAAATTTTCCCCTTATCAGGATGCTGATGTCATAGGCATATCCTAGTGTATAGAAGCCAGTGTTATTTAGCTGGACCAGTAGGCTGTCCACTACAAAGTTCCACAGGGGTGGGTAGACACTGTCTGGTCCTGGTGATTTGTAGGGTTCACCCTATTATAGGTTACTATTTGGTTCGCAAGCCGCCAGTCGTTTTTGTTAGCCCTGAGAAAAAGGGAGTTGTCACCCAACTGGTCTGTGCGTACCGTTGTTATGGTTGATCCGGGAAAGTGAGACCCTAGAAGGACTTCCAGGGTCTCCTCACCTGTTTTTGTTTGGTTTCCATCGGAGTTTTTAAGTGTCCCGATGGGGTTTGTTGGATCCTTGGCTAGAATCTTCTGGAGTCTCGCTCCTTCATGCAGATTTTCTATTCTTGGCAGAACTTCCTCCAGGATTCCCTCTTGGCTTTCCTAATTTCTTTCCTATACTGGGTTAGGGTGCAGCGGTATATGTCCCAATCCCCAGTTCTTTTCGCTACGTTGAAAAGCTTACGTGTCCTCCTACGCAGGATGTTCAGGTTTGAGTTCCACCATTTGCATTTCGCATTGGTATGTCGTCTCATTAACCTACAACTCTCTTCGATGGAGGTCTTTATTGTGGCTTGCAGTTGATCCGCTGCAGCCTCCACACAAAGTGTAGTTTTAATGTGTCTTTGAGTTTCTTTCAGATTAGTAGCCAGACGCTCTCTGTAGAGGTCCCAGGCTGTTTTTCTCGGATTTCGATATAATTCAGATGGCTTATCGACTTTGTCAATTTCCATACTTATGTATCTGTGATCCGATAGCGATGGTTCGACTAAGACACGCCAATAGCGGACGTTAGGAGATACGTTGAAGGTGGCTAAAGTTATTTAAATGACCTCTCTTCGACGTGTTGTTACAAAAGTGGACACCCTTATTCAGAATTTCAAAGTTTTCTTTGATTATAAAATTATAAAGATACTCACCCCTTTTGTTCGTATCAGAGCTCCCCCACTCTGTATGGTGAGCGTTTGCATCCGCTCCGATTATGAGCTGCGGTGTGTGAGTTCCGCTGCTGATTATCAGTTCCTCCAGCTCTTGAGGTGGTGGAGGCGTCTGTGAATCGTATGGGAAGTAAGCGGCAGCGAGGATAAGTTCCCGATTACTACTCCCATTTTGTGTTATTTTCACCGCTACTAGGTCCCTGGAAATATGGTTGTATAGTGGCAGTATGTTAACGTTAGGCTTAGTATAGATGCAGGTCCTGGCATTGCCAGAAGCTATATCGTATATTAACTTACCTCCGGTGGTTTCTAAGCAGGCTACTTTTCCCTTATACAGCCCAGGTTCTTGGATAAGGACTATATCCAGACCCTCGGCTGCGATGAGGCGGCTTAGTGCTGCGGTTGCAGCTTTATTGTGCTGAAGGTTGATCTGAACCACCTTCAGCATCATGAGGCCGCTTTGATATCGCTTTGAAGGTTATTTGGTTTAGACCAAAGTAACCTATGTGGTCCATGGCCTCCAGCTTGTTTCGTCGATCCACGCGACCAGATTTAGTCCAGTTTTGTCTTTTGTGGATGCAACGACGTTCCATTCCTCAGTGTTTAGCCCCTGGTTCTGGGTCTTTAGTAGTGCTAGAATCTGTTTCGGATCCTCCGTACCAACTATGTCCGTATTCGGAATCCGAACCATGATTTTACTGGTCTTGACCACTTCCCTCGCATCGCCCACACGAAGGATTGCTCCCTCCCATGGGTTGATAAAAGGTATTGTGACCCTCAACCAGTGCTTGGCTTCCTGATTTTATGTAGACATGACTTGGACCACACTTTCTTTACATTAAATGTGGTCAAGTTCAATATTAGCAGAGTCCAAAAACAAATTTTCGTTTTGTTTTCTCTTGATTCCTGTATGTGATCCAGGTCAATCACCAATTTCCTCTTATATGGCGTACATCTTTTTGAGCTCACGTCGCAGGTGAATTCCTTATCATCTTGAATTGTTTTGCAGAGATCATTCATTCAAAATTTCTCAATACTAATTTAATAAATGTCACAAGTTCACACAACTAAAGTTCAAGTACACTAAGTGAAATCATTAATTTCAGCTATACGAACTCGTTGGCCTTTCGCTATCAATTAAATTTCGATTTTCTTTACTATTCAGTCGACCCCCTTATAGTAAATACTCCAGTTAAGTGCAATATAAAGTACCTTCTTCAGTTTAACCATGTACAATAAACCTTTTATCTTTCTAGTCTGTGTGGACCATCATCAACATCAACAGTACCATATCATTACTGAAATAAGGTTTTGTGACCCATTCAATTTTTCATGCGACTTTTTTTTCGCATTAAGTGCGATCTTTCGCTAAAGCGCATAGAGAATCGTTTAGAGTTCAGAGATCTAATATCAGCTCTATTTCGATACGAGTCTACAAAATCTTCAACACAGATACTTAGATACGTATCCAACTTGAAAATTATGGTATGATGGTGACAAGAAGAGCGCAGAATAACTATTTCACCATATAAAATGGTACTTGACTCTTGACAGTACGTACCGACCGACTTTGGGGACGGGATATAAACTATTATTATCGTTTATGATTATTTTCATTTGATTCTCTGTAGTTTCTTTAATCTGCGCGATTTTTAACAGTTTTTATTTCTTTTCTGGAGTACCTACACTTTTTTTTTATAAAAAACTCATTTATGTAGTGGAACGTGAGAGATTTTTATCGTAAATTTATTGTGGAGATTTTTTACTTTCTTATCTGTATGCTCGTAATATATAATTTCACCGTGCATTGTTTTGATTTCGCGATTTTAAAAGAGTGTGCTTGGTCTGCTAGATATTTGTCTCGGTACTATAGCTTAAGCTCCTCCGACCTTATCTGCAACTACAGATCTTGAGATCGAGTTGGATCCGCATCGGGTGACTAATGTTCACGAAATTGCACAAGGAAATTAACAATACACGTGAGTGTAAAAAGTCATGTAGAGGTTGTTATTCGTCGTCAAGAGATTAGCTTTCTGTTTGTATTGTATGCATTTAAAAATTAAGAAGAAAAATACAAATGAAAAAGATTTCTTGAGAGTGCAGTATAATTGGCTGTTTTTAGTACATATGTATAGTAAATTTGTATATGTACCTAGTAAAATTAAAAATCCGAACTGACTGATGAAAGTGTTGCTGAATAAATTGTATTCATGAGTGAAATGAAAGGTGTGTTTTCTCAAGAAGTGGAACATAATATCTGTTGCGAATGTATGATTTGGGTTTTTGCCTTGTGTCCAATATTTGTGCGAAAGCTTAAAAATGTTATAGATTAATCCCGACCATTCGTTCATTATGTAGAAACTCTAAAATGTACATTTTTTACTTGTTCAAACCTCTACTATGCTAATTAATTATTGAATAACATTAACCAAGCTTGGTTTTTAGGGTTTCTTTATAATTTTTTCAAAAAACCCTTATGAAATCGACTTTGTCCGTCCGTCTGTCCGTCCGTCCGTCCGTCCGTCCGTCCGTCCGTCTGCTCACTAAATAACTCGCGAACGGCTCAACTCATTGTCATGAAATTCGGTATGAATGTGTAGAATGGTTACAGTCTTTGGCACAAATACCTTAGAAGTTGGTAGGAAGAAGATAACAGGGTGTCCCGAACGTTTGAAAAAAGGTCGACTTTTTTAGTTTTTATCGGAGATTGACATATGGGTATTTAAATCAAAGAACTAAACGAGTACATCTCACATCAGTTAAAATTTTCCAGTTTCGAGTAACGGTAAAAAAGTTATTGGCGTTCAAAGTTAAACTTCCTTTTCGACCTCCGTTTTTCTAAACCGTTATAGGGATCGATATGAAACTTTGCACAAATATTGGTCAGTATGGCTTTATATACGTTAAATATTAAGACTGTTGACGTTTGCTAAGGAAAAGTAAATAACAGTAAATTTGTAAAATTTGAATTTGATCGTGTGTAGCCCCTTTTAGGTTTCCAAATATGAAAATTCTACTAAGGGTTTTTAGAAAATTACACAGGGAATATGTCTACGAATTTTCATTCGAATATCTAATATTTTTGAAGTTTGTAGGACCAAGTTAACAGGGTGTCCCTGAATAGCTGCAAAAGTATACTTGTTCAATACTCATAGGAAAGCTTGCATGGGCTCTTATGTCAGGGGACACAATGGAATCATTTCATATAAGTTGCTTTTCCTTGATTAAAAAAACAGTAACAGTAGATTTACAGCTAATAATTCAGTTCATATAATAATGCCAAGCCATCCTTACGTTTGCCTGAGTTTCATTTTGCTCAAAGGCCATCAGAAATCTGAAATCGAAAAAATCCTGTAGATTTGCCTTGGAGTACTTTTATACAGAGTGGGTAAATAGATTTACAGGAAGTATTTCATTAATGTTGTGAACAATTCTTATCTATTGCTTATAAAATATATGTACAAAAAATATTCACTATGCATCAAAATTCTAAAAAAACCCTCTGTACGCGCGCCGGTATTTTTAAATGTGCAGAATAGGATTAAAATATACTGGACCCATGAGATGTACAGTCGAACTTCCCTAAACGGACACTTCTAATAACCGGACATTTCTCATAAGCGGACACTTTTATTTTCCCCAACGCTTTTCCTTATATTTTACTAGAAAAATAACTTCCAATAGCCGGGCACTCTCATAACCGGACACGGACAGTATTTTTGTACCCTTTCCGAACAAGTAAGTCTCTAATAAACGGACAGTTCCACAAATAAAATTCGAAATTCTTGCATTACAGAATTGTATTTCGAGCAAAGAAGTTTTGAAATTACCGGAAAATCGGTCTTTTGCGTAAAGCAAAATTCAATTTCCGGAAATAACTGTACAAATCTTGTTTGTCTCTCCGTGTAGGTGGAATTTCTTAGAGAATCAGGAGTTCAATTTATGTCGCGGCATTTAATCGTGCAGTTTTCTGATCTTTTAAAATATGAAATTAATAAAAAATTGCCTTTTGAAGAAAAAACGCAAAAACAAGTCATTTTAGAATTCACGAAAATATTGTGTTGTCGATCTCGAAAAAAAAATTGTACTGGAAAAACACGGTTGAAATGAGGTATCGTGGTTTTGAATGGATTCGCAGCGCAGTCCAAATTAGTTTCATAAAATGTTGTGAAATATTCTCATAAGCGGACACTTCCAATAAGCGGACAAAATCTCAATCCCCAATGGTGTCCGCTTATGGGAAGTTCGACTGTATTGCATGTTGCATGGGTTGGATATGAAGTTCCAACACATGAAATAAAAAATTCCCCAAAATTTTAGATGTGACTTTAGAACGCTCACCTGGTCTAAGATTATGCAGTATATGCAACCCCAAATCGGTGGTGATGCAAGTTTCGTATTAGTTCCTTCGTTTCCTTTTTCAGGAGCAAGAAAACGCGAGAAAGTTTCAATAGTGTTTTTTCTTCGACGACTAATTGCGAACTAAACTAAATCAAAATTTTTTCTTAACTCTATGCCTATAAGTTCTAACATCCTGAATACATGATAAGAGATTTCCGTGTGAAGATAACAAAAAGAATCTCCACTCGTTTCAAAATTTCTAACACAAATTTATCCGTGAAATTTTTTTTGGGCTCGCCTCATTGCATAGGCGCGCTGCTTGCGACCCATTTTGAACCGGTGTTCGCACCTGCGAACAGTGCCTTATGTCATAATTCAATGGTACCTATATTTTTTATAAAATAAATTGTAAATATTCTTAAGAAAGTGTTCAGTAATCATGGTTGGTTTGTTAGTTTTGTGAAAAACATAAAAACTTAGCGATATGAGTTTTAAAATGTTGATAAAAATGCGGTACAGTAGAACCTTAATTTTTCGAACCTTTTGGAAACCGTTTTCTATCTAGTTTGATGAGTTAAATTAGAAAATGTAATGATAAGGATTTATTGTTAAGATGTCCAAGTTTGTGATGGATGACATAATTCCAAAATATTTTGTATCGTATGCTATGTAGATACATAAAAACACAACTGTTCGCAAGTGCGAACACTGGCCTATATGCAGCATACGATTATTATAATTTATTTATGGAGCACAACTACATTGCTTATTCTAGCGCATTATTGGATTTTGCTTTTTGGGGAACTTTGGCATGTATCAGGAATAATTATCACTATTCCCTCCGCAGCGTATATGAGTCACATATGCCTCATAAACCCAAAAAAAAACAATGGATTTTCGGATTGCGGACGTAATAATAATGGTGACGAAAAAAGTCACACTGTGAACATGTATTTATTTATACAGTCAATAGAAGATTACAGGGGTCACGAAACGTCAACAAATCAAAGCGCTATACGTAACGGCTTAGTATAAACATAGCAGTTAAAAAAATCTGTATAAGAATCTACCTCCACTCAGCAAAGGAGCGATAAAATTGTCACTTTTTTTTCAAGTCATGTATTCCTATTATTCATCTAAAAGGCGCCCGCTGAACAGATGTGACAAGCCAATAAAATAAGTTGCAAAAAGACGCTTTACTAAGAATTGAGATGTCAAGTCATATACGATGGCTATGGCATGCCAAATTGGCAAGTTCCGCCGGGAATCTAACCTCCAGGTTAGGATTCCATATATCCAAGAATATTAACCCTTCTGTCGGCACATAGGTCTGGCCAGACCTTTGGCACTATATTTTGGTCAAAAAAGTATAGAAGATGAAATCGCAGCGATTTCATATTTCATGATATCCTAGAATAATATGTTTAGAAGCATTTTGCAAAAATTTAAAAAAATCGGTTGAAGTTTTGAGCATGTTTTTGATGATTTTTAATTTATAGTGCTTTTTGATACCTAATAGGTCTGGCCAGACCTATAGTTTTTCCCCCCATTTTCGTCTTGAGGTAAAAAGTGAAAGTATTAAATTCTCTTAAAAATCTCCTATTTATAATGTAATAAAGTCATTAAAATTCAATTTGTACGATAAACGATAAGATTTTCTGAGGTTTTGCTTTAAAAAGCCGTGAAGTTCGCAATTTGGGTACGCCTAATTTTATCCCGTCTTATAACATCACCTAATCAACTGAGATTTGATTCTAGGAAAATCTAAAGAGTTTTATTTCCTTTGTAATAGTATGAACTAAGTATAAGTGACTTACGATGGTGTTTATTAATAGAGTTAATTGAGATATTTACGGAAAATTTAGAATTTAATGATTTTTGGGGTTGAAAATTCCCTATTTCTTTCTATCTATTTTCCCAAATCTGCAGACTAATATCGTGGTAAAATCTACCAACAAAGTGCCAAATATTTCCCCAAAGATATTGGAATTGGAAAATTTTATCAAACTTTCTGTGCGGATACGCAATGAAAAAAGAGAAGCAAAAATAGAAGAAAGATTAGGGAGAAACATGTTTGTACTAATACCACCTCAAAATATGTCTTCTTAAAAACGCCTCTAGTATATCTCCAAAAACGATTTTAATGCTTTTATTGTTTATAAATGGCCGTAAAGAATGGGTAGAATGATTATACCGATAAAAATTTCACTTTTTATAAAAATTAAAATTTTTTTCTCAGTAGGTCCAGCCAGACCTATTGGGTATAGAATATGCATATTGTAGTAGGTGCCGACAGAAGGGTTAATATTAAACTGTCTTTGTGATACTGATTCCTGGCTAGCTTGTACTTCGAAACCCGCACGACATTAGTAATATTGCTAATTAGTACCTGTCTAAAGTGGACTGACACGGGTCGGAAAAAAAGATACCGGCGGGCGTAATAATCCGTCTGTTTGAGCAAACATATGCGTGGCATGCACTTCGAAACACGAGTGACCCAGAGGGACAGGGGATGATGGTATATTTTGGGTTGCACTCGAGGAAGCTGGAAGTAATAAGGCAAAATAAAAGCCATGACGGAGGGCTGAAAGAGAGGGTTTTAAAGGAAAATGTAGTTCGTGCCAGTTAACAGTTGTCCCAATTCCAACCGATCAATCGTCCGAAAGACCCATACATAAATATACTGCCAGGGAGCACCTAATGGGTGAATTCAAATTGTAAGACGAAACCGGACGGGTAAACTTGCAAGGCAAGAACCATCGTTCTTACAATCTGAAATGCATAATGCTTGTCTGCTGGCCACTACAAAAGCTCTCGCGGTCCGTTTGTTTGTGCCAAACGACAAAGCAATATCTTGTTGGTTGTTATCGTAGTGAACACCCAAACCACGATCTTATGGACAAAACCCCACCGCCACGTCACGTAAGACGGTCGGGACAAGGAAAGGGAAGTCTAAAGATTCAAAAGAGTTGCCATCGGTAACACCATCACTTACAAGGCGATTCAAAAGCAATTTCATTCTAGTGAGGTAAGCCACGAATAATGATCTGTCGGAAAACCGTGTCCTACGCGTTCGACCACCTGACATTTCTACTGACGAATAACAGCTACCTAGAGCCACACGTACCACCTTGGCTCAGCTTCGCTCAGGATGGTGCACTACACTAAATTTATTTTAGTCTCGCATTGCTAGCGCTATTGGAGACATTTGCCCAGCATGTGGAGCCAGCCCGCACAACGTGGATCAGCTTTTCGATTGTGCAGCCCCACCAACGCACCTAACACCCATCGCGCTCTGGGAGAATCCCATTGAAGTGGCAATTTTCCCAGGAACTGGAAGAGAGGATGCCAACGATATACGAATAACGACACTAGTTTCACCTCTCCTCCTTAACTTGCGCCGCTACAACAACAACAAGTGCCTATGGAAGCTCAGCCGTAGCTTCACCTGACTTCCCTATAGTCGCAAACGGCATCTATTCTTAACCGTGAGAGTATAATGTGGGCGATATCAATCTTTGATCCCTTTGAATGAGCTGGACCTGATGGTATTATACGTGCGGACTTGCAACAGTGTGCAGGCATTACGTATCCTTAGATAGTGCGCATACATACAGCATGCCTAAATTTAGTTCACATTCCTCTTGCCTGGAGAGAAGTTCGCATGCGAGTTAAAAAGACCTCCAGCCCATCAGCCTTTGATCGACAATGCTGAAATTGCTAGAGATACTAATCGATATTCATCTACGGACAACCACTCCACCAAACCTATTATCCATATCACAACATGCTTATTGGAAAGGGAGGTCGGTTGACACAGGTTAACACTCTGTCATATATAGAATACATGCTGGTGGTGTTCCTAGTTATTGAGGAGGAGGTGCTTTTAACAATATTTAGGCCAGTGCGATTACGGATGCTCTTCTTAATGTTTAGTTTGAAGGTCCAATCTGCGATCTCGTTAATATTTTACTTACCTCTAAACCAGTGATTCCCAACTCAGAAACGTTTACGAATCACTTAGCCTGAAAATGGAACTCGACGGACCATCATTCAATAATTAAACGGATTAAGGTTTCGAGGTATAATCACAACTTCCTTATATTTTGTTTTATCGTCGTATGTAAAACGGGGTGTTTATGAAGCTACCGCGGAAACCGAACTAGAAAAGCAGGTTAAATTAGAACTATGTATAGGAACGAATGAAACCAAAAAAAGTATTAGCACAAATCTGCCGCGCCCGAAATTTGTCTTGGGTCTCAGTTTTTACAACAAACAACATTTGACGGCCTTCCTTTCACATATATGCAAACTCAGTAAAATGCAGTTACGCCTACGATTGATTTCAGATGTTCGTAAATCGGAGACAATCGAAAAAGACGGGCTTAGCGTTTTCCGTAACACTTCAGCGCTGTGGAAACTTGAAGCGTTGCAAATATGTCGTATGTAAATGTATGCCGGTTTCCTCCGTATGGTTCGTTCGGAACTAAAATAAAAAATAAATAACAGACGCGACAACCCAGCATTGGACTAAGGCCGCAGGATGCGTTAGTGACATCCTATTTCCAAGATCTTATCTGCTTTTCGTTGAGGTAATGAGATCAGCATCACGGTCAGAACTAAGGCATATAAAAATTCACCTCAGGAGGGGTTATCCCATCGGACCTGCCTATTCATTTCATTTTTCATATTTCTCCATTCCGACTACGTGTCCGGTGAAACGCCCTAACGCCTGTTGCATATATGCAACGACTACAGGAAATTATTAACACATGAGACACATGTGACTCATAGAAGTAAACGGAGAGGAATGCTATGCACACATGTGTCTCATAACATTAGACGTGTTACTCTGTTCGTTCAGGATAAAGTGTAACAATCGTTTAAACTTGAGAGAAATTATCGCAAAATATTTCTGGCTTTTAGATTAAAGTGATGCTTAATATACGTTCACTGTCTATCTGTGACTTGTGCGCACAGCGTTCTTCCCCGTTCACGTCTATGAGTCACATGCGACTCCTAAGACAGGAGGAAAATAAATGATTTTCTACGACGAAATCAAAGTATTTTGTAAGGTAATGGTCAACAAGCGACAGTCATTTTAATTTTTTAGGTATTGTCTGACGCTAAATCTGCGGCCATATCGCGGACCTGATAGAATAGCTGAATACTAGCCAAAGATAGTTGATCTTAATCGATACGTGCCAATTTTACGTTCATTATGTTGATAGAATGAAAATAAGAAGGTGCCAAACAAGTAATAGTCCATATAGCGTATCGCCTTAGGCCGCGCGCAGACTAAAGGCGTATTACAGCGTAGCGTAAAACCTGTCGCCCAATACAAGCGATTGTATTGCCTTTAGTCTGCGTGCGGCCTTACAGAAAACCACCTTCAGCATTCTCCTAATTTTTCCAAAGTGGAGTGACAACCACGGTAATTTTTATACGATTTATGTAACACCTCAAGGTATGGCAAAGTATATATATAAATGATCAGGGCCGGTCCCTGATTCGAATAGGCCATTTTCGTCTGTCTGTCTGTCCGTCCGTGTGTCTGTCAGTTTGCACGATAACTCCCGAAATAATGAAGCTAGCGTTTTGAAATTTTGGTCAGATGATTGTTTTTAAAAATGCTTGGATGATATTGAAAATGGGCCAAATCGGACTAAGGGTTCCCCTACCTCCCATACAAATAACCCCACCGTGATAGCTTAATTCGGCCATATTTTTCAACAGAATATCGCTAGCGACCTGAAATTTTCATCAATGGCTAATTGTGACATATGCCTGAAGTTGGTGGAAAGTGGAGAAGTTCTAACTACCCCTACCTCTACATCCCCTACAAAGCAATATTCCCCCATATCTTTTGATGTCGTGAAAAATTTCAAATTTATAGCAAATGGTAGCTGCTGGATGCCATTATAAAATACTCAAAATTTTCGAGGCTTGACCCATCTATCCCTTCCCCTCTTGAAAAAAATTAAATTTTATATTTTCGGTTTTAAGCATTCTAGGTTTGTACATGGGTATAGGGTATACACTCATCGTGCTATTCGCACGATTAGAACTCGGTCTCGTTTGTGCTTGCTAATGTTGCTTTATTTGAAAAAAATGAGGCACAAACAGTTTTCAGTTGACACCCAAACGTTCTTCAAATTACTGTCGCGTTAACGATTTTTAACCGGCACGGAAAAGGTTTTCTTTCAATTTACACAGAAACCCTTTCTTCTCTTGAGGCTGTTGTGACGTGCTTGGAGTCAAAAAGAATTGGTATTGTTCATCATGATAATTCTGAAGAACTTTAGCTGTCGTTAAGTCATTGCAGTAGGATCGATTGGTTTAGTGCAGTGGTTCCCAAATCAGAAACGTTTGCGGACCACTTAACCTGAAAATGGATCTCGACGGACCGCCATTCCATAATAATAAAATGAATTAAGGTTTCGATTTTTTTCGAGGTATTGTATTCAAAAGCTCACACTCTAGCTCCCATCACAAATTTTAATTTTTTTTTTTGATATTTGCTACTTAAAAATAAAGTGGAAAACCACTGATCTATGTACACTGATATAAAAGTCCTTCGCTTATCACATACATACTTTAAGGTGCTCTAGTCTGAGGAAGATAATTTATTAAAAATCCGGTTCAGCTTCCATCTCTGCGAATGCGCAGTCCACACACTCCCGACGCAACCGATTTTCATTGGGCTTCAATTTTTATACTGACACCATCTTGTAGGAAGCATGATTTAAGGTTTACCATGTTTGCCAGGTTGAGGGAAGGGAGAAAAACTTTTCCGTTCGCGTCAACACTTGCCTCATACCAGCAGAGATTTTTCTCGCACAGGAATAGGTGTCTTCTGGTGTGGAAGAGCTAACTTCGATTATACATATAGCAGTGGCGTGCTGTGACATTTATAAATGGGGATGCGGTGGAGAGTCTTGACTCGATAATCCGGATCAATTATTGCAAGGGGTAATCCGGATCATCGGAACATCCGGATTAGCGCAATCACATTTTTCTGAGGAGAAACAATCCAAACAAATAAAAAAGCGGAACAAAAGTCGAAAAATGTTTTATTTCTTAGAAATTAGCCAGCATCATGTCATTTGCTAAACAGTTCCGTAAAAAAGTACGAGACCAAATCTACCATTTCACCCTGAAAATCTCAAAGATCCGGATTATAGAGTCAAAATTGCTGCCGATATCCGGACTATAGAATACATAGTGGAAATATTTAGTCGTCCGGAGTAGCGTGATATCCGGATTAAAGGAGATCCGGATTACCGAGTCAAGACTGTATTTTTTAAATGTCGTCTTTTGACAGACGAAAGTAATTAGAATGCCAATATGTATTTATTTTGAATGCGAATTTCATTGACGATTTTTAAGGATCCGAAAAACCAAATAACGAAGGTATTTTTTTTAACTATACAAATTTTAAATGAAATAAAGTATGAATAATGTGTTCATTATTTATGAAAGATAACTTTGAACATTGGCCACAATGTTACAGGGGGTGAAACCAAACGGGGTCCGCAAATGAGCAAAAAAGCACTTATTTTTTATTATTATTATTAGCTTTTCTTTTGAAATCATTCGTTGCGTAATCGCAGAAATAAAGCAAAAAAATGGTTCTCTAGGTAAAGGTACGGCACATATGCGTAAGATCTAGCAACAATTTTTAAGAAAACGTAAACAAACATAATTTCCGTAAAATCTAGTTTCATAAATATTGAAGAAATTTTTCCGTACTTTATTTCAATATAAATTTGTATGGTTCTAAAAAACACCCTTTCGATAACAAGAAACATTACATAAGTAACCCATTTTGTACCGGTACTGGAAACCATTTTTTTAGAGATAATTGTTGCTTATAAAGCTCTTCTAATCCTACAAACCCGTACAAAAAAAGTTAATAAAATACTGCTACATAACTTATTTTCACTGTGAAGCATCCAATCCAATATTACAATAGTCATCACCGAACCCTGAACGTATGTTATAATGATTGATGAATGATCAAGAAATCATTAACAGATGCGTTCAATCAATTTCACCACGAGTGATTCCCTTCAGGATACTTACTTCTCCTTTTTGTACCTGCTTGTTTTCGTTCTCCGTTCCAAGATATTAGATGAGCTTCACTCATTGGCTTGCTCTTCTTTTCGTTCTCTCATTCATGCCTGCTGCCTGCATCTGCATACACTGCACAGCACAACTTGGAGAATTTGACTTGGATGCGTTTCGTGTACGGGACTGGTTTGCGCATCCCCAATGGTACAAAGATTACTCAATGAGCATGTGTCGTGTCGACTGGAATTTTGCCCGATTGGATTCACGACTGAGTGAAGGTTTTTTCCGCATCCAGTAGAAAACTACTCGACTCACAGAACGACTGGCACTATGGAGCAAGTACAAAGTCGCATATTAGAATTTAAGGGATGTCGTTTGATCGACTATTATTGGGGGTATGTTTATACTATCCGGGTTAAATTTGCTTAGTACCGTGTATGTACACTATAACACATATATATGTATATGGTGTAGATTTTAGGACATATGTAATTAGATAAATATTATTTAACTTTAAGTGAAGAAAGTTGTATACATACTATGTATTCGAAAATTTTAGGGGATGCGGCGCATCCACCGCATCTATGGACTGCACGCCACTGTCAAGCTATATGTCATATAGCTTGGTCTTTAAACTCACATTTGTGACAATGTTAAGCGCGAAAAACCTTTTGAATTTTTGAAATTGTGTTCGAATTTTGATAATTTTTTTGAAAATTTTTCAAATTGAGCTTTAATCACAGACACCAGTACTTATTCAGTATATTAAGTATTTACTGGATAATCTGTCACATGATAATTAGAGCACGTGTTTGGCATGTGACTTTAATTACTCACAAGAAAATATAACTTTTTTGGTAAAAAGTTTCCAGAGTCTGCCCGCGGACCACCTACGGGTGTCTCACGGACCACCCTCGGTCCTGTTGGTTTAGTGTGTGTGTACGTACAACAGTCGCAATTTTTAGCGCGAAATAATCATAACGAGGCATTTCTCTGTTATAACCACATACACTGCGAAAAATTTATCACCATTTTTATCTGACGTTAAGTAGTTAATTTAGATTAAGATAGTTCTACCTCAATGTTTTCTAATTCTAATCTTCACAGCTGAAAATACTATTAAATTCGTTCAAAGTTGTCTAGTTGTGTAGTGTGTATTGTTAAATGTATTAAGTATTCGAATATAAAATTTAGCTACAAACGATCGTTGATATGTTTCTGAAGTAATAAAACTTTTCTTCAAAACAATGCAACTATTTAACTTTGGTCAATTTATACACAATAAATAACTATCTTTTCAAATTCAAATTTCAAACAGAATGATAAGCTGAACATCAAAAACGAACTTTAAGCCGATATCAACTACTTTTTGGACGATCGGTCTCCTTTTTTTCTTACAGTGTAAGACGTTTTAAAATACATACATTGATTTTTAATTTTACTCAAAAAACAAACGGAAATGTTTATATTTGATACATTCGCTACAATTTTTCATCACACTACTGACAGTTTAATTAATGAAGAAAAATTAAATGCCACCCAACTTTAGTCACACTCTCACTCGACCTCGCGCACATGCATCTACCTATATAATCGCCGCCAAACTGCATAGCGGATTACATATTGCAAAATTATTTACAATCAAGCGCTCAAAAATCGAATTTGCCATATGAATAAAAAATTTCTCTCACCTTCAACCAGCTTCGAAATTAACACGACAAGAAATATCTCCAATAATCTATAGGCGTTCAGACGCCTAAGCAACATATAATAGTTTCGGTCGCCACCACTGCACACACCAAGTCCCCTGAATTACTTACTATTCAGCGTGTTTGCCGTGATTTTTCTCTCAACTTTTCGCACCGCAAAATCCAAACAATTAATCAAATTTAATGGACTTAATCGATTTATTATAGGCCATGCACGCGGCGATCTTTAAGTTTATTATGATTCATAATTATCGGCTTATTACCTTGTTCAAGTGGCACCAGATATCGCTTACAACATTACGCACGAGTACAGTGATCAGTGGCACTGAGATATTCGCACACTGACCATAGTAATCACTTCAATACAAAAAAAAAGTTTGTTTAAATAACCCCAAGTTGGCCTAAGACGTCTCCATAATAAATTGAAATTCAGCCAACTATTAAAAAATCCATAAATCTTCCATCAATAACAAAAAATCCGTATTAGAAGAAAAAAATGTAAATAAATAATACTGACCCAAACTGTCTGACTAATGATCGTTTGGGGATAATCTGTCGAATCTCATTAACATAAAAAAAAAAGATTGAGAGATACGAGTATTGAAATTGATTTGATGTTTGGTAAAATTGATTTCTGTTGTCAAAAAAATTGTGGAATACGAGTACGCGAATAGAGATATGTAAATGCTATACGTATGCGGCCTTACCATATCAAAAATAAACACACATCTAGGAAAGATACATTCTTCTCGCAGGCTGACTGAATAAAAAATGTATTCTTTTGTCTGTGATGTTTGTTTACTGTGAGAAAAGAAAAAGAAGAAATACTTTAGTGAATTTGTGTATACATAATTTGTTTTCCAAGTTTTTGCGTAATTTGTGATTTAAATCGATGTCAAGGCATAGGAAAAGGGCCAAGCTGTGTAATAGATGTGTGTGGAAAAATTCTCAATTCAAAAGATCAAATCAAGGAGCATAAATTTGCCTCGGAAATTGTGTGCCTCGAAACATTTCAAAGCAAGTGGTTGTGATTTTAAAATATTCATAAAATAGTGATAAATCCAAAATTAATTGAAATCAATAATGTGGAATTGTGAAATAAAGTGTGAAGTGCTTCGTGTTTCCATAAAGTATCTGCAATACACAACAATTCAACAACACAATAAGCAAATCCATCATCTTGCAATGGCGACATGATCTAATAAAAATCTTCGATACAATACAGCCTTTGTGTAGTTTTAGATATTCTTGAAATTTGCATAACATCATTAATAATAGAAGTCACGTTGTTGTTATTATTGTTGTTCTACTGTTTCTTACTGTGTTACTGTTTTAACT
The DNA here is from genome assembly GCA_949715475.1 of Microchrysa polita. Taxonomy (NCBI): domain Eukaryota; kingdom Metazoa; phylum Arthropoda; class Insecta; order Diptera; family Stratiomyidae; genus Microchrysa; species Microchrysa polita. The sequence goes on along the minus strand of OX454418.1, from coordinate 31,195,005 downwards.
CGCAAGTTATTGTTATTCTTTTATCTATGTATATCTTTTGGTGAAGTGTTCTGCAACATAAGAAATCATCAAGAAAAATGGTTAATGCTGTTATGGATGCAATTGCGGTAAGTTTGTACATTGTTGATTCATATTTTTCCATCTTTGTTGAATTTTTTTTATAATGTGAAACAATAGGTATACACGTAGCTCTCGTAATATAAAATAATATTCATGTACTGTCGACACTCTTGCGTCGTAATTCAAAATTCTTAATGCAGAATCGTTATAAGGTCTCCTCAATGGAATGGCACAGTGCACAGACACCCAAGCCTCGGCCAGACCAGACAGTGTCGCGGATACTTTACATTTACATTAATAGTGCAGTCAAAATATCCCATTTCAGGCCTCCAAATAGAAAAAAATAGAGTAAGGCCATTTTTTGTGGTTTTTGAATCAGTGGGCTCCCAGGAATCTAAAACTCATTTTGCAAAAAAAAAAAATTTTATCGGAAAGGTCCCAAAAAGGACAAAAAAGGATACTCCTTAATCCTTGACCGGAGGTCGGCATGTGGGGTATCAAATCAAAGGGGACGTCGAGTACATTACATATCCGTTTGTTTGTTTTCTGTTTCAAGGACCCTCAACGGAATAAATAGAGATTAAATGGGAAATTATTGTGTTTTCCGTGTATCTTTCCAAAGCCATAACTACGAGAATAGTTCAAGTTGTCACTACGTTTCTCACTTTTCCGAATCTATAATAGGTTAGGATTCTACCATTAAATTTGCTAAGAAAAAAATTATCGGAAAGCTCTGAAAAAGGACATTCAAGAACACTAATTACAAACCTTGATCGAACGTGAGCATGCGGGGTGTCATATCAAAGAGGACGTCGAGTGCATTGCATATCCAGTGTTTGTTTCCTGTTTCAAGAACACTAAATGGAATAATTCGGGCTTAAACGAAAAATTACGGCTTTTAAAAGATACATATACGAGAAAAACGAAAATTTTCCTTTGGATCCCAATTTTTTCCTGTGAGGGTCCTTGAAACAACTAGACGCCGGATATGGAATGTAATCGACGTCCTCTTTCATATGACACCGCGCATGCCCACGTTTGATCAAGGTTTGTAATTAGTGTCCTTTTATGTCATTTTTCAAAGCTTTCCTCATCATCATCATTTTTTTCTTAGCAAATTTAATGGTAGAATCTTTAGCTATTATAGATTCGGAAAAGTGAGAAACGTAGTGACAATTTGAGTTACTCTCGTAATTATGGCTTTGGAAAGATACACGGGAAACACAATAATTCTCCATTTAATCTCGATTTATTCCGTTGAGGGTCCTTGAAACATGGAACAAACACGGGATATGTAATGAACTTGACGTCCCCTTTGATTTGATACCCCACATGCCGACCTCCGGTCAAGGATTAAAGAGTATCCTTTTTTGTCCTTTTTGAAACCTTTCAGATCAAAATTTTTTTTAGCAAAATGATTTCTAGATTCCTGGGAGCCCACTGATACAAAAACAACAAGAATTAGCCTTACTCTATTTTTTTTCTATTTGAAATGCTAATATGACTGCACTATAATTCAGAATTTACATTTACGTCGTAAGATTTTCATGATGCATGACGGAATACATAAGCGCTTCAGCGCGGGCGTAAGAAAATCCATCAACCGTGTGAAAAATGATGTTAAATAGGTGCATGCACTGTACGGTAATTTTCCAATGGAAAGCGGTGGAAATCCTTGGGAAAATGCAATGCATGACAATGAAAATGTTATTACCTGACTGTTGTTTTCGTACAGGAACCCTGAAATTTTTCAACATCAAGATTTTCTTAGGAGTTGAAATCGTTGGTCGCGAAAATATTGTGAGGCAAAATTTAGAGTAGTTTAGCTGGTGTAATGCACCTTCTTTGCACAGGGTCATGGGTTCGAGACTCACCTTGAACGAATTCACTTTATGGTGTTTTTCGTCACAAGGGCGAACTATGATGTTAAACGAGTACCTATTTATGGAATAAATAACATTGCTGAGCGTGTTGTTGATCTCAACACCTCAAAAGCAGTTAGGATATTGGGAATTGGATGTCAACTTTCAAACATCTCAGCCCTTAGTCCAATGTTGGACTGTCGCGCCTGTTTTTTTTTATTTTAGAGGTAAATTTTAAGAAAGGACAGTCGAGAATTATTTTCTGCACCATTTAACGAAAAATGGCCCCTGAACGTGATTATGATTACATTTAACTGGCCTCCGTTTCTGCTTTTTAGACCGTAGCTATTCGTTTATATTCAGTCCTATTTTTGGCTTTTGGGCAGCATATTCCACTTGCGAGATCAATGACAAATTCTGGCTTTGCTTGGTTCTACAGGATCGCATCTCCTGCTGAAACATACCGAGAAGCCTCTTATCTCGCATCCACAGCATCTATAGAAAGAAACACTATCCGACAGTCGGCTGGAGACATTTAGGGATACATGCTTTTCCTCTTCCTTAAAATAGGAGCCCAAGCTGTTAAGCTGTTTTTCCTCTTCCAAATGGGAGCCCAAGCACTTCAAATGGTCCTCTATCCTCTTTAGGTATTCAACTGAGAGTCCGATCTCTTTAGCTGCTCAACCCAGCTGCTCCTCTACGCTTCTACAATAAAATCGGGAGTCCTAGCTAACCCTCTTGAGAACGAAATCCTACAGTAAAGTTTATAACGAAGTTGGGCAGGTTTGGATCCTATTTCCCATGGTAGTTTTTTGCTCATTCGACTTTATTAGCCGGGACGCCGTGGAACTTGTATGATGAAGTTTCGACATTTACATAAGTGCTCTCGCACAAAATCAACGATCTAAGCGTTATAGCTCTGGATCTCGAGAAGGAGTCAAATGCAGTCGGATTAAAGAAAAAAATAAACCACCAAAGACCAAAGAGCTTAGTATGAGTGGGAATTCAACTCCCTCATAAATATTAATTTATCTATTTAGACCAGTGGTTCCCAACTCAGAAACGTCTGCGGACCACTTAGCCTGAAAATGGATCTTGACGGACCACCATTCAATAATAATGAAACGATTTAAGGTTTCAATTTTTTTTTGTCGAGGTATTGTATTCACGCTCTATTTGCCATCATAAATTGCCCTTATTATTTGTTTGTTTGTTATTGCCTACTTATAAATAAAGTGGAAAAGTGCTCACCATATCGCACATCCAGAAGAATAATGACATAAGTGCAAAAATTATCGTTTTTGAGTTAAATATTCCAATAGGTTTGAAAGTGGCTATATTTTCAATAAAAATAATTTTGATTTTAAAATTCTGTAAAAAACTGTTAAAATTCAATTTTTACTCAATAATAATAATGTTTAAATTCAGTTAGGTCGATATTCCATTCACTCGTTTGGAAGCATTCACGCAGATCAATAATGACGTAACTGCAAGCAGAGCATCACCGGGGAAAGTGCTTGTTGTTGGTGTCAATAACAATGAATTATTCTTTCAAAAGAATGAAAATAATAAATCAATTCAGGTTTGAATGTTTGTGTGTGTGTGTGGACATTTTAATACCTGTACTATTTGTATATTGAGGCGAGTATGTTTAACGTTCTATGTGAAACATAATTTCCTAGAATTTATGCAAGCTGTGATGCCGATTCCAATGGGACAAACTTCGCGTTTTTTTTAGAAATCTATTCTCAATTGCGTTAACTTCACTGTAAGTTTTAATTAAAAAAAATAATATCACAACATTCATTTACTCAGAAAATCTTCAAGTCTGAAATTTAACTTAGAAAAAATAAAATCAAAACGATGAAGATTTTGAAAAATCTTATTGATTCATTGGGAAGATCGTTTTTAAAAAGTTGAAACTTTGTTTTAATGTTAGATAAAACATGGAAACCAATTAAGAAATATATAAGACAGAACCTTAGAAAAAAAAATAGTAACTCATGCCATGCGTTAGTCCAGAATGGCCATCAGAAAATAAAAATGGCACCGTTTTCACACTATTGCAGTTCATAGTATGCGTGAAAATTTTATTCAAACGTCAATTTTTTGTTTACAATTGAGAATATAAAATCCGCGTATATTTATTACTCTCTTAAAATGCCAACGTGATATTTAACCCTTCTGTTGGCATATAGATCCAGACAGACCATTGGTACTATATCTTGATGAAAAATATCGGTCAACAATATTTTCCACCCCTTTCCATATATAAAGGAACCGACGGCCACATATGCGATCAAACGTTCGGCGAAATGTAAACTATGTCTAAGGAAACGAAAAAACGGCGCATCATCGTAAGACATAGTATGTAAACTGTTTCAAGATCCAAAATTAAACCTCTTCAAAAATTAAGATTGATTTCACAGAAAATTCAGCTACACCTTAGGCATCATAGCTCGTAGGCAACGACAGAAGGGTTAATAATTGCATCGACAATATTTTGACTTTTGAATCATTTCGTGGAGTGTAGTGTAATAAATTTGGAGTCAAACACATATGGGTTGTGTGACATAGCCATTCTGGACTAACGCATGGCATGGGTTACTATGCTTTTTCTAAGGCTCAAATACATCGAATAATGCATAATAATAATCCCCCACCCCAACCCCTGAAATTCCTGATCTCCAAATTAATTCAAATCAACTGAATTTCGATATGAATGTATTTGGGCTTAGAAATTGTGGGGTTTGGTATTTGGGGACCCGGGCCGGGCGTAGCCAGGATTTTGTTTAGAGAGGGGGGCGGGGGGCAAGCCCAAGAATTTTTCAACATCATATCGTAGTCAGAATTTTTCTTTGGGGATTCGGGGTATGTCATTGAAATCTGCGGGTTTGGTAAATTTTGGCGGCTAAATATTTCCCTGGGATGATCAATGTTTGGGGATGCATATAGTTTTTTTGTTTTTATTTATTTTCCTTCGTGGAGACTTCGTGTTCAAGCCTTATCGCGAAGACAAATCACTCAAATTTAAATATATTTTGAATTGTTAATGGCAAATGTAAATTATTCCTTTTAGACATCATCGTGTCCCTTTCGTTCTCGAAAGAAGAATTTGATTTTCATAGTGATATTTCCTTATAAAGCTGATTTCGAGCCAAAAAACATTCAACAATACAAACAGACAACAGAACCACGAATCTCTGATGTCACATCTAACATTTGTAGGTCTTCGCTTAAGGGGGAATAACTTAAAGAAGAAATAAAACGCGTCCGTAGTCGTCGAAGCGACAACTAAGAGTGTCCTTTATTATCTCATTTCCATATATTCAAAGTGTCTTATCAGGACATGTGGTACAAGTGTCATCTTACATGCGATGTCTTAGGTCATAGCTTATGATCTACTATACTCGTCATCAATGTGGCACGATAGCCCGACGTCGGGCCTTGGCCGCCTGAATCGTTGACTTCCAATTGTCGCGGTTACGTGACCTTGTCCTCCAGTTTCGGAAGACCAGCAGCTGGTGGGCGTCTTCACCTACGGAGTTCTCCCCGTCTACGCAACCTCGCTCCGTCAATTCGTTGTGCATTAATCACTTTCTTTGGCATGCGATTATCGTCCATCCGTTGTACATGACCCACCCATTGCAAACGTTGAAGTTGCACGATTTTCGATACTTCCAGCTCATCGTACAACTGATACAACTCATGGTTGTACTGGATACGCCATTGATCTCGATCGCGAACGGCCCCGAAAATTCGACGAAAGACCTTTCGTGCGAATCGGTCTAGCAAAATTTCGGAGGCCTGGGTGAGGGTCCCTGTTTCGCAGCCATAACATAGCACGGATGATCGTTTTGTACACGCGGAGCTTCGTGTTCCTGTGCACAAGTTTCGAATTAATTATAGGGAGGACCGAGAAATATGTCTTATTGGCTAGTTGTATCCGTCGCTTAATTTCGTCGGTTTCGTTGGCGTCCTTTGATAAATTACAACCCAGATAGTTGAAGTTGTCTACATACTCGATATTAAAGTCCCCCACTGTGATGCTTGAATTTGCTGGCGTCCTTGTTTTCGATTGCATCATGGCCTTTGTTTTGCTTTCGTTGATATGTAGTCCAACTTCCTTTGCAGCGTTATTGAGGTTATGCAGAAGGCTTTCCTCATCACCCAATCTACCAGACATGATGTTGATATCGTCGGCGTACGCTACTAATTGAGGTCGACTTGATGCGTAACGTTCCGTTGCTGTCCATATTCATGGCTCGAATTACATACTCCAAAGCAAGGTTGAAGAGCGTCGGCGCTAGCCCATCGCCCTGCTTGAGTCCAGTACGAAGTTCAAAAGGTCAGTGAGTCGGTTCTGCACTCTTACCTGCGAGACGGTATTAGTCATCGTCATCCTTGTGAGTCGCACTAACTTTGCCGGTATACCAAAATTCAGCATAATGTTTTACAGTACACCTCGATCGGTACTGTCGTATGCCTGCTTTAAGTCGACAAAGATGTGGTTCGGATTAATTCTCTTTTTAAGAATTTTCGACAAAAAAAAACTTATAGACCGTACAAACTAATGATATGCCCCTGTAATGCTCACACTTCAGCTTGTCACCCTTTTTGTGGATTCGGCAGATTATGCTTTTTCGCCAATCTTCGGGGATTACTTCGTCCTTCCATATTTTCAGCAGTAGCACATGTATAGCGTTGGTCAGGCACGTTCCACCATGCTTCAGCAGTTCTGCTGGGATCTCGTCAGGCTTTGTTATTTTGAAGCGACTGTATGGCAAGACTCACGTCCTCTACTGTTGGGGGTAGAACGGGAGGGCCTGGTTCGGCTAACTGCTCAAGAGCTGGCTCCGCGGGGGATGTTGATGGTGCATTGAGGACCTCTTCAAAATGCGAGGCCCATCGTTTGTTGCCGCTTTCGATGTCGCTGATGATGTTACCAACCTTGTCCTTACATAGGCTTGTCCTGGGTTGATATCCGTTCTTGCTATTATTTATAAATTTGTACGCCTGTCTAATGTTCTTACTGGCTAATCTTTGGTTTATTTGCTGTAACTGCTCGTCAAAATGTTTGCGTTTCTTAGGTCTAATTAACTTATTAGATACTCGCCAAAGGTCGTTATATCTTTCTTTCTTGGCTCGGGATGCGCGTTGTGTGTATTGGCGATAGGCTTCATTTTTCGTCTCAATCGAGGCCCTGCATTCATCGTCGAACCAGTCTGTTCGTCTGCGCCGGCCTATATAGCCCTCGATCTCTTCTGCAACTCCTTTGATGCTGTCTTTGAGCTCCTCCCAGAACTCATGGATGCCTAAATTATTGATGCTATCAAGCATGGGCGACAGTTTTTCCTCAAGTGCTGTAGTATACGCAGCCGCCGTGGCATCATCGATCAAGTTATCAACCTGGAATATCTTGGAAGGGTTGATTCTCGTTATGTGCACCGAAGAGATTCTGCACCTGTAGGTCGTCTTCACTAAATAGTGATCGGAGTCGCAGTTGGCTCCTCGATAGGATCGAACATCTAAGACATAGAATCCCATCTCTTGCTGATCAGTACGTGGTCGATCTGGTTCACGGTGTATTCATCTGGAAACTTCCAGGTCTGCTTATGGATTCGTCGATGAGGGAAACATGTGGAGCTTATGACCAGGTTTCTGCCGCTCGCGAAGTCGATAAGTCGCTGACTGTTGTTGTTGTTTTCGTCGTGGAGGCTATGACCTCCAGTAGTTCCTCTATGCCAGCTTTCGTTTCCGACTTTGGCGTTAAAGTCTCCTAGCAGCAGCTTGACGTCGTTTGATGCAAGTGAGTCGACGAGTGTTTCTATGTCGTTGTAGAACTCGTCCTTAATCGCGTCTTCTTTTACTTCTGTAGGGGCATGCGCCGTAATGAGCCAGAGATTAGCGAAACGGGTCTTGATGCGGATCGCACATAGCCGCTCGTTGATGGATTTGAAGCCGATAACGTGGTCTTTGAGCTGCTTACTCGCGATGAAAGCTACTCCAAACTCCTAGTTGCCCTCCTCTTTACCACTCGTAAAAATAGTGTGCGAATTGAGGTCGTTAATTTCGCTTTTGAGCCATTCAGTTTCCGTCCAATCCGAGGCTTTTGTTGTTGTTGGTTGAATTAAATGTTTTCTGTCACCTATCACGTTGTTGTACAATTTACATCATTTACGACGTGACCTTTTGGGCTAAGACTAAAATAACATTTTAAACTTCGTCTACAGACGCAAGAATATCTCGCCAGGTCAGAATATTTCTTGCTGGCTCTGTATTTGTCCTACAAGAGATTAACAATGCGTCTCAAATATTGCGAAAAAAATTTGATGCTTTTGAATGTGATAAGTGCAGGGGCGCCCTATTCTTCGAAACTAACTAAAGAATACAAAATTGTTTTAGGTTGGGACCTGGCTACGTTTTGCTGAAGGAGCCGGGTGATTTGTTCGACGGGAAAATTGGAATCGAGGCTTATCGAACGTCGTTGTTTGTCCCTCGCTTTCTGCGGTTAGGAACATGACCTTCTTTAATTCAGTGAATGGTTTTTGGCTAATGCTATAGACTTCTGGGTTCTTACTTCAGAAAATAAAATCGGAGAGATGTGAAGCAGAAACCGTATTGTTAACTTCTTTTTCGTAGTAGATCTACAAAAAATAGTAACTATTGGTATTGCGTTTTTTTTTTTGAAAATTGCGGAACTTTGTGTTTTACTTATAAACATTACCATCCTTTCAAGGGCGTAGCCAGGGTATGAGCCTGGGGGAGCCGGATCTGTCCCAAAAATACTTGAACAGGCTTTGAAACTTAACTTCCAATTTATTCCGACGTGGCACTGTCTGCTTCTGATGATAGCAGGGCAATTAAGTACTCATGCGTGCTGTCGTGTTCGTCCAGCCTCGTCAAGCGATAAAATTGGAAGCAACACAGGTGCAGTGGGACAAGAGGCATGTGTCGCAATGGGTCAACATCGAAACTAGTTTCCACGCAGCTAACAACAAAATTCTGTGTGGTGATTGGTGATTTATCGGCCGCTTGATCTTTCATTAATGAAAAACTTTCGAGTATTTTTGGGTGAATTTTAGAAAATTGACATCAAATTTTATTTGGAAAAATTTCCCAAAATTCGAAAGTTTACCATTTTTGGGAAAAATTGACTGTTTTTTGAAAAATTTCGGAAAACTGTCTCGGTTAAATGGAATTTTATGCTAGATGCAAGATACTGCATCGTATGCGCACTTGGAAATTGGGCATCTCAGCAGCTATTTTGGCTGAGAAGCGTCAAAGAATACCAAAACTCGTGTTTATATTTTTTTTATTCGGTGTTACTTTTTTCAACGCGGAAATATTAATATTTATCAGAGAATGCCAGCAAGTTTAATGATCGCAGTTGATTCGAAGATAAATGCAATGATGCAGTAGCTGATAAAATTCTGTAAAAATTTCAGTAAATCTACTGAGATTGCAGTGAAGTGAGAACCCTGATTGACATGCAATAGTGACTAGGCCTGTTCCAAAACCGGGATCCCGGTACAAAACCGGTGTTCACTTGGTACCGGACCCGATATTCTAAAGTACCGATATCCCGGTTTTTTTTTGGTGCCGAGCTAAAAAAACCGACCGACGAGGCGGTTTTTTGGTACCGAGTTAAAAAGAACGATTCATTTCAACCATGAGCCGGTTTTTCCAGGTTTTTTGGTACCGGTTTGTAACCCGCTTGTGGTACCGGGTATTGGAAAAAACCGAAACCCGGTACTGAAATCTCGGTACCGAACAGGCCTAATAGTGACAATTGGGCAGTATTAATCCACGTAGATTCCGTGAGATTCCGATCGGGTGTCATTGTCCCTATATGAATTTTGCATAGCCCCATTCTAGAACCTGGAATTTTTTCCAAAAAGCAACCCTTCAACTCAATACCCATTACCACTTATGTCTATTAAAACTTCACTACTTCATTTTTCATTTTCACCTTTCGCCTGCATAACTTTTTCAAAGAAAATTCAATCTACACGAATTACACAAACGTCTTTGACCTCTATAGAATGACTTGAAAAAAAAATACGTCCCAAACCCATTCTCCAGAATACAAAGAAACTCGTCTCATCATTAAATTTGAATTCAGCCAACAGCTACAGAAAAAAAACTGTAAACTCTCTTCAAATCCTTAACTTTGTCCATTTCTTATTTGAATTTGGCACTTTGTACATTTTTTTATATACCCTCATCGTATCTCCCATCCGAAGGGTTTTTTTTCCAGAAACTGGTGGTGTGACGGTGTCCATTCCCGTATACCAGTATATAGTCTTTCTATAGCAGAAGCAGAAGACGAATAAACGCAATATCACTAAGTACCCAGAAATCCTTCGTGCCAAACGAAAGTCATGTCATATAGTCGTCCACCACTTGTACGTATTTGCCTGTAAATATTGCAAGCCGCATGTCCTTGTTGAAAAATTTATGAGCATCGAGTTAATAAATTTTCAATCCCATATTCACCGACGATAAACGAAAGGACAGGGAGCCTCGTTGGTCCATGTGGGCGAGAGTTTCATCCTTTCAAGCGGCAGTGTAAACTTGAAGAGGTAGAAGAGGATGTTCTTATGAAAATTCTGAAGAAGATGGTGAAAGAATATGCGTGTCATTCTATATTCAAGTAAGTTCAAAGAAAGTATAGCGAACTGTCTCTGACCGTTGTAAGCAACAAAATGTGAATCGTACCAGTACCAGTACCTTTCACTTTTCGCCAAAATCCATATTTTTGCTCCAACATCGGGGCGGAGGTGACTATATGATCAGCAACAGACAATCTGATGCCATGCCATGGCAATAGGACGGCACAGTGGTGTCCTTATATCGTTTTGCATATTCTCATTCACATTCACTTGAGAATTATTTTGCATAACAACAAGAAACCGCAGAGAATTTTCGTCCAAAGATTATTATTTTCCATGAATTATGGTTGCGCTCTCGCTTTATTTCGATTTCGAATGCCTTGCAGAAAATGCTGAAGTAGACGGCGCGGCGGTCGGCACGGCGACTGAAAAAAATATTCTGAAGTTACCAACCGAAATTATTGGAAAAATGAATGTGCGACGAAAAGGGCGAAGAACCAAATGAAGCCGAAAAAATGCATTTCGAGACGGTCGAATGGGATGTTCTTATTGTTGTGTGATTTTGCAACTAATCCGCTAGGAACGAGCATTTTGTAATAGCATAAAGTTGTGCTCACATCGAAGCGGCAGTGAATTTTTGTTGTCAACACTGGCGCGGCGCGAATAATTCGCTGGGTACTGTCAGTTTTTTTTTATTTTTTATACCGATTTCAAAGCTTTTAGGAGATAAACCTTTCAATGCAAGCATATCTTTAAATACAGGTGCGACAATCCAACATTGGACTAAGGCCGCAGGATGTGTTAGTGACTGTTCGATAAATCGAACGTAGGTTCACTTGTTGCATTACAATATATTATTCATACATACATTATACACAGTATCATAGCCTTTAAGTTCATTTACACATAACGATCATATTTCAAGAATTTATCATTTTCTCATAAAATCCAGCCATTGTTATCTGACCATACAGCAGACTTATCGCCAGAACATTGGTCCGTCGAGCCGAATTCACACGCATCCTTTTGTCATCCGCACATCAGCAGATCAGGATCCAGTGCGGCCCCACCAGCAACCATTTGGTCACCCGCAACAGCACATCATCAGGCCAGCGTCCAATTCGAATTCACACGCATCCTTTTGTCATCCGCACATCAGCAGATCAGGATCCAGTGCGGCCCTACCAGCATCCATTTGGTCACCCGCAACAGCACATCATCAGGCCAGCGTCCAATTCGAATTCACACGCATCCTTTTGTCATCCGCACATCAGCAGATCAGGATCCAGTGCGGCCCTACCAGCATCCATTTGGTCACCCGCAACAGCACATCATCAGGCCAGCGTCCAATTCGAATTCACACGCATCCATTTTGTTATCAGCATATCATCAGGTTACCGTCCAATTCGGATTCTCACGCATCCTTTTGTCATCCGCACATCAGCAGATCAGGATCCATTGCGGCCCTACCAGCATCCATTTGGTCACCCGCAACAGCACATCATCAGGTCAGCGTCCATCATCAGGTCAGCATCCATCATCAGTGCGGCTTTAACAGCATCCATTTCGTCATCTTCCGCATTGTGAACTTCAGCACGTCATCAGGTCAGCATCCAGGGCGGCTTTAGCATCCATCTCGTCATCTTCCGCATTGTGAGCTTCAGCATCCGCATTGTGATCATCAGCACATCATCAGGTCAGCGTCTATCATCGTGTCATCATCCAATTTGGCTCACAAGCATCCATTTTGTAATCGGTACATGATCAGATTGGATGGTGATACGGCTTTAACAGCATCCATTTCGTCATCATTCTGAGCTTCATCAGGTCAGCTTCCGTCATCAGGTCAGCATCCAGGGCGGCTTCAACATCATCCATTTCGTTATCATCCACATCTTGCGCTTCAGCACATCATCAGGTCAGTTTTCGTCCGGCGCAGCTTTAACAGCATCTATTTCGTCATCATCCGCATTGTAAGCTTCAGGACATCATCAGTACCCAGATTTATAATTTGAGCACCGTCGGTCGTTTGTTATATCAGATCAATCATGGGATACCTGGAGGGTTCCATTCAGGCCATCAACATCGCTGCAGTCCAGCGCATAATCTCGAACTTCAAGAAGGATAGCTCGAGTCGCCACAATGCGGCTTATTTCGAGATCCGACTTGAGAGGTTACAAGCCGCTTGGAAAAAATGCGAGGACCTGCACCAAGCGACTCACCAGCTCTGCAGCCCCGACGAAGCCAAGCTGAAGGCGTACATAGAGGAGTACGCCGAAATCGAAGAAACAGCAGTTGAACATATCACCTTGTTCAGGCACAAGCTACATCTTCACCGTCCAGCATATGCAGCCGCCGTTTACCTGAAGGTCTGGGACAACAACAGCAATACGGTCTTCATTAACCTTATAGCGGCAAAAGCGAAACCAGCCCCAATCAGAAAGCAATCCATACCACGATTAGAACTATGTGGAGCTGTCTTGCTGACCGAAGTCGTACAACAAGTCGCCCAAGCCCACAACTGGCAACATATCCCAAAGTTTTACTGGACTGATTCAACCGTTGTGTTAGCGTGGATAAGAGGAGCTGCAACTAGATGGGAAAGTCTTTGTGGCGAACCGAGTCACCATCATCCAACAGGCCACTTCACCTTCAGACTGGTTCCACGTGGTCTCTAAAAACAATCCAGCAGACATGGCATCGAGAGGTCTAACTCCCACGGAATTAATTTCATCGAATTTATGGTGGAATGGACCAAGTTGGCTTAACACGCCTGAAAGCCCTTGGCGACCACCAGCTGATGTCTCACATGAAGAACTTGAAGGGCGAACTGTTTCGTTATTGGTGGCATCAGAAGAGCCAGACATTCTGTGCCGATTTTCAAATTCAACCAAATTATTCCGAGTCACCGCATTCCGTCGCCGATTCATAAACAATATACGTAAGCCGTCCGAAAAACGGTACGGTCCTCTCAACTGCAAGGAGTTGGAAGAAGCCCGACTACAGGGCATACGACTAGATCAACAGCATGCGTATCATTCCGAGCTGGAAAATTTGAAGAACAACAAACAAGTGTCAGCATCCAGCCCCATTCGAAGTCTGTCTCCATGGATCGATTCAAACGGTATTCTAAGAGTTGGTGGCAGACTGCAACATGCAGTTATTGGCTCAACAGCAAGACAACCAGCCATTTTGCCAAAAGGCGCGTTCGCAAGAACTCTCATTCTAACCACACATAAGCAAACTCTCCATGGTGGCGTCCAACTAACTCTGGCTACACTCAGACTACAATATTGGATTGTTAGCGGCCATCTACTCACGAAGAAGGTACTGAGAGGATGTTTAACCTGCTTCAAATTCACGGCTAAACCGAACACCCAACTCATGGGCATCCTTCCAGCGTCCAGAGTCCGGCCCGAAAAGCCATTCACCAATATAGGAGTAGACTATGCAGGACCAATCACCGTGAAATGGAGTAGTGGTCGAGGAGCCAAGACCACGAAAGCGTACATCGCTGTTTTCGTCTGCATGGCTACAAAGGCGTTCCACCTCGAATTGGTTAGCGACATGTCAACGGAAACTTGCATCGCAGCCATTAGGCGCTTCATCGCTAGACGTGGGAAATGCCAGAGGATTTTCAGCGATTGCGGCACAAACTTTGTGGGGGCTAGTAAAGGCACCTACTTAAAACCATGGGAAACAACTTTTGAACGTTGAAGAGATGTATACTCTCTTAGCCCAAATTGAAGCATGGCTCAATTCCAGACCGTTGACCGAGAACAGCACTGATCCAGCAGATGATTCTGCCTTGACTCCAGGCCATTTTCTAACGGGCAGCAACCTTTTCGAAATAACATCGGATCCTTGTGAAGCCAATCTAACACTCGTGAAGCGATGGAGACTAGTGCAGTATATGAAGCAGTCGTTTTGGAGACGGTGGAGCCAGGATTACCTACAACGACTACAACAACGACCAAAATGGTTAACACCAAAGCCCAACATCAAGGTCGGCGAACTAGTCCTTGTAAAGACTGACCAGTATCCAACATACCAATGGCCATTGGGTAGAGTTGTGGAGACACATCCGGGTCCTGACAAACTAGTTCGGGTTGTCACACTAAGACTCAATGATAAGTTCATCAAAAGGCCAATCACCGAAATCTGCCCGTTGCCATTCAACGACACTTTTGATGCGCAACCTGAACCAGCAAGTACGGAAGCAGACGACAAGGATATCACCACTCCACCTGATACCAAAAAGCGGAAAATAATCACCAGCCAAAGGGGATCAATATTTACAACACTGCTGACTACACTAATGATATTCAGTATGAGTTCACATGCCACCGTGAACATCACTTACCTACCTGGAGGACTCTATGTTGAACATCCTGGCATAGCGAACATTATTCGTGGCTCTCTCCAGTTAAATATGGACATTCCATGGTCCAACGTACTCACCGACCAAAAGAATCTAGAAGCAGTTGCCACCAACGTCTCTCAACTGTGTATACGGGGTTCAGATGTGACAGCCGAGATAAACTGTAACGATTTAAACGCTCACCTGCAAGAGTTCATACAAGAAACGCAGCATAAAATCAATACAGTTAGATTCATCAGGCACCGGTCTAAACGTGGGTTTCTGGGACATATCCTCAACGCCGTGTTTGGAGTCAACGATGAGATCATAGCGGACGTCAACCAATTGACCGAAAATCAAAACTCCCTAAAACAGACCATATTTCAAGAAGGAAAAATAATATTGAAGGCATCGAAGACGCTCAACGCCACTTCCAACCAGATTAATGAGCAGTTAGAAAGGTTCAGTCTACAACTCAAGCAAGGACTACAACGAATCAACTTAATGTCAAAGTGGAACATGGCAATAGACCACAACAGGATTAACCTACAGTTCTTGGGCACATACCAACGAGCAATCAACTACGTACAGGAAATATACAACATGTATTCCTGCATATTATCAACAATTAACATCAGAACTGGAATATGGGACTGCATGAAACTAGCGGATCTAGAAACAACCATCAAAAATACTGAAGCGATTCTACCACCACATCTGCGCATCCTCCATACATCTACAGGCCCGCTCCAGATTTCACATGGTGCAGAATCTCTGCAGATCATTGGTTATCTGCCAATAATTGATAGCCGAGAATTTGAGCTCATAAAGGCAACCGCTATTCCAGTTCCGCAAACGAAACACACATATGCAGTTCCTACATTCGACTTATCAGTCCTTGGAGTCAATTACAATGACCAACAGTACTTCAAGGTTGACGAAACAGCACTTCTGGCCGCCGAATCAAACAACGGACGTTATCTTCTCCTAGTTTCAATGCTCTTTGACCTGAAAAGAAAACCTAACTGTGTCATCAGTCAACTCTACGACAAGCATTCCACAGAAAAATGCCAGACTCAGATTCTTGGCATCCAGAGCATAGTGTGGAAACGTCTCTTCAACCGAAACACATGGCTTTTCCTCACATCAACCCCTCTTATTGCACAAACAGTATGTCATGGAGATAGATCAACGACCATGCTCAATGGAACCGGAGTTGTGCGACTGTCACCAGATTGCACTTTGTATACCGACGAGTTCTCCCTAATATCAAAAGAAATTCATAATGGTGGACAATTCCCCACATTCATGAAACCGTTGCCGATTTTAGTCAACTCATCAATACCGCGAGAATCGATCGTATTCCTGAATATCACCGACATCATAAAATCAACAGAGTCATTTGCAACAGTGGCACAGCAACAAGAAAATTTTACTTCAACGCTAGATAACATCAAGTGGATCCAAATAAAACATCATGGACTCATTACGGGAATCTCGATACCAGTTACACTTCTCCTCATCGGCGTACTCATTTTTTTGTATCGTATAATCAAAAACCGTGTTTGCCGGCCACGCATTGACGATACCGGCCCTACTCCGCTCTCCAGAACCAGATGGTATGACCTTAAACACACGTAAGGGTCTAACGTCTCTTGGGGGCAACGATGTTCGATAAATCGAACGTAGGTTCACTTGTTGCATTACAATATATTATTCATACATACATTATACACAGTATCATAGCCTTTAAGTTCATTTACACATAACGATCATATTTCAAGAATTTATCATTTTCTCATAAAATCTATTCTATGCGCGTCAGCATAAAAATCAACAAGTGAACCATTTAGATTATGTTAGCAATAAGAACACAATGGCTCACGGTGAGCGTCGAACTCATGACCCTGTGCACCGAAGGTGCGCACACTAACCGCTAGACTAGCCAGACTACAGCATATTTTTGGCGGAAGGCAAATTAGTGTAAAGGATCGACAGGGGGACAACTCAAACATCCATGGTCATAGTGTGGATTCGACATCTCTACCACTGAGCAGCCATCGAATGCCCACCTGAGGCGTGTTTTTTAGTACTTCGGTGTAGGTTAGTTTAGGGTAACTACGTGGGGTTACAATAACAACATAACCTGTATGGGTCACGTTGTTATCGTAACCCCATGTAGTTACACTCTAATAACCTACACCGGAATACAAAAAACACGCCTAATGTAGGTGGAGACTTTTTGGTTTCACGTTATTCACGGACTACGATACAGCAATCTGCGGTTGATTCCCTGGGAGGTTTTTTCATTGGACCCCAAAGTTTGAGTAGTACCTAAAGAAACTTTATTGTACCTGAATTATCTACCGAATTAAGTGAAACTTTTGCTTTTCATAATAACTCTGGTCAGCCCTCGTTAAACTTAAACACGATCGACCTTAAATCTGTGCGACATCCCCATAGCTCATCCACGCATCTCATTAAACCAGAAATCTTGTCGTGATTTCTGCAAAACGTGCACTTAAGTGAGTGCACTAACTTTGTGGGACAATCACGTTAGGTGCTTCTAGATTTACCAGTATAGTCCTTTGCGACCTCCTAACTCACTGCGTTCAGTAAGCCTGAACCGCCGCGGTTCATTATGCTTGTTCATGACGTTAGAGACCTTGAACGGCTGTTTTGCAGTTTCTGTAAAATGCCATGACATCGGCTGTAATAAATGCATGTAGTAACAAATTAATGATCAGCGCGACAAAGACCATATGCAGTAAGAGCTACAACAGGTTCCAGGCGGTGGTGTCACCTATGGACCCGAAGCCATCATGCATTGTGTCGTGGTCTGCGGCTGGGTCTTTTTCCTTTTTTATCACTTTTTTCGCTTGTTTGCTAGTCTCTGGTCTACCTCGGCGTTGCGGATTTAAAATCCTAAGATATTGCATTTTTGTGCTTAGTAGGCTCATAGTTGCTTACACGATGATGAAAGATTAAGGCGAAGCTAGGTTGCGCTAGCCGGCAATCTAAAGAGTGAATTAAATCCAGTTTTAAGTGGAAATTCATTTTAACAAGATCATGCATATTTAATTAGGCGGAATACAGTGTGGATGTATATGCATTAAGTTCAGTAAAAAATGTCATAGACATTGGTTTACGATGCCCCTTGATTATGTGCACGCCAAGTACTTAAGCAAAAAAACTTTATGGCTTAGTTAGCTATTTGAGAAATGGAAGTGGATGCAGTAAATGTCTGGGCTTTATGGTGATTGGAACGATGTTATTAAAATTTTATGTCATAATTTTTATAGAATTATTCGATTCGGCTAGGCTTTGATTTTTCTTATTAATTAGAAAAACAGGACCAGCTGCACATTCGAACAAAAGCCACAAAGAAGTAGTGACTTCATCATAATAATTGCATTTTAATTTCGTCATCACGTAGGCTGACTTCAGCACACCATTTATTCAATCATTACGAACGATCAATTCAAATCTATAGTCACATCTTGACGACTCGCGACGCGAATCATGATTGTCTTGTGCTTCATTTCAGCATTGTTTCATCAAACTGCATTATGCCCATTTTAAGTAGCCAGTTCAGTTGCAATGCGTGCAATGTTTTTCAAAATTTCCGATTCATTTCATAAATTCAAACCTCACTACTCATTGGACTTCTGAACCTTGCTCGAGTGTATGGTTTAAGGTTCGTTTTCAAGTTCACGTTCATCTGACAAACGCGAGACGCAACATAAACGGAAGGTCATCATGATGTCCATAAATGAAGCTGGCTATTGTCCGGCACACGCTAATTTATTCCACGTTCAAGCAGCGAGGCTACATCTTCCATCTTATGGTTAATATGAAGGAAGAATGCAAAACTTTAAAGATATTCGAATTCTGCGTTCATAATGTCCAGATGGATGAGGATCTTTCTTTGCGAGGCACTTATGAATGCAACAATGCAAAATTTTATTGTACAAAGTCACTTAACGTTACTGCGGATTTCCATGTCATTATTAAATGTGGTGGCGGATGACATGTGTAAAAGTCGAACGTGTGCTATAAAATTTGAAAATATGATAATTGGGTTCGGATGAGTCAATCTCTATCGATAGTGCAGTCATATTAGCATTTCAAATAGAAAAAAATAGAATAAGGCTAATTTTTGTTGTTCTTGAATCAGTGGGCTCCCAAAAATCTAAAACTAATTTTGCTAAAACAAATTTGGTCGGAAAGGTACCAAAAGGACAAAAAAGGATACTCTTTAATCCCTGACCGGAGGTCGGCATGCGGGGTATCATATCAAAGGGGACGTCGAGTACATTACATATCCGGTGTTAGTTTCCTGTTTCAAGGACCCTCAACGGAATAAGTCGAGCTTAAATTGAAAATTTTCGTGTTTACCTACCGTGTATTTTTCCAAGGCCATAACTATGAGAATAATTTAAGTTGTCACTACTTTTATCACTTTTCAGAATCTATAATAGCTGAAGATTCTACCATTGAATTTGCTAAGAAAAAAGTTGATAGGAAAGCTCTGAAAAAGGACATAAAAGGACACTAATTGCACACCTTAGTCGAACGTGGGCATGTGGGGTGTCATATCAAAGAGGATGTCAAGTACATTTCATATCTGGCATTTGTTACTTGTTCCAAGGACCCTCAAAGGAGAAAATTGGGCTCAACTTAAAAATTTTTGTGTTTCCCGTATCTGTATCTTTCAAAACCCGTAAATTTCCATTTAAGCCCGACTTATTCCAGTTAGTGTCCTTGAAACAGGAAACAAGCACCGGATATGCGGATATGGGACCGGGACCGAGAAAAAAGAGCGTTATAGCCGGGAAAGCGTTATATCCGGGAGCGTTATAAGGAAGTTTTAATGTATATATTTTTACAATTAATTTGTCGTGCTCTGTGGCCCTGATCGTTCGGTCGCCACTCAGTGAAATATACACTCATAGAGAAACGAGTTTCCAAACTCGGCACGACTCGTCGCAAGTTTATTATTCAGAAAAAGATGATAAGAATTATTCTTATCGTAGAATAATAAACTAACAATGCGACTAGGAAGTGGTATGGCTGACAACCGTATCACACTCCGAAATCAGTTGTCTTTGTAACGTTGATGACTACACACGGTAGTCATCAACGCACCAGCTCCACTAGGAGTTACGGTAATGAAGAGAGATGCTGACCTCCGGTCAAAGATTAAAGAGTATCCTTTTTTGTCCTTTTTGGGACCTTTCCGTCCAATTTTTTTTTTAACAAAATCAGTTGTAGATTTCTGGGAACCCACTGATTCAAAAACAACCAAAATTAGCCTTACTCTCTTTTTTTCTATTTCGAGGCCTCAATTGGGATATTTTGACTGCCCTACGAACTACAATGTAAGTTTTCAAGAGTTGAGTATACCTGCTGCTCCTATACGGATTGTAAAGTCGTCTTATAACAGGTGTTGAAATCGTAGTCACAACAACAGTCTTCTTAATAGGGATAAGTGTGGCTTGAAAAACCTATAATGTTGAGATCATACATCAATTCCATACTAGGAAAGAAGAAGTACGCTGGACTGGACAGCTGTACCAAAAATATCAGATGCGGATCCATCTCTTTCCCCTCGTTGATCTGACCTAGTTAAAACCATATTTTACACTGGTTATTTCAAAAAACAAGTGGCATTGAAACAAGTGACCTACATCATGAGGAGTACCATTGCAGTTTGGACAGATGTTTTGGATGTCCGGGTTTATGCGAGAAAGGTACGAATTAAGGCGTGAACAAAAGCCCGACCGAAGTTGAGCTAGTGTTACTCTAGTGGCTCTCGGGAGCCTAATCTCCTCAGGCGAAATTGGTGGTGGGCGCTCTGAGAGGACTCTATTCGCACCTAAACTCGCGATAGACCGATTCACTTCTTCAGTGTGGATCGCTGCAATGGCGGCTCGGTATTTAACTTCATCGTAAGGGTCCCGTTTGTATCCCTGAACCTCTCTCTCAAGGTTTCGTAAACCACGCCTGACATGTCGTGGTGGAGGAATTCGGTCCATGAGATGATTATTGGGATGATCATCACGGTAGCAACCAACAAGATACTGTTTTGAGAGTAGGAGATTGTGGTCACGTATTGGCATCAATTTTGTCTCCTGATGTAAGTGATCCTGGGCAGACATCAGAAGGCAACCTGTCGCGATGCGTAGAGCGGCATTTTGGCAGACCTGAACTTTGGACCAGTTTGTGTCACATAGACTATGTGTCCAAACTGGGGCTGCATAATCAGCGGCCGCTCGACCCACCGCTTTATAAGTAGCTAGCATGATTTATTTATCTTTGCCCCAGGTGCTACCAGCTAGAGCTTTTAGGATGTTGTTCCTACTGCGCATTTTTTCACAGACTGAAGACATCGAGGGCAGTTGTGGTACTATGCATCATCCTGAAGCCATGCTGGCGAGGTTCTAGCTTCGCATGTGCATCAAGAGTGGGGTGCGACAGGAGAAAGTATCGTAATGGGGCGGTAGGATTCCCCGAGATTTGCGCTCTTCCCTGGCTTGAGACAGGGAACAATTCGACCTGTTTTCCAGATTTCAGGGATGGCAAGCGTGGATATCGACAAGTTAAAGGCAGTCGTGAGATACTCAATGGCTGGAAGGTCGAGATGTTTCAACATGGTCATCGAAATGCCATCTGGTCCGAGGGCCATGGAGTTTTTAGCATTCTCGATGACTTTTTTAACCTGGTCCGCGGTAAAAGATGGTATGGTGTCAAAATTCCGGCTGCGAATCCGTCTTCTAATTTTGCGCTTGAGGCCGTCAGACTTGGGATGCTCAATAAATTGTTTATTGAACAGGCTCGCACACTGAAGAGGATCGCAGGTTTTTGTGTTGCCAAATTCAATGGCGTTGTTGCCCTTTTCTTTCCGAGGATTGGAAAGGGCGCGGACGGTAGACCATAATTTGCTGACACCTTCATTGAGGTTACATTCATCGAGGTGCTGATTCCATTTCGCCCTCCTATTGTCTTTAACTTGTCGGTCAATTTCGGAGTTAAGCTCCTGAATTCTGGGATCATCAGGGTGAGCGCTTCTGATCTGATCACGTTCATCGGCTAATCTGGCGGCACTAGTGGGGAAGTTAGCCCGAACTTTCGGGATACGTCCTGCAGGAATAAAACGTGCCGCGGCTGTGGTAATGACGTTCCTAATATTTTTCTCGGCCTTATGAATGTTGGTAGGTGATGGGAGCTCGATGAACTTCGCCGACGAGTAAGCTTTGAAACCATCCCAATCGGCTTTCTTGTGATTGACAAACGTTCGCTTCTCAGACTTAGTCATGTTCGCTGGTTTGTCAATTTTTATAATGATTGGGAGGTGATCTGATTTGAGGGTGATACGTACTTCCCATCGGGAAGCAGCGATTAGACTTTCTTTAAGGGAAGGGAAGTCCAAAGATTTAAAAGAGTTCCTCTCGATAACACAAATACATACAAGGCGGCCTTAAAGCAATTACTCACCAATGAGGTAACCAAGGCCAGGAATGACCTATCCGCAAACCGTGTCCTTCGCGCTCGACCACCCGATATCTCCACCGATGAACAACAACTACCCAGAGCCACACGTACCACCTTGGCTCAGCTTCGCTCTGGATGGTGCTCCAGACTTAACTCGTTCTGGTCCCGCATCGACAACACCATTTTGTCCAGCATGTGGAGCCAGCCCACATAATGTGGACCATCTTTTCGACTGCGCTGCCGCACCTACGTAACTTGGCAACCTTCTTAGGTCTAGAACTTGAGGAGAGGATGCTAACCATTTATGAATGACGATAGTTGTCCCCCCCCCTCCTCACTTGCGCCGCTACAACAACAACCACAACAACAATAGATTTGTTTTTGAAGCTATCATTTATAAATTTTTTTCTTACGAAGCTCGTATTGTATGTCCATCGTAACCCCACCGTGCTTGACCACAACAAATTTTTAATCGGCCACACCCATAAAAAGATATTAGCAAATTTTTTTTTAATAAAAGAAAATTTTATATGTAAATACATAGTTGGAAATTTAAAATTTATTTGTTTAATTTAAAATTTGAATTTGAAACAAATAAATTTTTGAATTGTCGAAAAAAGATTATAAAATCGTGACGAGATTGTTCTGTGGACGTGCAAAAGTTAGCTTCAAATTTAACTAAAAGATCGGCATAAGCGACTTTTCATTTCGTTCTAAAAAATGTATTGTATTCGAAGGCATTGGAAAATGGGGTCTTTTTTTGCAATGAAATCTTTCATTAGCAGTGAACCATGGGCCAACATTTCTCTCTGGTTTGTATGTACCTTACTTTACAGGAGTCAGATAAATGGTCGATTAGAATAAATTCCTCTCATGCAGTGGCGTAACGTATGGTGTTTCATGTGTTCAGTGGAACACGGGTCCGCAAGCCACAGGGCCCACAAAGACGGAAACATAAAGATTTTTTTCTTTGATTACATCCTGTGGCTAACTTTTCTTGTAAAGACATTCTTTTTTATTAGTCTGCAAAAAAAAAACTTGCGTGTCCACTGATTACTGACGATCAAATGGCTGTAGAGGGTCTTTTCTTGCTTCTTACTAGCTGCAGACTCGATGATGGAGACAAAATATTCCGAAAGTAACAATTTTGTGTACGGAGAAGAAGCTAGAGTTTCGTAGTATTGAACAGCATGCTGCAATAAAACAATTATTATCAAAGCAATCAATAGATTACAAGGATAAAGTCTTCCAAGCTGGTTTGCGTCTGAATATCAGTTTCTGCTTAGTTTTTGTCAATGAAGAAGAAAAAGAAGGAAACGAAATATCTGAAAATAAAGAGGACAATTTGATTTTTTATAGCTAGCAGTGGCGTAGGAAATTTAGTATTTGGGGCTACTACGGTTTAATAAGTTTTGGCTTTTTCATTGGTTGGAGTGTTCAACCGCAATGCACTGGAATACACACTATTTAAAATTTTGTATTTAATCGAATTTATACCACGCAACGCTTTCCAATCACATTTAAATGTACTTTTTACAATAATGTAGATTTTGATGCTGTTAGTATAAGTTATGCAACAGGAACGTTGCTGATTTATTAATTTTAAGCATCTATTAATTTTTAAATTTCGTATTCATTGCCCCCATTTTTCCTACGCCCCTTCTACAAAGTTGCAGCATTAAACCGCGCATGCGCATGATTTTGTTTACAATTAATTTTCCATATAAAATTCGTATGAGAAATGTCATCGAAGCTACAAAATCAAGTCACCATAGCAAATATTTTGGTCCCGGTCATTTGCATTTCCTTTTTACATTTTCTTATTCATTGGTTTTTGTTAACAGGAATATTGAACTTGCATGGAGGAGTGGCTCTCTTGTATAGGATTTTTTTGGGTAAAATTCATTTGGGATTTACTTCTGTGAGTGTTTGACTCTGAAGAAAAAGTGACTGCTGCAACAAGAAAAATGTGTTCACGACGTTTATATAAAAGGATAACTGTGGATCTTTTGACCTATAGATCGCGGTCAATAAGGTCCAAGTCAGAAGAACATTTTGTAGGTAGGACTCATGAAATCAAGAAACAAATGTCTGCCGATATATCCTTTTCTGTCCATATAATGCGTCCATCATTTTCCCTGCATAACGCATTTATCTTTACTGGAGCTGCACTACGAATTTGATTTCAGTCGATTTAATTCAAGATGTGGATGTGGATACCCCAACGACTAGTGTTAGTTTAACAGGCCGATAGGGTGATCGTTGAACTTGGACTGAACACTTCTACTCTAAAATCAATGACTGTTACGAGGCTGGCATGTTGTGAAACTCCCCTCAAGGTATGGTGTTCTTTTGTCGCTTCTCTTGAAACAAGTGATAAGTAGATTATTTTAAAAGTTTTCCCATTAAATTATTAATTAATTCAAATTTGATAAAAAAAAATAAATAAAAAAAAACATCTTTGTTGCGCTTACTTATTGGTGGACTGCTTTAACTGCGGGTTTTATCAAAATTTTCTGGTTAAAAAATCAAAGATAAGGGGCCCCAGCACAACACAATAAATTTGGGAAACGGTATGCCACTGCACACATGTGACCAAAAGTGATAATGTGACCAAAGTGATGTTAGGTCGATTGACTAAGACCTCCGAATGTATTTTTGTTTAAGAAATGGTCACGGAGTATTTTTGTGTGTATCTAAGTTAGCAGTTGTTGACCGCATGTTTTCCAATAGAACGAGGCCCCCTAATTTGAACAGCTCATGTTGACTGAAATAATTGCAACCAGAACCGAAAATGATTTTGAATAAACCGCGGTATGTCAAATGTAAATTTGACGAACTATTCCATAGTGATGGAGTCCCGAAATTCATATGCAATTGACCAATAAATCGAGTCAAATGTCAACTGTGTACCACATTGAGGTCACATGGGACTCGGCTCCTGACTGCCAGCACTATAGAACAAAAAAAGTTTTAACAAGAAACCCTGCCTCTAAAAATACGGCAGATTATTCAAAAAAAATATTCGGAGCACTTAACGTAATTTCGAAACTCCTTTTTCTTCCTTTTTAACAGGAAATAAGTCCCGCCATCTAGTGGACATTACAAATTCGTTACAAATTCCAAAACATTAATTTATTATCAATGTTGACGTTATATATTTAGAATGTCGAAAGAAATTCTCATGCAAGCATCCAGCTCTCTTCATATTTTTCCGAAGTGTAATGCTAAATTTCCAGTTGTACGTGCCTTATAACTTTCTCACTGTATTTACTATTGTCCCGATCTAGAAAATCATTTCTCCTTCCTCAATACAAAATCATAACCTGCCAGTCGCCAATGTCATGACCCTAATACTCGCACGATCACTTTATTGAAAAAATCAATCAAACAATAAATAAACTTCGTAATGCTCGTACAACAATATTGATCAATAGATTTCATGATCTCTTATTCAAAGTTCAATATCTCTATCTCCGTCGTCAATAGATGTGTCGACAATTAAGAATATGTGGCTACCGCAGTTGCATTTAAAATACGGACCCAACCCAGATGTTTTGCATCGATCAGCGCGGCTGTAGCAGCAAGTCAGACATTTCAGATTTCACATACATAGTCTTATAATTCAGAGATATTGTCATAAATTCCATAGCGAATATAGTACGAGATTTCTCAATAGTATTGATTATTGTTATGACATATCTGCCAGATTTCAATGTCGAATTAATAATAATGATCAGAGAGGATTTTTTATTTCGGATCCATATATGACAGCGGGGTTCCAAATGCCGCAGGCCGCGAGACTCTGACAACAAAAGTTCCTCCATAATGATCTGATCAGTGTAAGCCTTCATTATCATATTAAATGCAAAAATCTTTCCTGGACAATTAAACAATCTTTGTGTACAAGTATAATGATTGCAGTCATACGGATTGTGGAACGGCAAAAACATAGGACAGAGACCCAGAGACATTTGGAAAAGTTTCCTTTACACTCCCCTCGACGAGCTGCAAACAGATAGCTTCGGCTAATTCTGTCTTGAAATTATTATGGTTGGCTTGCTAGCGTAAATGATTGCAATTTTTGCTTTTTCGTGGCGATCAAGTAGTATTTGTAGTTTTTTGTTTTCTTTTCCTGTCATATCCCACTGATTCAAGTATATATGATTCTTTAGATCGGTTTGGTTTTAGGTGGGTGTTTGAATGTTGAGTGCGATTATTTCACTCGCAACTGAATTGAATTATGTATGCGTAGTGTTTGCTTTATTTCGTTATAAATAAATCAGTTTCGCCAAATACTTTTCACTCCGAAACTTAGCGATTTTCGGAGTTATAAGTAAATCAGTTCCGACCGTACTTTATCGCGCCGAAACTTTCCAATTATTGAACTTATAAAACATAGTTTCGGCAAGGTTTTTCGCACTCCGAAACGTTCGAAATTTCTATTTCTACTTTTTCATCTCAAAACCATCAAAAACAGTTCCGCCAAGTACATGGATACTTTATCCCGTCTAAGTATTCCAATTTTCGGAGTTATAAAAATTAGTTTCGGCAAGTTTTTTCGCACTCCGAAGCTTTCAAAATATCAATTTTCAATTTTTTCTCTCCAAACCATCAAAAATATATTAGTGTTTCGGACTTATAAATAAATTAGTTCCGCCACGTGACACCTTGTTCTGCCGAAACATTCCAATTTTCGGAGTTTAAAAAATCAGTTTCAACAAGTTTTGTTTGCACTCCGAAACTTTTTGAAATTCCAATTTCTACTTTTTCCTCTCCAAACCATCGACAATGGATTGGTGCCACGTCATTGCGTAGTAAAAATTCAAATGACTAACCATTTGAATCGGAATTCAAAAAATAGACCGTTGATAAGTTTTTGTTTCTTATTTTACTATCCGAAATACTTTTGATTGTCGACTTAAATAGCTGCCTTCTAAAAAACGAACATGAAGCTGGAATAAATTCGACTACACATCAGTGGCGCAACCAACGACTTATGAATTTGCCTTCGCTAGTTGGATGCTATTTTCCAGTAATGAAGCTATACATTACCTCCAGAACGGGCGATGTGCCTACACCACAGGCTGAGCGACGCATGAAATGGGGATGTATAAAGAGGCAAGGAAGAAGAAGATGACACTTTACGGTGTTGTTTTGAGCTCCCATTATATCCACTCTTATTTTCGATGGACAAGGACATTAAGCTAGGTATAGGATCCGCCAGGAGTCAAGCAGCCAGCGCACATAGACCAAAAGTCGGTCCATTGTGATACAATGGTGTGAATGGCGCTAAGACGGGGGAGTGTACTCTATGGTCTTCTCAGAAAAATTTGTAGCTTCTGTGGCTGTTAGTAAGACGCCAAAAGTCCCTTAAGATAGGGGCCCCCCTAACGAAGTCATGAGGGTCCAAAGATTCAATTAAACTGTTTTTCGGGAATATCTCTATAACGGTAACGTGTACCGAAAACTGTTATATGGCGAATTTTTAGCTTACACAACGCTTAACTTAATATCCGAATTTCAGATCGATGCGTGCGATGCTAAGGGCGCTCTGATGGTCAGAACCGTACAATAACGGTACTTCTCGGTTTTTCGTGAATATCTTCATAATGGGACCGCGTTCGGGAGGGAGGCCTGTAGCAATTTGTTTCTTCTGTAACCTCAACTGAAAATGCCAAAACAACTCATCTATGCGGGCACCTCCAACGAAGCTATGAGGGGTCAAAGAGATAACAAAAAAACGCTTCTCGGAAATTTTTTAATAACGGTAACCTCTTGAGAGAACCAATCTGAAATAAATTTGTAGCTCATGTGGCTGTTAGTAACGGGTCAAAAGTCCCCAACGATGGAAGCCCCCCTAGGGAAGTTATGAGGGTCCAAACATCCAAAAATACAAATTTTTGGGTATATCTCTATAACGGTCATGTGCACCGAAAACTGTTATATGGCGAGTTTGTAGCTTATACAACACTTATTTAAATGTCCGAATTTCAGGTTGATGCCTGCAATACTAAGGGCGCTATGAGGGTCCGAAACGCACAATAACGGTATTTTTCGTTATTTTCGGGAATTGCTTTATAACGGGAACGCATTCGGGATGGAAGCCTGTAATAATTTGTTGCTTCTGTAACTTGAAATTAATATGCCAAAACAACTCATTTACCCGTAAACCGCCAAGGAAGTTATGAGGGGTCAAAGTTAAACAAAAAGCCGCTTCTCGGAATTTTTTTAATAACTGTAACCTCTAGAGGGAAACCGTCTGAGGCAAATTTGTAGCTCGTGTGGCTGTTAGTATGACGTCAAAAGTCCCCAACGATGGGAGCCCCCCTAGCAAAGCTATGAGGGGCCAAACATCCAAATAAGCAGTTTTTTGGAAATATATCTATAACGGTAATGTGCACCGAAAACTGTTATATGGCGAATTATAAGTTTTTACAACTCTTAAGTAAATGTTCAAATTTCAGATCAATACGTGCAGTACTAAGGGCGCTATGAGGCTCCAAACCTTACAATTTCGGTATTTTTGGTTATTTTCGTGAAAATCTCTTTAACGGTAACGTATACCGGAGGCAGTCTGAAAAAAATTGTTGTTTGTATGGTTTCAAATAAAATGCTCCAGCGATATGAATGCACCTAAGGCAACCATACGTGCACACATGCACTACATACTACACATACCTTCCTCAAAAATTAGTTAGTTTAAACGTTGTAATGCACGTATGGTTGCCTCAGGCGCATTCAAATCGGTGGAGCATTTTATTTGGAACCATACAGACAACAAAATTTTACAGACTGCCTCTGTTATACGTTACCGTTACAGAGAATTTGAGGAAAATAACCAAAAATACCGAAATTGTAAGGTTCGGACCCTCATAGCGCCCTTAGTATTGCGCGCATCAATCTGAAATATTTAATTAAGCGTTGTATAAGCTACAAATTCGCCATATAACAGTTTTCGGTGCACATTACCGTTACAGAGATACTCCCAAAAAAACTGAATTTTTGGATGTTGGGACCCTCATAACTGCCCTACGGGGGTTTCCATCGTTGAGGACTTTTGGCCCTTTACTAACAGCCACATGAGCTACAAATTTATCTAAGATTGGTTCTCTCAAGAGGTTACCGTTATTAAAAAAAAATCTGAGAAGCGGAAGGGGGTGCTCAAATAGATGAGTTGTTTTGGCATTTTAAGTTAAGGTTACAAAAGCAGCAAATTGTTATAGGCCTCCCTCCCGAATGCGTTCCCGTTTTGAAGAAATTCACGAAAAACCGAAAAATACCGTTATTGTACGGTTCAGACCCTCATAGCGCCCTTAGCATTGCACGCATCGATCTGAAATTCGGATATTTAGTTGAGCGTTGCATAAGCTACAAATTTGCAATATAACAGTTTTCCCTGGACGTTACCGTTATAGAGATATTCCCCAAAAACTGCTTAATTGAATCTTTGGACCCTCATAACTTCTTTAGGGGGGCCCCCATCTTTGGGGACTTTTGACGTCTTACTAACAGCCACATAAGCTACAAATTACTTCCAGAAGACCACAGAGCACACTCCCCCGTCTTAGCGCCATTCACGAAAAACCCCCAAAAAACACCGTTTTTTAAAGGTTTAAACCCCCATAGCGCCCTTAAGGCTGCGCCTATTGATATGAAATTTGACCGCTTTCTTCAAAAATTTATAGCCTACAAATTTTCCACACAAAAGCTTTTAGTACGAGTTACCGTTATAGAGATTTTCTTGAAAAATTTCTAAAGATACCGTTAGACCTCCTGGCACCGTTAGGAGTACCCGAACGTATTCGGTATTTCCATCGTTTATTGAAAAAGCACAAGAGCTTCAAATTTGCCATACACGACTTTTTTGTGTATACTACCGTTATCGAGATATTCAGAAAAACCTGTTTTCGAGGGTCTTTGACCCTCTGTAGCACCGCTAGCGGCACTCGTAGAGACGGGGACTTTTAGGGTCTTGTTTAGGACCTTGAAAGGAAGGCTCATGCAAAAATCCAGCTTTCCCTTAATTTTTCCGAAGTTTGGCCAAATTTTTGTTCAAATTTCCTGGCGTATTTGTCAGGTTCCTGATTCTAACGGAATTTAGAGACCAAGTAAACGTTAAAACATAAGAGTTCAGATGTGGATGGAAAGTAGACTGAAATACTGTTATGGTGCTCAACATTACACCTTCAGCAGTCTAAATAGACAGGTGGCTATCCCAAAACGTTTTACGATTAAGGTGCATTAAGAAAGGGCCCCCACAATTAGAACATTTGTGAACGTTCAGTACTACACGAGGAAAATAAGAATTTAGGCACAAACAAAATCTGGACCGAAATTAGGCTAACTAATGTCTCCAGTTCAGCGAACCTTATCTTCTCAGGTGAAATAAAAAATGGGAGCAGTGCCAAAGTCCTGGCAGTCCCCTTAGCTCCTCTCGTGGTTGCGCCACTGCTACACTTTATGCTATGCTTCCAGTCTAGTGATATCTTCCAAAAATAATTTCTCACTACTGAAACTTTTGTGCAAAATATTCCAACTTGGACCCTTAACTTGACCATTAGCCATGACAATCAACATAATCTTGCGTCGCAGTATCCACGTTTTTCTGCCATTATGATTACCGCAATTCGCATTAATCTATCTCTTTATTACATACGCCAGCCAGATTGTCTAGTCCGAAGAAGAAATGAAGTTGTTATGGATAAACAGCTAAGCACTTCACAAAAACCGCGAAGAACAAAAAACGAAAACGTTAGACGAATCGTCAGACAATTTGATGAGCAAAAATTTGTAATGAGATTTTTTTCCATATAATCTTAGATAATAAAGACATGTTAAGGTCACATATTATACACCATACAGTAAGATTGAACTTTTTTTGCTTTATGATTGGCTCGATTTGTTGGTTCATTAAAGGAGAAAGGTCCATCAAACAGAGAAAGAGCAACACCCTCCAGTTGATTTCTAGCACCATAGGCATCCCATTCATCTGATCGATTTTCGTATCAGGTATAGAAATAAATCTTACAATACATTGCACTTCATCATCCATCTGACATATTCATCACAATTTGGGACCATGATTGTATCTTATTCGTTTTTTGCCGCAATCAATGCTTATCGCTAAAATTGATCACTCCAAGAACATATTGCATGTGGAGAAATTTACTGATTTAATGGACCAAATTAATACAAGATACAAAAGTATCTCTGCACGATTTTTTGTTGATAAGAATCGCCACCACATGCGTGTACATTTTGGCAAAAAAGTATAGTGTTTCATTTGCATTGTTGAATAAATTTAGCTAAGATGGCTTTTGTGTCAGCCAAAATTGTCGATGTGTGAATTATAATAAATCGATGGACTATGTTTTGCAAACAGTCATGATAGGTGCCATTAAAGATACCTGATTCATTAGGTTGTATAAAATAACGGCCGTAGTGTATCCATAGCTCAGACCCACTGTCTGATCTTAAGTCTTTCTAGACTCGGGTTACTCCATAATGGGTTTGTTGACGGATATCTAAATTTAGCTGTGTGATTCTAATGGGTTTTAGTGTGGTTGGCTTTGTCTACTATATTTTGTTTTTTTTTTAGACAGTAAAATGTATTTGCAAAAACCTGGGTGGGTTGGTCGAAAGATTTGATTCATAATGTTGTACGGTATTATTAGAAGGTCGCACAATGAACATTAATTTTTCTCGCTACTACTACCTGATTTGTAGTTACAGCTTTTAGCTTGGGCCTGCCGAAGCTACCTTTTTTCAGTTCATCTATACAGTCCGAAAACTGCCGCATAAATGCACTGGATTGTGATTCCTCATGTGATTTTCAACAAAAAAGTTATATCGAACATACCCCTAATATTTAACCGTTTAGCTGTCACAGGCGTTTGGAAATTTTTGGAAAAAGAATTTTCTTGCACGACCTAAACCTCAATATCTCCAAAGCTAGACTAACCAAAATAACGAAATAGGATGATTATTACAGCCAACAAATTTACCTAAAAAATAAAGCTAACCACACTAAGATAGGATAAGAGGTTGGTTTTTACAGAGCTTCAAAGTCAAATTTTTATGATTTGACACAAAAAAAAATTTTTTTTCTATCTCAATTTTCTACAACTTCTGCCAAGGTGTGGTACTTGTACGATTCTTTTAAAAAAAAAGGCGCATAGTCTAGTCATAATCATATCTTCCTTACATCATTTTATTCTAGCTCCATTATCTCTAACAGTTTTGATACTTTAAGGGTAGAAAACTGGGGTTCATTTTAGCTCGAATTCAATTTAATTCAAACTGCCCCTAAAGTTCTGCAATTTGGTAAAATTTATTCAAATTATGTCAAAAACAAGCCAAAATTAACGCTCGTTTTCTACACTTAAGGCAATAAAACTATTAGAAATAATGGAGCTAGAATAAAATGATAAAATTCTTGAAAGAATCGTACAAGCACCTCTCTTTGGCAGAAGTTGGAGAAAATTGAGATAGAAAAATAATTTGTTTTTGGATCAAATCAGATAAATTGGACTTTGAAGTTCTGTAAAAACCCAACCTTGCATCCTATTTTAGTGTCATTAGTTTAATTTTTTAGGTTAATTTGTTGGCTGTAATAATAATTTTTGTTCGTTATTTTGCCTTGTCTAGCTTTGGATATGTAGTGAGGTTTAATTCGTCCAAGGAAACGATTTTTTCAAAAATTTTCATGCCTCTAACATCCAAAGGGTTAAGAATTGGGGGGTATGTTCCGTACAATTTTTTTTGCTGGAAATCACATGAGGAGTCACATTCCCGTACGTTTATGTGGTAGCTTCCGGACACCCTGTATATACATATATTTAAAAGAAAGTTGTGTTAGTTACACCATTTATCACACAAGAACGGCTGAACCGTTTTCCATGATTTCATTTGTCGGATTAACCTTCGGCTGGAATAGCAAAATAACTATTGCAACATGCGAAAAATTCGCAATGAGCAAACATTCACAATGGATTCTTTTTCGCCTATTTCTGCGTGTATTACTTGAAGATAACAGCGTATTTCAGTAAACTTGCTCCAGAGGATTAGTCTCTTCTCCAAGTGACAGTACAACTATTCAGACATATGAAAAATTCACAACGGTCAGAAATATGAAGACATTTCTTTTTCACATACTTCCTTGAGTATTTCTTGGACGAATTACCGGATTTCAGTAAGTTGACTCCACCGGATTGTTCTACACAAGGCAAACATTAAAATATATGGAAAATTCACAGTGAGCAACAATTCACAATAACTATATTTTTTGAACGTCTAGCGGATTATTGAAAGATTTTCCCGTCGAATTGGTTTCCTCCATTTATAGTAGGGTAACTTTTGAAACATGTAAAAAAATCACAATGAGCAAAATTATAAAGATTTTTCTTTTTTGCATATTTCTATTGCTTGAACGAATTGCCGGATATCAGTAAATTGATTTCACCAGACGTCTACACCCATATTAACTATTGAAATATGCGAACAATTTACTGAACAAAGTTGCAGATTTGAGTAAATAAGCACCATCTGATGGTACTGCTCTTCGAAAATCGGAATAAGTACATATATTTAAAACATGCACAAAATTCACAATGTGCAAAATTATGGTCTCTACTCAAAATAACAGAGTTTAAAAATTCACAATGGGGAAAATGTTCAAGGCAGCTATTTTTTTCTGATCCTTTGTCTAATATTTTGGAACGGTTTAGTGTATTTTAGTAAATTTACACGACCGGATTAGTTTCTACCTAATCGCTACGTAAACTTCCAACAAATTGAAAATGAGCTTATTTTGAAGGCAGCTTTTTTGCACATACTTTTGTTTATATGTATCTCCTTAGCGAATAAGTTTATTTCATTAAATTTGCCCGACCATATTGTTCTCTACCCCAAGACACCAGAATAACGATTGAAATATGCATAAAATTCAAAATTATCCTTTCGTCACTTTTTTATGGATTAGAGCATTTTTCTAAATTTTCCTCTTGTTTTTTTCACCAAAAATAGCCGAATAGTTACTGAAATATGTAGAATCAATTGATCGGAAGGGAGGTATTTTTCCATCCCTTGGCCACTTTGAACGGATTAGGGGATTTTAGTGAATTTGCTACACCATATTAGTTTCTATGCCGAAAACGATTAGAATTGTAGAAACTTCGGAAAAGTTGGGAAGAACATTTTCATCAAAGTGATATTTCCATTTCTTAAAAAAAAACAACTATGTCCTGCTGCTTTAGGAGCTGTGGTCGTTAAGGGGTTAATAATTTTATGATTTGTTTGAATTGCATTTCCTCGTAATTCGCCATGAGTTCTTTTTCACAGAATTGCTTGAACATGTTAGCGGATTTTCAAATATAGCCGAATAAGTATTGAAAACTTTGAAAAAATTCACAATGAGCAAAATTATGAATTATATCACATATTTTTGTTCTGTATTTCCTGAACGAATTGCAGGATTTCAATAAATTGATTCCACCGGATTTAACTACATCCAGAATAACTCTATCGAAATGTGCAAAACATTCACAATAAGCAAAATTATAAATATAGTTTTATTCAAAAACTTTTGTTTATATCTTCTGAACTAATTCGCGGATCCGAGTAAATTTGCACGACGGGATTGAACTTCATCTGGATGTATCAAATGAGAAAGCAACAACAAAGCATTGGTCTCAGCGATGACACTATCCATGATAGAGATGCCTGCAGAAATAGGTTGAGACATTACTGCCAGAACGGGCAACGTGCCTACACTGCAGACCAAAAAACGTGTCATAATGGAGCGCTGTAAGAAGTAAGGAAGGAGATAGATTGAAACAAGCACAAAATTCACAATGAACAAAATGATGGATCCCGTTCTTTTTTACACACTTTTACATTTATCTCCTGAACGGATAAGCGGATGCTGATCAAAATGCTACACCGAATCGGTCTCTGCTCCAAAAATAAATTTGTAAATTTGCCCCATCAGATCAGTCTCTTACCCAAAACATCTAAATAACTATTGGAAAATGCATAAAATTCACAATAATCTTTCGTAGGCAGCGCCCAAGTCTTGGAATTTATTCGACGCGTTTGGATCGTCCTGGTTTTTGTCCGGGTGCAATTCGTTGGCCATGTTATGGCTATTTGAAATACATTTGTCAAAAACTGAAAGCGGAGCAACCAGCCAAGCACTTAGCACTCGCGATACGTCGGCTAACCAGCGCGCGACACAGCAAACTCTACTGGAATAAGCATGTCGAGGCGGTGGCGGAAAAGGCCACCAGAGTCCTTTGGATATGCAAAAAATACGTAGGGAAAACCTGGGGTTTAAAACCATCCATTATGATCTGGATATACAAAGCAATAGTTCGACCAACTCTAAACTATAGTGCTGTGGTCTGGTGGAAAGAGCCCTAACTACGGAGGGCAAGTCCGTTCTAGGTAAGGTACAGAGACTAGCGTGTCTGATTACCACCGGTGCTCTCCGATCTTGCTCTAGCAATGCTCTAGAAGTTCTACTAGATCTACACCCAATTGAAATCCACCTCGAGACCCAGGCAAAACAAGCAATGATACGACTCATTGCTAATGATGCAAGTCTGGAGCTCACTAAGGGGCAGCTCAGATGCCTCGAAAACAACACTATCGCGAGTATGCCCTCCGACCACCTTCCAAAAGAGCTCTCATTCTGACGCTGCTTCCGGGCTGTTATATGGAGCAGGGAGGAGTGGCACATCAACATCATCTTCGCTAGGCTGCATCCTCAGACCATCAAATGGTTTACTGACGGCTCCAAGACAACCGATGGCTCAGGAGCCGGTGTGGTTGGCCCAGCACATAGGATATCTATACCTATGGGCCTCCCCACCACTGTTTTTCAAGCAGAAACACACGCAATAGAAACCTGCGCGGATCTCTGCCTGGAGAGAACTACGTAAATAAACGTATAGCCATTTTCTCAGACAGCCAAGCGGCTATTAAGTCCCTTACTAAGTACACCGTTACGTCTAGACTTGTTCAATGCTGCCTGAAGGCGTTGAACAAACTAGGCGAGAACAACAGCCTAACACTTTTCTGGGTTCCAGGTCACATGGGCATCGCAGGGGACGAACAGGCTGATGAGCTAGCACGCACAGCTGCATCTTCCCCTTTCTGCGGACCTGAACCCTTCTGCAATATCTCTTCATGTTTAGTAAAGAGAGCTTTCAGGGACCAAGAACGACTCAAGGCAACTGAGCACTGGGATAAACTACCAGGGCTCAGACAATCGAAAATGTTCATAGCAGGGTATTCCCACAGAAGAACGGCTGAGCTGCTGAAATTAAGCAGAGCTAAAGTACGCATCATCTGTGGCATTCTCACAGGTCACTCCTGTTTGAGATCACATTTACGCACAATAAGAATTGTGCGAGATGCGAGCTGTCGATTCTGTGAAGAAGAGGACGAAACCTCTTTCCACGTATTATGCGAGTGCGATGCACTGGCCCAGCGTCGATGGTCACACCTCGGAGTGGCCTTTCCAGATACGGACGACATAGCTTCGACATCTATTAACGACCTCAACTCGTTTCTCAGCACGATCAACCTTGATCGTCAGGCGTAGTCCTGCACATCTGCGACTAGGGCGATAGCACTATAGGCCCACTGGCTTCAGTGCTGCGAAATCCTTCGGGTTCACGCCCCTCTACAATCTACAATCTACAAGGAGACATGTATCTCCCTTGCTCCCTGCGTAGCATCGTATCAGTGTACTAAGGAACAAGATACTCCTGCGGTAACCAGTACAGCACTCTTTACAAATCTTTGGCGATATCTGGAAAAAACAACTGTTTTTAGAAAAATTTTGAAACGTCATTACATGTAGGAACCTCCAGAAAATGTGTCAAAGTCAGGACTTAAAAAACAAACAGGTTTATGAATTCTTACTCTTTTTTCTTACTGTAAACTTTATTGTCCTAATGATTTTATTCCTTTCCTTTTTTTCCAGTTGCTCAGCTCGCTCGCAACCGACCTCGATTTAATGCTAAACGACCTACGATCCACGCCCAATTCACGATTCATTCAACCATCAAGTGTAATCCGTACAAATCAATCTGTGTCAATAGTATCACAAACGAATCGTACCAATCAGGATCACCAGCAGCAGCAGCTACAACACGAGCAACCACATCACTCTAGTCATGAGCACCGACAGCACGAACACTACTCAAATCAGTGTCAACTCCGCGAACCGCTTCTTCGTCAGCAAAACTCATTTAAGGACGAATCCATCGGGCAGCAAAAATCACAAATCGTTCGTCATCAACAATTCTTTAATTTACTGCCATTTTCCGCCTTCACAAGTTCGAGTACAACATCATCGTCCTCCAAACCAACGTCTTTGACTTCGTCTACTGCAACGACTGCAGACAAGACCACAAATAGTGGTAGCAATGCAGAGAATGTTCTTCCATCAACATCGTCATCAGTGGGTGGAAACAACGGGCAGAACAACAGCTTCAGAAACGGTAGCAGTGGTCTTCGACAAACAGCATTCCTACGGTAAGTCTCTTTTGTATGTATGAAGATGTCTTTTGAATTGTATCCATGTTGGAGGTACAATAACTGTCACGGCTCCTGGACATATGATTGCTACTCATCCTTTTGTATCTAAACATCTTAGCACTACACCTGACTATCCTTCGTCCGGCACTACTTAGATATTTTATCTTTTGATGGTCAATTGAC
The DNA here is from genome assembly GCA_949715475.1 of Microchrysa polita. Classification (NCBI taxonomy): domain Eukaryota; kingdom Metazoa; phylum Arthropoda; class Insecta; order Diptera; family Stratiomyidae; genus Microchrysa; species Microchrysa polita. Next base: position 31,156,882 of record OX454418.1, on the reverse strand, counting down.
TTTTATGCATTACGACACAATGTCTAGAAATTGTTGTTTGTCGTCTATGCATGCATCGTTGGAGCGTTGGAGGCGTCTTATCTCTTTGGCACTGTTTACTTTGAAACGGTATAGAGCTACTGAGCTCTCGGCTATGCTTCATGCTTTCCAGCTCGACTAGTGCAATGGACAGAACGACGTTAGACGTCACATAAGTAACCTTTTATGGGTAAAACAGTAGTAGCCCAGTTCCACACTCATATGAACACATCTAATGCAAGATATGTAACTAGGATAACGACACGTCCAGTCTTCGTCTTACTCACAAGACCTGGTGACTTCCACTTTACTCTGTAGTGCAACTGTATAACTCTCCACGGTAGATAGTAGCAGTAGCACACACATAAAGTATCCGAACACAGCATGCTTTTGCTGTTGATCCTTATCACATTTTCAGTTTGTCCAAGTGAAATTCTGTTAAAATTGAAAATTTCATTATGTCGGGAATCTGATTTTATGTTGACAGGACACAGCCAGTGAGACGTGCAAGACGATAACGCGACATTCCAACGACAACGATGACTGTCTAACGTCTATTCAGGAAGAAGGACGACGACCGAACGGAATTTGTGAAATTTTCGTTTTTTTTTTTAGATTTAAAGATGAAATTGTCGTCGTTATAACAGTCCTTCTGCGACAGGTACTTGATAGTTGTGGTACGGGGGCTTTCTTATGGTTACACAATCTTCAAGTGGATTTTTTCCATAGATTGTTGTAATAGGAAATGTTCGTAATGCCATTGGATAGATGGTGGATGAGGATGGTCTAGGCTTGGTCGAAATCAAATAATTCCATCATTTGTTGAAATTTATTTAACATTCATGCTCCCATGGATGTTTGCGGGGGTGAATTAATGAGAAATTCCCGAATTGAAATATTGTTCAATTTTATTGAATTCTTTTGAACAATATTGAATTCATACGATAGTCGTCGGCGTAATTGAAAATGTTTATTTTTCTATTTGGTGACTTTTGTGGGATTTCAAAAACATTTTCTATTTGTTTGGACGAGCTTTATTTAATTACTGATGGAGAGGGTGTAAGTAACCAATAAAAATTCCTTAGGACTAATCATGCTTTCGGGAGATTTGTTCTTAGTGTTGTAAGAATAAAATTAAGACACTTGTCTTATATATAGATTGTTGATAATTCTTTAAAGTTATGAATTTTAGGAAAAAACTATTTTAGATAGAACGTTTTTGTGCTAGGGACTCCCCACTGTCGTCCGCCTCAGAAACCTTAGTCAGATGGTCATTACCACCAAAACAGAATCCTCACAATCACTTAATCCCCACAACACCAATACTTCTAGTCCAATCACGAGGTGGTCACAATTGACAAATTGCAGACTCTTTTTCTAGCGTTTTCTATGTATTTTGGGGTACTGAACACGCACGTATATTCTACAGAAATTCGTTTTGGAACACGGCAAGCGAAACATTTTCAATTTTTTTTCTGTTTGCACCTCGGATGACAGCAATATATTTACTCCCTTATTTGTGACGCGGTGGTCTTGAAACGCAAACTCCTTTGTTTCGAATTTCAAACAAAATTCTAGGATTGCAACGTTATTCGAATTTCTCCAGCTTCGATATCCTGTTCAAAATTGTTTTGTGACAACCAAATTCACGGAAGTGACTCACGTTTGTAACATTGAAGAAATCTTCAAAAAGACTGAATCCTACTCATCGATATGCAGTTTTTAGGATTTTTATCGACTAAAACGAGACTACCTGGTTTCCTTTTTCTATGGGAAACATTTTCAGTATTAATTCGTAGGAGTGACTTCGTCTGTTTAATGTTTAGATATCATCCTATTTGTAGACGTCTTGCTATTTGTGGATCTGTATGGAAGCTGCAGACGAACTATTGACTGTTTTTCAATTTGTTGAAGCTGCAACATCGAGTCCACCAAATTTTGACAGCCGAGTTCCCACTTCCCCTTCTAGCAGCTTTCGCCCCTTCACTAGTACCATATTGAAGGGCAGGACTTAGCTCCTTATTATCGAAGCAAGGTAATCAGGAAACTCAATCTTTTCCAAAGTAGTGTTGAGTGAATCCCAACTTGATCGAAAGCGTTCCTGACGTCAAGCGTTATTTTTGAACAGCAAGTATCGTTTTGGAGTAAGTCTTTTGCAAGGTCATTAACCGTCAAAATTGCATCTACTGCAGTAGACCGCGCTCATCTAAACCCTTGCTGTTGGTCTGACAAACACCCATTTTTTTAACTAGCTAATTCACTCGAAACTGCTATCATGCCGAGCAAGCAAATTGATCGATATCTATTTAGCTCTCCTGTAGGTTTATGCAGTTAGGTTTCTGCATTTTCCAAATTTTTGGAAGATGCTCAAGGATTCCACACACAACAAAAAGTTTGTTGATTTGCTATACTTTCTGCGCTTTGTTTCAAACCGATATTGGAGATTTTCCCCTCCTCCAGCTTAGAAGCAACTTTTCAAATTTTTCTTCGATTGTGGCGGGCATGTAACACCAGCTTTTAGTGGAGTTCTCCTAGTCATACCGATTCCGAATATTTGGATAGTTAACTGCTTCAGCAGTGTCGATAACGACACCTTTTCGTTCCGAATCGTGATAACAGACTCTTGATAGTCCTTAATATTGCTAACGAATGACTCCGTTCTCCGATTGAACGCATTTAATAATGTATCGTGTGAAATCGTTGTTTCTCAATCATCATTCTATAGATGTACATGACGTACACAAAAACGAGCAAAATTGCGCATTGGTGTCATTGGTCTGCCATATAGAGCCCCACCACCGAAACATGTTCTTCTAAGAAAAATTTATTTATTTGCGGACTAATCTTCGGCAAACCACACCAAAATATGTTTGTGTCGAAGCTATACAAGACATAATATAAAACGGATCAAGTCGGATGGTGGGGGCTTGGGGTTCACATAGAGCTCCATTCCCAGAATAATGTTTCTTTTTCATTTAAATGCGTTTTTATGCCAATGGATTAAAATGGGACTACGAGGTTATGGTTCTGTCCAAACCCCCTTATAAGCAGGCTCTTGTAAGGTAAACTTTATGGGCCAATTTTATTAAAATCTCTTCTATACGCATGCCTATGGAGAGTCTGAAAACACATCAATGCCAGACGAAATGCGATCATGGCGTCATGGGGCTGCCATAGAAACCTCACATTCAAAAGGTGGTTACAAGACTTAAGCATAAGTCAAATAGGTTTGCTCGAAAAAAAATTAAGGGTATTCAAATTTCGGCCGCCCTCGCAACTCGCCAGAAATTTGCCTCGGTCCCGTTATTTGGTTAATTTTGTCGACTGCAGGCAATTTTAAAGTTTCTCGGTGAAATCCGTACTTTCGTGGGCGGTTCTGTCATGTCCTTAGCTTCGTTAGACTGAATCTTCTTCGCTTTAGATTTGCGCGTCTTCTGTACGTACCGCATGTGTGTCATTCACGTTGCTTATGAATATTCAGCAGAATCAAATCTAGTAGGTACAAAGGCTATTAGACTTTTCGATGGGAGTAATAATGTAAAAGATTATGCAATAAAATCCCATTTTAGAATTCAGTTAACAGTAGTAGAAAGACTTGCTTCTCTCCCCGTATTTAGAACAGTGACTGGAATAACAGTAAATTAATGTTTAAAGCGAATCGATGCCTGCGTTAGTCCAGAGTAGACATACACAAAAAATAATGGCCCCATTTTTTCACATTATCGCAATTCACACATACTAAATTGAAATACAAAGGCGTAGGTAGGCAAATTTTCTAGGGGGTTTTCCTACACTTTGCCCGTAAATTTTAATAAACCTATTCGCAATAGAAATATAATAGAACGTTCAGTAAATTTACGGTATGGAAGGCGTGTTTTATTATACCCTCCACACAAAATGTCAACAACCATATTATAATTTAGTTATAATGTTTACTCGCCATAAAAGTAAGCTCCTTCAATTTTATAGAATCTTATCAATACCGTATGGCCCCATTTGGGCCCATGGTGCGTTAACTCAGCCATTTATGGGCAATTTCGAGTCAACGTTACATTGCATATCATTTCGGTGTGTAGTTATATAATGTTGCAAGCACTATATATTTCCTATCCGCACATGTACGGAAATTTTGGACCACGCCGAGATTCGATCTCCGGACCTCTAGATTACTAGCATCGTAGAGTGCGACTCAACCAAGTGAGCCACAGAGCGTGTTATTTATATATAATTTTATAGAATACGGACGGTTATTTGTGTATATCATACAAAACAAACAACATTTATTTCAGTGGAGCAAATATTTACAAACCAACTTTTCATGTCACTTGACTTGACAAGTAGATTTGAAAGAAAAATGTTCTACATTTTTACATCTATAATTTCAAACCACATGGGAGAAAACTTATGAACAAATTTCCAACATCACATTATACCTCAATGAAATTACGCATCTTTCAACGTAATCATAAGGGTAGCCACACACGAAATTCATGGATTTCCGGAACTCCCAATATCCAACAAAACTGCATATAAAAAAAATACAATTTGACATTTTTGTATATGAAGTTCCGTTGGATTCCGGGAATGCATGAATTTCGTGTGTGGCAGCCCTAAGACTGTGTTATCCTGCGCTCAGGTTTGCTTGCAGGTATTCGCGCAAACTCGTACTCGTTAAAACACTTTATCTTCCATGTTATTAGTGTCTGTTTACATCTGTTCAATTTTTATTCAATCACTTACTTTATCTGATTACAGGTAAATATGTCCACAAAAAAGATAATTGTGCATAACTCAACTCCAAATAATTACTAACATATCCGCTAAGAAATGCCAACGAATTGACATTGAAATTTAATTCACTTGCATGTGAAATTATTCTGTGAATTTTAATTATAAGTTGATGGTGTATATTCCGCCTAAAAAGGTACATGCCCCTAAAACTACCTAACCTAAAACGATAACTGCCGTTATCGTTGCCCGAAGAAGAAAAAAACTTTTTGGTACCGTCTGCGAAAGTACCAAAAAGTCATTTACCGTGTAATGTCCTATCCCTTTCTATTTTCGTCATCTATGGTGTGCAAGAAGGCACTCCCACAATTTGATTGCTCTAGTAATTTGGGGGGTTGGGTTTGTATGGCAGCCCAATGACCCCATGGTCCGATTTGATCGACTCTTACATATGTTTCGTGTCATCAATAGAAATACATTTGCGTGAAATTTGGTTGGTATTGGGGTACAATTAAACAAGTTTTTCTCAGAAGAACCTAATTTGGGGGGTTTGGGTTTGTATGGCAGCCCCATGGCCCCATGATCTGATATTATCCATTTGTACAAATGTTTTGTGATATCAATAGAAACACATTTGTGTGAAATTTGGTTGAAATTGGTATAGATATAAAAAGAAGAAGAACATATTTTGGGGAGTTGGGTTTTTATGGCAGCCCCATGACCCCAATGTCCGATTTTACCAATTCAAACATACAAACTGCCTACAGCAAAAAAAAATTTGTACAAAATTTTAGCTTAGCTTTTATATTGGCCGAGTGAAACGCGTCGCAACAGACAGACAGACTGACATCGCCCAATCGACTCATCTCGTCACGCTGATCCTATATACAGGGTGTTCCGCATTGGGTAGTCAATACTGTAAGGGTTGATAGCGCAACTTGTTTCAGCAAGAAAATTCCCAATGCAATTGGAATTTTTTTTCCGTTACCTTGTTATCGCTCTTTTTGTGAAAGTCATCGAAAATCGTTACTTGTCATGCAAAATCATGGTTTGCAGCCCTTATGATGACTTAATCTAAGATTTGATTTCAGTTTCAGAAACTACATATAATTTCACAAAAACTGAAGTTTTTCCTGTTGCCAACATTATCGGCACTTTCAAGATACAGTTACTCAAACTTAACAGAAATTTTAAAATCGATTTTTCATCGAAAATTCAAACAGTAATTGCATAACGGTGCTTTATACGTACAATTCTGCAAAGTTGATAAAAGTTGCTTCAACATGTTGGCTTTCCAACGGTATATCACTTTTCTTATTTACATTGCAGAATTTTAGGTAAACACGCATTGAATGGTAAAAATCATGGCTTCAGTGGAATCGTTAACAATTTTCCCTTGACTCGAAAAAAGACATACAAAGGCAATTATAATTCGGGATAGAATCTCGCTACATTATTTTGACCAGAACTGTAAGATATTTGAAATTCGGTACATTGTTTGGCAAATGCAACGGTACTTATAACGGTTAAAATTTAATATTTGCTATTTATGGCAGATAGACGGGTGCCATAATGCGAGACCTATCGAAGAATATTTGGAAAACGAATTTCCCGGAAAGTGGATTGGCAGATTTGGGACAGTTGCGTGGCCTGCGAGAAGTCCCGACCTTACTCCCCTAGATTTTTATTTATGGGGTAACTTAAAAAGCAATGTCTATTCCGAGCCGATTACCTCCCGGGAACAGCTGCTGCAGCAAATTAATGATGCTTGTGACAACATTAAGGAAACCCCTGCTGAAATCCTTCGGGACGTTTCTTCCATGCGCCGAAGGTGTGAGTCTGCATACAAAATGGAGGAGGCAAATTCTAGCGGCATTTTTCCAATTCATCAAACAGACCCAATGCGGGACACCCTGTATACATATTTTATATGGTCGGAGATGCTTCCTTTAATGCGTTACAACCTTCATGACAAAATTAATATACCCTTTCACTCTATGAGCGAAGGGTACAAAAATTAAAAATATCCAGGGACGGAATTCAATGAAGAAAGTATAGGATATATCGATAGATACCCCAACCCAAAAATAGGTTTTAGGTGTGGTGTGGTGTGTTTAACTTATATTTATTCTATCAAGAAGAAATAAAAATTGTATATTAAATAAATATTAAATAAACATCAAAGATTCCGGGAAAACAACACCAAGTTGAGTTTCAGCTTGACTTACAAAAATAAAAATTGCCATGAAACCAGGCCATTTCCAAAAATATACAGGGTGTCCAGAAACTGCCGCATAAATGCACCGCATTGTGATTCCTCATGTGATTTCTAGCAAAAAAGTTGTACGGAACATACCCCCAATTCTTAACCTGCCACAGGCTTTTGAAAATTTTAAGAAAAAAATCATTTTTTTGCACGACTTAATCCTCAATATCTCCAAAGCTTATTTCGCTATTTTAGCTAGACTTTGGAGATATTGCAGTTTCGCCTTACTAAAATATACACATATGGACAAAAAAATAAGTACACCCTACATGTACCTTTTTATGCCCATTTTTCATAGCCATTTTAAAATGGTAATAATCGAAATATATAACCATTATAACAAGTAGGATACATCAATTCCAACGGGCCCGAAAAACTAAATGGCATCTCTCTATTATACCTATTAACTTGGAAGTGGAAATTCAGCTTTGTTAAATTAATAAGTACACCGTTGGTTTTTTTAATGTTTTGACAACAACTTGGTGTTTTCTGTAAAGATTTGCTTTTTATTCATTGTTGTATGCAACCAGCGTTAAATTTAAAAGAAACTAAAATACTTAAGGAGCAACAAACGCATGGTGGGTACAAAGAAAGACGTGTAAGTACCAAACTTAGAAAAGGCCGAAAAAGTATTCGCTCAATAACGGAATAATCCAGCTAAAAATTGTATTTACTGTGTAATTCATTAAAAACTAAATAAAACCAGTCTCAGATGCGGTTACGTTCATGTAAGGACCTCAAGGATAACTATAGATTATTATCACTGTGGCAAAAAAAAAAGTTCCCTTCGAATAATTGATGGTTTTCGCGGCGAATTTTGAAAAAGTGGAAAAGTTAATCGAAGAATACAAGAAGTAAAGCAGTTTTGACAAAAAAAGTTTATAGCTTTCCTTGGCTCCTTAAAAAAGTATTGACGGTGCAAAAAAAATTTGGAGGGATAGTTTAATTTTTGTTCCAGCCCAGACAATGAAAACTCACAGACTATTTTGTTTTATTGATGAGATCGTAATAAATTTAATTGAAAACGACTCTTATAGTAATATTTTTAATTCAAGAAAGAAATAATATGATATTTCCAATGGAGGCGAAAAAATTGTGGTCTATGTTTTTTTTTTCATATTTTGGTTTTGTTCAAAAACACATAATAACCATTACTATGAGACAATTCCCGTATAAGAAATGTTTATTAAGAGTCATCGATTATGATGCTGATGAACCCATACCCATTAAATCGGGATTTCAACAGGATATTAACTCTAACCATACCTCACAAACTGGTCAAGGATTCGCTTTAACCACGTTGTCAATAGAGTTAAATTGAATCGGGGATGTTTGCGCAGGGTTGATACAACGAACTAAAAAAAAAACGTTAGCCACAAAATGGACCAATAACGGAATTTCCTGGAAATAAGTGGATACATGGTATGTGTTGGAAAATGCCGTAAGGATCAGTTCGTACTTTTTCATGGTGAATGAAAGCTGTTATTTATTATCATTGGCTAATTTACATTATTTGATTCCTCACCGATTAAGTATTTAAATTCTTGCATATGATTTTATTTAGTCAAATAACTACTAACAATAACTAATTTTTATATAACTATCAAATTATTTTGAAAAACATTGGCAATGCTAAGACTTCCGCAACATCAAAAAGATTGTGAATCGTGTGATCTAACGTGCGCAAAAAAAATATTCAGGCCAGCAAGGTCAGACACTGGGGTGTCGTGCTACATCAACACTGAATAAAAAAAAAAAACAAAAAAAATATTGACAATCAGAAATTAAAGCTTAAATTTCGTTTGGGAATTGGTAGGGGTCACCATCATCGATTTAGCCCAGGGCCACAAAAATGGTAAGGCCTGCTCTGGGTCTGGTGGTTAATGTGAGCGAATCCAGCAAATAGAGGGAGCGATGCGAGATATCAAAGCTTCTATATTATTTAAAAAAAAATCGAAAGAAACGAAAATATTACTGAGTCAATAGTGCAGTCAAAATATCCCAATTCAGGCCTCCAACTAGAAAAAAATTGATTAAGGCTGATTTTTGCTGTTTTTGAATCAGCGGGCTCCCAGGAATCTGAAAATGATTTTGCTAAAAAAAAATTGAACGGAAAGGTCCCAAAAAGGACAAAAAAGGATACTCTTTAATCCTTGACCGGAGGTCGGCATGCGGGGTATCATATCAAACGGGACGTCGAGTACATTACATATCCGTTGTTTGTTTTCTGTTTCAAGGACTCTCAACGGAATAATAATACGAAGATAATTCAAGTTGTCACTACTCTTATCACTTTTCAGAATCTAAAATATAATAGCTGAAGATTCTACCAGTAAATTTGCTAAGAAAAAGTTGATCGAAAGCTCTGAAAAAGGATATAAAAGGACACTAATTACACCCCTTAATCGAACGTGGGCATGCGGGTTGTCAATTTGCTAAGAAAAAGTTGATCGGAAGCTCTGAAAAAGGATATAAAAGGACACTAATTTCACACCTTGATCGAACGTGGGCATGTGGGGTGTCATATCAAAGAGGACGTCGAGTGCATTGCATATTGCACTTTCAATTCGTTTCGTAGAGCCATTTTGCAACGACTTATATCTTACGATAACGTAAATTTTTCATAATTTTGTAAATATTTCTTAATTTTACCTTTTCTTTTATAATTTTTTACATACATTTACCTTTATACTATCAATTGAATTATTATTCTTTTTTGAAACCTACATAATACAATTATTGGAATATTTTCTGTGTATATATGTTATAAATAAATAAATAAATAAAGAAATAAATCTGGTGCTTGTTTCCTGTTTCAAGGACACTAAATTGTATCCCATTCCATTCCGTGGAATTAGTGTCGTTTTATGTCCTTTTTGAGAGCTTTCCGATAAATTTTTTTCTTAGCAAATTTAATGATATAATTGCCAGCTATTATAGATTATGAAAAGTGATAAAAGTAGTGACAACTTGAATTATTCTCTTAGTTATGGCTTTGGAATGGTACACGGGAAACACGAAATTTTCCCATTTAAGCTCGATTTATTCCCTTGAGGGTCCTTGAAACAGGGAACAAACACCGGATATGTAATGTACTCCATGTCCTGTTTGATATGATACCCCGCATGCCGACCTCCGGTCAAGGATTAAAGAGTATCCTTTTTTTGTCCTTTTGGGACCTTTCCGATCAAAATTTTTTCTAGCAAAATCAATTTTAGTTTCCTAGGAGCCCACTGATTCAAAAACAACAAAAATTTGCCTTACTCTATTTTTTCTATTTGAAATGCTAATATGACTGGACTACAAGTTTTGTATCATTTTTCTTTCTGATAGATTATTCTTTCCCTCCAGCTTTTTTTGTCATTGTCCTGCAAATCAACAATTGTAACATTTGTCCTGTTTGTAAATTGTATGAAGCCTAATGGATATGACATCACGCGGTGCTAGGTCAACTTACTCGGAATCGTAATTAGGTAAGCCTGATGTTTAAATTTTCGGGGGTGGATTCTGACGCGCAATTAAATTTATCATAATAATTTCTGTAGCGCTTAACGTACATATATGCAGACTGCACAATATCGAAGCCAATAACCAGCAAGAATTTAACATGCATTTAGAAATGCAGCTTTTTCCGAACATTTCGAAGGATTCCGATTTGCAGCTTTAACCTGGAAATTTTTTTTCCTGTGCAAATTCGATAGAAAGGTATGAAATAATTGCCGCATAAATATCATCTGAATTTTTATGTAAAGAGCATTTAGCATACTCCTAGAGATATTTGACTTCTTATACCATATGGCTCCTTATAATGTTATGTATGTATATAAAAGTGAGATAAAAAAGGAAATTCCGCCATTAGCCAGATCAAATTTCCATGACCAAAAAGCTTAGACACCATACTTTTAAAATTAAAAGTCTATCAACATTTGCCACCTAGTCGGATGGGCAGTAATTGAATTGGCTAGACACCGACATATTTTCAATTTAGTTCCACCCACAATACCTTTCTTTAAAAGAGCGGTTATTATTACCTATACATACATACATCGAATGGGAATCACTCATTATTCACAATTTATTTGCAATAAAACACCAAATAGGCGAAAAAAAACTATTTCATTACCAATTTACACAACTTAACAGCTCGCCCAAAAATCATTGTCAATGTCACACTCAACAACTAAAAATAACAATTTATTGCGTTATTTTGCACATAATTTTGTGCCAAATCTAATAAACAACATTCCAAACTTTTCTATATAATGAACTCACGCACGATTTACTCCGCTGCCAAAAAGGCATCCCCCAAAATGGTAAGAGTGAGTTGGTTCATCCCCTTAAATGGTCATACGACGTTGGACATCATTCAATGTCTCATCGATTCGATTCTATTCATTCACAATAATGTAATAAGCAACCCACTATTTCTACTGCATACTACGAATATCATGGAATATAGCGAATGGAATAAATAGTCGTAGTACAAGCGAGTCTATTAACCATTAAACGATACATCATCAATCGTTGAAATTACATCAAATTAGACAAAGTATTATCTGCCCACTGCACCTTTTCCGCATTTCAAATTTTGCTTGATCGTACGATGGTGATGTGATCGCTGTTTGTGTCATACTGGCATAGTATTGCATCCTCGCGAGCAATATTTGCGCTTGAGTACTTATAAGTGCAAACACCGATTGGACTGTGCAAATACAAGAGATTGGCTATATGACAAATATATGATTAACGTGTAGCACGTTTGGCCAGTTATGATGTTATATGAACGGCACACATCCATAATGCCTTTCGATTCGAATGTAAATACATCTGTGGTCCAAAGCTTACAAGATACCTAGTCAGCTTCTAGATTTTCTTGCAAACAATCTGTTGGCAAATGTGTGTTGTAATGAGCAATCTAACCAGATTTTTTAGTCCTCTGGTATCAGATACTTCTCGCGAATATGGATATGTGACTATTGACCGGAAATTATTGTGTGTATTGGGCAAAATAGAGTTGTTGACGATGCAAAATCTTCATCACAACCGAGTAGGATGGTGAGAAATAGATACATATAAGATTTTCAAAGAACTTACTTTCGAAGAGTCAGACAAGTCAATACGCCCGGGCACGATACGACTTCTTGAGATTAGATCATGAATTAAATTGAATTGAATGTACTTAAAGTGGTCTAAAACGGTACAAAACAAATTCTTAGGCAAAAAAAACCTTAATTTCCCCGAATCAAGGGATATGTGTTCGCCGCATTCTCTAGGTAAGACCTTCCTCCGTTTCGTTGTCAACGAATAAGTAATTTACTTAAAAAAGAAGGTCCAGTCCTCAAAAAATGGACTGAAATAAATTTGAAATTTTTGGATCTTCGATGTGTATATCTCCTTAAAATTGTAAGCTGCAACAACCTATGCAATCGGTGGCCTCATTGAGTTGTATAGATTTCGGTTATAGATTTGCCTTAGGTCGAGATCAGCCTAAGTGAAATATCGGCCCACTATGGTAAAACAAACCCGTACCAGAGTAAGACTAAAGATCACGTTAATTTCGTGTACATAAATCTGCAAAATATCACTACACCAGGCACTACTAGTAGTTTGTATGCGAGTCATCGGATTTAGGATCTCGATCATAATATAATCATCGAAACCGCCTTTTTCTTAAGCGCTGTTTTCACGATGGATTTGTCGTCCAACTTTTGAGCATTCAAACAAGTTGGACACCAAATCCATCGTGTAAACAGAAGTTGGACAACAAGTTTGAAGTGGAACGAGCATTCAAACAAATCCACCGTGAAAACAGAAGTTGGACAACTTGTTTGAAATGCATTGATTATAGTCCAATCGAAATATAAATATACTTTCTAATAATAAAGAATTAATGCGCCTGATTACAAATATCGGTGCGCTATCATCCAATTCTGGCGTTCCGTTGACTTTTGGAGCATGCTGTATACTCATTCGGGCATGTTTCCTTCAATGTTTAAAATATTCACGAAAAAATAAAAGAAAAAGCAAATATATTTTTCCTGAACTAATACGTATTGCAAAAACTGATAACGTTTTACGACCGCTCCAACTTTCAACTACTGTTTACACAGCCAACAAGTTGGATAGGATTTGTTTGATAGGATTTGTTTGAGAGAATATCGTACGTGTAAACAGCCTTCCAACTTGGATAAGTTTGAGGGAAAAGTTGGATGCAAACAAGTTTGATGCCATCTAAACGCGCCTTTATGCAACGACTACATGTAATATACATAGGTGTACATAAACCTAGTTCAAATCGTGGGCCTTTAGGCGTCTCACCTTACTATACCAACCGTCTCATATTTCAGCCTGAACCTGAGAGCTGCGCGCATGGCGCGAATTTATGTTCTTTGTTCGAGTTATAATTTGAATTCGGTTAACCGCATAATAAAATTAAAATGCGAAATTCGCGGTATAAACATTTAGGTATCGAATTTAATTTTAGCGAATTTTGTATCGTTTTATTGCGCACAAAGGCGAAGTGGCGAAGGATTGTCTGCAACAAACATGCTGTCGCGGTCACGTTAAAATGACTGGAAAAATGTGTTTAGTGTGTACCTACACAGAAGGCACTAGCGTTTCGGAACAAATCCTAGGCCTAATTCGATTTGGTTGAAAAAATGTTAATTTCATGCATTTTTGGTAGTTATCAAATTTTGAATTTTATTAAATTTACTACATTTTGAAGATTGAAAATTTGGGCATAAAATGGACCTGCACAAGATGTCAATGTAAATGTAGTAAATTTGTTATAGTTTTTTTTATACCTATATACGATTTCTAATATTGGCAACTATTTGCACCACTGTAGCGTTGTCGTGTTGCGTGGAAAACCGAGAGCTCGCTGGTCGAATTGATATAATATCGAAAATCGTGTTGAATTTCAATTGGTCGTAAAGTTTTTATTGTACTGTTTATGGATGAGTTGCACTCAATAGAAAATGACAATGCAAAATGGACACCTGTCAAATTGCGCACACTTATAGCATTGGGTGGTAGTCTGGCTAGTCGAGCGGTTAGTGCGCGCACCTTCGGTGCACAGGCTCATGAGTTCGAATCTCACCGTGTTCCATTGTGTTTTTCGAACTCACGAGCTTGTGACAGACTATGATCTCACTCAGATGTTAAACGAGTACCCATTTATGGGGATAAATAACACTGCTGAGCGTGATGCTGATCTCATTACCTCATCAAAAAGCAGATAAGATCTTGGAAATAGGATGTCAATAACACATCCTGCGGCCTTAGTCCAATGTTGGATTGTCGCGCCTGTTATTTTATTTTATTTTTATAGCATTGGGTGCGGTTCTGAAACGCACCGGTCGCATATCTCCCCACAACATGTTGTCCATTTTGATCGTATAACTGCGGTTTCGCGGATCAGCAATAACTTTCGGTGTATTCCGTATGCCTATGTGGAACAGTGGCGTAGATAAGGGGGGGATCAAGGGGATCAATCCCCCCCCCCCTTTCGGTCACACACCGCAATAGAAAATTTAGCACTACCTCAAATTTCAATTGTATAATAGAAGTGTATCGATAGAATAGAAACACTACAGCACAGGCCATTAAGTTTATCTACTTTTTTACAGTGGATCTGGAAAATCGGACGGGCAACCCCTATTGAAGTAATCTAGAAGTGCTGCTAGAAAAATAAAATGTTCGGTTCAAAAATTTAAGAATATTGTGGAACACGGAATGCTCTTCCACAGAAGCGCAATTTTCAATGGGGAAATATACAGTACATATGATTATAAAGATTTCTTCCGGAGAGTGCTAAGCTAATGCAAATTAAGAGAAAACGCTGCAAAACTGCTTCCAATTTTTGAGCATCCTATGTTGGAGTTTATCAACATTATTTTTTTAAGTTAAAATTTGACGAAAGGTTTTACCGTATATAGCAGGACACAGCAAGTCCTCATTTTCTTTAGTTGTTCCCAATTTTATTGAATTTAATACAAAGAACTCTCAAAGCTTAACCAGAATTATTTTTTTTACTAGATCTTTTATAAAAAAATTGTAGAAATTTCCAAAATTGAAAGATTATAATGGTCTTATGCAGGCAGTAATTCGAAGACAAATTAACAAACAAACGGAGTTTCGCGGTACCCTAGGGTTCTGTGAAGTTTGAAATATTGGAAAAAAAGTTTAGTCTGCTACACTATCCCGGAAATCAACTTAACTGTAAAATATTCGACCAGCAACAGAGACTCGACCGATTTCTTTTCCAACTTTCTACTACATATATGAAATGGGAAAGAAAGAGTTTTTGGAAAGAAGCATGT
Organism: Microchrysa polita; assembly: GCA_949715475.1. Lineage (NCBI taxonomy): Eukaryota > Metazoa > Arthropoda > Insecta > Diptera > Stratiomyidae > Microchrysa > Microchrysa polita. Next base: position 31,141,546 of record OX454418.1, on the reverse strand, counting down.
CGACAGTATTTGTGTCAAGGTTTTTGGTATTTAAATTAAGGCGCAAAATAAATTGAAATTTGTGTTAATCAAAACTTTTCTACGATTTTTCGTAAACGAATGTTTAACACTTTGAATTTTAAGTTCTACTCATATTTTTTGTTTCCTTTTCAAACAATTGGCTGATAGGCCTCGAAATTTATAGCAAATACATAAAGCTATTACGTTGTCCTACAAGATTGAAAATATATACTCACGAATTTCTGAGTTATGGGAAAATTTCGATTTCAAATCAAAAAAGCTGTACTTTATCCACACACATCTTCACAATTTCCCTTTTCTGGACATGAAACTGTATATGATTTATTTTAATCCCTGAGGTGTTCCGGCCAGGAAAGCGGCGATGCTTGGTGTTTCGTAGCACCGAAAAGTTTGGGAAACACCGATCTAACCCAATCTAAAGTGTTGATATACTCCAATCAAAGTAGCGTCGATTTGTAGGAAAATTGGAATACTGTGGATTCACTCAGCGTAGTAAAAAAACCAAAATTATCGATGCAATATTTTCAGGACTCAGTTTTTTTCGAATGGCATAAATGCTATCTATTTTGCACCAAAATTTAAAAAAAAATTGATAATTTGAAGTGAAATTGTTATTCTGAAATTCAACATTTGATAACGGTAAAAGTATAAGTAATATTGTAAACTGACCCCCCTCCTCTTCGAAAAGCTATCTACGCCACTGATGTGGAATATGTAAACGAAAAGTTCCGGAGAGCATTTCTTATTCGTAAAATCGCAGTTAGAAAATCAGAATGGACAACATGTTGTCGGAACAAATGCGACCGGTGCGTTTCGGAACCGTACCCATTCATCGCAGCACAGGGCCATCCATTATTTACCTCGTTAACTTCTCCACCCGAAATTCAAGCAAGACGTCTTTTATCACAATAAACTTCATAATTTCAATTGTCAAATTATGCGATAAAATGCAAAATTCCGTCCAAAAATTTTTCTTCGCGTTTTTCCGGAACTACGTACCGCCGCAAAATTGCATTACCTTCTTTCATGAACTAGGTTTTAAGTCGTACAACTTTTTGGATCCTGGGGTAAACTTCCTGAATTCCGCTTAGTCTTTTAGGAGATACTAGCAAAGCTTCGAAAAAGTTAACTCTCATAATTTTGATTTTAGTGAATTTTGCTCGTATTTCAGAAGTTATTCAGAGTGAAGACCATTCCGATTAGGCAAATTTACCGAAATACCCCAATATGAACAGAAAAAGATAGTAAAAGTGTGAGAAAATGCACTGTCCTCATAATTTTGCCCTTGGTGAATTATTTTGCACGTGTTTGATAGTTTTTCATAGCACAGCAATTGTTTATCTCCTTAGCTTCTTCACCCAAAATATAACGCAAAACGTCTTTCATCACAATGAATTACACAATTATTCGAAATTATCAAAAGCTTCACAACGAATTTTCCACCTTTGCATCGTCTAAAATCATGCCGCTGGATGAAAAACAAATCAAATCATTCGAAATAGTGCAAAACTTGTGGTTTTTCGACTTTTTTCCTGAATTTTCTCAGTTTTCCATTAAGAATTTTATATTTTTTCATTCGAAAAGCTATTGTGGAAAAATTGCAAGCAAAATAATTAATTTTCGATTTTTCCAATTTCCCGAATTTTCGCAAAATTTTCTTTCGTAAAAACCTTCTCCTGGCAACTGCAAACAACTGAAAAAAAATTGAACCAAATCACCCGTTCTCAATTGATGAATTACTATACATTTTTTTCGCTACATTTTATAGATGAATCAGGGGAGTGGACAGTTTTCATTTGACAGTCTTGAATTTCAGTAAGTTCCTCAAAAAAACTCCAAAGCATGATCGAAAATTTACCAATTCCATTGCTGGTGTTTTTGTACAATCAACCCTTGCAGTATTAATCCTGCGCCAGACACGTCCCGCGATTAACGCGAACGGGCACGTGGGGTCTTTTGAGACGGTGTTTCAAGATGAGCCAAATCCAACAAAAGTTGTTCGCGCTATTTTCAATGCAATCGTTACACAAAATTTGTTGTACCGAATGTACGTCGCATGCATTTTTGCCGCATGTACAACATCTGGTTTTTTCCTTTTTTTGTCCTTTAACCTCGGACATCACGCTCTGAGGCTCACATGGTTTAGTCGCACTCTACGATGTTAGTAATCTAGAGGTCCGGAGTTCGAATCTCGGCGTGGTCCAGGAAATGTATAGTGCTTGCAACATTATATCTGTGGTCATTATGAAAAACAGCTTAAGTCGACTTAAGACAAAATCGAGTTAATGTGTTCACTGGATTCGCCGTATTCGACTCCACCTCTACACAAAATTTCGTTAATTTCGGATTATTTTTGAGCGAGCTACAGCGATTGGTTTTTCCGCCTATCTCAAGTAGACCCTCACCGACATAAGGAAAAGCGACTTAACTTAACATATTTCTTACTAAAATATATATATATTTTTGAAAATTGGCTTAAATTAACTTAAGTTACTTTTCCAAATATGAAATAAACTCAAATGACTCTTTTACCACTGAATTTTTAAACAGCCTAAATCAACATAAGCGTTTTTTCCATAAGAGCAAAACAAATTCAGTCTTCCTCATCTTGAGTTAAGTTCTTATTCCAAATGGTTTTCTTTCCGTAGAGAGCTCTTATATGGATTTAGCGTTTATTCCTTATCAGATTTACGGAAAGTCCTGTTACAATGTCTATGTAAGCGGTTGTTTCGCATGCATTCATGGTGAAATTGAATAGATAAGTCACTGTTAAATGAGTTGTTGTTCAATCAAATTGCAATTTCGTGAACGTGAAGCTAACTATTTAGGGTATGTTGGCTTGTATCCCGCGTACCTGAAATTTACTATACATTCGAAACATTAAACGATCCTCGGATACCTCGGAATGATTCAACGGCAACAACTTTTGGCTATAAACAACGGACTAAGATAGGTTTTTGGAACGTTCGGACTATGTGGGGTGAGTGTAATAAAACAAGGCTCACAGAAGTAGAACAGGAAATTACCGCATACAACATCGCTGTACTAGGACTGAGCGAAACACGATGGCTCGGATCGGGGGCGACTTTATCACCAAGCTTTCCTACTGTATTGCTCTACTCTGGTTCTGAAGACGATAATACACCTCGGCAACCAGGCGTCGGAATCCTGTTGAGTAGGAATGCACGCCGATCCCTAATCGACTGGAAACCTATTTCGGATCGTATCATCACAGCCAGATTCAAATCCAGAGTACGAAATATTACAACTATTCAGTGCTACGCACCGACTGAACCTCAGAACCCCAGATCAATCAGCAAAGGACGTTTTTTATCAGCGACTAGGCGACACCTTTGATAGGGCTCCCAGGGGTATTATCAAAATTATTATGGGGGATCTCAATGCCAAAGTCGGTACTGATAACTTAGGCTTGGAACACCTTATGGGCAATCACGGGCTTGGCGACAAGTCCCTGGAGGATATCACCCTAGGATGATATCCAAGATTTAACGTGCATCACCTGGCGGTACGCCTTTAACACACGGTCTTCTTAAGACACGAATTGTACGATGCGCAATTAACGCCCCCCAATGTGCAAGCACAAAGGGTAACAGTTTTATACCAGTTTGCAGGAACAGGCATTCATACTGTTGGATGCGAGGCACTTTCCAAACCTCTGCCGATCTGGGGTCACGGCTCCCGGTTGAAAACGCAACTCCACGCCGAATGCTCTGATGTTGTTAGAACACTCTTCCCGCGATATGGGCATTAAACCCCAGCCAGCACGATGCTCCCACAAGGGGGCCTACCTCAACTGTCGAGTGGAGGGTGTGAATTCTCCAGGGCTCCCGACACCCGTGCTACCAAATTTATAATGCTTTGGTCGACATTTCACAGTGCTAGGCACTGCTACAGTAGGATTTACCTGTAATCCAGGACTGCTAGCCTTTAACTGGGTACGCGGGGGCGTCACTCCCCGAAGGGGCTTGGCGTCAGGAACAACAATGGCGAAATGTTCGTGGAGTTCTGTAACTCTCGATAACTAGTCACTGGTGGAACCTCGTTCAAGCATAAACCCTGCCACCTAACAACTTGGGTTTCTTCTGATGGCAGAACAGCAGAAAACCAAACAAATTGACCATATTGCTGTTTCAAAGACATGGAGAAACTGCCTCTTGGACATCAGGTCGAAGCGTGGTGCTGATATTGACAGCGACCATCATCTTGTTATCGCGAAATTTCGTTTACGAACGTCAGCGATCCAACGATCTACTAACGCACGAATCGTGCCACGTTTTAATGTGCAAAAACTAAAAAATCCATCAATTTAACGCGCATATTATATCGCCTTGCACGAAAAAGCTAGTGCAGCACTCTTGATAATCCTACAATTGAAGATAGATGGAATTTTGCAAAGGATTCTTTCATTTCGTGTGGCGAAGCGGCTGTGGGACGATTGGATCGAGGTAGGAGACCTTTTATCAGTGATGCTACTTGGTCTCTCATCTCAGAACGCAAAAGAGTTAAGGAACAGATTAACTCCGGTGCTGATAATTCAGCCAAAAATCAACTCCGAGCTGAATACCGTTCACTACAAAAAGGCGTGCAGAGAAGTGTGAGGCGTGATAAGTGTAACTACATCAGCGCTTTAGCGAAGGAGGTAAATGATGCGGCTTACCGTGGTGAAAGTGGTACCCTTTTCAAGCTTATTAAACCACTAATTGGCAAATCGTTCACTACTGACCATCCTGTAAAAGATAAAGAAGGGTTACTGCTTGTTACCGAAGAACAGCAGCTTTAGAGATGGAAAGATCAACTTTTTGAGGTCCTAAACAACAAGTAAGACAGTGTCTATTTATCGAACATAAATTTCTAACTGTAGGTCATTCCCACATGGAGTGTGATGCGGATCACGCCTTAATCGAGAGAAAGAAAAAAGTAACGAACACACAAATTCATCCTCGTGATTGGTTCGATTTTGTACGAACTGTTGGTGTCAAAAACCAATTTCATGTAATCGAAATGGATTCCACGGATTTCCTGGATTTCTTTTCTTATCCAAAAACAAAATTTATGTGGAGAAGCCGGGATGCAAATTCTGCAAACTTTCATTGGGAAAATGTTAAATGTATGTATAATATAATGCATATAAGATACACAAAAAATGATTTTAGAAAAGTTCATTTCAAAACAACCGTAAATGTAGAACATCCATTTAAAGTATTAAACATCCAAAAAAGAAGTATAAATTCAGGAAGTATATCTGAAATTTCTAAGCAACCAGAGGAAGTACGTATATCTGTAAAAAAGAAAAAAGGATCTATTGGATCTTCTTCCTATGATTGATCCTTTCTTTCACGACTTTTACAAAAGTCTTCCCCCTAATGAAATTTCGGATATACACCTCGACCTAGTTGAAGAAGACAGCAATCAAAATCACGTCTGTGAAGTCGTTTTTTCTGCATTAATTCTTTCGAAGAGGCTTTATATTATTTGTTTATTATAATGATTACTTTTCCTTTCATTTTTTTTATGAATAATTCCGTAAAATAAACAGAAATTAAACATTTATTAAAAAAGACTTTTATTTAAGATCCATCAACAGTATAATGGTAATATGGAAAAAGAACATATGTCCTCTTAAGATAATAGTTTAAGCACAATATAATTGAGAATAAAGACTTAAGTGGAATTAAGTTTTGTCAACCCCTATTTTTTCATACGGAAAAAACTCTTATTTTGTTTTTTATCGTATTACAATCAAACTGCTTTATTTTTGGAATAAAATTATAGTAGAATACATTGCTCACATGATAATCTACAAAAATGTATTAGTCATTGGATTTTAAAACTATATAGATTTTTCACAAGTCGTTTTAAAGTTTAAAATCGCTCTCCTGAAAAACTATGAAAACCGACTTAAGCGATTATTCATAATCGCCACAGATATACACTCATCTACACTCTAAAAAATTTTACTCCAATAATAAGAGGAAACTTTTTTTTCCTTCTATTATAGTAGTAAATTTACACCACTATATGAACGAGAGTAATTTTACACTTTACGGCGTAAATATTTACTACAAAATTGGTGTAAATTTGCACACATAAATAAGTAAACTTACTCTTAGACTTAAGTAAATTTAAATCAGAAATAAGCAAATTTGCACGAAAAAAATGTAAATTTACACCGGCAAATATGTAAATTTACATCCGGGTTTATAATAATATTTACGGCAGCCCGTTCTTCGGTGTAAATCGTCCTGGAGCTACCCGTTATTGCAAGGGCAAAGAGCTGCCACACCCCCTTCGGTTCAAGAGCAAAAAAGCGCTACAACAAAACAATAATATGATGCTCACACGAACGCACTTCGGACGGAACAGACTAACTGCACACAGAACAAGTCATTTGTGAGATACAGGAAAATAAAATAATGCACAAAAGTCAGTTTTACACAAATGTAGATGTATTTTTTACACCAAAATTGGTAAATATACACTGAAAATGTGAAGCTACACAAGAATAAAGTAATGACACATCTTCACACCAAATGTGGTGTAAAATTACACTGAGATAGAGTAATATTGAAAAATCTGTGTAATATTACACTATTTTGTGGGTATACTAGACATGTTGTTGAAAAATAGACGTTTTGTGTAATTTTGCAAGAAAAAAGGTGTAAAATTCAACGAGTTTTCGATGTAAAATTCAACCTTGTTTTTACAGTGTATATGCAACGTAACGTTGACTGGAAGTAGCCTATAAACGGCTGAGTGAACGTACAATGCCCCACAAGGGATTACGGTACAGAGAAGAGAACCTCGGACAAGAAGAGCATCTCTTTTTCGAAGTGGATTGAATGCCCTCAGGCACCAGCGCCCGCTCTAGCACTTACGCCGCCCCGGGCAAGAGGACAAATTTCCGCCCCTTAGGTTCAGCGACTTTGAAAAAGCCTTCGATAGTGTTGATCGTCGGTACATCTGGGATGCCTTACGAAGACGAAATATTCCAGATAAGATAATCTCCATCATTAAGGAATCCTACAATGTAGCCCAATGTCACGTCTTGCATAAGGGCAAGCTTTCAGATCCTTTTGAGGTGCACAGTGGAGTGAGACAAGGCTGCATTTTGTCACCTATTCTCTTCATTATTGTCATTAGTGATGTACTCGGCTCCGCACTTCAATTACATCGTAACAAAGGTATCAGATGGAAATTGTTTGATCACCTTCAACATCTTGACTACGCTGACGACATTTGTCTTTTATCAACTAATACGGATGATGTCGCTCAAATGACAGCAGCTCTAAATTGCGCAAGCCGTAATGCGGGGCTGAAAATCAATGCTGCCAAGACTAATTTCTTGAGCTCCCATCCTGGGGAACAAAGCGGAATTTGTGTTTCGGGCCAGGCAGTCGAAAAAGTTGACGAATTCTGCTACCTCGGAAGCATAGTCACAGCAGATGGCGGCGCGGACGCTGATGTACAATTGCGTATCAATAAGGCTAGGGCAGCCTTCTTCACTTTGACTCCTTTCTGGCAAAATAACAACATTTCCAGGCGCACCAAAATCCGAATCTTCAATTCTATTGTAATATCTGTGCTTCTTTATGGCTGTTCAACTTGGAAGGTGACCAACGAGATAACAACTAAGCTGCAAACTTTCGTAAACCAGTGCCTACGGCGGAGATTATTTCCAATGATGATCTCCTGAGTATCACAGGCCTGGATTGGATAGGCACTTCTGTCAAAAGGCGAAAGTGGCAATGGATAGGTCATACTCTCCGAAGAGGGCCAACAAATATTGCAAAGCAGGCCCTAGATTGGAACCCTCAGGGAGCCAATGCTAGACGCCGTGTTGGACGGCCAAGAAACACGTGGAGAAGATCGGTTAATAGCGAGGCTGCTTCATTAAACAAACAGTGGTCAGACCTAAAGACGATGGCACAGAACAGAACGAGGTGGAAAGTAGGCGTAGTTGATGCCCTATGCCCCACAAGGGGTTAACAGGAACCAGAGAGAGAGAGTTGTTTCGCACAATAGTCGTACTGATTCGGCTGATACACGAATCTGTCTGTATATAGAAAGCAGTCGCTGGACTCTTGTTGTACATAATGCATGTACGAATGGTGAACGTGGTGCACTTGCTTGTTTGTGGGGCTTCGGGCGACGGCTGCTTGGGGTAGGGAACTTGCTCTCTGGAGTCGCTAGACTCGCTGCGGCCGCGTCGAGGACAACGTACCTTTAGAAATGTGATTGTGTTTATGACGGAACCAAAAAGTGAGAGTCTCGTGTATTTCATACAGTTTTGACATACTAATACATTTTCTTGACACGATCTAAGACCTACAACCAACACTGTGCAAACTTGTAAACTCCTATATTTCATCAACACTTAGCACAATTAACCATCATAAAACACACTTTATGCACATAATTCCATGCCTCACATAAATCCCTAAACTATGGGTTACTTTCAAAAATACCTTAAGCTTTGTTCTGCACCTACAGAATCTTACCGTTACACCGCTATCTCCATCTCTATAAATGTTGGGATCACCGTAGTCTGCTCCATACTAAGCCGTCGTCTCATCGAACAATAGAAAGAAATGTCCTTTTGTCGTTGTCGTCTTATATTGCAAATTAAATCTGCAAATCACGACCACCAGTAATTTTTCCAACATTTGTTGTCGTGCTAATTATTATCCTCGGGGTCTTTCGGTCGGGATTTATTGCATTCCAAAGGTGGAATTAATGACAATGTGCGAGTGTAACACTTGAACGCCGGGATAGTTTGTCGGAATGTTGCTTGTGTGGTTATGGTGTCGTTGTCCTTTATATGTTGGAGCTGTATATGAATAGGGACGAAACTTTGGTCTACCCTGAATCAAACAATGCTTGTCCTCTGCCAGACGCCCTTCCCACGTAGTCTATGATTTAGTTAAGGTCTTGATGTTGGCGATAAAACATTTATTTAATAAACCATTCATAAATCACTTTGTCGGACACAATTGTGTGTGTGTGTGTATGCGATGCGATGCTATGTGTGGTGAAATGCCATAACAATTGTTTGTGCAAATGTATTTTCGAAAGGTTAGTCTGTTTCTATATTGTTTTCGGAAGAGTGACTGGGTGGAGAGTTAGGTATTGTCATTAAGCGCTGGGAGTTTTAGGGAAAATTGAAAGGCTTTTAGTTCAACGTTGAATACTAGGATGAAAGTAGGATAAGTATTTTTTGGAAATTATAATTTTGAAGAAATACACTTTTTTGTAAAATAAATAAATTTACGAAGCTTATTGAAAAAAAAATAATAAAAGAAATGCCATTTTCGTTACGTAGTTTTGAAATTTAGCTTTACAGCTTCCACCAGTTAAGTCGCTGTAAGCTGAAAATTTCGTAGATAACTGATGATGAATTTTAGAGTTGCTATAGACTGCACAATCGATTGGACAGTCATCGCTTGCCACTTCCAGTCGTTCAGACCGTTAAGCTTCAACAGCATTTTTATGTTACCAGTAGTTATAAATAAAAAAACACTCCAACGAACAATACCACAAAAACATCGCTCCAAACATAATATCGGATATCTATTCCTCCTTTCAAAACACAGGAGACTGTTTGACGCATCTTCTTTCCCCGAGACTAGCCCTATCCACCTATGGACTTACCCCAACTTAACAATTTACAGGAATCCTCCACTAGCATGTCAAACCAAACAAACCTCTGCACTGTAAATACCTCAGATGCGACCGACAAATAAAAACACAACAAACATCAGATGAAGCATTTTGGTCGCGAGGAATGAGTCCTGATTTTTCAGCACAAGGACAATATATGGTTTCCAGTTTCCACTCATTTGCACCGCCCCGCATCTCATCGCCTTTCAGCTTCGCCGATTTTTTTTTTTATTATTTACTTCTTTACCTGAAGCTGATTCCTCGAATAACCATTTGCTCTATTCTGCCTGACCTGCTTCTGTTGTAGATTTTGGAAATCCTCTTGAAAATTATTTATTGCTGTTGGGAGGAAGTTTTTCCTCCCCACGAAAATGAAAAGGGCTTCGATAGGTTTTGTTGCGTTTTACGTCGTATAGGACGCCACACGCGGAGAGTGGAACATAATTCAGAGGTTTAAATCCCTACGTGAAAAGGTACAAGTGGATATCATGTTGGTCTCTAATTAAAAGACTACCCTTGGTGTTTGTTCGGCATGTATTACGTACAACCGACAGCAGCAGGATGTCGAAAATGAAGATATGTGTTTTGTAAGCTTTTGGTCGTGTTGTTTTTTTTTGCTTCTGTTTGCATTGTCTCCTGCCGGATATCTAATATCGTCGTCCGGAAATATTTTGGAGCAGAGTTGGGGAGCGTGTCTAAATAGGTATTAAAGTAGATGGCTTTATCATAATTTAATGAGATTTCCACTGAAGTATTTAAGAGTTTTTAATTGATTTCTTTGGTGTGGAGTAACATTTTTATTTCCTAGGCCAAATGTTGGGGTTTTTTTTGCACATATTCGTACAGAAAATCATTTGGAAGGGAGAGTGGTGAAATCCACGAAACTAACATAAACTACTTTGTGGACTACAAGAAAACACTTTTAGTGCTTTATATGGTTTTATCTGTAATTCAAATGGAACCAATGCCGGTCAACTTCTAGAACGTCTGTTAAAGTTCCAACAGAGTAAATTGAATTGGGGTTGCAAGAAATAATGCACAATTGAGTTTTCGAAGTTACATGTTATAGAATATAGGTACGGTTTTGCGGAAATTTTTTTGTAAAGTGTGTGCGGGTGGCGAAGAAGTTTTTCAGTAGTTTTGAAGACTTCAACAACTGACACATGCTAGAAAATAGCAAAAACGAGACCGAGTCTAATTTCGGGCGGGGCCGAAAATTGGATACCTTTCACTTTCTTTCCGGCTAATAGTTTCTCAGGTGATTCTATGACTAGTATTCCGATTCCGTCCGTTCCTACATATTTATTTTAACTTGCTCGGGTGGGTGGGGTTTCTTGGGCAGCTCAATGAGCCCCCCATTTCATTATACCCTATACCCATAAGATGGTATAGGGTATATATTGTTTTTGTTACGCCGATATTATGTAACACCTCAAAGGAGCCACCGGAGCAATGCAAAGTATATATATAAATGATCAGGGTCGGTCCCTGAATCGAATAAGCCATGTCTGTCTGTCTGTCTGTCTGTCTGTCTGTCTGTCTGTCCGTGTATCTGTCTGTTAGCACGATAACTCCCGAAACAATGAAGCTAGCGGTTTGAAATTTTGGTCAAATGTTTGTTTTGCTAAAATCTTGGACGGTATTGAAAATGGACCAAATCGGACCACGGGTTCCCCTACCTCCCATACAAACTTGATATTTTAATTCGGCCATAACTTTCGGTAGAATATCGCTATCGACTTGAAATTTTGATAAATGTCTCATTCTGATGTATACTTTGAGTTGATGGAGAGTGGGGTACGTCCGACTACCCCTACCCCTACTTCCCCTACAAAGTTATATTCAGCCATATCTTTTAATAGAATGTCACGAAAAACTTCAAATTAGTATCAAATGGTAGCCGTTGGATGCCTTGACAAGGTAATAAAGATGTGTCAGGTCCGACCCATCTAGCCCTAACTCCCCCACAAAAAATATGAAATTGAATATTTTGAGTTTTGCGTGCCTTCTAGGTCTGTATATGGGTATAGGGTATACACTCATCGTGCTATTCGCACGATTAGATTCGTTTTCGTTTTTTTAATAGTTTCGGTTACGTTGAAAGGACAATATTTATGTCAAGTTTGGAAGAGATTGGTGCACAGATGAAAAAGTTTTTCTCAGCAAATCCTTTTTGGGGGAATTGGGTCTAGGTTTGGCAGCTCCAGACTACCCTGTCTGTTTCCATCCATTATTACACTATGTATGTTCCGTGACTTCGATAGAACAAAAATGTATGTGATGTTTGGTCGGAATTGGTTCTTAAATAAAAAAATGTTTCTTAGCAGAACCTAATATGGGGGTGGGTTTGTATGGCAGTCCCATGACCCCATAGTCCGATTTTGGCGATTCAAACAAACAGCCTGTAATAGAAATAAGCATAGGTGCACAATTTCAGCTCAATATAATAATAATAAGTAGTGGACCTTTCCAAGGCCGTGGGCACTTAAAAGGTATATTGTGCAATTGTCCTTTAATTTAGAAGGTTATCAACCACCTTGATAAAGGCCAGAAGATCCTTCAGAGAGGAGCTCCTAATCAGCCTGGAGCTTAGTAAATTACGTCCAAGGAGTGATCTCTTGGATCTGGCAATCATCGGGCATTCACATAATAAATGAATGCAGATTTCATCTACCTCCAAGCAAAGGCGACATAATGTCTCCCTAGATAGACCAATTTTATGGAGTTGATAGCGGAGTCCAAAATTACCCGTAAGAAAGCCTATTAATAATTTAAACTCAGTTCGGTGCAGACATTTAATATTGGAGTAGCCGAAGGTGTATACACTAGCTCTTTTGTAACTTTTAGGCTAGTGTGCGTCGTCCACTAGTTCAACCTCAGGCCCGATGATCAGTTACCAAACACGCCTATAGCAGCTCTCCTGCCCATTACCTCATTCCGCCCGATCCGAGATGTGAAGGGCGAACTTCCTGCCGAAGCGCAATTCCGTGATCTTATAATCTCGTACCAGGCGGATTTATAGGCCAGGAACCTGTTGCAGAAAGCGCATATGTCGCCGATCACTGCTACGAGTATCAGACGATAAGTCGATTTTCAAAGCACATATAGTGTTGCAGTTTTCCGTATGAAAATGTGCAGTGGCGTCATTTCTCATGTAGTTTCCATGGCCAGGGTAGAGGTAATACTTAAAACGCCAGTGATGCCAAGACTGGCAAGTCATTGGAGCTTATTACAGCTCTTGATGGTGTTGCGCTGTAGTGTTTGTGGCCACCACACTAGAGCAGCATACTCAATTACAGGTTCTACTTGCGTACTGTATAACCACTCCGTCATTCTGGGCGTAAGGCCTCAAGTCTGGCCATAGAAATTTCGGCAAGTCCACATGACACACGTGGCCTTACTAAGAACATTTTCCAAGTGGCTGTTTCTGTCGTGCTCTGTGGCCGTGATCGTTAGGTCGCCACTCTGTGAAATAGACACTCATAGAGAAACGAGTTTCCAAACTCGGCACGACTCGTCGCAAGTTTATTATTCAGAAGAAGATAAGATAAGAAATATTTCTATCGTAGAATAATAAACTAACAATGCGACTAGGAAGTGGTATGGCTGACAACCATATCACACTCCAAATTCAGTTGTCTTTGTAACGTTGATGACTACACACGGTAGTCATTAACGCACCATGCTCCACTAGGAGTTACGGTAATCAAGAGAGAGTTCCAGTTTAATCTACCAGCGAATGTGATGCTAAGGCATGTGTCCTCTTTGGAGTAGGCAATTGCCATCAATGGCGAAGAAACCCTGCACACCAAGGACCACAGTAGAGGTGCGAGTACACCGCCTTGAGGGCAATCATTGATGGCCTTGATGTTGAGAGTATGACCCCCAAACGAAGAGTGAATCTCCCTACTTTTCAGCATTGTGTCAATCCACATAATGGCAGGCAAGGGCAGCCCTCTCATATCGAGGGCTCTGGCAATGGCCAGTGTTGCCAAAGGCCACATAATGATGGCAATGCAACCTGATGTGTAGGTCAACTCAACGCTCTATAGTTTTGAGGAGAAAAGAGGTTAGACTGATGGGCCTGCAGGACTTTGGAAGGTCCTCAGGTTTGTTAGCTTGCTTAGGGATGAAAGTTACATTAACTTTTTTCCATGGAAGTGGGATACAGCAGAAGTAATAACTAGCTCAGAACAGTGTCGTTAAATGCTGCTGCATGATTCAAGCAGTTTTTAAGGAAAGCAGGAAATAATCCACCAGTCCCCGCGACCTTAAATGGATCAATGGATTGAATAGCCCACTTTACTTTGTCCCTGTCGAAGATTACTCCAGACGGACTCACTAATCTTCTAACTATCTGTCCTGTATAACCTGGTATGTGCACTGGCTAATTTTCTGAAGCGACAGATTCAGGGAAATGCGTGTTTAGGGCAAGTAGGAGGGTTTCCTTGGGACCCGTCGTAAACGAACCGTCCGTGAATTTGAGCAACCTAACAGCGATGGAGTTGCTTCTGGAGAGGCATTCACACTGCTTCCTCCCGCACTTCATTTTAGATTGCCTAGTCATTGTATTGTATGCAATTAAGGTGCGCCTGTATGAATCCCACTGACCACAGCGCTTGGCTGAGTTGAATAATCTCCTAACCTGGGTCCGTTTCCAATAGAGTTCGTCATTCCACCAGGGGACCTTCGGGTAAACCTATAATTTGGAATGAAAGAGCTCTCCTGGTAGGGGGAGAAGAGTGCATCCGCGGCAGGCACTACAGCGCAAGATTTCTCGCTTTATACATAACAATCAGAGATGAACTCCGAAATTAGTCCACTGGCAATAGTGAGATCCAGAACTTCCTCCCGTGTTGCGGTGATGAAGGTGGGCTTGTACCCTTTGTTGAGGACGAACACGTTTTCAGACATAAAAAAGTCAAGTAGTTTCTTACCTCGCATGTTGACGTCAGTACTGTCCTACACAGTGTGCGTCACAACCGATGTAGTAATGCAGTATTCAATCAACCTGTAAACTCTCTCAGGTGGAATAGAGTCATCGTCCGCTGGGAAGTAGGCAGATGCAATGACTACCGCACGTAGTCGATATGCTGACCAGAGCTAAATCTCTGGAAATAAAGTTGGTTAGTGGTAAATAATTGACATGATTGTCAACAACGAGTGCCGGCCCAGGGCGGTCCACTGACCTGTCGTAAATCAGCTTACCGCGATTAATATTTAGTCCACAGATGCGGCCCTTGACCACCCATGGTTCTTGTTTCAGCGCTATCGAGGCTGTGTTATCGTTGAAGGTCCTGCTCAAGATGGCTCCTTTGGCATGGTGCAGGTTCGCCTCGAGTACCTCAACAGTACTCAGTTATTGCTTAGGGAGCGGTTTAGAAGGCTGCTACGTTTGCCTTGCCGAAACCGCCCACCTCGTTCGTCCTTGCCGCAGTGTTTAGAAGCGCTTTTGCCACGATGTTTGACCATAGTCCACGAGTAATGGGCTAGCCTTTGTTCCCGGAAAATCGCTTTCGCTGTCTCGGCTTATTGACCTTGAGCCCCGGAAAGGCGTTGGAGCAGGGCCTCTTGGATCACGATCGATAGGCGGTTCATGAATTCCGTCGAAAGCAGCTTGTAGGCTACGACTAGCATCCGTTTCTTGAACTCCTGATGATGATGCTCACCAGGCGGAGCATGGTCACGGCTGGTGCAGGAAAGAAGGCTCCTGCTGGAAGATAGGGCAGGCCCTCGGATTACTCGGATACTCGGAGTCGGGCCTTACAGCTTTTTTTACCGGCGTTATTGTGCGACGACTTTTGTAAGGTTGTTGGCAGATTTCGGGGTCGCGCTGCAATTTTGTCACGACGGCTTTTGCCAGCGAGTGTCAGAGTCACCTGCGTGAATTCGTAGCCGATACCTTCATTCAGCCGTTTCAGCTTCACAAAAGATGTGTCGATTCCGAGAATGCGGTGGACCGAGTGGCCGGAATTTTTCCGATTGTGAACAATCCAGTTTTCAGTCGGCAGCCAGTTTTTCGCTTTGATGGAACCCAAAATGTCTTCGGTCTTTTGCTCACTGCGCCTGGGGAAGTACCCCTGAATAGCGTGCAGCTTGGGAAAATTACTTTCTTCGACCAAAGTGTATTCAAACGTACATTTCGCACGATTGTGTTTATTGTTAGTTCTAACCCACTCTTCAGTGGGAGGGTCCTTACAAAATAGTACTAACCAGTGGCGTATCGTTTTTCAAATTTGTCGTGTTTGAAATCAAAGCGGGGGCCCTTTTTTATACTGTCGAATTTTCGATTTATTTTATATGCGGCCTTAGTCCAATGTGGGACGTAGTTGGTCTGTCGCGCAGTTATTTATTTATAGAATAGTGTTTTCTGACCGGAGTTGCTATTCTCTGTTCCGCAATCGTTACTTTATTTTAACTATTTTTCATCCTTTCTTCAAGAGCATTCGGTGGATCAGTGGGAGAGATTAAACTCTATCTCTGAGTTGCAGGAGCGCGGATTCGAATCCCACTGTGATCAAGGATGTTAGTGTTGTCTATAAAAATGTTCCGACGGCAGCCGATTCTTCGGTGTATATTTGTGTTGGTGCATTGAAAAAGGCATTACCAATGACGCTATTGCATTGCACGAGAAAAAATCTCAAATCCAGACTACAAAAAGCAACAAAGACCTTTCTAAGTGCACATTTTCCAGTCGAAGGTACATACTTCATTTTTAGGGTTTTTTAGATTTTTCAAAAAACCCTTATGAAATCGATTTTGTCCGTCCGTGTGTCCGTCTGTCTGTCTGTCCGTCTGTCCGTCCGTCTGTTCACTAAATAACTCGTGAACGGCTTAACCGATCGTCATGAAATTTGGTATGAATGTGTAGCAGTCTTTGGCACGAAATACTTAAAAGTTGGTATGGCAAAGATTACAGGTTGTCCCGGACATTTGAAAATTTCTTCACTAAATAAGTTGCTGATATCTAAACCGATCTTCATGTATCTTGGTAGGAATGTGTAGAATAGTAACAGCCTTTGACACAAAATAGTTAGAAGTTGGTAGGGCAAAGATAACAGGGCGTCCCGTAGATTTAAAAATGTGTTCACTAAATAACTCGCGAACGGCTTAACCGATCGTATTGAAATTTGATAGGAATGTGTAGAATCGTAACCGTCTTTAGCAGGAAACACGTTGGTTGGACAAAGCTAACAGGGTGTCCCGGAGATTTGATAAAGTTGACTTTTTTAGTTTTTATCGAACATGGACGTATGGGTACTCAAATCAAAGAACTTGATGGGTACATTTCATATCAGTTGATTTTTTTCTAGTTTAGAGTAATGGTAACGGAGTTACAGCTAATCAATTCAGTTAATATGTGTAGCCATGATACATAGTAAATCTATTTTTGGATTGGTCTAATTAAAAGCGTTTATTTAGAACAATCCAAAAATAGATTTACAAGAAGCCTTTCATTAATATTGTGCATAATTCTTATTGATTACCTATAAAACATATGTGCAAAATTATTCACTATGTTTGTATGCAAAATCTAAAAAACCCTCGTATTGCGGGCGCAGCCCTCTGTACGCCGGTATTTTTAATTATTTTAATGGTAATTTTCTGACTTTGCGGCATTGTGCGTGCACCGGCAGTTAACATACATTTCTGGAAAACCGATAAATCAAGACTCGTTAAAAAATGGAAATGCGTCAATTTGATACAAAAATTCGTCAAAATGATTGAAATATTCGATTATTTGACATGGAAGTTCGCAAATTTTACATTTAAATTCGTCCATTTGGCATGGAAATTCGTACACACGATTTTCAAATTTGCCAATTAGAAATGGAAATTAAAATTAGTTTGTCATGGATTTTTTTAAATGAACATTTGTCAGCTTGATTTATCAATTCGTCAATATTAGTTCAAAATTAATTTATTTTGACTTGGAAATTTTAAAATTAGATGTGGACATTCGTAAACTTGATTTTGAAATTCTTTAATTTTTTCTGAAATCACGTGATTATGATCTGGAATTTCGTTCGTTAAAATTCGCCGATTTGTTATGGAAATTCGTCAACATGATTTGGAAATTCATTTTGAAATAGAAATTCGTCAAAATGATTTGCAAATTCATCAAATTGACAGGGAAATTCGCTAATTTCTAATGGGAATTCCACAACAAGATCTGAAAATTCGTCGAAATTATTTTAAAATTCGTCAATTTGACATGGAATTTCGTTAGTTAGAAATGGAAATTCATCGAAATGATTTTGAAATTGATAAATTTGAATTAAAAAATCGTCATCATGATCGAAAATTCGTCAATTTGGAATGTGTTAATGTCAATATTTTAAAAGCGTAGCTCTCAACTTTAACTAACGGCATACATCGGCGGTATAGTAGTTCGGTCCCTGTGACTACGTTTTAACGCATTTGACTAATAAACATTAATACTCAAAACAAGGCTTAGGGGGCGCGTTCGGCTTGGGGGCCCGTGTTCCACTGTAAACATGGAACACCGTACGTTAAGCAGAAGGAGCGTTCTCTTTTACGTAGGGGCTGAGCAGTCGCGCCAGCCAAGGCAGACTTTACAGCCTATTCCCTAGTGGCACCTTCAGAAATGGCCATTCTATATCTGCGATTTTGCTAAGAAGCTCGGTTTTGATAGAAACACATATTTGTGTGGGGGTTTGGTTGAGATTGGTCCATAACTAATAATAATGACCCCATCGTCTGATTTTGGCGATTCAAACATACAAATAGCCTATACAACAGAAATAAGCATGCGTGCAAAATTTCAGATTAGCTTTGATAATGGCTGAGGAAAACGCGCTCCAACAGACGTGTAGACAGACAGACATCGGCCAATCGACTACCATCGTCATTCTGATCAATTTATATATACTTTTAATATAGTCTAATATATTTCCGTCAACGCGTTACAAACTTCATGACAACGTTAGTATACCCTGTAACTTAGAAAGCGAAGGGTATAATGATCGCAAACTGCTCCCATCAAATTGCAGCTGCCACAAATTTAGGTGATGGTTAATGGGTAACGTTCGGTCATATAAACAAACAAAAGATTTTAACGGAAATTACCCATGGAACTCCGGCCATTGTCATTGAAATTTAAATCCAATGATGATTCCTTGAATTTACTTGCTTCCATATATTACCCAAAACAATACATCATAAACAATTGTGAACCATTCGAAAATCCTCCTTCAAAACCATCCATTCATATGCTGACCATTGTCCAAGTCCTATCATTCAAAACCGACGAAGGAACCATCTGTCCAACTCTGCCAGTGCTTTCAACACCAATATCCAACTTAAAACCATTTCACACACCATATCCACAATAAGAACCGATGATCCACCGGAATTTCCATCGTGTACGAAAATTCATTTATCATTTCATTGTGTCATTGAAAATATTATGTGACACGGCCACGGCTCTCCAACTCCACCACAAAAACCGAATTTCACCAATATAATTCGCTATAACTCGTATCCTGGTATCCGAAAAGTTGGTCCTTGTTGTCTGTCGGCGGCGTGGGTTTTCTGGAGAAAGTCGAAATGTGTGTATGCGGTCGACTCCTTTTCGTAGCCAATTATCATCTTAAGGAGTCGACAAGTTTTGTCGTCCCCGAAAAGCCATTAAAATGATATACCCACACGAAGAGAGTCCTTGTTTGTGTCCTGTATATATAGCTTGGGTGTCATTTTCATTCCGACAATGAATGAAAAAGAAAGTACACCCAGAGACCTGAAGAGCCCCAAAAGGAAATTGTTCGTGATAATGGTTTCGCACGAACGGTATATCAAGCAGAAAAAGGATCTGTATGTATGCGGGGGTGCTCTTAACAAGGCTCCTTTACTTGATGACATTAAACCATTAATTGCAAATTTTATTATTATGCAGGGTATGGTGTTTGTTGTGATATATTGTCGCATAACACGCTTACTGAGTGAGGAAGCATATGTGGAGATTAAAGGGATGTTGAAGATCCGGCAGGATGGTGGGACTACAATGGGATTGTCATAAAAGTATACACTTACACTTAAGGTTTTGACGAGATGACGACGATTATGATGATTATCTGTCGGTGATGATGAGGAGACAGTCTTGTCATCGAGTCGTGGGAAGTACGGCTATATTCGTGCAGAAATAATGCCGTAGGACAGTGATAAACGAGGTGTGAGATGAAAAGCTGTCTAACCATAGACAATTACTTGCGCTAATTATATAGTATCAATCTAGCGAGAAGTGCTATGGATTAATGAGCGTAATATGAGCTGCGTGGATAAATTGGCCATTTTGTTTGAGTGTAGGCAGGTGAGGACGAAGGATTAAGTATATGACTTAAGAGGGGCTACATAATAAACGAAAAGTATATGAACCAACAAAATTATTTACTCAGTCATGCGGAAACCAAAACAATATTCCTCGTTCTAGTATACTTTATCGCATGGCTAGAGTGCACTCACAAGGCAAATCCAATAACCTATCCGCGATTTTTTTGCATATGCCTCCGGCAAAATTAATTCCACCAAAACTATTATTGTCAAACTTAGTCACTCATGCCACAAAAGGTTTCATTACATACAGTCCAAACAATAAAGGTTACGGCCACTTCAAGTTTTCGTAAGTTACATGATTTGAAGGGCTTCCCTATTCTATAACAGAGCATAATCATAAGTGGACAACGTCAAGGTCGAATCTATGCATTTTCAAATACAAATTCAAATCCAATTTCTCATGCATTATGTACATCATGTTTTAAATCACTACTATGTCGCCGAGAGCTCAAGAATACAGTAGGGCCTCGATTTTCCGGACTAAAGTCGACAATGGTTCGGAAAACCGAAAGTTCCGTCTATCGAGTTTCCGTAGAAAAATGAGAACCTGTAGGACTGTACAATTCAAAATTCAAAATTCAAAACTCAAAATTCAAAATTCAAAATTCAAAATTCAAAATTCAAAATTTAAAATTCAAACTTCACAATTCAAAATTCAAAATTCAAAATTTAAAATTCAAAATTTAAAATTCAAAATTCAAAATTCAAAATTCAAAATTCAAAATTCAAAATTCAAAATTCAAAATTCAAAATTCAAAATTCAAAATTCAAAATTCAAAATTCAAAATTCAAAATTCAAAATTCAAAATTCAAAATTCAAAATTCAAAATTCAATATTCAAAATTCAAAATTCAAAATTCAAAATTCAAAATTCAAAATTCAAAATTCAAAATTCAAAATTCAAAATTCAAAATTCAAAATTCAAAATTCAAAATTCAAAATTCAAAATTCAAAATTCAAAATTCAAAATTCAAAATTCAAAATTCAAAATTCAAAATTCAAAATTCAAAATTCAAAATTCAAAATTCAAAATTCAAAATTCAAAATTCAAAATTCAAAATTCAAAATTCAAAATTCAAAATTCAAAATTCAAAATTCAAAATTCAAAATTCAAAATTCAAAATTCAAAATTCAAAATTCAAAATTCAAAATTCAAAATTCAAAATTCAAAATTCAAAATTCAAAATTCAAAATTCAAAATTCAAAATTCAAAATTCAAAATTCAAAATTCAAAATTCAAAATTCAAAATTCAAAATTCAAAATTCAAAATTCAAAATTCAAAATTCAAAATTCAAAATTCAAAATTCAAAATTCAAAATTCAAAATTCAAAATTCAAAATTCAAAATTCAAAATTCAAAATTCAAAATTCAAAATTCAAAATTCAAAATTCAAAATTCAAAATTCAAAATTCAAAATTCAAAATTCAAAATTCAAAATTCAAAATTCAAAATTCAAAATTCAAAATTCAAAATTCAAAATTCAAAATTCAAAATTCAAAATTCAAAATTCAAAATTCAAAATTCAAAATTCAAAATTCAAAATTCAAAATTCAAAATTCAAAATTCAAAATTCAAAATTCAAAATTCAAAATTCAAAATTCAAAATTCAAAATTCAAAATTCAAAATTCAAAATTCAATATTCAAAATTCAAAATTCAAAATTCAAAATTCAAAATTCAAAATTGAAAATTCAAAATTCAATATTCAAAATTCAAAATTCAAAATTCAAAATTCAAAATTGAAAAATTCAAAATTCAAAATTCAAAATTCAAAATTCAAAATTCAAAATTCAAAATTCAAAATTCAAAATTCAAAATTCAAAATTCAAAATTCAAAATTCAAAATTCAAAATTCAAAATTCAAAATTCAAACTTCACAATTCAAAATTCAAAATTCAAAATTCAAAATTCAAAATTCAAAATTCAAAATTCAAAATTCAAAATTCAAAATTCAAAATTCAAAATTCAAAATTCAAAATTCAAAATTCAAAATTCAAAATTCAAACTTCACAATTCAAAATTCAAAATTCAAAATTTAAAATTCAAACTTCACAATTCAAAATTCAAAATTCAAAATTTAAAATTTAAAATTCAAAATTCAAAATTCAAAATTCAAAATTCAAAATTCAAAATTCAAAATTCAAAATTCAAAATTCAAAATTTAAAATTTAAAATTTAAAATTCAAAATTCAAAATTCAAAATTCAAAATTCAAAATTCAAAATTCAAAATTCAAAATTCAAAATTCAAAATTCAAAATTCAAAATTCAAAATTCAAAATTCAAAATTCAAAATTCAAAATTCAAAATTCAAAATTCAAAATTCAAAATTCAAAATTCAAAATTCAAAATTCAAAATTCAAAATTCAAAATTCAAAATTCAAAATTCAAAATTCAAAATTCAAAATTCAAAATTCAAAATTCAAAATTCAAAATTCAAAATTCAAAATTCAAAATTCAAAATTCAAAATTCAAAATTCAAAATTCAAAATTCAAAATTCAAAATTCAAAATTCAAAATTCAAAATTAAAAAATTCAAAATTCAAAATTCAAAATTCAAAATTCAAAATTCAAAATTCAAAATTCAAAATTCAAAATTCAAAATTCAAAATTCAAAATTCAAAATTCAAAATTCAAAATTCAAAATTCAAAATTCAAAATTCAAAATTCAAAATTCAAAATTCAAAATTCAAAATTCAAAATTCAAAATTCAAAATTCAAAATTCAAAATTCAAAATTCAAAATTCAAAATTCAAAATTCAAAATTCAAAATTCAAAATTCAAAATTCAAAATTCAAAATTCAAAATTCAAAATTCAAAATTCAATATTCAAAATTCAAAATTCAAAATTCAAAATTCAAAATTGAAAATTCAAAATTCAATATTCAAAATTCAAAATTCAAAATTCAAAATTCAAAATTCAAACTTCACAATTCAAAATTCAAAATTCAAAATTTAAAATTCAAACTTCACAATTCAAAATTCAAAATTCAAAATTTAAAATTCAAAATTTAAAATTTAAAATTCAAAATTCAAAATTCAAAATTCAAAATTCAAAATTCAAAATTCAAAATTCAAAATTCAAAATTCAAAATTCAAAATTCAAAATTCAAAATTCAAAATTCAAAATTCAAAATTCAAAATTCAAAATTCAAAATTCAAAATTCAAAATTCAAAATTCAAAATTCAAAATTCAAAATTCAAAATTCAAAATTCAAAATTCAAAATTCAAAATTCAAAATTCAAAATTCAAAATTCAAAATTCAAAATTCAAAATTCAAAATTCAAAATTCAAAATTCAAAATTCAAAATTCAAAATTCAAAATTCAAAATTTAAAATTTAAAATTTAAAATTCAAAATTCAAAATTCAAAATTCAAAATTCAAAATTCAAAATTCAAAATTCAAAATTCAAAATTCAAATTCAAAATTCAAAATTCAAAATTCAAAATTCAAAATTCAAAATTCAAAATTCAAAATTCAAAATTCAAAATTCAAAATTCAAAATTCAAAATTCAAAATTCAAAATTCAAAATTCAAAATTCAAAATTCAAAATTCAAAATTCAAAATTCAAAATTCAATATTCAAAATTCAAAATTCAAAATTCAAAATTCAAAATTCTAAAATTTAAAAATTCAAAAAATTTATAAATTCAAAAATTCAGTTCTATGAAAAAAGCTGAGTTTCCAAAATACAAGAAAAAAGCTAAGTTCCAAATCCTATTAACTGAATGTTCGTATAATGGACACTCTACTGTCCCACAGTCGACAATGACAAGCCCTTTGAAATCGACCGACATTCCCACCAACCCTCTTCAGTCATTCTGTTGCTCTGTATCGATTACACCCGCCTGTATCCAAAGATACAACACTTATCCGTGCCGGCACTTATAATGTCGGTTAGAGGCTATAAAACTAAATTGACTTATAATACGATTGAGTGGTGAGCTCGCAAGTGGTACTTCAGAGCACAGAAACCTCAAGATGGAGCAGAATTATGTATCTTGTATCCATCCACCTCACATCCATCACCAACGTATGAATGTTGGTTTTATTCAAGCTGTTGTTGCTATCTTGAGGCTAGAGATACTACACATTCGGGTCAGTGTCGGATTAACCTGGTGGCCCTTTTTTTCTACGGGTATATGACCAATGTCCATTTGAGCTGCGCGGCTGCGTTCCAATATGTATTCGACTTGACTTTGATAGACGACAGATTGATATAGTGTCAGAATTAATGGTTACATGCCGCTACCATGCTTCTTGTGATAATTTGGAGCGGAAAAACTAGTTACGCGGCCGTGATGGATCTTTTTATTATTTTCGTGACGATTGAATGGCTTTTTGTTTTTCCCATAAAGACATTTTCACTTTTCTTGATGTTAGATAGTGGAGCTCATTGGAAATTTAGATTACATTCACCATTAAACATGTAAAGTGGACACAATCCAAAGCAGCAGGTGAATGATCTGTGCGGTTGAGGTGCGAAATGTTTTGTCGTGGGCGAACAAAATGAATGTTGAAATTCTTGTTTTAATGAAACTGTGCTTCTCAAATTAGGTGCTGCGTTCCTTATTACGGTTTGATCAGAATGTCAATGACTTGTATAATGATTCGGACATTAATTAGGTCTTTGGTGACAATTTTGGTATGGTGGATGGTGGAGAAAGTTGATCGAGCCTAATGATGATTTGTTTGATGAGTTCTGGAAATTAGGCGTATCATTAAATGAACTTCAAGCTGAAGAAAAAATTGTTCACGAAACGTATTGAGTATGAACTAAAGAGTGCACGCAGGAAATGTCTTAAATAGTAAAATGAACTGTGCCCATATTTCTTCCCGCTCGGACAGTATGTACCAATTTACGAAACGCAAAAAAAAACTTATCTCCAGGAGAAAATCCCCCGAAAAATCGCCACTAAAATCCTCCAAAAAACTACTCCACCACTAAGATTGTCCATATTAACTGCAATGGTCTGGATTGATTGACCGATGTTGTATATGGTTGCGCCCTATACCTAGCGCCTGTGATTGTCTTGAGGGCCATTTTTTGCAAACTAAAGAAGCAATAATTATTATACGTACAAGCCAACACTTCGAATTATTGAAGTTATATTTAGTAAGTCGTATCAATCATATGAGCCAAAAAAAATATAGTGACATACAAGAGTCGTCATAGACTATCAGATTAATCGTCAGACTATCTAACATTATATTGATCGTCAGATCTCAAATGGAATGACGCTGTGTACGGTAATTGTATACAATTTTAATGATCTGACCATATTTTTCCAATTTCGGCTAGGCTTTTGTGGGATGTGACTACTAACAAATTTTGACAGTATTTGTATGGATTTCTAGGACTGTCTGGTACTTCCCTTGGATCAATGTCTCTCTGCAAAAAAAATCCTTTTGGGCCTAAGGATTGTTGATTCAAGACATTTTCATTAATATTGTGTATTGTGGGGAACTCCTTTAAGAAAATCCTTAAATTTGCCTTCATGTAAGTTTCACGACAAAAAAAAAGACAGTTCATCCTGATCGAGTTAAGCAACAGTATTGAGATAACCATTCTGTTCGCTACGACCAAATCTAAATACTATTTTGAATTTCCTATAAATTAGGTATCATACAAAGGCTGCAGTTGCAGTTAAATATTGGCATTTACTTCAATTTAAACGAGGATCTACCGTAAACCTGCTGTAAAAGGCAGAAAATCCTTTAAAACTAATTGTTGAAATTGGGCAAAGTGCTGTAAAGTAAAAGCGGACAAACAGCGAAAACCGATTACACCGAGACAAAAGAGAAATGCGACCGCTCTCGTTGAAATGCTGAAGTGAACAGACAGGTTTATTGTAATCGTAATGATAATACAGTTCAACTCGAACATTCTCAACACTTTCGATAGAACATCAATCCAAAATATCATTACATTTGTTGATTCTAAATTTACGTTGACATTTCTATGTTCTATGAGCCATTTCAAAATCCAATTCGAAAGAAATAAAATTTTTAAAAATATTTCATCTTGAAATTAGAAATCGCTTCGTTAAAAATTTTCATTTTGTAGCCATTCCAATCAAGCTTCGAAGTCGCTCAAATCTCTCGCGTAACAACGTTTTAGTAAACACGTCCGCTAATTGTTCCTCAGTTGTGACATATTCCAAATCAAATGCGCCGTTTTCATATCTCTCCCTGATGAAGTGATAGCGCACGTCGATGTGTTTGGTGCGCTTATGAAATTCTGGGTTCTTAACCAACCTAATGGCGCTTTGATTGTCCATGTAGAATTGAACTTTACTCGTCTCTCCAACCAAGTCGTCCACCAACTTTCTTAGCCAGACCAGTTCCTTTACAGCATCGGATGCTGCCATGTATTCAGATTCTGTCGTCGATAGTGCCACCGAACGTTGCCTTCCAGAAAACCAGTTCACCGGCCCATTGTTAAATAGAAAGATGCTACCCGATGTCGATCTTCTTGTTGATAGATCTCCCGCGTAGTCCGCGTCGCTGAACACAACTAAGCCGTCTTTCCTTTCTCCTTCAAAAAAGATACCAAAATTCATCGTTCCTCGCAAGTATCTCATGATTCGCTTTACGATGTTGACATGTGCGTTCCTAGGTTTTTCCATAAATCGACTTGCTACCCCGACGGCAAATCTGATATCCGGTCGAGTTACAATGGCCAGATGCATCAGACTGCCCACATCTTCTCTGTAGAGAAAGTTTTGATTGTCTTCTGAGTCGCCAAATGCCGCCGCCATTTGATTGTTGTCCAAAGGCGTCGTAACGGTTTTACTCTCCATCATGCCGAATCTGTTGAGAATCTTGTTTAAATATACAGCTTGCGTAACCAACATACCTACCTCCGTTCTGTCTGTTGAGTTCGAAGCCCAAGAATACATCAGCCTTCGTCGCCTTCACATCAAATTTCTCGCGCAGATGTTTGATGACATGCTCAATATCTTCCTTGCGATCTGCAGCCAGCAACCCGTCATCCACATAGATAGCCAAGATGACTTTTCGTCCAGCCTCTCCCTTCACAAAAATGCATGTGTCTCCTTGCGTTGCCACGAAGCCAAACTCTCGAATGAATGCAGTGAACACCTGATTCCAGCATCTTGATGCTTGTTTGAGCCCGTATATACTCTTGTTCAGCCTGCAAATTCTTCCCGTGTTGTCATCGAAACCTGTGGGTTGACACATGTGTACTGCCTCGTTCAGAAGCCCGTTGAGAAAAACAGTCTTAACGTCAAACTGCCAAAGTTGCATCCGCTTCGCTGCCGCCACAGAAAGCATGAGTCGAATTGATGTGTATTTCGCTACGGCGCTGAATGTTTCCTCGTAATCTATTCCGTACTCTTGTGTAAAACCTCTGGCAACGAGTCGAGCCTTGAATCTCTTGACGCTTCCATCTAGCGCGTATTTAACCTTGTACACCCATTTATTAGCCACAAGCTTCGGCGATGTTCCCTTTACGCTCACCAGCGACCAACAGTTGTTTGTCATCAGCGACTCGTACTCTTCCTGCATCCCCATCTGCCACTGCTTCTTGTCCGGCGATTTCATCGCTTCTTCAAAAGTTTTTGGCTCATTCACGTAAATGGCCACAGACGCTGCCGGCTGACTATCAGAACTTACTATTTTTCTCCCCTCGCCTCGGGTTCGGTGTTGAATTATATTCTGCTCGGTCATCGAACACCAGCCTTTACTCGCGCGCTGTGACAGGTGTTCATTATCGCTTGTGTTTTCGTCTTCTGCCCCTGGTCCATCTGAAGGCGACTGCAAATGTGTGGAAATGTCATCATGCGAAGCCTCCTCCGACGTTTCCTCCGCCGGCTCTTCGTTCGCATACTTCAGTGCGGTGATTTCGTTTTCAGACGGGCCAAGTGTGTCGTTTTCAGACGGACCAGGCACGTTGACTTTTTCGACGAATCGCACGTTGCATGCTACTTCCACCTTCTACGTCTTCGGGTTCCATACGCGGTAGCCTTTTAAATTTTCGTCATACCCGACAAAAATGCATTTAGTTACTTTTACATCCAATTTACGTCGACGTTCTTTCGGAATATGCACATACATCTTCTCCGAACACGTGCAGGTCGTGCACTTTAGGCGTCTTTCCACACCACAGTTCGTATGGTGACTTGCCTTTCACACTGCCCTTTCCGGTTCTGTTGAGTACAAAAGTAGCAGCGCTGACTGCTTCTGCCCAGAATTTCATGAATCATAGTCCTCGCTGCTTCGATTATCGTTCTATTCTCCCGCTCGGCCGCACCATTCTGTTCCGGCGTATAGGGTACGGTGCGTTGATGTCGAATTCCGTTTGCCTCCAAAAGCTTCATAACATCTTTATTGACGAACTCCTTGCCATTATCACTTCGGAAACATTGCAGTTGATGGCCTGTCGATTTTTCAGCCATCTTGATGAATACTTGAAGACGACTCGCCACTTGCGATTTCTCTTTCAAAAATAAACAAAACGGAAAGGCGAAAAATCATCCTGAATCAGAAGCACGTACCTTGCGCCGCCCAGCGATGTTATCTCCATCGGTCCACACAAGTCCGCGTGCACGATTTCGCCACATCTCACTGCTCGATCTTTGCTGCTCTTGAAGTTGCCACGGTGTTGTTTGCCAGCCAAACAAGCTTCGCATGTAAAATCATCCTCTGCGTAGTTGACACCATTTGCCTTTAACACTTCCCGAACGTGTGGTAGATTTTGGTGACTCAAACGCTCGTGCCATTTGCGCAGCGATATCTTCGGTGTGGATAAATATGCCTTACTTTCGTCGGCCACGATGTTCTTAAAGCGCATCTTAAAAAGATTTCCCTCACGGACTCCCACTGCAGCGATGCCCGTTCTGTCACTCAGTTTGCATCCATTGTTGTCTGAGGTTAACCGGAATCCCCTATCCATGGCCCGAATCGCAGAAAATAAGTTACAGCGAATTCCAGGCACGTAAAGTACGTCCAGCCACTGTTTCTTCGCCCACTCTTTGCCATTATGACACATGACTTCAATTACTCCGCGGCCGTGTGCTTTCATTGTTCCACCATTCGCAACTCGTATTTCGGATTTCGGACTTAGCTCTTTAAACTCAATAAAAATCTCCCGCCTGCTGCTCATGTGGTCCGTCGCACCTGTATCCAACAGCCAATCGTCCGCCTTTCCATTGCCCGCATCGCACACTAAAGCTCCACCACTCCATTGCGATGAGCGACTTTGCTCTTTATCTTTTTCGGGACAATCACGATTGAAATGTCCGATCTTGTGGCATCTAAAACATTTTAAATCGCCTTTCGATTTCTCCTTGTGAGAATCAGCTTTGCCTTTTTTCTCCGACTTGCCTGCCTTCGCACTCTTTACTGCCATCCTTTGCCTGGCTAGCAATGCCTCAACCGTTTCACCGCACTGCGCCGCATGCCGGTCTTCTTCAACGATTAGTCTGGCCCGCAAATTATCGATTGTTTTTTCAGCCTTCGGTGTTGACTCCCATGCACAAGCGAATGCTGCATGCTCCTCAGGCAGCCCTGTAATTATTCGCGCCATTAACAGTTCCTTTGGCAAATTACTTCCACATGCCTTGAGTTTGTGTGCCATATCCTCCACTCGAGCTATGTAAGCGGTCATGCTCTCCGACGATTCTTTCTTCGAAGCAAACAATTTTTCGTAAATAACCATCGTCATCACTTCGCTTCGCTGTCCAAAAACTTTTTCCAATTTCTGCCACATAGCTCTCGATGTTGTTGCTGTCTGAATATGTGTGAGATGCTCGTCACTTATCGAAGTCCCGATTATTTTCTTGGCCCTTTTATCAGCCTTAATCCACGCTTCTTGCGCAGCCACATTCCCATCGACGAGTGCTGGCTTAAGTTTCGAGCCATCCACGATGTCATCACGTCCATTGAATCCAAAATTAGCTCCATTTTGAATTTTCACACAGCGAACTGTTCGGCACTCGACAACTTTTCGATTTTCAAACTCTCGGAGTCCATTTTTACAATGCTGATTAAATCGCGATCACACAAATGTTCGTTCCACGATATATTTGCGTTTCTATACGTTCCACGATATATTTGAGTTTCTATACGATATTTATCGCGCAGCACTTGAGCTTATTTCTGGGCCCATAACCTGTTGAAATTGGGCAAAGTGCTGTAAAGTAAAAGCGGACAAACAGCGAAAACCGATTACATACCGAGACAAAAGAAAAATGCGACCTCTCTCGTTGAAATGCTGAAGTGAACAGACAGGTTTATTGTAATCGTAATGATAATACAGTTCTACTCGAACATTCTCAACCCTAATTACATACATTTTCCTCAACATCCACTTTCCAGAAAAAAATTTTTTGTGTTCAAGGACATCTTTTACATAATAAGTGTCTTAACTAAAATACTGAGCACCTTATCATTGACAACTCATATGAAATTTACTCGTCAAGTTCTTTGATTTGTGTAACCATACGGCCATGTCCGATAAAAACTACAAAAAGTCGACTTTTTCAAATCTTCGGGACACCCTGTCATCTTTGCCGTACCAACTTCTAAATATTTCGTGCTAAAGACTGTTGCCATTCTAGACGTTCCTACCACTTTCATGACGATCGGTTGAACCGTTCGCGAGTTATTTAGTGAACAGACGGACGGACAGTCGTACGGACAAAATCGATTTCATAAGTGTTTTTTTTTTTTTATTTCTAAAAAACCTGAAAACCGGGTTTTTGTAAAAAACACTGGACCCTGGGTTACAAAAACCGGGTCATGTTTAAAAAAAGCGGCCTCTGGTTAAAACACCGGGTGTTTAAAAAAACCGGCAGATGCCGGTGCACCGGGTGTGGTACCGGGTGTTGAAGAAAACCGGTATCTGATACTGGTGCGTTCACTCAGCCGTTTATAGGCTACTTCGGGTCAACGTTACATTGCATATAGAGTTTCAGAGTGTTTATGATATTGCAAGCACAAATATTCCTGGACCACGCCGAGATTCGATTTCCGGACCTCTAGATTACTAGCATCGTAGAGTGCGACTCAATCAGGTGAGCCACAGAGCGTACATCTGCAAAATTTTCCCTGTATGCAGTCCACATGTTATTTGTTGTAGTTTTTCATGTATCTGGCAATCTTTAGTATAAACATCACTCGAAAATGGTCTAGATGGTGTATGCAACTCTTTAAAACAACCTTGCACCTTGATATCCATATCGCCTATGCTAAGAGTTAGCCCTATGTTTTTGTGCAGCTTTTAAAAATATTCCGGTTGCTGCCGCTCCCTTTTCAGTAAATTTTCCTGTACTGCCAATGGTCAGTACATACTTCCAAATATTAGAATCTCGATTCAAAGTCCATTCAAGTATGACGACCTGCAGTGGTCCCCCTTTCATTTAAAATAATTACACACAAGAATCTTCACATTGTACTCCCTTGGATACCATTACAAAATTCTCTCTACCATTTTCCTTTTTTGTAGAATTTCCTTAAAATCATTTCGTACATCGTCATCATCATCCTTTTTGAAAAATTGTTGGTCCATTTTCCGCGCGAGCTAACAAGAAAGAAAGACCGTACCCAACCGACAACAAGAGAAAGGGTCTTCCACTCTCTTTCTCCGAACACACAACAATTTCATAGAACGATTGTATAGTCAAGTGGCCACATGGGGAGATGAATGGTGTCCTCATCGTCCTCCTGCATATGACTAAGACGACCCAGAATAGAATAAAACTAAACGACCACCACATATACCCTCGAATGAAATTACATGCATTTTGTAGATTTCGAGTGTGTTCTTCTATATAATATTCACTTTCTGATGCAGAATAATAGCTTCCCTGTGGCCTCAATGATACAGCCATTATCCTTTTTTTTTCTAGTCTGTTTAGTTGAATATTGAAGAGAGTGACGGATTTAAATTGGCCTCACCTACTGTGTGGAGGGTTTATACGTAAAAAGGGATAAGATTGCATTTAGAAATCTTCTTCTTGAAATCCTTTCACCTTACTCCTTTCTCCAAAGAAAAAGAAAGTCAGAATGTGATTGCGGAGATTTCATTTTGAATAAATAAATTTTTAAAAAGGCCAAATGGATTCTTTATGCATTGGTACGATAGTGCTGGTCATTTTATGGACTTTCTCAACGACCAGCCATTATTCAAATAGAATGTCTGTATTTTTTTTTTATAATTCAATAAAAAAAAGGTTAAAGCACTTTGTTTTATTACCAGAGAATGCCTCCTTTTTGGAATTGCATTATTATAGCGTATTGCACCCGGCTTTGGCGTTACAACAAGTGCCAATTAAAATATTTCGCTAAATCATCAACTGTATTGCGATACACAGGCGATTTGCTTGCAATCAAAGGTGCCAATTAAAGTTCGTTTGTATGAATTGCATTCTGTATGTCACTCGTATCGTATAGAATTCTGTTGGTAATAGTTAGATCCCAGACGCATGCAGTGTTGCTTTACTATGGTGCCTACATATGCATTTGAAGTTTTGTCTGTAGAGTAACAACTCCGTTGCTAATGACATTTTATTTTGCATTTGGCAATTCCGTAATTGTTTCGAGCTACCGTGGTCAATATTGTCAAATGTCTCTCGGATTCCTAAACAGCCTACGAGTAGTCAGTAGCCAATTAAGGTGCCATTCTATCAATCGAAATGTTGCCGTTGGATTGACTGGACTGAGTCCTGAAATATACAAAACGTTTTATAATGGAGAGTAGTTTTGTAAGACCGATTTTACATATGTGCCTTAGGCAAAAAGTTAAATTTCTAAATTGCAGTTTCGCGTTTTTAGCATTCTGGTTAAGGATGGAAGAAACGCTAATGTTTGGATTGAAAACACAAAAAAAAATATTAACATGTTTCCACGGCAGACTAGTGAAAAAGGATTTTAATTGTCCTAACAATAAATTTCACAAAATAGTTATGAGATTGATTGAGGCTTTAATTATACCTACACTCTATGAAATTTTTACTCTTATAATAGAAGGAAACTTTGTTTCCTTCTATTATAATAGTGAAATTACTCTGCAATCTAAATTTGCAAATCAAGTGTAATTTTACATAAAAAATGTTTAAAAAATTACTCCAATATATTAGCAAATTTACACCGCGCTATGTGTAAAAACACTCCGTAATAAACACTCTTTTTTCGTTGTAAAGATTTAAGTGGCGAACCTTTACAAACAATATAGTTATCAATAAAACTATTTAAGGATAAGGATATATAAAATATAAACAAGTATCGGTCGAGTTTTGCTGATCAGTTTTTCGTCTACATGGGAGGTTGCAATATGGTCTTTTTTGTGCGATCTGTACACTTGTTATTCTTCTCAGTACCGTAACTCAGCCGTTTATAGGCAATTTCGAGTCAACGTTACATTGCATATCATTTCGGAGTGTAATGTTGCAAGCACTAAATATTTCCTATCCGCACATGTACGGAAATTTTGGACCACGCCTAGATTCGATCTCGGGACCTCTAGATTACTAGCATCGTAGAGTGCGACTCAACCAAGTGAGCCACAGAGCGTATACACATGAGTTCTAAATGCAGAGAATTTACACTGTGCTAAGTACAGCCGATTGAAGTTTGACAACTGGAGACCACGCTACAAAAAATGAGTAAAACTTCAACTGCACGTTGTAAAAATACACCACAAATCTGAACTTTACACATAAACGTTGTAAAAATGCACCAGAAAATCTGAATTATACACAAGTGTAGCGTAAAAATACATTTCACACCGATTTTGGTGTAATTTTCTTATTTTACACAGAAATTGTTGAAAAATGCACTCTGTATGTGATTATAAGCGGGAAAAAGTGTAAAGTTACCGCATTTTCAGCGGAAATTTAAATTCACTTTTTAGAGTGTACATTAATTCAATATTTTTGATATTGTTCAAAATATTTCGGGCAACACGGGCTATTCACATATGAGAGCCTCCGATTTCGAAAAGAAATCTCTTGCTATTTTTAATTCAACTAAAATGATTACTTCGATGACTAGTGCCTAGCTCTTAGAGAATCACATTCACAAAAATATTACGAAAATTACTATTTAGCGCATGGACATGAACCAAGCTAAAATGTTTGCTTTTCGTCTCACATTGAAACTGTAATCTAGAAGAAAAAATCTTAAAATGTTGTATATGCCTTGACCTGATATTGAGCAATCGTCTCAACATCATCTACACGGAAAGAAAACTTCCTAGTTAGTTTTTAAAAAAAACAACAAAGATTTGCCCGAAACTTTCACGAAGTAAACTACCGCCACTAAATCCGGATCGATTCTGCTTTCAATTAGTCCTGAATATACGCGATATGTGCGAATTTCGTAACCATTTACTTTTAGATTTAACACCTTCAAAAAATATGATACGATAATTTTGTGCTTTTGTAAAGCTTCACATTTTTAATTAAATAAAAGGAGGTTTCTTCACTGCAGTAAAAAAATATTAAATATGTAAAAATTTACAGTAAGCTAATGGTACGATGTTTCGTGTATCCAATATGGGACATCCTCTATATACAAACTGACCATTCCACCTAAGCGCGTTTTTTTCGCATTTACCTCTGAACACACCCCTGGTCAAGCTATCTTCCCAGCAAGATTTATGTAACTTCTGAAGAGTACAATCTGCTGTGTGCGTGAAACCAGGGACTGAAAGTAATGAAAGTCGACTCGAACGGAATCACATAGGGATATTGCACGCCAAACCGCAATGACCCCCCTCCATTCTTTTCCTTCCTTGCTTCCATAAGTTCCGTTGCGTCTTTCTACGAGCGAAGAGTATAAAAATTACTAAAACTCGCTAGAAAGTAAGTCGGTTATGCTAGCTTAAATTATGTCCTTTAGAAAATATTCTCTACATACTCCATAAAAAAAATAGTTGGCTTTACCGAACATGAATCGAGATTTATTTGAGAAAATGGCAAAGCTTTAAATACTCGGGAATCCATAACACTTACAGCCCAAGTGCCTGATTTATAACCCTATACATATCAAGCTGTATTGGTGGTTGAGTCTGTGTAATGCGACATCACAAACAACTTTTTACCTCTTTCTACCGAAGTTAATTTAGTCTGACAGTTTTTACTCCCAATGTTGTTTTGACTAACCTGTATGACAATTTTTCTATCATCTGTTCAAAATTTGGCGCAAATTAATTAAAAAATAGTGGGTACTTTGTCTAGTTTTGAATTTAAGAAATTTTGAAAAACAAAAAAATACCGCCAAATTCAAAAGCGTCGGAATCCTTCAAATCGCAGAAAAAAAAAGCTGCTAACTTCAAGGAGTCGTGTGACAGCTGTTCGCGGAGTATCAGGGTTGTCAAGCGGACACGGCGACAGGCGATTTTCTAACCTTAAATTTTTTTTACAGATATGTCAATAGCTATTGCAGTTGGAAGCCGTTTAGGAGAGGGCTGAGGTAATTGGCTGAAATCTGAAACTTGTAGTTTTCAGCAATTCGCTAATTCGTTCAGGAGATATAGACAAAAGTATGCCCAACCTGAAGGGGAACTGCTTTGATAATGTTTCCTTTTCCAATCGTTATTCTTCCATCGAAGGTGGAAGTATTTGAGTATGGTAAGTCCATGAAGAGATATAGACAAAATCTGGGGAAAATTAACTGCCTTCATTACCTTCCAGCGAATTTTTCATACGCTTCATGATCTTTTCGGAGAGGTGGTCATTTAATACTTTAATGGGGAGGAGTATAGGTGATGATAATTTTACTGAAAGACTAAGACAATGTTACAGATGCTTCAATAGGGATTCTGCTGTTGAGGGTCGCAGTCATTTAGCTGGTGATTCAAGCGAGAGACGAAAATGATAAAATACTATCTCCAAAATTTTACATGTGTTAATAGTTGTTTTGTAGTTCGGGGTGGAAACTAATCTGAAAGGTTTAATATACCAAAATGCGTTGACCTGCTCAGCATAAATGGGCACAAGTATGTGTAGAAGACCTGTCTTCATAATTTTCCTCATTGTGAATTTTGTGCATACTTCTATAGTTATTTTTCTATTCAGGGTAGAAACCAATTTGGTGGGTCTTAATAAAAAATCACACATAGCTATTGAAAAATGCGAAAAATTCACAATAATCAACAATTCACAATGATTTCTTTTTGACATGCTTCTTGCTGCATTTCCTGAAAGTGTTAACGGATTTTCTAACATTTCCCCTTCCCAAATGGTTTCCACCCCCAATAGCAATTTAAGTGCTGAAACCGGTGATAAATTCGGAATGAGCAAAATTATGCAGACAATGTTTTTTCAAATAGTACGCCCTGCACTTCTTGAACGAATAACTGGATTTCAGCGAACAAAAGCTAGATTATTGGTCTCCACCCAGAATAGTACAATAACTATCGATTGAAACACGTGAACAATTCACAATGAGCAAAATTGTGAAAACAGTTCTTTTTCACACACACTTGTCTGTATCTCTCTCCTTAGCAGATAAGTGATTTTTTATTAAGACCCACCAAATTGGTCTCTACCCTGAATAGAAAAATAACTATAGAAGTATGCACAAAATTTATAATGAGGAAAATTATGAAGACAGGTCTTCTACACATACTTTTGCCCATTAATGCTTGGCAGAAGTTGGAGAAAATTGAGATGGGAAAAAAGATTGTTTTTGGGTCAAATCACGCAAAATTGACTATGAAGCTCTGTAAATACCAAACATTTTATCCGATTTTAGTCTGGTTAGTTTTATTTTACAGGTAAATTTGTTGGCTGTAATAATCATTTTATTTCCCTATTCTAGATATTAGGCTTTAAGTCGTGCAAGAAAATGATTTGTTCATAAATCTTTAAAAGCCTGTGGCAGCTAAAGGGTTAAGCTGAGAGGGTATGTTCCGTACAACTTTTTTGCTGGAAACCAACTGAGGAATCATAATCCGGTGCGTTTATGCGGCAGTTTCCGGACACCCTGTATATCTATAAAAAAAAAAATTAAGATCCCGGAATTCGCTCAAAGTAGCCAAAGAATAGAAAAAATAAGCTGCTTTCAAAACTTTGTGGAAAAAATCTAAGTGGAAAATTTACAAAAATACGCTAATTAGTACATTGCAACGTAATTCAAAATCAGCTAATTTGATGGTAGCCTTTTTGCACATAATTTTTCCTAATTATTTGATTTCGAGAAATTTGCAGCAATGTGTGTATTAAAAAAAAACACCAGAATAACTATAAATAAAAGGATCTTTTGGCCACTTTTTTTTAACACGTTCACTGTACGGCCGGTTTTCATTTTCACCGCCATTGCCACCACGTCTTACGGAAATCCGGCAATTCTTTCATGAAATACAGAAAGACATTATGTGAAAGAAAACTGCCTTTAGAATTTTGCTCATTGTGCTTTGTTGGCATGTTTCAACACAAATTGTTGAAATCTTGACTTATCGTTCCATTCTATACACCAACTGCGGTGCATCTCTGTAGTATTTTTGGCATGGCAACTTACCAGCTCTATGGGAACTACGCGGAACTTTGTCTGTTGGAGGAGAAGAGCCCCCTGCGGGAGATATATCGAGTTATTCAATTTCGGAAATGTCACATTGGAATCTTTGCATTGAGACCTCTAAGCGTGTATAGCTCAATCGGTAGAGTTGCTGACCTTGTGACAGAAGGTCGGAGGTTCGAATCCCGATTGGGACGAAACTTTTTTCCCTCAATTTCCTCAATTTTTGGTATTTTTTCCCAAAGTTTTGTGGTTTCGTACAGATAGACACACTCATCAGGTCTTGTGTCTGTTGTCTATCTGTGCACAAGACGACCACTTGAATTTAGCGGGAGAATTCTATGGAGATTTGATTTGCCGTGAAAGCGTTTACCAATATGACGCTCGACCGTTCAGACATGTACCGCAATTGGTGTATAGAATGCAACGATAAGTCAAGATTTCAACAATTAGTTATTACACCCACGAAATTTCGGAACCAGAATTAATACAATAATTGTAATGTTTCAACAGTTATTCATTGTAGAGACCATACTGCTGTTCCGGCCGGCGCTTTGTGTAGACCCAGGGCCGGCCCTAGTTGTGGGCGAACTGGGCGGTCGCCCAGGGCCACCACTGTCAAGGGGCCACCACGCTATGGACCCTAACTTTTCAGGGGCCACCACTCGGAAAGTGCTTGACTCTCTAGGGGCCTCCACGCAACAAGAAAGGCAAAACATACCTAATGCAAAATGAGGTTGCAAACACTCTTGATGTTTCAAAGCTTATCGGAAATTTTGAAATGTCCGACCTCCAAAAGCTTCAGGTTTACCCTGAGTTTATTCTACAAAAAAAAATTAAAATTGCTGTGGAAACAGGCGATTTCCGAAATTATAGAAAAATTTGATTCGATTGAAAAATTCAAGCAATGCATACGAGCAAAATTTTCAAAAATTGCTTTAAGTTTTAAAGTTCTAACGCTTAGGCTGCCTACTATAAGTACTACGATATGTCTACCGATAATGAGTATAACACAGCCAAAGATATGGAAACCACAGAAACAGAGTTGAAAGTCTTAAAAAATTGGTCAAGTCACAGTGATCACAGCCTTTTCCCTAGTCAAACATTAAAAATACCATTCATTTGACGGATGGTATCTCATATGTTTGCCGAAGGAAAAGCAGTGATGCATCGCCTCGACCGATTTTCTTATGACTTTGACGCGGGAAAAGCAGTGATGCAACGACTTGACCGATCTTTTTACGACTTTCAAAAAAAAGAACTGTCCCAACGATATAAAGCAGATTAGAAAATTGTTTATGACCACATTTTTCGGGTTTATTTAGAAGCACTAATAGTCCGAGAATTAATTTTTTCTTTCAACGAAAGCTGCACAAAATAATCCAAATTTACCTGTGATTTAACTAATGATGATGAAGAAAGATTAAAAATTCTATAGGGTAAGAAATACGTATTTCTTAAAAAGAGCCAACTGATAGTGGCAGCAGCTTCCAATTTTTGCAAAACGTAAAAGGGGTTTTATGAAACATTTCCAACACTCACCAGTTGTGAATTTTAAAGCATTGTTTTTTTGGCCTATATCTCAAAAGTACGCCTTAATTTTTTTTATTGGCTCACCACGCTCAATTTGACAAAATAAAACGAGTCAGTAAAAATGTTTACGAACCCTGCTTTGTGGCCTATCTTTGTAAATTTTTTATAAGCAAGAGGATAATTTTCATGCTTGCAGTTTCACCTCACTGAACTATACATATATAACGGTGGCTAACATTCAAATGCCTATTTTGAAAAACAGTGGCAATGCTTAGAGTTCCGCGATATCAAAAAGACTGTGAATCACGGATCTAATGTGTGTAAAAAACATCCAGACCAACAAGTTCATACATTGGGGTGCTACATCAACACTGAATAAAACAAACAAAAAAATATTGACAATCAAAAATTAAAAAAAAATTGAAGCTAAAATTTTGTTTAGGTATTGGTTGGGGTCACCATCATCGATTTTTCCCAGGACCACCAGAATACTAAGGCCGGCCCTGTGTAGACCAATCCGGTGACAATTTACTGAAATCCAGCAATTCGTTCAAGAAATACTGAAAGAAATATGTGAAAAAGAACTATCTTCATAATTGTCCTTATTGTGAATGTTTCATATATTTGTCCTGTCACTCCGGTGAGAAACCAATCCGGTGGGGATAAGTTTATTTAAATCCGCTGATACGTTCATAAAATACTGGCAGAAGTAAGCGAAATAGAATCTGTTGTGAATTTTTGCTCATTGTGAATTTTTCGCATGTTTGCATAGTTAGGCAAAAGCCTAATCTGGAAACTCAAAATCATGGAAATCGGTCCAGCTCTTCTTGAGTTATAGATGGTGTAACTAACACATGTACAGTAGGACCCCGAAAATCCGGATATTCTATAATTCGGATTCAGATTAAGCCTCGGACTTTCTTTGATTTTGAAAAATCTATAAGAATTTGATAAAGGCTTTTTTTCTTCATAGTGCCCCTAGATTTAAATAAAAATCTATTTCGGCCATAAAATTTATTATTTCGGTTTAAAACAGTAGTCTGGCTGGTGTAGCGGTTAGTGCGCGTACCTTCGGTGCACAGGGTCATGAGTTCGAATCTCACTGTGGATCATAGTGTTTTTCGAACTCACGAGCTTGTGGCGGACTATGATCTCACTCAGATGTTAAACGAGTACCCATTTATGGGGATAAATAACACTGCTGAGCGTGATGCTGATCTCATTACCTCAACAAAAAGCAGATAAGATCTTGGAAATAGGATGTCACTAACACATCCTGCGGCCTTAGTCCAATGCTGGATTGTCGCGCCTGTTATTTTTTTTTTAACAATTTTGAACAATTTCAGCCGTATACTGAGTCAACGGCTGAAATTGCTCAAAATTCAATTGTTTTAAACCGAAATAATAAATTTTACGGTCTTTGAATCTAGGGCGCACTACGATAAAAAAAACCTTTATCAAATTCTCTACCGGAGTCTATTTGCATTTAGAAAATCCGAAAAATTCGATAATACGGATGGGGTCCGTTCCCAACCAATCTGGATTTTCAGCGCTCTACTACTAAATTCCGCGTTTCATGTTTTTACTCTAAGGATTTATTTTCCTGAGGATCCCAAAAGCACTGAGTACAGACAAGCGAAAGCTGCAACCGAGTTGAATGTAATCAAGAGTAAAGGGTAAAACACGCGAGCTACCATTTATCATGAAAGGTGACCAAGGGCATTTCATTGAAATTTGTGCAAGGAAGATCGTAGGGCGTGGTCTACGTGGTACTCATATTTCGCTGTTTTTACTGATAGCCAAACTGCAATCAAGGATTGCTTTGACCTTCTCTAGGATTTTTCCTCTTTGAACTCTGTATCCATCGAGGGGAACGCAAATGAGCTAGCTATAGTGGGTAAACACATTGCCTCTGAGTCGGTCTCAACTGTTCTACAAAGAAGAAGTTTCGTAAATCCTCTCGATTTCTATAGGTTTAAATTACTAGTTCGTATGTCAGGGTATAGCGAACAATGTTGCAGCCGCTGCCCTGGTTGTTTTAGTGAAACCCCCTAACTATAGTCAACTGGTCAAGTGAAACTACGCATCCTAATTGAAACTTCGTGTTTCCGCTGACATTAATTTGAATTAATTTTTCCTTTTCTACGATAATTATGTACGTACTCGTACGTCAAACAGTAATCGAAGTAATAGTCACTAAATAAGCATGGATACATCCGCACCATTTCGCGAAAAAAAAAATGCAGAAATAGTGCAGTCTACCGTTTCAAGAGTCCGCACAGAAAGACACCAATCACATCGTCCATCGTCGTCACGGCTTTCTATACACGCTCAATGCGCCCTGCTTCACCTGTTTCTTTCTACATACTTACATGAACCTCCTTGGGGCTTATCGCTCAAACTCGCCACTCAGCAGAAATCGCGATAGTACTACGCCAATCAGTTTCCTGGTTTTAATTACTATACTCGCGGTATCTCTTTCTCCATTCCCGATATTCGTGACCATTCCAAAATGACACCTTGTAATTTATAGTGTCTACACACAAATCTTATGTCAAGCAAACATCTATGTGCAAGTCAATACATACCAGAAATACTGTGGTAAAAACTAAAATGATTGCATTTCCTGTCAATAATTTTCATTTTAGCAGATAGAGATTGAATTTGTTTTGTCGGTCGACAAAAAAAGATAGGAGTCAGCGTCAGGTACTCCTAAGAGGCGATCTGGATCTAAGTATCTAGTCTAGTGGAAGCTCTGAGCACTTTACACCGCATCTAATTGAGTTTTGTTATCAAATTAGATAGGTTTGCGCAAGAGATCTCGTTGTTAGCCTGAATGCGTTTGGTCCGTTCGTCCGTATTCAATTATAGAGGTTCTATGGCAATACTTATTCATGAAGGATAGATGAATGTATCTCTAACTCTGCTGCTGGACTGTCCAGTGTCTGCCAATTAGTTTCGATCAAATCAAATCGTACGAGTCAGTGTATGTTTTTACTATTTGGCGCATGTGGATCGTGCAGCAAACTTTTAAACTGTAAAGAATTGATTGCATCAATTACCACGACACCATGACACACTTATGTCGCACACTTGTTGTCATTTTGTCCAGATTGAATTATTCAATTTGATTATATTGGTATGGAGAAAATTAATTGTACATTGGAACCATTTGCGATAATGGTTAATTGGAAAACAAGAGGCATTTATTGCATTCTTTAGGTTGCCAGGAAGTGAATATTTTTGGAAAATTTTGAAGCTAGGAGAATATTAAACGTATTGAAGGAATACCTAGCTTATCGAGTAGTCACCACGAAATCTGAATAGACAAATTTTATGTGGGTAATAGATAAATCCAAAAGTTTTTAAGTGCTTCAAAACTGATAAAAGGACGCGCATTTTATAGTAACTACGCTGGTCGTCAAAATGCTACAGTACCATTAAAGGTGGGTCGAATACAGGGCATTGCATTTTTTTTCAGAAAACCATAGTGTTTGGGTTTCCGACGAAGTTAGTTGTGGGTTTTAACATTATTATCCTTTTCAGTTTCTTAAAAGTTTATCAAATTTTTAAATTTCAAAAGCTGATAATTTACTAAATTTATGAGATTCTTCTTAAAAATTACGAATAGCTTTCGCTTCAAACCGTGTGCTCAAGAACTTTAAATTGCAGATTTATGTAAATCCATCCATATCCTGACTGATCTCAAAATCCGTTTAAAGATAATACCCGAATGGATCGATCCAAACACCCACAAACCCCTTAAATTCTCACTAAAACTTTTATACCTTTATGTCCAACAACATAATCCTCATTTCCACATATATCCTCATCATGCGTTGTTGGCACCAAGAAGCTTTGCATTACTTATACATTCCACCTACTACCTCCCATTACACTCTGAGTTATCCTGGAAACTGTTTAAATGCATTAATTTGGCTTGCATGCATCTAATCGATTCCTTTGTTCAACAACGTCAAGACATTCCACACCCGCACATGCAATCTTCAGTCGTGCGTGCTTCCGATTTACCTACATATACGAGTAGAAGAAAACAGTCTCGACTTTAGGATGCCAAGAGTTCACATCATCATCCCGACCCAACCGACGGCGACGACTATGGCAATTCATTATTCTACTGGCAATATGTTTCACGCAACCCAAATCGATAGCCTGCGGAGGATTCTCACGCAACAGCAAGCTTGAATTGAAATGCCTCGCCACCTCCTGTAGACCTAATAGCCTTTCCGCTGGAGAATATATCTCAAGGTGCAATGAACTCTCAACTTCCAATCATGCCATCACTATCATCAATTCCGGCAAATATGCTCGGAGGATGTTGGTCAGGCCATCCAACTGGGAAGGATATATGTAATCGAATTCGGGAAGAAATAATTTGATCCAAATATCCGTTTTTCTTTCTAGGTTATGTATGGCATATGCTTGTGTGTAAAGAGAACAACTCTTTTGTTATTTATATTATGACCGAAATGAACTCATAAAATTGGGTAGCTTTTCGACAGTCGACACATCAATGCCATGATGTCCTTGATGCTGACAAATTCGGTGAACATGTTCATTTCACGTTTTATGTTTGTTATTAATATTCGATGGAATGTGTATGACACACATAAAAATACAATGAATCTGTTGGGATGTCATATATCGAGAATATGGGGTTCATGTGTTGCGCTTATATCTACATGCGACTTGCAAAAGGATCAAAATGGGGAAATAAAGCGTTCTTGTTTTACGATATGGCCACCGAAATGACATTCCAATGGTTGTTCGGACACCACAGAGGATATTTGAGCGAGAAAGACATTTTTACGAACACATTTTGTAAATTATTTAAAATGCTTATTGCTTTTTGAAATTGCCGGAAAAGTGTGTACAAATGCAATTTAATTTTCAAACTGTTTGGTATCCTTTACTGAAATTTTGTTTGTTTTTAAAACGGGACAACGTGACGTGATGCATTATCAAAATATCGAATGGAGTGAGGTGCAATGAAAACTGAAAATGAATTGAAGTCAATTGCAATGCTGGATATTAGCCCCACAATCTACAGGGTGTTCCATAACTCACCGTCAACCCGGAGGATGGCGCATATTGCATATACTACGATAAAAATATCAAATAAATTTAATTCTCCTGTTCTTACAGTTATAAAATAACTGGCGCGACAGCCGAACATTGGACTAAGGCCACAGGTGCCTTAGTGACTTCCAATTTCCAAAATCATAACTGCTTTTTTTGCCGGGGGGTTGAGATCAACAGCACGCTCAGCAGTGTTATTTATTCCCATAAATGGGTACGCGTGTAATATCTGAGTGAGATCATAGTCCGTCACATGAGTCGTGAATTCGAAAACACCATAAACTGAATTCCTTCAGAGTGAGACTCGATCCCATGACCCTGTGCACCGAAGATGTGCGCACTAACCACTACACCAACCAGACTACTACAGTTTTTACATTTATAAAAAATAAAAAAAACCGCTTTGTTGTGATTATTCACATACTGTAACTGTAAATCTCAATATTTCTGAAATTTTCTTTTTGCACTATAACGGCAATAACATTCCCAAACAAACCTGAAAAAAAAATACTTTTTTAGCTTTGTGAGAAAGCTGATCGTTGTGGAATCGATGGATTTGTAGTTTTTGGACCTCCAGAGGGCTATTTACGTTTTGTATGTTGTAATAAATTATTCAGCTGAAAATACCAGGGAATCTGGTGTTTGAAAAAATACTCAGACTGAAATTGGGGATAATGAAGCAAATGTTTTAACGTTATGGAATCTAGACAGCTTGCGCTAATTTCTAGCCTCTGTGACTTAACAAAGAATATCAAC
Source organism: Microchrysa polita (assembly GCA_949715475.1). Taxonomy (NCBI): domain Eukaryota; kingdom Metazoa; phylum Arthropoda; class Insecta; order Diptera; family Stratiomyidae; genus Microchrysa; species Microchrysa polita. The sequence goes on along the minus strand of OX454418.1, from coordinate 31,096,621 downwards.
TCCCATTTATGCAGACGCTGCTACGGAATGGTATCGAAATTCATATTCGTGAAAAATCATTTTATTTTACTGTCTGGTCAAATATGTCCTTCTCAGGGGCACTCATATTGAAGGAGACTTTCGGCGGTTTGTCAACGGGCACATGATGTACAGATGACCATCTCGCTAAGTTTACCGTTATGAAAAAAAAAATACGTACGTAGCCGTTTGAGAAACATGCATCGTTGGGAACTCTTGACATTTTATTTTGAGCCACTGTAGCTGCAATTTCATTGTAGGTAACATTTCAGTATACGATACAGTAAAAGCGATAACCACTCAAATTAATGAAAATGATTTCATTCTTATCTAAAAGCTACGAGAGCTACCTTCAATGACAACATTCGTCGATGGGGACTACCTTTATATATGTATTTCCGAAAGCCTGTTTGCTTTTCGGACATTCGATCGAGGGTAAGTCCCCCTGGGAATTGTCATAGAGCCTTTCATAAAACATTCTTGAAAATACCATTTGATCGTCTGCCACCGTTAGGAATTTGATACCTTTTGAATTTGATACTTTCCTTGAAATTGCGAAAGCTACGTTCGTACATCACTTGCCAGTACATATTACCATTATCGAAAATCTAAAAAAAACTGTTTTGTAAGTGTTATTCTGTATTTTATAGCGCAGCCAGCGGCACACGAACCGAACGGGACTTTTGGTATCTTGGTAAGAATCTCGAAGGAAGTCTTCGCTTATGCAAAAACCCATAGCTTTCTGGTACCTTTTCTGAAGTAAAATGATTCCTAAATTTACGGGTGTATAATAGTCTTCTCTCTCTATCTTGAAGTTAGAGTTAAGTTGTTCGAACATAAATTGCAAAAAAGTACTGAAAAAGGACATATTTTGAAATTACCACTGTAGCGCCATTTTATAATTTTTTTTCGAAATGCAGTTAAAAATTTGTGAAAATAAAAATTATTAAAATTAGTTCTTTCTTCTTCTTCCTTGCCTCGTTCTTTATACCGCTCCATGGCTTCGCGTTGCTCGACCCGCGGTGTAGGCACATCGCCCGTTTTGGCGATAATATCTCAGCATATTTCTACAGGCAGCTCTATCTTGGATCGTGTCATCGCCGAGACCAATGCGTTGTTGCTGCTTTTTCATTTGACACATCCAGCTGTTCTTCGGTCTGCCTCTGGCCTTGGGTCCATCAAGGGGAACTTCCATTGATATCGCTTTCTTTACGGGGTTCTCAGGCGGACGCCGTTGAACATGGCAATACCAATCCATTTGTCGGTCTTCGAGCTTTTCGGTGATTGGTTGGTCTATGGACAAGCTGCCTCGGATGTAGCTACTCTTGATGTGGTCCCTTTTCGTTACACCAACTGACATGCGTAACATTTTCATTTCAGTCGCTGTCATTTGTTTCGCGTAACCTTCATACATGGTCCAGCATTCTGATCCATACATGAGTGCGGGACGTACAACCGTTTTGTACAACTTGCCCTTTAGCTTCAGTGGCATTTTCTTATCGCAGAAAACTCCAGAGTTTTCTCGCCACGTCATCCACCCAACCTTTGTGCGATGTTTGATGTCATCATCGCATGTAGCTCCGTTGTTCACCATCGAGCCAAGGTACTTGAACTTGGTACAAGACTTAAGCTGCTCTCCTTTGACGTACATATCTGGTATCGGTGCATCTGGGTCTGAGAATGGGCAGCATAAGAACTCAGTCTTTGTTATACTTACCCTCAGTCCATGCTCCTCCAGAATGTCACACCATTTTGCAAGTGCAGCTTGCAAGGTAACGATGTTTGGGCTACTGAGGACTATATCATCGGCAAAAAGGCGAGATATTTCTAGGCCGTCGGATATACGTGTTAATAAGTAGCACATGATGATGTTGAAGAGCAACGGACCCAATACACTGCCCTGGTGTAATTCGACATTCACCGGAAATTCTTCTGATTCACCGGCTGTGCATCTAACCTTAGTCGTAGCTCCATCATGCATGTCTCGTATCATCCTGACGTATGCCTCAGGGACATTAAGTGCTCTCAAGGCCAACCATATCAGATCACGAGGGACTCTATCGAATGCCTTTTCCAACTCGATGAACACAAAGTGCAAGTCCTTTCGTGCTGCTCTATACTTTTCCATTGCAATACGAATGCACTGAATCGCATCGACTGTAGATCGACCTTCAACAAAGCCGCATTGATTGTCATTCAACCGCACAATCTTTCTCAATCGGTTGCAGACAACTCGCTCGTAGATCTTCAGTGTATGAGGTGTTAACTTTATAGCCCTATAGTTGTTGAGTTTGCGTGAGTCTCCCTTGTTCTTATAGAAAGGAAGAAGAAAACTTTCCCTGAAAGCATCAGGCATCGGTTGCCCGCCTTTGATTTTGTTGAAGAGAACTGTGAGCCAGGGCCGGCTTTAGGGTGGGGCGAGCGGGGCGGTCGCCCCGGGCGCCAGGTTTAGGGGCGCCGAAACCCATTTTATTATGTAATTTAATTTATTTTTACAAATTTGTTTGTTACTTAAGACAATTTATTTTGTTTAACTGCTGAATTAGTATGATGTAAGAATACTAATGCCGGCTATAGTACACGACCATCCAAGTATGAATGTATTGTATATAATACCATCAATTTAACGCGCATTCTAATCACAAGTTAATGGGATATTTTTATACAAACCCAAACCTGCGACAAGAATTCTATGTGCAATTTCACAACGTTCACTCAAGGCCGCATGACACAAATTGTCACCTGTATCTTTATAGAAATCAGGTAAGAATTTAGTTGGGAACTAATAATATCAGATTCCCACTTCAGGAATTGACTGCATTCCAAAGATAACCTTTAATTAAGAAAAAGCAGTACACAATTCTAATCAGCACATTCGTTTTCGAACCATTTCCGTTTTTATTTGGAAATGCAATTTCTGGATTATGTTTATGCTTTTGTCTTTATTAAACTTAAGGGCGTCAAAAACCTGACGATTTCTCGGCCAATCGATTGGGCAATCGATCCGCCGGCCGCCCGCACATACATACATTAGGCAATTTATCGGGCAATCTGAAATTGACAGTCTCACGGTCCTCAAGAAACAACACAAAATAGCGAAAATTATATCATTTTTGGCGATGGAAGATGGACATCCATTGCTACTTTTGATGGAGAACAACCGCCACAACCACAGCATGAAGAACGACCACAGGTTTATGTAAAAAAATCAGCAACTGAGAACACATGATTGTCATGACAGCTTGAACGGAAAATTGCACTGGCAATACGTTCCGCACGTCAAATCATAAAATTGAATCCCATGCACCTTCCGATTTATCTCGTAATCAAAATATCTGGCCGATCGATCGGAGGGTCTGTGGCGCCTCTTACGTTTATTGATATTTATGTACATATGTAGAAAAGTTTTTGAATTTTTGTTAATACATATGTATGATGCCACAAAAATTTAAGTGTGTTGTTTGAGGAATAATTTTGTTCTAATTTTGTGGTCTCCGAAGGTATGTTTGAACATTGTTGTCTTTTCTCGCTCAATTAAATTTACTAAAACTACTTGAAAAATAGAAAAGTTTATAAACGTATTTGTAAAATTATTAACTTAATGAACGTTTAAATGTTGGTGATTTAAAAATGAACCGGAGGTACCTACATTGTGTAACTAATGCAAAATAGCCAGGTTTCCCGAACAAACCATTTCTAACCACGGTCGAAATTACAAAATGAAATGGATTTATGTTTTGAAAAATATGGACTACTATACGTAAAATCGATACTGACTCAATTCGGTACCATCAAATTCAACCGTATTTAGAACCATTGGCAAGTGCGTTTACGCAGGGACCAGAGTATGTGAATCAGGAACGCAGTCATTGGAACTGTCCATATTTCCTTAATTTTCGTCTTCTTCGTCAATTCCGCAATTGAAGATAGCAGTGTACTCGTACTCTTGAAAATGATTACTAATTTGAAAAATTTTAACATCGAAAAAGATAAATGGAAAAGTTCAACCTACTTAAGATAGATTTGCTTTCGTCTTCCCATTCAACATGATGAATGTTTGTGAGCTAATATGTATGGTTCCTTATGTTTCTCCGACGTGAGATTGCCTGTTTTATTTTTGAACGATTATAAAACTGGCAATCTACTCTTGCTTACACAAAACTCGCTTTTTATAATATTAACGAAGTAATAATTTTCTAGGACGAATTATAAAAAAATGTGAATGAATAGAGGCATACTTTTCTGTTTGCTTTAAGCAATCAATTGATTGGGAAACACGGGAAAATTAACGTGTTAAAGTTAAAAATAGGTTACAAGGGATAGTTTCAATGGCGGCAAGGCAATGGAGAAATATATTTCCAAAAAACGTTAAAGTTCAAGTTCTATTGCAATTTTTTCGTGTAAGGAAACTATAAGGGGCGCATCTTTCAAGTTCGCCCCGGGCGCCGTTAAACCTAAAGCCGGCCCTGCTGTGAGCCAACTAAGCCCGACATTTTCCATCTTCAACCAAAATTCCGCGGGGATTTTGTCCGGTGCGACTGCCTTTCCGCGTTTCATCTGATGCATTGCCTCCATCTACTCTTCCTCTGAGATATCTTCAATATTTGTGGGATTCGCCTCAACATCTCGAAAAGCTGCTCGAGGAAATTCTTCATTTAGAAGTTCGACAAAATACTCTCGCATCCTGCTACAAATTGCCGTATCGTCAATCAGCAACATTCCTTGCGAATCCTCCATGTACTTTGGCGCCTGTATTTCCCGAGCGTTCCTTCTCCTTTGGGCTGCGACCCTAAATAGCCCGGCGTCGTGCTTAGGTCTCTCGCGCAAAGACGGTTCTTCGGTCGCAGTCTGAGTTTCTAATTCTTGGTAGAATTTCTCAGCTGCCTTCGCCTTTGCTTGAGCTACCAAGCGCTTTACGTTTTTCCGGCATTGCAAATAATTTTCGCGAAGTTGAACCCGTTCGGTTTCACTGCTTGACTCACATTTCGTCCATGCCTTAAATGCGTTCGATTCGGCTTGCACTGCTTCCTTAGTTTCGGTGTTCCACCACCATGCTTCTTTCTTCGTGTGGAGTGGACCTTTCGAAACTCCAAGTGCCTTTTCCGCCTCACTTACTGACATTTCAGCGAAACTATTCCACATTTGTGTTGGACTGTGCTCGGGGCAGTTGGTGTTGTTTTGAAACCACTCCGTCATTTTATCAATGAATGGAGTCACTACAGGTTCAAAGTTGTCGTTTGTGAGATTGTGCCACTTGATTTTTTCGACTGGCTTGGGAGTTCTTCTATTTCTTGCTCCTCCTGCTTTCAAAATAAATTCTGACAGGAGCAAACGATTTTGGCTGACGACAGATTCACCCAAGATCACCTTGCAGTCTTTTACCCACCTGCGTTTCGTGTTTCCTATCTCCGTGTCCACTACTGTAGGTGTCTCTCGTTTTTCACAAAACCATGTATTTAGGATAGTCTGGCTGGTCTAGCGGTTAGTGCGCGCACCTTCGGTGCACAGGCTCATGAGTTCGAATCTCACCGTGTTCCATGGTGTTTTTCGAACTCACGAGCTTGTGACGGACTATGATCTCACTCAGATGTTAAACGAGTACCCATTTATGGGGATAAATAACACTGCTGAGCGTGATGTTGATCTCATTACCTCAACAAAAAAGCAGATAAGATCTTGGAAATAGGATGTCACTAACACATCTTGCGGCCTTAGTCCAATGCTGGATTGTCGCGCCTGTTATTTATTTTTATGTATTTAGGATGACCAAACCATGCGATCTGCACATGGTCAGAATAGCTTCACCTTCGTCATTTCTGACCGTTGAAGGCTACCCTTTCCACCATGGCATAATTTGATTCACCCACATGGCCATTTAAATCTCCTCCCAAGAACACCAATTCGGTATCTGGTATGGTCTGAATCAGGGTGTCAACGTCGTTCCAAAATGCCTCTTTTTCTTCTGGTGGCAGTCCCACTTGGGGAGCGTAGGCACTTATTACGTTCCACACCCTTCCGCAGATAACCAATTTGATGCTGATCAAGCGATCACTAGTTATATAAAGTTTGGAAATTACCATCTCGAATGTGGATTTTTTTTATTTAGATCGATAGGAAATTGTTAGAGTTTAATATTTAAACTATATAGTATTCATTGAAGTCATATGTAAAATAAATTATATAAAAATATTATCCTGTCAGTTGAATATATATCCTGTTGATAATAAAACATATTATAAAGATATTCCCCTGACTTTATAACTTTAACAGGTTATGGGCCCAGGAGCAACTCGTAATCAATAAATATAATTAATAAATCACTAAATAAATAATAATAGTGATAAATTAAATATTGAAAATTGTGCATGAAATAAGCACGAAGAATCATGAGCGTTCATATGGAGGTCCTTTGTAAGGACAATTACGATACGTGGAAGATGCAGATGGAAGCCTTATTAATCAAAAACGATGCTTGGGGATACGTTAACGGATCAATAAGGAAGCCTGCAGCTGAAAGCGGAAACGAAATCTCGATTACTGCCGAAAAATCATGGATTGAAAAAGATCAAAAGGCAAAGTCCGATATCGTATTATCAATCAACCCTTCCGAATTAAAACAAATTAAAGGATGTGAAAGTTCAAGAGATGTTTGGTTGAAACTTGAAACCATATATCAATCCAAAGGACCAGCTCGTAAAGCGACTTAAGCAACTTACTCTTCAAAAAATGGAGGAAAATGATGAAATGTGTAGTCACATCAAGAAATTCTTTGATGCAGTCGACAAACTTGATGAAATGGATGTTGATATAAATCCAGATTTATTAACAATTATGTTATTGTACAGTTTACCATCAAGTTATGAAAATTTTCGATGTGCCATAGAATCACGTGACGAATTGCCTTCACCTGATGTATTGAAAATAAAAATTATGGAAGAAGCCGAAGCGAGGAAACATAATTCAATATCCAACGCCTTATATGTCAAGAAACACAAAAATCAGAAATTTCGAAAGGAAAATAAGAGTGAAATGAACTATTACGATCAAGATAAATTTGCATCGAAATGTACTATATGCAACAAAATTGGTCACAAAGCGACTGAGTGCTGGTATAAGACGAAGAAAAATAAATCAAACTTGAAGAAACATTTTGCAAAAAATGCTGACGACGTATCATTATATATTTCTGCATTGAAAGCTGAAAATGTTAATGAAGCATGGTGTTTGGACAGTGGATGTTCCACACATCTTTGTAAAGATAAAGACAAATTTGAAAACTTAACAGATGTTTCAAATGCAAAATTGAATCTTGCAAGTAATACATCTACGACGATTAGTGCCAAAGGAACTGTAAAAATAAAAGTTTCATTAGAAGATCAGCAAAAGAATGTGAGTCTCAAAAATGTTCTATATGTTCCTGATTTACGCACGAATTTACTATCAGTCGGAAAAATAACTGATAAAGGATATGTCGTAACATTTACAAGAAATACTGCTAATATCATAGATAAAAATGGAAAGTCAATCTTACAAGCCAAAAGAATTGGAGAATTGTATTATATTCAAGAAAACGAAGAATTTGAATGTAAAACAGTAAATGAAAATTTTTCAAATTCATCTGAAGTTTGGCATCGACGAATGGGTCACTTAAATATGAGAAGTTTAGAAGAATCCCTTCGTAATAAAGCAGTTCGTGGATTAAGTTTCGAAAAAGTAAACGAAAAATTGGACTGTGAAGTATGTTTATCAGAAAAAATGACGAGAAATCCATTCCCGAAGAAATCTAACCGTGAATCACAATTATTAGAAATAATTCATAGTGATGTATGTGGTCCTATGCGTATTGAATCAAACGGGAAAGCAAGATATGCAGTAACATTCATTGATGATTATTCAAGATGGTGCGAAGTCAAATTCATTAGAACAAAAGATGAAGTTTTTGAAACTTTCAAAGCCTTTAAAGCAAGTGCCGAGAATCAAACTGGGAGAAAAATTAAATATTTACAAACAGATAACGGCAAAGAATATGTCAATGATAAATTCGATAAATATTTACATGGAAACCCCGGATTTGATCGAAGAAGGGTTAGAAACCATTATTAAAGAAGAACGAAAATCTAGTGACATTTATCGGAAGGCGAAGATAATGCTTGAAAATGTAAGATCCGGAAATAAGGTATGTCTATTAAAAAAGGCACTATATGGTCTTCGTCAAGCGGGGAGACAGTGGAATATAAAACTTAACGAAGTATTATCAAAAATGAATCTCCAACAAATGAATTCCGACCCCTGCGTTTATTTCAATCACGAAGAAAATGAATTGTCATTAGTAACTGTATATGTCGATGATATAATTATCGCATCTAAAAACGAAACAAAAATAGCAAAACTTAAGGACAAATTATCAAGTGAATTCGAAGTAAAGGACCTTGGAAGAATCCATCATTGTCTGGGAGTCGAATTTAATCAAAGCAAGAATGAAATAACAATGCATCAAAAAGGATATATACGAGATCTGCTTGATCGGTACGGAATGACAGATTCAAACCCAGTTAGTACTCCTATCACAAATGGTTCAAAATTAGAAAAACAAATAGATTCAACCTCAGAAGAGAACAATTTACCGTATCGACAACTTGTAGGAGCATTATCATATTTGGCAGTTTCGACAAGACCGGATATTACCCATGCTGTAAGCATGCTAGGACAATATAACAATTGTTATGGAATATCCCACTGGATTGCAGCTAAGCGCGTACTTCGTTATCTGAAAGGTACAATGAACCTTGGATTATCGTTCAAACCAAACACCAAATCAATATGTGGTTTTGTTGACGCGGACTGGGGAAGCTGCACTGTGGATAGACGTTCTTATACCGGATATGTTTTTACGTTAAGTGGAGGCCCTATATCATGGGAATCAAAGAAGCAACCAACTGTAGCGTTATCTTCGACAGAAGCTGAATATATGGCTCTCACAGAAGCTACAAAGGAAGGCATATATTTGAAGAAATTTGTTACAGAACTGGGACTTAACGATTTGACCGACGTGGAAGTGTTCAACGACAATATGGGAGCACAAAAGCTCGCTCAAAATCCCATATATCACTCTCGAACAAAACATATTGACATACGCCATCATTTTGTAAGAAATGCACTGGAAGACGGTATAATTCGAATTAGTCATGTCAGTACAGAAAATATGACTGCGGATATTTTAACCAAAGGACTTCCTTCACCGAAACATAATCAATGTCTATATTTACTTCAAATGAAAAACGTGGATTAGAAGAAATAACTAGACATTGAGGGGAAGTGTTAGAGTTTAATATTTAAACTATATAGTATTCATTGAAGTCATATGTAAAATAAATTATATAAAAATATTATCCTGTCAGTTGAATATATATCCTGTTGATAATAAAACATATTATAAAGATATTCCCCTGACTTTATAACTTTAACAGAAATCGTTTGTCGGTGATTGTCGGTCAATTAAAAAGGTTTGTCGGTCCTTAATTATTTAAATAAAAGCATTTTAAAGTGTATGAAAACGACATCATGTAGAAAATTAGCGGATCATTTTATCCTACTTGTTTTTACATTCATTTCATAGATGGCGCTCTTTTAACGGATTTAAACGGCTGTTTATATATTTAAAAAAAATCAAATTTGCGATGTAAGATAGCCAACTTCACATAACTGTGTACACGACAGACGACATACTCCTATGAAACATCCTGATATATAAAACAAAACAATCTTTGACATCTAAGCAGTAGTTTATATCCGTTAAAAGAGCGCCATCTTTGAAATGAATGTAAAAACAAGTAGGATAAAATGATCCGCTAGTTTTCTACATGATGTCGTTTTTATACACTTTAAAATGCTTTTATTTAAATAATTAAGGACCGACAAACCTTTTTAATTGACCGACAATCACCGACAAACGATTTCCTATCGATCTAAATAAAAAAAAATCCACATTCGAGATGGTGAGTTTCCAAACTTTATACAACTGCGATCGCTTCTCTTCGCTACACTTATTATGCTGCCAAGTAAAGACGACGCCAGAATAATGCCAACTCCGTTTCTTTGGTTTGTAACTCCATAGTAGTACAATTTGTACTTCATGGAATTCGTAAGAAACCGGGCTCTGTCGATATGGGTATTTCGCCACTTCGTCTCTTGCACGCACATAATGTCTATCCCCCTCCGCTTCATGATATCCTCAATCTCCTCGCTCTTTGACGTCATGGAACCGACATTCCAGCTTGCAACCCTCAGCTTCTTCACAATGTAATTGGACTGCCTTATATTGCTCGCCCCCGGAAACCGTCGAGCTCTGGCGCGAACTAGGTTCGCCCCGGGATCACTCAACCGCATAGCAGAAGTAGTGCCCAGCGGGGTAGTGCTTGTATCTGCGTCAATTTCCATAAGGCCTTCCATTCTTTTACACCTTTTGGAGAAAGGTTGTGTATTTTGGCACTAGTGTGTGGAAATAAATAAATTTATGGACTTTCCTTTTACGTCCGCCGGCTATCTCCCAGACACGGCAACCCATACACACACACACACTAACCTATGGGAGGTCTTGTTGTTGTTGAAATGTGCCTCAACATGTCATGGTTGCCTGCGACCTTCGCATACTAGCGGCCAAGCACCCTCTTGACCATGCATCCCTCGGCACATGCTGATCCAATTTGGATTAGGTTCCTTTTTAGTCGCCTTCTACGACACGCCGGGAGAGGCGGTGGCATTATTCGTGACCCATGCCACAGGGCACCTTTCCGATCAAATTTATTTTAGCAAAATGTCTTTAAGACTCCTGGGACCCCACTGATTCAAGACCAAGAAAAAATAGCCTTACTGTATTTGGTTCTATTGGAAATGCTTATATGACTGAACTATTTCCACGTAAAAGCAAGATTTCTTCCTCTTACGGACTATGTTTTTTCCCCTTTTACACATATTATTCACAAACTGGATGATTCTGTGCTTTATTCTTATATGCCGTTCGAAAGCTTAGGATTTGGGCCAACTTTTGTGAACTTTGCAGATTTGCCACTTCAATGCATCGTTACGAAATTCGGTTTTAATTTTGACATTAAAAGTTGAAATTGACATTTCTGCAAAATTCAAAACGGCGTATCTCGGAAGATACGAAACCGTTCGAACCGTTCGATATGTCCTTTTATTGGAAATTTTGTGTACTTTCAGAAGAATATGAAAAATATTGATTTGGCTAAAGTGGAAGCTAGAAAATAGGAGTTTTTACAAAAATGTCGTGCTTTTTGACAAGAATCACAAAAAAGGCAATTACTCCTTAACGGTAAAAGCTAGAGAAATAATTTTGGCGACATTTTTCCTAAAACATCCTGTAGAGTCTACCATTTGTCCATGGCTAACCAGTTGCGGGACACCCTGTATAATGTTGCAAGCACTTTACCACGCCGAGATTTGATCTCCGCTAGATTACTACCATCGTAGAGTGCGACTCAACCAAGCGAGCATAGAGCTTAAGTTCAATCAATTAATAAATGATTTTGCGCATTTAGACATAACGGTATTTCTAACTTTTTTTTTAATTTTTAAAACTAGAAACAAAATTAAATATTTTCTTTTGAATTTATTTTGTAATAATTTATTCCTTATATTTTTCAGGGACACGACTACGACGTCATTGTCACAACAGAATATACTATGGTAAGTTAAGCCTTATCTTAATCTTTTATTTATTTTTAAGTTAGTTGGGAAATTATGTGCCTCTATTAATTCGGTTTTAATTATTATTATTAATTTCCAGAGTAAAACATTGCCAAATTCCTTACCAAAATAAATTATACGCCTATTATTACGTTAAATCAACCATACTCTCATTTCTTGGGGTATTACATATTATTCTTATGGAAGACGGCGATTATAAGACTTAATTTTTTGTTGAAGCCCACGAAGAGCCCATCACCTGATAAGCCTGATTACCTAGTGATTTTAGAGGTTGCTTAAAAATTAACCAATGTTTGAAAAATTGTAAATATAGGAATGGCAAATTTAAGTTTTCTTTAAAGCGTTTAATAGAGTGGTAGGTTGTCAAATTTTGGGGAAAATGGCAGATCTATCACAATATTGATGAAATCGAAATAGTATTCAGGGGTCAAAATTATATCTTATTCTTTCTGTTGTATACTATTTAATTTACTAATGTCAAAATTAAATCCAAATAAAAACACCATAATTACCAATCAAAACAAACCCGAATACCACAATCCTTAAAAGACACTACTCAACTTATATCTAACCCTTCTTTTTTTCGCAATTTCTTATTTTCCTTTCAAATAAATTCAGTCCCATCAAAATATGGTCGTTGTCCACTTGTTTCTTTTCAAATCAGTTGATCCTGTTTTTTTTGTGTGTGCTCCCCCGAATACGTGTCGGTGGTCGAGTGCTTAAATGTTTTATTCAATTCGAAATAACCCTGTTACACATTTCCTCGAACTGAATAATTTTTCCATCTCGTATTGCATCGTCAGTCAAGTCACCATTTTGCCTGTTTTACGACACTCATATCCAGATGATGATAGTCGTATAGTTTGCCCATTGGTCGATGTTACGACTGTTAAAGTATCCTTTTTTCGTCAGTCACTTATGTTTGATGCTAGTTTTATATGGTATCATTTTGTTGTACTATCTGACCGTTATTAGAAATTGGGAAAGAAGGAGTCATATGAGAATGAAGGGGGTGTTTGTTGTGGGGTGAGTGTGCATGCTGGTGTCACAAAAAAGGATTAGGTTAGGGTCAAGAAGAGTTACGTTTGAGGTGTGAAGTTAAAGAAAAGGATTTTTCTTTGAATAATGTTTTGGCCATAAACAAATAGATACATTCATGTTATCTCGACTTTTTGTTGAGAATGAGACTCGACCCCATATTTGCGTGTCATACACACTTGAACATTTATTGTAATTTTTTTTTATTTAAAAAAAAATATTAAATGAATTAGCCTACTCGAAGTATTATTTTCCATGAAAACTGTCTCAAATTTCGTAATAAATTTAACTCATATCTTAAGAAAATTGTTTCTAAGGATGTTACTCCATATAGCGTTCAGTAAAAACTATCAATTTCCTTCTTTATAACTGTTTAAAACATAAAAGGTATCTAAACTTCGTCCGGAATAAAAAAGAAACTCATTTCGTATAAAAGTAACGAGTGCACTTTGGCCAACGTCGATACATCCTTCCATACAGCTAAATGTTTCGCCTGTCCAGGCTTCTCGACAGAAGAAAACTTAAATCAACAAGTCACGATTTCGAAGCACATCCTGTATCAACATCATAAGTACATGATCCGAATATGTGTGTACAACATCGTCAAGGTACAAGTATATGGTGTGGCTCAACACTATCGTCCTCGACACTTTGCACACGAATATCAAAATATCCTGCCGCCGGCCGTATGGATCGATAGTCCGAACGACTTACACACGTCTTATTCAGATGAAGGCATAAATAAATGATGCTTCAAACTACACCCAATGTTTGAATAAACAGGTTACAGGATACCCGAGTAAGCCCAGCTCGCATCTTTACCGGTCATACACAAGCAAATCCTCGCAGAATCCTTGTGACTTTTAAGGTGTTCCGACATGTCAGTATACCAGGAACATGAACCCATTCCATACGGGTGGAGCGTGGCATAAATATTTTTCTCCAGGGAATTTTACATGTGTGGCGACCAATTAGAAAATTGAACACACTCAAGTTATGTACAATCTGTTTCTCTTGGTATCTTTTTTGCTTCGAGTCGTCGTGTGTTGTCAGTTAGGATCAAGTTTTTAGGAAAATTGAATTTCCACACGCGTATACTCATACACTTACAGCAATTTGTGTCCATAACATATCAAAGTGGTCCAAACGCCCCCGCAAACACACACTCACCACACATACACATGACGAGGAAACTTAAGATAAATTCGATGTACCCCGGGGGAATTCATAAACGGGTTGACCATAATATACGTTGTGTAGAGATAGGCCACAAAAAGGGCAAAATTTGATGTCGAGAGAATTGACTTCGTTCTAGTCCTGCTGATGCATCTTCGTCGGCCAGAAGGAAACACGAAAGTTTCGCCATATTATATTTTCTTGCTATTAATTATAGAAGTCAAATATTGAAAGGATTTTATCGATTGGTTCAGACGCAAGGAAGTGGGTTTATTACGAGAGGCAGCGAGTTGGTGACAGAGTTTATTAGTTTGATTTTCGCTCAACTTCTTGCACGACGGACATACTTACATGGTTCAGCAATTTTCGCAATCAACTCGATGACGCACACGAAAGTGCGGAAAATAGGAAAAGTTTGTAAAGAGATTAAGACAAATGTCCGGGAAAGGATGCGGATTTTGTGGAGGGTGTAAGGAAATTGTATGTTGCAGTAAGTGTGTTAGCATGTTATGCTTCGAGTGGAGTAGGGGATTATGGCTGAATATATTAGTTTTGTTGGACAAACAGATTTGCATTAATTCTCTAAGTGAAGGGTTCGAACTATTAGGGATGCAGTCTGAATATAACTAACTAACTAATACACTAGTAATTTGGTCAATGCTCCTATTGTAGACTATTTATTTGGCTTATTGAAGAAATAGGTCCAAGTTAAATTACTAAGGCACTGACTGGTAATGAAAGCTCCGAACATATCAACTTAAAAAGAAAAATAAATCGAAAATGTAATAATAAGCGTGTTTTTATACCCCGGTGGGGTTTAATTTGAGCCTAACTACTTGGGATTACAATAACAACATGACAGAAACAGGTTATGTTGTTGTTGTAACCCCGTAACACTAAACACGCCTAATATAAAATCAAGTGTAGACTAATGGCCGGTATCGTAAAAAAAGTATTATGGTTCGGTGTAACCCCGAAGAAGTTGTGTAGGTCGTTTTGATTTCTTGTGGTAACTTGTGCTCTTACTTATCTATGTATGAGGGGAAATCGGATATAATTTGATTTCCCCTCATACATAGCTGAGTAAGAGCTTTCAATCTGAGAGCTTCTTTCCGAGAGCTTTCCCATTCAAGGTTCCGGGGTGTTCTTCACATGTTTATTGAGAATATTTTACAGAATTATCAATGAATGCGATGCGATATTGAAGCGTTCAGACTTGTATCTGAACGTTAGAATGTTAGTAAAAAAAATACATCGAATCTTTTATCGTAGTGATGCTTATGATGCTTTCATAGAATACTTACCTTTTTGATAGACATAGCTGCGATAGGTATGCAATTTAAGCCATTTTTACAGATTTACGCATGATATAATGAAAGTGTCGACAACAGATATTATGCGCATTTGAGACTATTGCCAAACCATTGCGTCGTTTACCGAACAAACCGTGAACTATGCGATTATTGGAGGTCAAGTACAAATTCAATTGCGGCATAGTGCTTTTTGATTGGCTAAGAATAGATAAAGTTCAATTTGACTATATCAGAACTATGTTCATTTGAGAGTCTTTTTTTAGAAGCCAAAGCGGGTCATACATGTGAAAAATAAAACGGTATGTTAAAAAAAATTTATCAGAGAATCAGATTGAGTGCAACGTATAACATATTGTGGCGCATGGAATTGCAGAGTCTTAGCTGCCCCAAAGAAAATAAATTGCAAGGTGTTGACTAAGCGTAAACGAAGTCGAAATCCAAGAACATGTATCAAGGTGCCGATGTAAAATGTCAGAGTCCTAGCTGTCTGCGTTAAAAAATTACAACCGTTCAAAGTTGCGACTCAAGGTGAACAAAAAACTGGGTCTCCCCTTTGCATTTTTTGTCGCCACCCATATTTATAACAAGTCTTTTGTGGTACCTCTACGATTAAGATCGCAGCAAACTTTAAACAAAGGCTTATTTATCTGATACGGAAATCCGACTTTCAAACAAGGAATGCTATTCTAGTAGAGATGTCAAAACTACCCGTTACTTAAGTAGTCGTTACTTATAATTATCAGAAGTAACGACTACCGAGTACAAAAAGTAATCGTTACATATGTACCGAACAACAAACAAGTAAAGCAGTAGATATTGCTCAGGTACAAGCGCAAGAATCGAGCAGACCGAGTAGTACACAGTTGATGTCTACTCTCAGACACAAACGCAAGAATCGAGCAGACCAAGTAGTTCACAGTGTGTTTGTTATGTACTCTCAGTCTCAGGGTCTCAGGTACAAACGCAAGCATCAATACAGCAGGATATTCTATCGTATACTATTCATGACATGAACGAAACGGTTGACCTCGTATCCTTTCGGAAATCCGTCGATATCTCTGCAATCCTTCGGTAGATCAAGGTGTCGCCGGACTCGCCACTAAATTGTCTAAAGGGTCGTCGGACCCTCTTCCCCGATCAGTGCACAGGGTGGTCAGAGATAAACGTCCACCTAGATGTTGACGACTTCAATTTCACGATCAATTTTGTAGAATGTACTTTGGAAAATCACCGATATCTCTGCAATTCTTCGGACGAGTGATACGATCGGAGTGTCGCCAGACTCGCCACAAAACGGCAATTTATTTGTGTACAACAGTCCAAACAATGAGTAAAAACCTTCCTACCTTCTATACTATGTCTGCGACCAACCGTGAATACGAGTACTATCGTATTGGAGTATGTATCAATTGTCGTTGTAGTTTTTTATATTTTCTTTAAAAGCAACGATTACTAAGTATCCAATACAAAGTAACGATTACTCGAAATAAATATAACGAACATCACCTAATACTGAAATGTAAATAAAGTTGACATCACTGTATTCTAGTATTGTCTTATAAGCATATCTGGACCCCCGTAGATTTTTTTGGAAATCTTACCAGAGATGCATAGTCACAAACCCGAGCTTTGAGTATTTCCATACGGAAATGCGCAGCTACCCAAGCGCTTATCTCATCTTCGCACAATGGTACTACTCTGCTCCATCTTACACTGAGGATCATATCTATAATCTATACTTAAGTAAGCCTTATGTCAAGGCGACCTTAACAATAACTCCTGTACTTGATAATTTGTATTTATAAACCTACACTCATTGGTATATATATTTTGACTTTTCGTTCTTTTGAGGTTTCGGCATTGATTACTTATAACTGAGGGGATAATATCAATGGAAGTTCCACTCGATGGACCCAAGGCCAGAGGCAGACCGAAGAACACCTGGATGTGTCAAATAAAAAAGCACAACAACGCATTGGTCTCGGCGATGACACGATCCACGTAGAGCTGCCTGTATAAATATGCTGAGATATCACCGCCAAAATGGGCGACGTGCCTACACCGCAGGTCGAGCGGTATAAAGAACGAGGCAAGGAAGAAGGAGAACTGAGGGGATAACGGTATCTTGTTCATAATAAAATTAAAGTGCATATTCACAGCAAAAAATTTGCTAAATATTTATGTTGTCCTTTTTCGTAATCTCCTGTTATAAAGCTGAGAAAAAATGGGAATCTGGCCTAAGTATTTTGACAACTTTTTATTCTTTGACAAGCTGGCACGGGAAACTTCGTATCGCCCCACCCTTTAAATGTACCAATTGGTGGTGGACGAAAAACTACCGAGATCCGAAAATGCGTCTTCATATTTTTTTTTCACCCGAAGAATTTTCCGAGTTTGTGCAATATAATCATGATTATTATTACTGTAGATTTTTTAATAGCAACTCTGGCTTGTAATTTTAGAGGGTGTAGGTAATATCTTGAATACCCCTAATTAGTTCAGCAGAAATCGGGAAAAGTATGTGAGAAAGAACTGTCTTCATAATTTTGCTCGTAAATTTCCAACATATTTTAATGCTTCCGCTCAGGCAGCCTCACCCGGTCATATCCGGTGGAGCATATATGTATACATAAATCAATTCAAGAAAGGTGGAAAAAGGCAAATAAGTGCCTTCAAAATTTTGCCATTATGAATTTTGTGGATGTTGCAGTAGTTATTTTGCTATTTGGGGTAGACACCGATCCAGGGGCAAAACTGACATTTCCCTAGTCAGAAATAGACAAAAGTATGAGAAAATTAACTAACTTCATGATTTTTTTTGTCGATTTCCTATTGGGAGTGGAAGCCAATGAGGGGGATGGTCTTCTGGCTTATATTCCAATAATTGTGTCAATAACTATTCTGGTATTTAGTATTGAAGTCATTGAAGGGGGAGGGGTTCTGCAATTCGCTATTCCATTTCAAGGGATATATACACTCAGAGAAATATTCACTAATTGTTCAGACCTGAAACGAAGAAAATATACAAAAAGAATCAATTTTATCACAACATAAAGATTTGTACTTATCTGAAGTCTTTCCTTTGAATGCGCACGTCACGTCATCGTCCATCATCGTCCAGAAAATCGTCGTCAGCCATCCATGGAACAATCTAAAACAACAAAAGAAATACAATTAGAATTTATCTTAAATTATTTTGAATTATATAAACTCTTACCTTTGTTTACATTTGAAATTGTCACTCGATCAGCTGTTTTTTGAATTGACCTACATTTGAAAGAAAACATAGAAATTATCAGCTAGCACAATTTTTAATAATAGCTAGAACTATCAAATATTCGAACCATTTGAAAAACATTTGAAATGTGTTAGTATGTATAGTATGTATGCGGTAGGTTACAAAGAACTTTACATAACTACATGTTACATTAGCCTTGAACGACGGGTAACGTTTCGAAAAGTTCACCCACCCGTAGTTCACAAGGGAAGTAAAGTAAAAAAGAACGGACACTCTCGTTACGAAAGCCGTTTACTAAACCTCGCTGTGGAATTATAATTTGGATTTGATTTTGACTTCGCGATTTTACTTTTGGAATGTGATTATGATTGTATGAATTGATTGTTTTGCGCCGGATTAAAACTTTGTATATTGTGTCTTGAAATATTGTGTTGTTTTTTTCAAACATTTGATTTCGAATTTTGTGGAATTCTTTTGGATACTCGAACAAAACACTAATATTGAACGAAATATATTTAATTCAAACGATTTGCGCTTTTAATTTTGCTCCACACGCAAATTCGTTTAATTCTAACGAGTGGCGTTTCTTTCGAAAGCATAATGAGTTGTAAAAAAGAGTTTGAATTAAAAGAATTCACGTTTACCTGGAAAGAAAGAGCCAGTCGATTTAAACGTATTTTTCAGTGAAATAAACACCTCTTCTTTTATTGTAAACGGGTAAAACATTTTAAATAAATGAAAGGCAATTGTATCAAACGTCTTCGTTTTTATATTGATCATTTTTGTTATTTAAAATAAACGAAGCATTCTTTTTAATGAAATGGTATGTATTTCGAAAGTAACGCATCGCGTTTTCATTTCATAGAAATGACCCCATTCAAAATAATTGAGTTTTACATGGAATTAAAAGCAAACTCGGCTGAAATAAAATAATACATTCCGTTTGATTGTCCATTCTCCATTCGATTAGATACTTACTGTTATCTGGGTTGGCAAATCAATAAAGAATAAAACTTATGAAAACTTTAGAAAAAAACTTTTATTTTTTATTTAGGTCTAATTTTAATATGATTAATACATTACACTTTTATTTTAACACCCGCTAAACTTAAACTGCACGTGTGCAAGCGTCCATTTCTCCAGATGAATGCAAAAGTACATTATCGAAAACACTCTTAACATCGACGAAGATTCTAATACGCGTTTGTTGTTAAGCGCAGTATAAACCTCGGGCGGAATGAAAATGAAATTTTTGTCCGCTGCGATTTTTTCAATGAAAATGCATGCTTACTGTCGTGGAACATGTCGGAAATCATGGGGAATTCCATAAGCTACAATCCGAATATGGTTCCAAAATTTTTCTCGGCCATTTTATGTATTATTTTTCGATTCCCCGGTCATTTCACCGTGGAAAATATCTAATGACGGCGGAATCGAAAAATATTACATAAAATGGCCGAGAAAAATTTTGGAAATATATTTGGATTGTAGCTTATGGAATTCCCCATCATTACCGACATGTTCCACGACAGTAAGCATGCATTTTCATTGAGAAAATCGCAGCGGACAAAAATTTGATTTTCATTCCGCCCGAGGTCTATGCAGGCCTTTAGACACTACACATTTGGAATGAACATGAACACGTGAGACTCATCGGACTGGCCGGAAGTATTTAACTACCTGTTGTGCTACGTTGAAACAAATGATATTTTGGCATCGCGTCCTTTAGGTATGTGTATTTGTTACGTAAAGGAATGTATACACATTACTATGTAATGCGGAATCTTTTGATTTAAACGACCGTCGTTTGCGGTTTGGTTGCTCTTTTGTTTTAAAAGAAATTCTCTTAGCGTAAATGAGAACTCGTTCAAATCAAACAAGATTTTTCAAACGGATACTGCGTTCAATTTAAATGTGGAGCTTTTAATATGAATGTGCGTTTTTTTCTCTGAGTGTACGAATTGGAGGAGATAAGGTATCTTCATAATTTTACAGATGTGTCAATAGCTATTGCATTTAGAAGCCGTTCAGGGGAGAGGTGAAGTAATTTGCTGAAATATGTAACTCGGAGTTTTTGGAAATCCGCTAATTCGTTCAAGAAATATAGACAAAAGTAGGGGGAAAACTGAAGGGGAACTGCCTTGATAATGGTTTCTTCTCCAATTTCTCTTCAAGAGTTATTCTGCGATTGAAGGTAGATGTAATTCAGACAGAGAATTACTGAAATCCGTTAAACTGTTTTAGATATAGGCAATAGCTATTCTGCTTCTGGTGGAAGTCTGGAGGAGGAGTGAATTTTCGGAAATCCCTAACACACGCAAGAGATGGAATAGACAAAAGTATAAGAAAAATAGATTCCATATACTAGTTCTAGCTATTCTGCAATTCAGCGCGTAGAGACCAATCCGGTGGAGAATATAATTTACTGATGTTGACAAAAGTAGCAGAAAATAAACGGCTTCTACATAATTTTACTTCTTGCCAATTTTCCAGGTGTTCCATAAGCTATTGGTTGGTGGTCATTAGAGGTCAGGATAAATTTAATAGCAATTCCTATTCTGAGTCAAAGTCATTCAGGATGAGAGGGTAGGGTGGAACGTAAGAGAAAATGAACTGCCTTGAAAGTGTTCTCTCGGTCAATTTTACTACAATCGTTATTCTTCCAGCGAAGGTGGAAATATTTTACTGAAATATGGTAAGCTGATCCAGAGATATAGACAATCGCTGGGAGAAATTAACTGCCTTCAACATTACCTTCCGGCCAATTTTTTGAATACTTCATGATCTATTCGGCGCGATGGTCATTAAATAGTTGAGAGGAGAGAAGGTTATGTGATGATCATTTTACTGAAGTACGGTAATCCGATGAGCAGATATAGACAACAGATGGAGAAAATGAACTGCCTTCGAAATTTTTCTCCTGGGCAATGTTACAGATGTTATATAGGTATTCTGCTATTGAGGGTGGAAGTCATTTACCTGATTATGAGAGCGGAAATAGTTCAATTGAGGGATGGAATTCACCAAAATGGTAAAATACTACCTCCAAAGTTTTAGTTATTGTAAATTTCCCGCATGTTTCAATAGTTGTTTTGCAGTTTGGGGTGGAAACCAATCTGGGGGTCCAATTTACTAAAATTCGTTAACCCGCCCAGCATATGTGGACAAAAGTATGTGAAGCCCGTTTTCATAATTTTGCTCATTTTTATGCATATTTCTATAGTTATTCTTCTGTTCGGGGTAGATACCAATTTGGTGGGGCTTAATAAAAATCGCTGCTTATCGGCTTAGGAGAGTGAAAAAGACTAATGTATGTGAGAAATAACCGTTTTTGCAATTTTGCTCATTGTGAATGTTTCACATGTTTCATGTTTCAATCTATAGTTATTCTACAATTCTGGGTAGAGACCAATGATGTAGCTTCTGTTCGCATAAATCCAGTAATTTGCTAAAGAAGTGCTGGGCGTAGTATTTAAAAAGACACTGTCTGCATAGTTTTGCTCATTTCGATTTGGTCGCAGCTTTCAACACTTAATCTGCTATTCGGGGTGGAAATCAATTGGATAGGGAAAATGTTCGAAAATCCGTTAACACGTTCAGGAAATGCAGCCAGAGGGTACATTCTGTAAGGGGATAATCGCCATCGCCAATGGCGATAATCGAAAGTGATGGCCTCGACGGGCGACAATTTATTAATGGGTTTTTACGTGTGTATGAAAGAGATAGCTACTACTACTCAGAGGTCGAAAAGCGACAGAGCTTTTTTTTGGGATCATCTAAGGCGATAATCGCCCATAACACACATCTAGCTAACACTTGGTTTTCACGTGCGACATGAAGTACTTGGAAATTGGAAATCCTTAAAAATTTGAATTGGCAGGAACTTTTATCTTCTAATTTTCGAGGTTCTACTGCACCATGGAAGCGATCGTACGATGGACGACAATATAAGTCCATTTTGGGAACTCGTCCATACGTACCATATGTACGTTTGCAATGCATGGTGTCGGATGACCCTAAAGTATCTATAATGCAAAAGCACATAATATATCTGTCTCTGTCACACGAAGCACAGCGAGCACAAAAACCATCTGTCGCCGTATACAAATGATAACCTTACATGATTCTAAAGGACGACACCTATCATTTTCATTGCACTGTCGCTTTGTTAATTTAGATGGAATTTACTTTTTGAAGAAAGCTTTCAGCGTTAATTATTGGTTATGCCGTGTCACATTGTGTTATTGGTACACAATTGATGTTTCAGCAAGAGTTCGTATTGAACTTATGGTGAATTTTTCATGAAAGTGACTGTCGCCTTGAAAATGACGACCATATAAAATACATTGGGCGACTGTTGCCTTAGATGATTCCAAAATGACGAAAGTGACTATCGCCAGTCAACTGTCGCCTTACAGAATGTCGGTTCAGATGTATTTCAAAAAGAACTCATTGTGAATTGTTGCTTATTGTGAATTTTTCACATTTCCACAATTTTCAATACCTATTCCGGGCGAGATATGAAATGGTGTAGCTAACACGACTTTCCTTCATATATTTTGGAATTGCAAAATTGCTCGAAAACTGATTTTTAATAGAAATAAACATGTAGTCGCGCTCATTTTAGGCATTGAATTTTCCCGATATTTCTTTGATGCAGGGAAATTCAAACAGCAAATCATACAATTATTAACCCTTAAAGACCACAGTTACTGCAGTAATATGACTTAGTTTTATTGAAGAAAAATCTTAAATGGGGAAAAATTACTTAACAAAATGTTCTTCCAAATTTATCCGAAGTTGATATAGTTCTGATCGTATTCAGCAAGGGGACAAATAGGGTGGAGTAAATTTAAACTCCTCGTTTAAAGTGGGTTAAGGACAGGAAAAAGAGTTGCTTTCAAAATTTTGCTCATCCGTGCAGGAGATTCACAATTTTTCAGGAGCTATTTCAGGCCAAGGAAAATCCAAGTGGAAAATTTACAAAAAATCTGTACATAGCGACGTAATTCAAAAGAGCAATTTTAAAGGCAGCTGTTGTGCATTAATATTTTTTCCTATATTTTGATTTTGAGAAACTTTCAGCAATGTATGTATTATAAAAATACCAGAATAATTATTGAAATATGCATAGAATTCACAAAGATGATTAAGCCGCTTTTGTTAACACGTTTACTGTCTGGCCGGTTTTCGCCATTGCCACCAAATCTTACTGAAATCCGGCAATTGTTATACCCTTCGCTTATTAAGCGTAAAGGGTATATTAACTTTGTCATGAAGTTTGTAACGCATTGAAGGAAGCATCTCCGACCATATAAAATATGTATATATATGATCAGCGTGACGAGCTGAGTCGATTGGACGATGTCCGTCTGTCCGTCTGTCCGTCTGTCCGTCTGTCCGTCTGTCTGTCTGTCTGTCTGTTGCGACGCGTTTTGCTCGGCCAGTTTAAAAGCTATGGAGCTGAAATTTTGCACACATGCTTCTTTTTGTTGCAGGCAGTTTGTATGTTTGAATCGCTAAAATCCGCCAAGGGGGTCGTGGGGCTGTCATACAAACCTACCCCCCAAATTTAGGTTCTTCTTAGAAAAACTTTTTTATTTATGCACCAATTTCAATCAAATTTCACACAAATGTATTTTAATTGGTAACACACAATATATATAAAAATCGACCAAATCGGACAATGGGGTCGTGGGGCTGCCATGCTCCAAATTATGTTCTTCTAAGAAAAACTTTTTTATTTTCTTATCGATTTCAATCGAATTTCGCACGAATGTGTTTCTAGTAATACCACAAAACATATGTCAAAATGGACCAAATCGGACCATGGGGTCATGGGGCTGTCATAGAAACCTAGCTCCCCAAATTAAGTTCTTCTAAGAATTTTTTTTTATTTATACACCAATTTCAACCAAACTTCACACAAATGTGTTTCTATTGATGACACAAAGCATATGTATAAATAAATAGAGTCGGACCATGTGGTCATGGGGCTACCATACAAGCCTAGCCCCCCAAATAAAATTTTTCTAAGAAAAACATTTTTATTTGCACACCAATTCCAATCAAATATATCAATCAAATATTTCTATTCATGCCACCACAACAAACGTGAAATCGGACTATGGGGTCGTGGGGCTGGCATATAAACCTAACCCCCAAATTAGGTTCTTCGAAGAAAACCTTTTTGATCTGTCCACCAATCTGAACCAAATGTGTTTTAATTGATGCCACAAACTACGTAAAAATTAATGGGAAGGCCATAGGGCTGCCCTACAACCCCCTTCCCCCTCTTTTTGGTTCTTATAAGAAACCCACGTCCCGCTTCGCCCAATAAATCTTCGTTACGGCACTTATGAGAAAATTCAAAAGCATGGAAGCGGGGAGGACTGAACACTAGTCATAGGTGCGCCCGAAAAAAACTTTTAGACCGAGGGGAGCGAAGGGTATCCAAATTTCGGCCGCGCCCGAAATTAGCTTCGGTCTCGTTTCTAGAAGTACAGAAAGAATTATGTAAAAGAGAACTGCTCTTTTAATTTTGCTCATTGTGAATTTGTTTGCGTATTTCAATAGTTACTCTGCTATTAATGGAGGGAACCGATTCGGCGATAGAAAATCTTTCTATAATCCGTTAGATGTTCAAAAAACATAGGCAAAATTGTGGTAAAAAAATAATTAATTGTTGTTCATTGTGAATTTTGTGTATATTTTACTGCTATTCCGGCCGGAGCCTTGTGTAGACCAATCCAGGGGGGGGCAACTTACTGAAATCCGGTAATTCATTCAAGAAATACATAAGGAAGTATGTGAAAAAGATGTGTCTTCATATTTGTGCCCATTGTGAATTTTTCATATGTCACAATAGTTGTTTTGTTACTTGGGTTAGAGACCAATCCTGATTGAGCAAATTTACTGATATCCCCTGTTATGTTCAAGAAATACACTCACAAATAGGCGGAAGAGAAGCCATTGTCATTGTTTGCTGTATTTTTTTCGCAAGCTGCAATAGTTATTCTGCTATTCTATCCAGAGTTTATTCCGAGAAAATATCGGTCCAGCCGTTCTTGAGTTATAAAATGGTGTAAATAACGCCACTTTCTTTTATATACAGTGGTCCTTTTTACAATATTTTATAATGTTGCTGTCTTATCAGTAAACATTTTAGCAATTGCGTCAATTTATTATAATTTTTTTTAGAAAAGTAGTGAAAAGAAAAAACTGAAAAAAAGTAAAATACACTTAAGAGAACATTTTATCAAATGCAACTCTATTCGATTCAAGCAAATACTAATAAATTGACCCTATCTCAAATTTCATTATTTAAAATTCCAGAATTGATGCTCTTTTCTCAAATCCAATTAACAATCGTATACACCCTTTTTACACTTGACCAAAAAAATGGGACCCGATTTTCAAATAATTTCAAAAACCTGTCCAATTACCACAACGTTTTCGGGCAAAGAGTCTTTATCACCGCACCCAATAATGGTAATCGTGTTATTTCGGTTTTATATTCAGACAACATTCAGGTCACGAGGCAGACAATGTTTATTCGAATCCTTAATTAAAAAGTGTTGACTTTTCTGATTTGCTCCGAGTTTTCTCATTCTGTCACCACTATCGACGCGGGAGGGTTCGGATTCTTCGTCGCCAGAGCCATTTTATTTTGGTCGACAATCAGACCGAAAATCATCACCGAATATTTTGTCCTTTGGCGTTTTCCTCGGGTTGCAGTTATTTTCTTTGTATCATATTGATACTCTCAACTCACAATCAGCATTATCCCTTTTGGTTATAGAGACAACCGCACCGTACCGCATTCAAGTCGTCTTGGTAAAGGAGTCCTGAAGAGCCCTCTAATGGTTATTGCCATTCTAAAAGCGTATTTACGCTATCTTCGCGCGTTTTGTTGCTTGTGTCGTCGGAGTTTGTTTTGTGGGCGCGTTTCGTGCAAAAGTCTATTCAATCTAAACACAGGGTGGAATGACTTTCCATTCTGCACTTGTTTCACTTTCTTTTTTGTTTCGTCGGGATTTGCTATGGCGAGCAAATTACTTTCACTGCGACAAAAGTCGAAAAACTCTTTTCTGTGGTCGGGAGTCAGTCGAGTGTCTCGTGGTGAATGAATGAGCGCACAGACAACGAGCAAAAGGACTTTTAACTTTATACCCAATCTTCTTCACTATGTATCTCTCTTTCGAAATTGTTTGTTTCGCGCGCCATTCTATGTCCTTTTTTTATGTAGTCGCAGTATAGTCCCGGGTGAGAATTTCAATGTTCTCTTCAATTTCTTGATAGAAGGGGGGACTATGAAAATATCTATGTGAAAACACGACAACGATGTCCTTTTTGTCTTTTAAATTTTTGTCCGACGTTTATTTTCGAGAAATTTTCATACGCAGGGAATTGTTTTATTTAGAACGATTGTCGCAGCGAGTTTTTTGGATATTGTTATGGAGTGTGGCGTGTGGTGGGCAATGTCGTAAAATAATTAAAAACTTTGAAACGATTCGCAACGAGATGGACCAAAAATGTTTTTTGTGGCGTGGGACGTGTAGTTGCTGCTGAAAAACAATTGTTCTTATTCGTATTCTGGGATTTGATAAATTTAATAAAATTTTGCAGTTTGGGGAACTTTGACATTTATACGGTTTAATTACGGTCAAATAAAAAAAAAACTTTTACTACACTGTCCAACATTGAACCTAGGCTACGCGTGAACTATTGATCTTGATGACTTTTTGTAGAGGTGGATACTCTTGCCATGGTGTCTTCAACCATTTAATTGAACTGATATCGTCAGAAGGACTACGAATTCGAAAACCCATACTCTCTTAATAGAGCTCGTTTTATTTCTGAGTTAATAACATGATTAATTCACTTGAATTTTTTTTTCTAATTTACTCAGAACCTCGTACTTCTGGCAATAAATCATCTCAATCCCGTGCCATCATACTTGAATCCTGGACATTCCTCCCGTTGTTCAGTCATACTCAATTTAATTTCCGTAATACACAATTCAACTACATAATTCAATTTCATAGCCGCGACAATAGAATCCAAAAGATTTCCAAAGTTAATTCAAATTTGTTCCAAATGAAATCCCCATCACAATACAGACAAATCCCTCTGCATCGTATAATCCTCGCACGGTATGCAGGTCGTCTCCCATCATAATTAGCATGCTCCTCTTGTATATCTTGCTTGATTGTAAAAATGAAAAAATACAACCAGAGGATAAAAGATATCTCCAGAATTCATCCGAGTTTCTTTTTTTAACAAGGTTCTGCCTGACTACAGAAAAAAAGTTGGGTTCTGTAGAAAAAAAACTCGAAAAATGAATCCACCTTAATAAATTAATTTAAACGTCACCGGGGTTTGCATGTTTTCCCTCCCGGGGGACTCGTACCGAATAATCATCGTCTATTGGAAGTACATTCTAAATATACCAACAACTCGGGGAAATTTTCCACATAAATTCCACTCAATATTATACCTATATCCTTTTTCTATACATACTCGTATCTATAGACTTGAAGCATATTTTTCGGCATCAGCTCATACTACTCCCTTTTGTATAGTTCATGCCTTATTTATTATGGAGTCTCGCTCATCTGTTCGTTGCTCCATAGTGTTGCTTCAAGTTTAGCGTGTCGACCATAAACCACCCGACACGGAAGGATCATAATAAATAAATTAGGCATCAGAAATTTATAAGAATTTCATCCTGTCTTGGTGGTGTATAATACTTATAGTCAGGCGAAGATATTTATCTATTTAATACGTCTAACTTAAGAGCTTCCCACTCCATTTTATTGGGAATCGCGAAGAATGTTTTTCTCGTAGATGCTAATAGATGTTTCTTGGATTTCTCAGGGGTTATGGCGAATCGAATTCTAAGTACATACATAGAACGAAGATAAGCACGCGGAACAACAAAACTGGATGAATAAGTTTCCAAGGCAACGGAACGGAGTACGAGCATAGAAAATGCCTTCAACAGCTCGATACTGTTTAAATGTATTTGCTTGTATTCAGGAAGTTTGCCTATATTATAAGGAGACAGCCATTGATTGTGAAGGAAGCTTTATCTTTTCGCTTATGCTATCTCGTCGTCAAAGTTTCACAATAAACAACCAAATAGACGAAAGTAGTAAAAGCAAAATGTATAGAAGAAATGGCGGAAATATCAGAAATTTCACGAATGCCTCCAAGGGTTAATAACGAGTTTCTCTACAAAATTAGGCGGTGGCGGCGTAATAGTACATTTGTTATATACTTAAATTTATACACTTTTCCCAAATTATATTTTTTTAATTTTGAGTTTTGTTCTTATTATCTATAGTTCAATTTGTTTGAGCAAAAACCCCATTAGTATACCAATTTTACTAATGGGGTTTTTGCTGCACCGTTATGGTTAGCGTTATTTTTTTAAGGAACAAAAAAAAACGCGAGGTGTCCAGTTACATTCAAATTTACTGTTCTTATAATCATTTACATAAAATAAAATCGTGTTAGTTACACCATTTATAATTCGAGAACGGCTAGGCCAATTTTCATTTTTGTTGGATTGCCCTCAGCCGGAACAGCTACAATAACTATTCAAAAATGCAAAAAAATCCACAATGGGTTCTTTTTTGCGTATTTCTTGAAGGTATAACCGGATTTCCGTAAGTTTGCTCCACAGCATTAGTGTCTACCTCAGGTAACAGAAAAAATATTAAGAAATAGTAAAAATTCACAATGGACACAATTATGAAGACAATTCTTTTCCACATACATACTTCTTTCTGTATTTGTTGAACGAATTACTGGATTTGATTAAGTCGGATTGGTCTACATAAGGCCATTGAAATATGCAGAGAATTCATAGTGAGCAACAATTCACAATGACTTTTGTCTATATTTCTTGAACGTCTTAGTGGAATTTCTGCAGATTTTCCTGGCCAATTCCGTTAATATCGGAATAATATTGAAACATGCAAAAAATCACAATAAGGAAAATTATTAAGATTTTTCTTTTTCTCATTTTTCCTCTATTTCTTGAACGAATTGCTAGATTTCAGTAAATTGATTTCACTAGATCGGTCTACACCAAGAATAAGTATTGAAATATACGAAAAATGCACAATGAGCAAAATCATGAAAACAGTTCTTTTGCACATAATTCCATTTATCTCCTGAACGCCGCATTGGGGTTGGTCTACAATATTCACAATGGAAAAATGTTCAAGGCAGCTGTTTTTCTGATCGTTTTCTCCAGTTTGGAACTGTTTAGTGTATTTTGATAAATTTACACCACCGGATTGGTTTCCTGCCTATCTCTAGCTACGTAAATTAAAAATCAGCAATTTTTGCAAACATCTAGTTTGCACATACTCTCTATCAGTGGCGCAACCACGGGAGGGGCTAAGGGGGCTAAAGCCCCTCCCAGACCCAGAACTTGGGAAAGAAAAAATTGCAAAATGAGAATTGAAACAATTCGTTTCATATGCAAATATTACAAAAAATACGAAACGTGGGCTGTGCAGGCTGCAACATCCATACCATACTTTCTTCAAATTAGAAGACACACTGGTCTAAAGTAAGTCTGCAAAAAGGGAAAAATTTCTTCAAAATGAATGCTTCAGCAAAAAAAAATCCGCCAGCTTCGGAAATATTAATATTGAGACCTTACAGCTGAAACATAGTGTGGGGCATAGCGACTAAAAATTAAAATTGTTTATTGCAATTGAAGAAGAAAAAGAAGAAGGCTTCGATAAAAGATATTTCCATATGGCACTTCGTAGAAATATGTAAATTTAAATCGTTGAACCTACAAATATTTTTTAGTAATAAAAATTGAACTGGATTCAATGTTTGCATCCTTTGATCTTTTGTAGTTAGTCTATCGTTTCAATTCCCATTCGGAATCAATTGTTTCTTTGCAAGATACAGTCCTCTAAGGCCTCCCATTGTTTATTTAGAAGAAGAAGAACAACAAATACAACGGTTGATAACGCCAACGATTAGATAAATCCGCATAATAAATCGCCGTGTCACAATTTCTGCACCGGTAAAATTAATCAGTAACATTGCAAAGTGTTAATGCTTTAACATGTGACGCTGCGAAAAGTTTTAGATCGAAAAAAAACCCTGAATACTGCTGCACTTTCAAACACTTCTGTATAGCACTCTGAAAAATAGCACAAAATAGTGCCCCAACTTACGACAGCAACGTTAAATATCTAGTAATACGGATGAACTTAGCCCCCTCCATGACCAAATCCTGGTTGCGCCACTGCCTATGGCTCCTTAGCGAATAAGTTATTTTAAGTAAATTTGCCCGATAATATTGGACTCATCCCGAAAACACTAACTATTGAAATATGCATGAAATTCATATTGTATTGCGGCGCAGCCCTCTGTACGCTCGGTATTTTGTTTTTATCAAAAAGATAAAAAAAAAACTTGTTGTTGATGTTTCTATCTCTTTGGAATTGTAAGAAAATCGATTGGAGTATAAAATTGTAACAGGACAAGCGAAATTGTAACCAAATGTTGAAATTCTAAAACTAGTGGAAACACTGGCAAGTTTCGTGTTCTTTTCAAAATATGAAGCACGGCCACTGTTCATGATCCGCAAAGGATCTGGATAGATAACACAACCAGTCATTTCACAAATAGTAATTGTTGGCTTTATCTTGAATCATCTACGCGCTATTTAAGTTTCGAAAGCCTACGAGAGTTTTTTCAGAATCTGATTTTCAAATAATGAGACTCTCACGCGAGTCATATCATTCACGGAATTCAATGGACAGAAAACTAGACAAATATGTTCAGCTTTCGAAACTCAGCCAACTCTCGTTGGCTCTTAAGCAAGCTTCTTTTGCAATAATTGTCAAAAGTTTCAAATGTTCCCCTAAATAAGGAACTGATGAGGAGCAAGTCAAATACGCACTTTGTCCGGCTTTCGAACTAATGTTACCGGAAAACTCCAGGTGCTATGACTTTCTTCTATTATCTCTAGGGAAAGCATTCAAACGAGTTCGTCATACATCAGTTTCTGCACCACAGGCGAGACAGCGTATTGTCTTGCCTGGCTTGTCACCACCGGTGTCGATAGCATGTGGCAAAGGATCTGGATAGATAACACAACCAGTCATTTCACAAATAGTAATTGTTGGCTTTATCTTGAATCATCTACGCGCTATTTAAGTTTCGAAAGCCTACGAGAGTTTTTTCAGAATCTGATTGTCAAATAATGAGACTCTCACGCGAGTCATATCATTCACGGAATTCAATGGACTGAAAACTAGACAAATATGTTCAGCTTTCGAAACTTAGCAAACTCTCGTTGTCTCTTAAGCAAGCTTCTTTTGCAATAATTGTCAAAAGTTTCAAATGTTCCCCTAAATAAGGAACTGATGAGGAGCAAGTCAAATACGCACTTTGTCCGGCTTTCGAACTAATGTTACCGGAAAACTCCAGGTGCTATGACTTTCTTCTATTATCTCTAAGGAAAGCATTCAAACGAGTTCGTCATACATCAGTTTCTGCACCACAGGCGAGACAGCGTATTGTCTTGCCTGACTTGTCACCACCGGTGTCGATAGCATGTGGCACTCGTGTGGGTTTTCAAAGACCCATCCATTGTAAAAGGATGGAAACTAGTGTTTGACGAAGTATATCAGCTGGAGACAATTAAGGAAAGTGCCCTGGATCAGGGTTTGTGAGACTTGAGACAACTATAGACGTCTTATGGACTTCGTTTTGCCCTTGAATCAAACAAATGCCCGCAAGTACCCTAAGACGGGAGCGTTCTGACTTCACGCTGTATATATCTGCCAACTAATACTGACACCACTGTGCAACAAGCCTTTCACCTTCCGACGTTGTAAGTTAACTAAGGCTATACCAGCCTGCTTCATGAGGGGCCCGTTCTTAAAGTACCTTCTTCTTCTCAGTACCGTATAGCCCCATGTGGGGCCATGGTGCGTTAACTCAGTCGTTTATAGCCAATTCCGAGTCAACGTTACATTGCATATCATTTCGAAGTGTATATAATGTTGCAAGCACTATATATTTCCTATCCGCACATGTACAGAAATTTTGGACCACGCCGAGATTCGATCTCCGGACCTCTAGATTACTAGCATCGTAGAGTGCGACTCAACCAAGTGAGCCACAGAGCGCGAAAATCGTCTATATACCCTCTTTTTTTTTGTAGAGAACTGTGGCTCTGGATCGACATTCGTAGTCACCTCCGCTGTAGTCGGCGGTCGCCATATGTTTGCTGAAAGGGAATATGGTGAGCTCCCCGTGAGTCGCACACTCCCTCTCGCATTTCTCTGCTGAATACAGCGAGGGTATTTCGGTTTTAAGGTGCTTTTTAGTCCACAACCGAAGAAGAATGGTCGTTGCACTTGTTTGGGACAGTCAAAAAATTAGTGTCCCATATCCTTACATTTCCTGGAAACCGAGTACGTGTCCTGCGAAGGCTCCTTATAAGGAGACGTTGTCTTTGCACTACACTAAAGCTGATTCAAAGTCAAAACCGGATCTAGGGCTCTATAGTGCCTTCATGAACCTGCGTGTGGGTCGACTAGAAGTTTTCAACTTGGAAAGACTCAAAGTCTCCTCGACCTTAATACACTCGTGAATTAATTCGTGAGCGGTCCTAAATGTTAATGCAGCAATATAAACGCGCATGCGTTGGTTCGTATTGCGCCTCAACATAACCTGCATATTCGTGCAACTTAAAGGATTGCTAAGCTCGATATCAAGAGTTTCGAGGACAGCACTGAAATGACGCATAGATTCTTCAAGCCGTTGTGCATGGAAATGTATATCCACAGCTGCATTCTTAATGCCGACTCAAAATTCTTTCCAAATCATCCGGATGTAATCCGTTGTTGCAATACAAAGGTCAAAAATTTTACTTCCTTCGATTAACAAAAAATTGCTATACAATTTGCTTCTCGACGTATTACTAAAGACTGAAGCCATGGTGACAGCCGAGCTCACGACGAAATTCAAGATGCGGAAATCACGGAATGTAAATAATACCTACATCTAAAATTCTCTAGTACGATATGGCTTCTAAAGTCAATTTTAAAGATTAAGTGTGGACACATATTTTGAATTTTGTAACCAGCTAAATATGAGCATTTGATGCGGTCATAATTAAATTTGCGAAAATAAAATCCGAACTTAAGTCTAAAATTATTAAAATCAAACCTTTTCCATGGCAATTTTCCACACCTATTTTCGGTTATTGGACAACATTTTCTCGGGAGGCACCTCAAAAGGAGGCGCGAGCTGGAAGAGATTCGGAAACACTGCCCTAGACAGAAAAATCAAAAAGGGGCTCTTAATGCATACTCTAACATGTGATGCGGCATGCACACAGAGTGCATTTCGAGCCGGTTTCGACTAATAGTACATGGCGCGCTGCATCCCTCATCAGGCCTCTACTTATGCAGCGCGTCATGTACTATCAGGAGAGACATGACCGGACTCAACCAGGCAGTGTGTACGATCATCTTATATAGGACTTGAAATACACCCTGGCATCGAATGTTTTTGAGTGGGGCTAGGCAATGGCTAGCCACCGATTCGACACGGTGGCCGTCGTTACTGACTACGTGCCAGAGTGAACGGATTCAACAAAAACAAAAATTTTGTTTTAATGGCACATTTTGGGCCATTCTTTCGTACATTTTATAGGCTGGTTAGTCTTATTGCCTAGCGAAGACACACACAATATTTGGAAAGCTTTTCCATTGTACTGAATGACATTTTTGTTTATTTTGCATAGTTATGTTATCTTTTGCTTATTTACGCTGTTGCATGAAACCGTGCAATGATTTTTTTAATCTAAGATGATGGTGTATCCATCAAAATATGGCAGAACTATGCAAAATAAACAAAAATTTCATTCAATAAAATGGAAAAGCTTTCTAAATATTGTGTGTGTCTTCTCTAGGCAATAAGACTAACCAGCCTATAAGATGTACGAAAAAATGGCCCTTTGTCTTATAATATGCCTATAAGTGCGACAGTCACTTTCATTTTTCTGTTGTGTCATCTAACACTGAATCTGTCAACAGAATGGACCTGAGATGACTGCTTACCGTCAGTGTTAGCTGATCATGTTAGATGATATGCAGCAATGTTAAGTTAATTATATTGCCAAAATTAGATTTAGGAGGTACCATACAAAATAAAACTGACTGTCGCCTATCGCCTTACGGAAGGCCGGCTTAGGTTCTTCTGGGATTTTTTTTCTGTATGAACCATTTCGATCCTACAAAATATTCCTATAAGAATGGGCGAAATCGAACATTGGGACCATTGGGCCGCCATAGAAGCTCCACCCCAAAACATGTTGATCTGAGAAACACTTATTTACTGCTTAACCAATCTTATCAAATTATGTATACCCAAATATGTTTCTATCGAAGATAGGAGGCATATATAGGAACGACTGAACTCGTATTATGGGCTGCCGTAGAACCCCCTCTCAAAATCAAATTTTGCTTATTCGTTAGCTAATCCTTATACGAAACCTCACATCAGCCCGTTCTTTTTGTGTCATACTGCATATGTGGAAATGGATAAAACTGAACTATGGGGTTGCCATAGAAACCACGCACTGATAAGTAGATTTTCATAAGGAAAGCTTTATGAACGAATTTCAAGCAAACCCCTCCTACATTATATGCAACCCGATCCAAGTTACAAAACACATGTACGACCATTGGGTCATGAAGCTTCCATAGAAACCCCACCCTCAAAAGCAGGTTACAAGATTTATGTAGAAACGGACGGAATCACGCCATTGGGTCGCCCAAAGGGTATCCAACTTTTAATTTTTAAATTTATAGAACATAAAGTAAATCTTCATCTTTTGCAAAGTATGCATTCATTTTTAAGTATCAGAAATGTTTGTACCATTGACCGAGTCCTAATAAATGCAAAAGTTTCAAACTGTGTCAATGGATTTAATTTGCATATTCTGAATGTTTAAAGAAAATGTGATAATGTTTAAAAAAAATGAATGCCAACTTTAAATCATCATCCCGAAAATCCTTTATTTTCATACAAAAAGCTAAAATATGATAACTCTCCATCAAGGAACGAATGAACAAGAAAAATATGAAAAAAAAAAATCATGAAAAGTATAAACGGATAAAATAAGATGATAGACCCTTCGTCCTTTCGCCATAGTGCACCCTCATTGCATGACGACTGCCGAGCGGTACTATAGTATAAATTTGAATGGTCCCCACTACTATCCTAACCATTCCAAGTCAATGGCATCATCTAAACACAACTTCGGACATGGTATCCTTTTTTCCCTCTGTTTCATCGCTATTCCGGCCGTAATCCTCAAGCAAATAGACACAAGACAAGAGCGGGGGCGTTAAGTTATGAATGAACACAACACAACATATTGTTCTCGCAGCAAACTTTTATGGTTATGTTGATGTTTACCGTTTGGCTTAAGGATTCTACGGGAGAAACTGAGTGGTTCCGGTCAAGTCAAATAGACAAAGGGACGGATGCAATGATTGACAGGACTGTGCGGGACTTTTCTTATTTCATATAGAAAAGACGCACATAATGACATTCTTTCTGATTCTATCCATAGTGGAATTCTGAACATTTAACGAAAAATTACGTTTATTATCATAATTCGGTCTAATCGTCTGCAGGCATACAATTTCGAACCCCATGTGGCCATTCACCAAATCGATTCGCCGTCACTAATTGCTGCGAGCCACGTAAACTTTTTGACATTATTCCGTTAATATCATATTGCGGAATGTCGAGAGACGTCAGGCTATATTCCTGGATGAAAATCACTTTTCTTTCGATTAAAGTCAGCCATAGGATGCTGGCTGATTGCTCAGAGGGTAGATAACATCTTTCTAATCGGTAAATATTTAAAAAGGATCTGCCAGAGAAGAGAAGAAAAGTCTAATTGACTATTGGTCATTGCCGTGGCCAATTAGGTAATTAAAATAGAAATTGCTTAGTCCAATTATCATCAAATTAGGACAATTCCACACGATGATGATCGTCGGAAACGGATAGTTTCTCCGCATCTGCAACAACTTTCCTTGCGAGCGAACTTCAACAATCACAGAGAATAACATAAATGACAAGGACAATTTGATTTTTACGACTATGATTCGAAGCAAAAGTCTTTGAATCTTAGCAAAAGTAATTTTAGCTTTCTCTCGCTAAAAAAAGAGATTCGCAAAAGAATTGTTGTTAGGGTGGTGTCCTTTAGCAAGTCACCATAAAAGAAAAATTTTATGATAACTCATAACACTTAGCGCGAAATAGTGTCGTCTTTGTGTGTTTTTGCCGCCAGTTTTCGTCATCGTCGTCTCCATTTCGTAAAGTCGGGGGGATATTCGTTTTCTCTAAGTACGTCCTGCTGTACTATTGCCGGAAAAGAAAGTAAAAGGATTTCAACTTTTTCACCATTTCTCCGCATTTCAAGTTCATTCCGAGTTGTCGAGTAATTTCGTCTTTTTATAGGCTACTTTAGGGGATTTACACACAGGCAACAATCATAACAAAATGAAAAGATTGTCGTCGTGAAATGATGTGGAAAAGCGTTATGCGGATGGTGGAATGGTGTGGTGATAATGGGAATCAGGCGAAAATTCGTTCGTTCTGCGGGTTATGAATATTTTCTATTGCACATTATAGGAGTAGGCCAATTTTCGCGCTACGCAATTGAACGGAAAAATTATGGACTTCAATGACGGCTGGAAAATTTTGGAGTAAATCATTCAACTTTGAAGTTGCCGTTTTATATTTTTTGTCTTGTTTTTTTTTTTGTTTTGTTAGGGGGGATCACTTAGTGTATGATTATATTATTGAAAAGAACAAAACAGAAAAGTTTCTTTTTGGTTCCGAATTGTCTTGAACTTGAAGAAAAGTTTTTTTGACTGCCGCGTCTTTTATTAGTCCCTTGGGTTGATACATACAAAAGAGGGCATGCTGTGGTTGCTTAGTAGAGTTTGGTAAGCACGAAGAATACAACGAGTATTTCTTGTTAATATAAATTCAGAAAATTTAATTAAGAAACACAACTCTTGAAAATTGTTTCCTTTCTGTTATCGTGATTAGGGGCACAATATCGCAGCACCATTAAGTTTTTGCTCGTTGAAAAAAGAGATTTTGAAAAAAAAAGTATTAAAAATTGTAGCGCTTACTAGCAGACCACATTTATCACAAAAAAAATTGTTTTGGTGAATTGCATCAGTATGGGCGCTAACATTTTTCTGTGATTTTTTGCAGTTAAATCTTCCGTTTCGGCCTGAAGCAAAATTCATTGTTTTATCGCGGAGGAGCTCCAGGAGTGACCGTTTTATTTCAATTTTGTTTCGTTCATGTTTAACCTACATATTGGGATGTCTTACTAGTCTTGGTGTTTGGATGTTTGATTTATCTCTTATGTTTGAAATTACCTTACTTTAAAGTTAATCTTTTTGTACTACGATGTGTTCCTGTTGCCGGCCATTTGACTGTAGGTAAGTCTATAGATACCTTTTGGGATCAGTAAGTGGAGCGTCCACTGTTCCCTTTTACTCTATCTATAAGGCCTTTAAAAGGACTCATCATAAAGTATTGATCAACAGATTCGAAAAAAGGTTATAAGGTGTTTCTAACAGTCAAACTTTTTTTTAATTGATGTTCTAGGAGTGCAGCGAACCTTTGTAACCTTTTGGGGCTTGGAACGAGTGTAAATTCATTATACCCAAAAGCGAATAGAACGATAATTAATTCCCCAGGCATATTAAGTATTAAGGCTTGACTCATTCCTTCTGGCCTATTTAGAGTACAATGTGTACACATATTCCCGAGTAACATATGTATGTATTTTCTGCTGAGCATGCAGGGTTTGGTGGGATCTTTACTTGACTTCCCCTCATGTACTTTAAATTAAGTTCAGGTGGATTTTTCTCTCTATGCTCCTTTTTGTACTACGAAACAGTTTTACTAGGGTCCGGAAACTTATGGGGAATTGGAATAGGGTAAATATGTACTGTTAAAATTGTGATGTTTGTGAAATAAAATTCGCAAGGTGGTATTAATTTCGCACAAAAGTCTCCACATCGGTTTTTTAACGTTTCGCCCGTGAAAACAGTATAGTTGCATTTTATTTCGCAGGTCTAATTTATTTTCAAAGGTACGACAATAAATTAGACCTCGAAGTGGACTTGTAGTGGCTTTGATTAAATAAAATACATAAGTCTCCACACCACATTTTTCACTGTACACATAAATGCAAGTTTTTCGCTGGGTGAACATACATACGTATTACTTACCTTTATCATTGAATTCCGAAAAATCGAATGTAGGCACCAACGTAAAGAGTTTCTTTAAGTATTCGTGGCCATTCTTTGGTTTTTGGATGGATGCAGAACAGACTTTTTTTCTTTGGGTATAGATCGGGTCCTCCCGTTTCCAGACCGCTACGTGGAGGGGCAACGGTATTATATTCAGGTATATGAGTCACGTGTGTCTCACAGAAAAAAGTACATCAAATATGATCAGACATTGAACGTGTATATTCTGAAGATCTTACCAGTTCACGTCTTCGAGTCATATGTGCCTCATGAAAGAAAGGACCTTCCAGGGTTCCGTGAAATCTTTATTTGACTGATCTGGAGAGCTGAAAAACCGAGAGAATCTACATTTATCTCCTTCAATATACTATGAGACATATGCATCTCATAATATTCAGGTGTATGAGTCACATGTGTCACAGAGAAAAAGGTTTTCAAAATGCGACGGTGGGAGTAAGTATGTCAAAAATGATTAGACAGTGAACGTGTATATTCTGAAGATCCTACCAGTTCAAGCCTTTGAGTCATATGTGCTCATGAAAAAAGGATTTCGGAAGTATAGGGTAATAGCGATAACGGTGTGGCGGTGATAATAACTTCGCCAAATAATCAAACAGTAAACTTGTCATTTATTATTTATAAATAGACTAGCGTAAGGCTTTGTACGACTAACACAACACAAGTTCAAGATTATTCCAAGCCAATGATTTTAGGGGCTGTAAAATTGTTAGCAGTAGGTACCAAAATGTGAAATGTTTGACCGGAGAATCCATAGTGATTCATTAACACTTTTAGGATTGACGTGAGCTTGACAACGAGAAATATGAGTTCGCGGTTATATTAATCGATAGTAGAGGCAAAAATAAGCATAATTCATCGCCAGCGATAAATACTAAATTGGAGCGCCACTCTAAATCTATGATGTCACTAACCTTGCCTTCCAGCCCCCCTATTATAGCTACGGAGTGGAGCATGTCAATCAGATCTTGCTTTATCTAAAAATTTCGTATCACGTCATAATGAAAAACAAAAATAGTATCCTTATAGTCTTAAAACAATTGGGAGAAGTAATTTTCATCACTTTTGGCTTTACGAACCACTTCAACTGGCTGAAAACAGTGGTTCCCAACTCAGAATTGTCTGCGGACCACTTAGCTTGAAAATGAATCACTACGGACCATCACTTTTTGATTAGTGATTTTTTTACAGGATGATGAATTCTATAGAAGTCAAGCACATAATCTTGACGGCCTTTTCGTTTGAACGAAGGGGTGTACAGAACATTGTTCACGTAAAAACGCAATACAAGAAAACTATTTGTTTTCGTTACTGGTAGTTTGGGTTGAAGACAACGGAAAATCGGTACTGACATTTTATAAGCAAACGGGTAGGCTCTACAATCCTCTAAACATTAGTCGTTCTGAAGTTTTTCCAGTAGTCTCGGCCAGTCCCGTTGAGCGTTTTGCTATAATGATATTGTGGCTTATTTGGTTTTATGAGCATCAATTTGCGCATGGTAGTTAGTTCCTTAGGCCAACAGTAATTTCGTATACTGTATAGAAGCGAATTATACTTAGCTCGACACAAGTGTATTTGCCTTATTTTTAGTTGCATAGGGGAACCTACGATTTAAACCACCATCAAAGTCGCCTGCATGGCTTTAATTATCTCGTCACATAAAAAGAAAAAAATCTGAAAACAAACAGGTGCGCAAAAATATACCTATGCTGGACCGGGCTCAAACTATATGACGAGTTGTTTCCACCAGTGGGGGGTTGTTATTTCTCTTGTTTTTATGAGAGACAAATTTTAGATAACTATAACTGAACTCCATTTACAACTTTATTCTTGACAAACCCTATAATAATCATTAAGTTACTGCGTCGTTTACAGCCTAAGGGCACGTACACATACAGTTCGACCGAGCTTTTCCGAGCCGGGCGGTGCGATGCGATGTGTGTACACTTATTGCGATGTCGAGCCGGGCGATGCGATGCGATTTTTTGCGAGCCGACGCGATTTATTTCTATGGCAAGAAAACCTGATTTTTTTATGCGGCGCTGGCTCGTGCGATTTGCTGCTGATATGGGTGTGATTTCAGATCGACTTCCTGACATGGCGCTTCGACTGTTCTACCATTTGCAATATACATACACTCCCAATCAATAGGATAGTTCCACTTGTAAAATGGCTGTATTTCGGTGAGTGATAACGGTATTTTCTTCAAACTTGGTGACAATATTTGCAGTAGCCTGCCTGTTCTTTGAATAACAGGATGTCTCAAATCCGGAGTCCCGTTAGGATTTTCTTACCAGAATTCTTAAAAACAGTACAAATGGTGAAGTCAATAGGATAGTTCCAGTGGAAATAAAACATCAAATAACGGTAAGAAAGGATAATTTCACTTTGGAAAATGAAGCTGGTAATAAGAAGAACTTTGTTTAAGTAATTAGAGCTCAACAAATTAATCTGGGATAGAATTGTATATGTTTTAACGGTAAATTAAATTAATTTCGCCCAAAATGCTTCTAAACGTTCGCAGAAGAGCTTCAGTGTTCTTAAACTATTGTCTAACGGTATAGATCTTCGTTGTCATTCATCCCCACACATTTTTGATGGTATTTAGATCTAGGAAGTATGGAGGTCTTTCCCAGACCTTGATTAGTTGGTCTTGAAACAAATCTTTTATCAGTCTTGCTCCTTGACTGACGCCATTATCTTGTTAAAATCTCAAAGAAGTTGAATGGGAAATGTCGGTAATTTTAAGAACTATATTGCCCAGAATTTTTTTGTAAGCCTGGACGTTGTGAATACCGCTAATTTCCACAATCTCAATAATTCCACACAGAGACATTCTACCCCATACTTCGACATTTCTTACTCTGAGTAATGCGTCTACAAAATTAATTCCTTCTTGCTCAAATCGTGGAAATAATACCTAAATCCATCTGAACCGACGAGATTTAATCTTTTCCATCAGTAAAAATAACGCGTTTGTCCAATCCATACAGTTTCTCCATTGGGGTTGAATATCTTGGTATGGAACTACTGAGCTTTCTTAAATTAGGGGTACTCAGAGTACCCAGGCTTTTAAAGATATTCTTCCTAATGTATTGCCTAAAACTCCGACATTTTCCATGCCATTCCTATAAGATTTTAGCAAGATAATGACTCCAATTATGAAGCAAGGCTGATGAAAATTGATTTGAAGACCAACTAATCAAGGTTATGGAAAGACCTTCATACTTCCTAGATCTAAATATCATTAATAAAAGTGTGGAAATGAATGACGAGGAAGATCTATACCGTTAGACGTTAGTTTAAGTACACTCAAGCTCTTCGGCGTACGTTTAGAGGAGCTCGGGACGAAATCAACTTAATTTACCGTTAATACCTATACAATTCTATCCCAGATTAAGTTTTTGAGCTCAAATTATTAAAATAAAGTTCTTCTTATTACCAGCTTCATTTTTCAAAGTAAAATTATCCTTTCTTACCGTTATTTGATGTTTTATTTCCACTGGAACTATCCTATTGACTTCACCATTTGTACTGTTTTTAAGAATTCTCGTAAGAAAATCCTAACGGGACTCCGGATTTGAGACATCCTGTTATTCAAAGAACAGGCAGGCTACTGTAAATATTGTCACCAAATTTTAAGAAAATACCGTTATCACTTACCGAGATACA
This sequence comes from Microchrysa polita, assembly GCA_949715475.1. Lineage (NCBI taxonomy): Eukaryota > Metazoa > Arthropoda > Insecta > Diptera > Stratiomyidae > Microchrysa > Microchrysa polita. Next base: position 31,054,064 of record OX454418.1, on the reverse strand, counting down.
GCCATTTTTCAAGTGGAACTATCCTATTGATTGGGAGTGTACAAACGTGTCGGTATATTTATATTTAGAGGTAGCTAACCTTTCTGGAAATTTGCAGTTTTAGCTTATGCGTTTCAAAACAATATTCGGGCGGCATTTGGATTTGGTGTTAATTGATGTTCACATACATATGTATGAGCGTACGCGCAACCTTTTGCTGCTGCCGGCCCCAAAATGGCATGCCTATTTTCTCGGGGATATACGCGTCCGATCGGCGTGGCAGAAACACTAAGGTAAATTTGAGGCGCCGATTCAAAATTTAAAATAAAAAGAAAAAAAAAATTGGGTTTGCCGCCCAGAATGGTACCTTTTGTTTTCTCGGGGAAATATTCGTCCAATCGGCGTGGGAAGAAATACTAAAAGAATTATGGGCCGCTAATTCCGAATTTGAGGTCATAAATAAGAAAAAAATTGGGGTTGCCCGCCTCAAAATGGTGCCCCTGTTTTCTCGGGGAAATACTCGTCCAATCGGCGTGGGAAGAAACATCAAAGAAAATTATGGGTCGCTGATTCCAAATTTGTGGCCAAAAACAAGAAAACAAATTTGGGGTTTCCCCTTCTCAAAATGGCACCTCTGTTTGCTCGGGGAAATACCCGTCCGATCGGCGTGGCAGAAACACTAAGGTAAATTTGAGGCACCGATTGAAAATTTAAAATAAAAAGAAAAAAAAAAATGTGGGTTTGCCGCCCAGAATGCTACCTTTGTTTTCTCGGGGAAATATTCGTCCAATCGGCGTGGGAAGAAACACTACAAGAATTATGGGCCGCTAATTCCGAATTTGAGGGCATAAATAAGAAAAAAATTTGGAGTTGCTCGCCTCAAAATGGTGCCCCTGTTTTCTCGGGGAAATCCTCGGCCAATCGGAGTGGGAAGAAACATAAAATGAATTATAGGACGCTGATTCCGAATTTGTGCCTAAAAGCAAGAAAAAAATTCGGGGTGTCCGTCCCAAAATGGTACCTCGGTTTTCTCATCACCGTATGTTCCCACAACTGACCTATCTACCGCTACCTTCAATAATTCATTGCAAATACATGCGCTGTCCGAAACTTTCATATACGTAAGCGTACCCTACAAACCGGGTTGTGCTGCACTGCATATTTCCACAAATGTTATTTCTTTGACCCATTCAACAACAACAACTGTCAAATCCGAATACCGCCTTGTTTTGGGGGTATGCGTACGCTACGAACTGGGTTGGACAGCACTGTATATTTCCAAAAAGGTTATTTAGTGGACCAATCCATTATTACAGTACCTACATACAGTTATCCATTCTTTTAATATCTAGAAATCTGTAACACTATAAAACATCTGACACGTATGTATGTATAATATAAAAATTCCCAATGGTAATGGAACCCGATCTGCTCAAATCATGCCTCTTATGTCGATATCTCCCGATCATCATCAAACAGCACGAAACCAATCTCTGTATTTATATGTACATAACAATACACCATGCCACTCCCACTACGAAACCGATCCAAACACAAACCTCCATGTCGCTTTCCTCGGCGACAATGCGCATTACATCGGCTGAAACGGCACGGTGATTCGAAACGGAAAAGTTCTCCATCGGACAACCCGACGTCGCATCGCAAGCAGTCTGAATGGTACAAGCAGGTTCGTGCTGGTTCCTATTTAAATGCTAAGAAATTTTTTTTCTTGCGATATGAACCTTATCGCTTCTTATCACATCGGATCGCCCGCAGTGTGAACGGGCTGTAAAACACATAACGCGCAATGATAAATTCGACCAAATGAATTCTTTCGAAAATCTCATTCATAGATTTTAGCAATCATACTCGCATGGGCGTATCCAGGGGGGCAGGGGGGGGCGACCGCCCCTCCCTGGCCGGTGAAACTTTTTTTATTGAATTGAATATTAATAATACTGAAAGAAAAAAAAATATTTCATGGATATTTTTTTTCAGATTCACTTTTTCGCATTTTCGTTTGCAGTTTCCATGTTCCGAAAACCACACAAACATTTCCATATCAATTTATTACAAGCCGTTCTTCTTCCTTACATAGTCATCTACATAGATACATATGGACATACCTAATTCTATTCTATTTCGTCCAGATTTACAGCAATCCTGAGCGCTATGGATAGCTCTCTTCATGTCTATACAGTAGACTCGGGTAAACGTGTACTTCGCCAAACGTGAAGGTGAACAATTTTATGTGAGCTACTACTCTGAAACGTGAACAAGTCTTGAAAGCCCTAAAACATGAACATTAAGGGAGGAATTCATAGTCCTCACTTAAAGCCACAGTCACATTTGGCGAGCTACTAGTACTAGTAAAGTTACATTCGAGAAATCACCATAGGCGACGACACGTAATAAACAACGAAAACAGTGTCATGTAAATGGGTGACTATGCGTTGTTACGACGTCGTCACCGAAAGTGTGATGCAACTAGACGCGCAACTAGTCACCCTATATACAGGAGTTAGTTGCAAACGTGAAATTACTACGGTGACGACGTCGTAAACAATCAACAAACTGTTGTGCAATTTGACTAGTAGCTAGTCAACAGACACATTTCCTAGATACTAGTGGAATAGGACATGTTCAATTCGACTAGCACCCAGCCAGCGAGTGAATATACGCTAAAATTATTTTTCGGTGGATTTCGAATTAACTGCTCAACCGATCGACACGAAATTCAGTGTCAATGTGTAAAATGGTAGGGTATTTGCTACGAATGCCTTCGAGATTACGAAATGGTAACAGGGTGTCCGAGACGAGGTGCGAAAGTCGATTATTCTATTTGTCATCGGAAAAGGGTGTATCGGCACGTATATCGACATGAAATTCAGTGTAAATTTGCAGAATGGTAGGCTATTTGCTACAAACGCCTTTGAGATTACGAAATATCAACAGGGTGTCCTAACAAAGGTGCAAAAGCTGATTATAATCGGCAATAAATTTAGTGTGAATATGTAAAATGATAGGGTATTTGCTACGAATACCTTCGAGATTACGAAATGGTAACAGGGTGTCCGAGACGAGGTGCAAAAGTAGATAATAATCAGCAATAAATTTAGTATGAATGTGTAGAATGGTAGGATATTTGCTACGAATACCTTTGTAGTCGGGAAATGTTATCAGGGTCTCTCAAACGAGGTGCAAAAGTGGTTGTCATAATCAGCATACCCAACAAACAATGGCTAACAACACAATACAAAAATTCGAAAAACCTGCGGTTACAGAAAACATTCACAAAAAGTGACTGTTTGCTGTGCATTTTCGTCGAAGGGTCGCTACCCCTATTTTTTCTATAGTCTGTATCTGCGACTAGTGTCATTTTAGCATTTCAAATAGACAAGGCAGAGCCAGGCTACTTTTAGTGTTTTGGAATCAGTAGAGGGCCAGGTGTCTAAAAACTGTTTTTGGTAAAAAAAACATGTTTATCATATTTATTTATAATTGTGACTGGCATATAAAGAAGAAGAAAACACATAAAAAGAGATGGAATACATTGCATATTAATTACTAGTTTCCTGTTTAAAACAACCACATTGGAGAGGATGGGGTCAGAAAAAAATTATATGAAAAAGACTTGCTTTATCTTTTTTATTTGAAATACTAAAATCGGGCTAGTCGCAGATAAAGACTATAGAAAAAATAGGGGTAGCGACCCTTCGACGAAAATGCACAGCAAACAGTCACTTTTTGTGAATGTTTTCTGTAACCGCAGGTTTTTCGAATTTTTGTATTCTGTTGTTAGCCATTGTTTGTTGGATATGCTGATTATGACAACCACTTTTGCACCTCGTTTGAGAGACCCTAATAACATTTCCCGACTACAAAGGTATTCGTAGCAAATATCCTACCATTCTACACATTCATACTAAATTTATTGCTGATTATTCATGTCGATATACACCATTTTCCGATGACAAATAAAATGAACCGGCATATACAAACACTGGTCATCTGGTAAATCCATTTAACCATTATTAACAAAATGATCTACTTTTGCACCTCGTTTGGGACACCCTGTTAACATTTCTGATTCTCAAAGGTATTCGTAGAAAATACCCTACCACTCGATACATTCATACTAAATTTATTGCTGATTATTATCTACTTTTGCACCTCGTCTCGGACACCCTGCTACCATTTCGTAATCTCGAAGGTATTCGTAGCAAATACCCTATCATTTTACATATTCACACTAAATTTATTGCCGATTATAATCAGCTTTTGCACCTTTGTTAGGACACCCTGTTGATATTTCGTAATCTCAAAGGCGTTTGTAGCAAATAGCCTACCATTCTGCAAATTTACACTGAATTTCATGTCGATATACGTGCCGATACACCCTTTTCCGATGACAAATAAAATAATCGACTTTCGCACCTCGTCTCGGACACCCTGTTACCATTTCGTAATCTCGAAGGCATTCGTAGCAAATACCCTACCATTCTACACATTCAAACAAAATTTATTCCCGATTATAATCAGCTTTTGCACCTTTGTTAGGACACCCTGTTGATATTTCGTAATCTCAAAGGTGTTTGTAGCAAATAGCCTACCATTCTGCAAATTTACACTGAATTTCATGTCGATATACACCCTTTTCCGATGACAAATAAAATGATCTACTTTTGCACCTCCTTTGGGACACCCTGTTAACATTTTCCTACTTCAAAGGTATTCGTAGCAAATACCCTACTATTATACACATTCCCACTGAATTTCGTGTCGATCCGTTGAGCCGTTAATTCGAAATCCACCGATAAATAATTGTAGTGTATATTCACTTCGCAGTAGAATAATTGAACATGTCCTATTCCACTATTAAATACATTTCGCTACTTACTAGTAAAATTGCATAACACTTTTTTGATTGTTTACGACGTCGCGTCGTCACCGTGGTAATTTCGCGCATACAACTAATTCCTAGGTAGATAGGGTGACTATTCACGCGTCTAGTTGCACACACTCTCGGTAACGAACGTCGTAACAACGCGTAGTCACCCATTTATATGACACTGTTTCGTTGTTGACGTCGTCGTCACCGTGGAGATTTCTTGTATGCATGCACTAGTAGCTAGTACTAGCACGGTCTGACTGTAGTTTAAGGAATACGGATTCCCTTAAGGAATAATTGTAAAGGAATTCTTATTGGGACAAAGCGTCACTTTTAAATGCATTACCTCATTCAATAAAATAATTTAATTCGGAAGCCTAATTAAAGTAACTGACAAATAAAATATAAAGAAGTATCTAGTAGCTGCAAAATTTAAATTTATTTTTCAAATACGAGCGACTATGAACTGTAAAATTTATAAGGATTGCCTTATAGGTCAGTCAATTAATGATTTTAGGTCGCAAAAAATAGCTCGGCTCTGTTTTTTGGGATACTGTTAGGGTAGATACCAGAAGTGTACCACCAATTTTGCAACTTCGAAAACCTATCCTAACCCCGTGACCCTCAAAAAACCTAAAAAATTTCGAAGGTTTTTCATATTTTGGTTTGTGATTTCCAAAAGTCGCCTGCTTGATTCTCAAAGCTAATAAAACCTTCTTTAATTTGAGTCCAGCTTTGTAGGTGCAAAGGATCTCAAAATACTCGTACAGCACTTTATGTAAACATTGTTTTTTTTTTTGTAAAAAAGTTCGAAATGCTGTATCTTGGGATCCTTTCTACCTACAAAGCTGGCGTTGCACTCAAACTAAAGAAAATTTTGTTAGCTTTAAAAGTGCAGTGGACGACTTTCTTGTGCCTTACAGGCCTTCTACATCTGCAACTTCGTTGCCAACCTAGGTTGCAGGTACCTAACTACACACTTGCAACATTCCGGCAGCCACGTCATTCACGTTCTTGCAACCTGGTACTGCAACCTGCACCATGCCTACAAATCACTTATTTTCCGGTTTTTTTTTCGCGTGTTACCAACTTAGGTTGGCAACCAAGTTGCAGATGTATAAGGGCTGTAAACCACTTATGGAAAATAGAGAATCGACTGCACTTACGTCCCATAACGTATACGGTTTCTCGCAATGCCTCCGAATTTTACTGTGGAATGCTCTTAATACCCCCATCCGCGGCAACGATATTGTCTAAATAGATGAATTAATATTTATGGGGGAGTTAAATTCCCTTTCAGACTAAAGGTACGTTGTCCTCGACGCGGCCGCACGACAGCGACTCGCTCATTCCGTATGAAAACTCGTTTTTAAAATGAGAGAGAAACGAGTAAAAACTCGAGCGAGTCGCTGTCGTGCGGCCGCGTCGAGGACAACGTACATAAACTGGACTCAAATTTAGCACTTTGGTCTTGTTTAATTTTTTCTTTAAGTCGACTGCATTTGCACAGCAAAAAATCAGGCGGTGTGAACCAAAATTTATCCAAAAAGGTTTAATTTTTTTATACCTATGGAGTTAAATACATTTATTTCTCTCCGTCCCGAGTATAACATTTTCCTTTTATCCATTAGGATAAAACACTCAAAATAAAATTAATTTGGATAGATAATAACTTTTATTCGAAATTATATCAGTTTTTATTTATATGGTGTTAAAATTTACTTAAAATGGAGTTAATTCCGCACGTAATATATGGTGCAAGTTACGAACGTCATCCCGTATAGTCTGTGTGGTGTAGTAGGTAGGGCGTTAGTCTTCAAATCATAGGTTCGCTGGATCGAATCCCACTGTAGGCAGGTAATTTATTATGCATTTTTAGAGCGTAAAGAGGTAAATGAAATGTCGCCAACACCTATAGAGAGGTAAATGGTAGTTATACAAAACTCATTTATGAGTTAAATGTTCTGTGAAACTTGTGTTTTATTTTTATCCCAAAAATATCGAGTATTACTCCTTTTGGTGTAATTGGAAGTACACTTTTGTGTTCATCCATTTGGATAAAACAATATTTTATCCAAACGGAGGGACCCTATTCGACAATTTTCGGAGTTAAATTCACACCGGATTTTTTGCTGTGTGACTCCTTCTCGAGATCCAGAGCTATAACGATCAGATCCTTGATTTTGTGCGAGAGTACTTAATTGTCAAAACTTCATCATGCAAGCTCCACGGCGCGGCGTCCCGACAACTTAAGTCGAATGAGCAAAAAAGTACCATCAGAATGGAATCCTGCCCAACTTCGGTTTAAACTTTACCGTAGGATTCCGTTCTGGGGAGGGTTAGCTAGGACTCCCGATGTTATTGTAGAAGTGTAGAGGAGCAGCTGAGTTGAGCAGCTAAAGACGGCTCTCAGTGGAATAACTGAGCGCTTGGGCTCCTATTTGGAAAAGGAAAAACAGCTTAAGAGCTCCATTGGGCTCCTATTTTAAGGAAGTGGAAAAGCATGTACCCCTAAATGTCTCCAGCCGACTGTCGGATAATGTTTTTTTCTATGGATGCTGTGGATGTGAGATAAGAGGCTTCTCGGTATGTTTTAGCAGGAGATGCGATCCTGTAGAACCAAGCAAAGCCAGATTTCAAAACGGACATTGATGTCGCAAGTGGAATATGCTGCCCAAAAGCCAAAAATAGCACTGAATATAAACGAGTTACGTTTTAAAAAGCAGAAACGGAGGCCAGTTGAATGTAATCAGAATAACCAGTAAAAGTGTAAACACTTTCAGGGGCAATTTTTCTTTAAATGGTCTTGAAAATCATTCTCGACTGTCCTTTCCTAAAATTAAAAAAAAAGAAACAATCATGAATGGGTACTCGTTTAACATCTTGAGTGAGTTCATAAATCGTCACAAGGGGCGTGAGTTCGAAAAAAAAATTAACTGAATTCGTTCACGGTGAGTCTCGAACCCGTGTGCAAAGAAGGTGCGGCCACTAACCATTACACCAGCTAAAATACTCTAAAATCTTGATATTGAAAAAATTTCGGGCTTGCCCCCCCCCCCCTGACCGAAATCCTGGCTACGCCCATGCATACTCGTAGCATAAAAATTAATAAGCTGAATCTTAAACTGCTTGATAAAATGCCAACGGTGAAAATGCTGTCATTGAAGTATAGTGGTCGGCAAAAAACGCCTCACGAGCCACATGCGGCTCGTTAGATTATTCAGTGCGGCTGTTTAGTGACTCAATGCATATTCCACTGTTTAACCGGCAGCATTTTTGAATGAACTTTTCGTTCTAAAATATAAAGAAATCTCAATACTTATAACATGGCGCCGCCGTGAAAAACTAGATTAGTCCCAAATTCTAATACTTCGAGAAGCAGTCTTAAAATTTAATTCTTCTACAAGTTTACCCATTTGAGATCAAAAAATACCGGCGTACAGAGGGCTGCGCCCGCAATACGAGGGTTTTTTAGAATTTTGATGCATAGTGAATATTTTTTGTACATATATTTTATAAGCAATATATAAGAATTGTGCACAACATTAATGAAATTCCTGTATATCTATTTTCGGATTGGTCTAAATAAACGCGTTCTGTTCCACCTTTAATTAGACCAATCCAAAAATAGATTTACTATTTACCCAGTTTGTTTAAAAGTACTCCAAGGCAAATCTACAGGCATTTTTCGATTTAAGATTTCTGATAGCCTTTGAGAAAAAAGAAGCTCAGGCAAACGTAAGGATGGCTTGTCATTATATGTATATGAACTGAATTATTAGCTGTAAATCTACTGCTTCTGTTTTTTAGATCAAGGAAAACCAACTTATATGAAATTATTCCATTGTGTCCCCTGACATTAGAGCCCACGCAAGCTTTCCTATGAGTATTGAACAAGTATACTTTTGCAGCTTTTCCGGGACACCCTGTTAACTTGGTCCTACAAACTTCAAAAATATTTGTGGCAAACACCATTCTATGCATTTCCACCAAATTTCATGTGCATTGTTTCATCAAGTTAAAAGATATGCATTGAAGAAATGCAAGAGGCTTGTGAAAGGCCCTTACTAAATACTTACTTGGCTATATTTCCGGTTGGGATATAGTTATTCGAATGAAAATTCGTAGACAATTGTCTAATCTTCTAAAAACCCTTAGCAGAATTTTCATATTTGGAAACCTAACAGGGGCTACACACGAACACATTTAAATTTTACAAATTTACTGTTATTTACTTTTCCTTACCAAAAGTCAACAGTCTTAATATTTAACGTATATAAGGTCATGCTGACCAATCTTTGTGCAAAGTTTCATATCGATCCCTATAACGGTTTAGAAAAACGGAGCTCGAAAAAGAAGTTTAACTTTAAACGCCAATAACTTTTTGACCGTTACTCGAAACTAAAAATTTTTAACTGATATGAGATTTACTCATCTAGATCTTTGATTTAAATACCCATACGTTAATCTCCGATAAAAACTAAAAAAGTCGACTTTTTTTGAACGTTCGGGACACCCTGTTATCTTTTTCCTACCAACTTCTAAGGTATTTGTGCCAAAGACTGTAATCATTCTACACACTCCTACCGAATTTCATGACAATCGGTTGAACCGTTCGCGAGTTATTTAGTGAACAGACGGACGGACGGACGGACGGACGGACAAAATCGATTTCATAAGGGTTTTTTGAAAACATTCTAAAAAACCCTAAAAACTAACATCTTAAATTTTAAAGAAGAGGCTATTCTCCGTAAAGAATTAAAATAAATGCGCTGTCCGGAAAATCATAATTTTCTAGTTAAATAATTCGTATCTGTGTCGATTTAATTATCCAAACAATTGTTGTGTGGTTGTCATTTAGCGCGGATACTTCTATGAATACGGTGAGTTCTTGTTTTCGCGTGAAAAAAAACTCTAATAATATGTAGCTCCAATTTTTCAAATATCTAATCATAACTTCCAAGTGTTTTTTTTTAAGTACTTAATCGATTTGTGGAACCTGTCCCCGACTTTCGACAAATGAAGGGAATGATTTCGGGGTTTGTTTGTTTTAGCCCTTAAACACAAACAAATTCTGAAATTATTGCCATCAGTTTTCGCATTAACTGTATTTATCAGTTTTAAGGAATTTGTGACACACTATAGAAAAACGCTGTACGTAGCTTACTTGATCGTTCCGTTAGAGGGTTTCATGGCATACCGTCAGGATGAAAGTTGGCGCTTCATTTTGGCATATTTGGCATTTTTGATTTTTTCACGTCGGTCAATTCAAGGTAAGGACGAAAGTATTTTGACGTATACTGATAAAATAAGTGCCACGAAAGGCAAACTATTACTTTCGAAGAGGCATGTTGCATAGGTAAACCAGGAAGTGTTTCCATCCCTCAATACTGCAAGTGATAAAATCAAAAATCTAATAGTCGAGCATTTGGAAACCTAAAACGGTTGAAAAATATTTCCCCTATTGTTAAACACACAGCAGTTTGATTGGATAAAAAATCTCATTGTGGCTTGCAATATTTCAAATTTCACCTTGCCGGAAGAAAAGAAATTAATGGCTCTTTCCTCTGATCGAGGTTTAAGATTACAATTTTCAGAATGTTCGCCTGAAGAATTCTTAATATCTGTCAAGGAAAAATTCCCTTTTTGTTCCGCGTATTCACAAAAATTTGTAGTAAAATAATAAATTTGGCTCTTTTGCTGAAAAGTTTGCCGACCACTACCTTAGCCCTTAGTCCAAATATTTACATCAAATCTTGTAAATTAAAATGGTATTTAATATTTAATGCAATTAGATTCATATCCTGATACGAATACTAAAATTGTTATTCAATCTCGAAGATACTCAATTTAAATTTTATTCTCCCAACATTCGTCTGTACTAGAACGTATCGGTCAGTGTCTGATTTCATTTTTCACTCACTGTACTTTCAGTAATTTCAGCGCCTAATAATCCACATTTTCCCTGACTTGCATATACTTAGGCGCAACTTTAATTCACATATGAGAAAGATGCATCTTAAATTTATTCTATTCTACAATCATAAAAATTTCCCTAAGTCATAGACGTGCACACATCTTGCATTCATGGGGGCTGCCAATGCAATAAAATCCATAACACAAGAGTCAATGCAATAAAAACGTTTCTAGCAATAATATTGGAAGAATAGACGTACGTACCAAATATATTTCCCAAACCGGGAATCACCGCGCGTACTATCAATATTAAATTGTTTCTTATACGAGTACGTATACAAGACAGCAAGCAACTTATATGCTTCTTATGGTGATCTCCGATATTTTGATTTTAAAACGCGAGTGTACGCGAGTATATACAATACAAACATGTACAGACTGTGCAATGCACTATTGTATGAAGGAGGGCAGTCATCCATAAAACCGTCAAGTGGGTATTTGAATGGGCGTAAGGATCCAATTTTGAGTGAAAAATGTTAACAGGGATTTGGTGGGAAAAAGAAATGAAATGTATGTTTCTGGGGGGATTCTTTTTCAGTAGGGTTGGGGAAAAACTATATGTAAATGAAGCGAATCTCAATTTTTAGCTAACATGGCGAGTATTTTCCAGAATCCTTAAATTATCTGTATATGCTTTCAAATATAGATAAATTACTATGCATGGCCCTGGAGCACTGGATGAATATTAATAGTCCTAGGTTATTGGGCAGTTTTAGGACTACTGCTACTAACCTAGGAACCTAGGAATAGGAAAATTTGTCTATTCGTAAATTCAGAATGTAAATGTTGTCAACTCTCCCAACATCTTGGTCCGTCTCCATCTCAACAACTTTTTGCCGTTTCATCTCCATGTACTTGAAATTATAGTAAAATTGTCTGATCTGCATTTTCAATTTCCCTAAAACGTTGGAAAAAGTCTAGAATGCTCCTCTTGTTCTCCGGTCTCATTTCCCAACATATGACGATACACATAGTCGTACAAAATACATACATACATTTTGAATGGGGCCATTACAAGACCAAGATTCAAGACCATTCACTTCGCATTTTGACGCGAGGGGTTGACTTGCATTTGCATACATTTGCCTCCTTATGCAAAAGGTAGGTGCATAGTCTCATGTCGATGATACTTCCTCTTTCTCATATGACCAAAAATTGGTATGCGTGATCTGCACGACGGAAAGTATCCTAAATCCCCCAAAATGGCATACCGCGAAGGGTCGCTTCGGTTGTATAGTGATAATTCCGATTGGGGATGGTTCGTTTGGTATCCCATTTTACATAGGTCCTTCGAATAATAATCTCCGGGAGTGGGAATATGTTTTTGCCAGATATAGGCGTACTTGCATTCAGCAGCAGGAGCATACCAATACCGAATGCTCCCCCTGCTGTTTGCCGTATATGTTGTACAAGTTGTTGGCAATGTTTCGCGTAAATGGATAGTAAAACAAGTTTACCAATGTCGGGGGAAGATTTGCATATGATTTAGTTTCGGTGAATTTACGATGCAATAGATTTTGCTTTTAGTGAAATGGCGATGATTTAGTGGTGCGTGTATCTACTATCTATCTCTATGGATTTCTAGCCATTGCTGTATCTAATCGCGTACAGATATGCAGCAGGCGGTATCTATCGAAGACATATTATGCATGGCGTTTCGCATATGGAGGAAATGTGATCTAGTTAAGGTTCATTACGATGGTATTTAGGTATTCATATGTTATGGTTTTAATGGAACGGAACGGAAGAACCATGAAGGTGATGGTGTTTTGCTGAAATGGGATGATGATGAGCGTTTTTAGTATACCATGGAATGCCGGTATTTATATGGTGGATGGTTTGTTGTATGAAATAATTGCATAGGGATTTAGTCTGCAATTTGATGATGAATTGTATGCACATGGCAAAATGTAGGTGAATGAGTGCAATTTACTTGCATATGAATTGTCATAGGGAATTTAAAATCGGCAGTGAATTATTATGAATTAGCTTTTACTTCAGTACTTCTAGAAAAACTAAAAGCTTAAATAGCTTGTTGTGCGGTAAATTCATCAAAGGATTTGCATCTCGTTTCAGTTTCATATATTAAAATTTTAACGTTATGGATAATATATTTAATTTATAAGTTATCTAATAAATCCATTTAACCATTATCAACAAAATTTATTCGAGTTATTTTGTAAATAAGTTTTCTTTCTTTTGTTTTTCAGGTGAGTAATCTATACATTATAATGAATGTAAGTAAAATATTCAAATGAATAGTAAAATGGTTAAAAAAAAACACACTTGAATACAACTTAAAAGGAAACTATTTTCAATAAAGATGCTGTGATTTCAAGCAAAAAAGGAGAAATTCACATCATATTCATTTGGAAAATGTAACAAATTTCTGGATGTATTTATTCTACTACACATTTTCTAGTTTTGTTGTCTATAGCTGTAGGTAGTATTTGTATAATCCCCGAGAAAACGATATCATTTTGTGATGTCCGCCCTAGAATGATAACCTAAAGCGATAACGAACACTTTTATCAACATTGCTTCAAACCCGCATTTCGTTGACACAATGTTTTGATATTTAAAGTTACGCTATTTAGTACCCAGCGGTTGGTTAAGTCTTATCGTATAGACGAGACGCACACCATTTTTGGAGATGCAATTTTAAGGTGCGTTCTGCATACTTTTAGGATGAAAAGTAGCGAAACCTTGAGAAAATGCACATGATAAAAATAATACATGCTTTAAAGATTTCATAACTAACTATTATTTCAAATTCGTTGATAAATATGTACGTGTATATGTAAATGTAGCCGAACCAGTATCAGTATGTATCATTTCTCGATGCGTTAACATTGATATACACATATGGCCAAAAAAATAAGTACACCCCTCATGTACTATTTTATGCCAAATTTTCATACCCTTTTCAAAATTGAGTTACAAATAGATAGCCATTACAACAATTAGGATACAACAATGCCAACGGAACCGAAAAACTAAATGGCATCTCCCTATTATCTTGGTCCCTCCCGATATAAGCTTTGAAGTGGGTTTTCAGCTTGGTCAAAATAATAAGTACACCATCGGGTTTTTGATTTTTTGACAACAACTTACTATTTTCGTTAAGGATTTGTTTTTTTATTCATTGGTGTATGCAACAAGCGTTAAATTAAAACAAACAAAAGTTCTTAAGGAGCGAAAAACGCATGGTAGGTACGAAAAAAGTCGTTTACAGTCCAAAAATTTGAAATAGCGGATAAATTATTTTCTCATTAACTAAATAAACCAGCTAAACATTGTATTTACTGTGTAATTCATTAAACTAAATAAAAGCAGTCTCAAATGCGTCAAATATGTCCATGTATGGGCCTTAAGGATAACTGTAAATCTCATTATCACTATGGCGAGAAAAGTTCCCTTGGCTTGACTGATGATTTTCGCGGTAAATATTGAAAATAGAGAATCCCTTTGAAAAGTTAATCGGAGAATACAAGAAGTAAAGCAGTTTTGGTAAAAAGTTAAGAACTTTCCATGGCGATGTCAAAAAGGGTTGACAGTACAAGAAAATTTTGTAGGGATAGTTCCTCTTGTTCCAGACCGAACAATGAAAACTCACAGAATATTTTGTTTTATTTATGAGATCGTAATAAATTGGATTGGAAACTACTCTTATCGTAATATTCTTCATTCAGGAAAAAAATAATATGATATACCGTACATCAACTGGTTATTTCCCATGGAGTCGGAAAAAACTTAGTCTGTGGCTTAATTTTCATAGTTTGGTTTCGTTCAAATATACCTAATAACCGTTACTATGAGCCATTTTCTATATCAGAAATGTTAGTTGAGAGTCCTAGAATATTTTACTGATAAGCCCATACACTTTAAATGGGGATTTCAACAGGATATTAACCCTAACCATACCTCACAAACTGGTTAAGCATCCGCTACGTTACGAGAGTCAAATTGAATCCGGAATGTTTAGGGAGATTTGAATCAATGAACTAGAAATGAGGTTTTCACAAATCGGACCAATTACGGAATTTCCTGGAACTAACTGGAAATATGGATGTATGGGAACATACCATTAGAATTATCTCCAAAAGGCCAACAAAATAATGAACCATTTACTTTTAAATAATAAAATAAATTAAATTCTGGTCGAATCAGAATTTAATATTTTAATTAAAACAAGTTTCAATCAAATTAACTGACATGTACTTATTATTTTGTCCAGCCTATTTTAGTCAGTTCGTACATTTTTAAGTTAAATGAAAGCTGTTATTTATTATAATATGCTAATTTACATATTATTTGATTCCTCACCAATTAAGTATTTAAATCTTTCCATATGATTTTATTTACTCAAATAACTATGTACTTGGCTACAGGGTGATAAGGAAAATTCGTATGGGTGTACTTATTTTTTTGGCCATATGTGTACATAATTAATTAATTAGTGAGGAGAAAAGTGTCAAAATTCGGTAGTTGGATGTTAAACTAAGGAGTTAGTCCTGTTTTCCGAAAATTGCGGTTGAACAACAAAACGCATCATTCACCCTCCAAATAATGGGTGCGCAAATCAAGAGACGTGAGAGCGTATCGCCCGCCAAAGGAAAAAAAACGAAAGCCAACAAGTCTATGATTACCGGAGACAACTTGCTTTTTTTCTTTGACAGGGCTACAGCCTTCCAGGCAACATCCCCCAAAAAAAATTTATTAACAAAATATTCCACATATCCTGTTCTAGTGCCTTTCCAAAAAAATCTTCGATCGGCACAATAACGGGTAAGATATATATTGGGACATTGGGGCACTGGGATATTAGGACATTGGGACATTAGGGTCATTAGGACATTGGAACATTAGCACATTACCACATTAGGACTTTCGGATATTGGTACACTGGGGAAATTGCGACGTGGGGACATTGGGCCACTGGAACATCGCGATATTGGGACATCGGGATATTAGGACATTGGGACATTGGAACATTGGGATACTGGAACATTAGAGCATTGTGACATTGGAACATTGGGATATTGGGACATTAGGACACTGGAACATGGGGGCACTGGGGTATTAGGTCATTGGGATATTATGACTTTGGGACAATATGGCAATCGGACATTTGGACACTGGTACAGAGGGGCAATGAGCCACTGAGACATCGGGATGTTGTGACATTGGGACATTGGGGCACTGGCATACAAGGACATGTGGACATTAGGGTCTTGGGTCATTAGGACATTGGGATCTTAGACATTAGAACATTGGGACATCGGAATATTAGAACATTGGGACATTGGGATGTTGGCACATTTGGATATTGGAACATTGGGATACTGGGACATTAGGATATTGGAACATTGAGAAATTGGGACAGTGAGACATTTTTGCATTTGGACATTAGGATATTAGGCACACTGGGGAAACTGGGACGTGGGGACATTGGGCCACTGGGACATCAGGATATTGGGACATTGGGGTATCAGGATATTAGGAAATTGGAACATTGAGATATTGGGACATGGGAACATTTGGATATTGGGACATTAGGACACTGGGAGACTGCGACATACTAGGACATTGGACCTTGGGACAATAGGACAATCGGACATTGGGACACTGGTACATAGGGACATTGGGCCACTGAAATATCGGGCTATTGGGACATTGGGACATCGGAATATTGGGTCATTTGGACATTGGGGCCCTGCGATATTAGGACATTGGAACATTGGAATATTGGGACATTAGGAAATTAGGACATTACGATATTGAGACATTGGGACACTTGGTATATTGCGACATTATAACACTGACCACTGGGACATTGGGACATCGGGATATTGAGACATTGGGATATTGGGACATTTGTACATTGGGACACTGGTACATTAGGGCATTGGGCCATTGGGATATTATCACATTAGGATACTGGGACATTTGGGACATTGTGAACTGGGATATTAGGAAATTGGGACATTAGGACCTTGGGACAGTAGGACAATTGGACATCAGGATCCCAAAGCAAAAATATTAGTTGGCTATTTAAGTATGCAAAAATATATGATTTCTGACCAAAAACAACAAAGTTGTAAGAGTTACCCCGCCAAAGAAAAATTCATCTACCGAAAATAAATACATATCACTCCAATCCGCCGCTCATATGTAATTTTGTTTTAGGTGTAAATGCTGGATGTAATTTTGTTTTAGGTGTAAATGCTGGAGAAGTTTAAATGTACAGGACAACTTCTTAAAGTAATTTGGTGGGAGCATTAACATTTTATTTAGTGCCATTTTGGCGGCTTCCACCAAATTACTTTAGGAAGTAGTCCTGTACATTTAAACTTCTCCAGCATTTACACCTAAAACAAAATTACATCCAGCATTTACACCTAAAACAAAATTACATATGAGCCTAGGTGCCTCTAAATTGATCCAAACTGTTAAAACTAAATTGTCAATCTCAATGTACATATTAGGGCTTTCGGCTTTCTATATCATGTAAGTATTTCCTGGAAATCCCATACAAAATGACAATCTGGAAAATTGATCCAGGCTTTTGTATGTATCTTCTGCCAAAATAGACCCCTAGATGGCTTCGTGAACGATTTCCCTAAAATAACCCGTTTGTCATTTTATTTTTCAATCTGAAGTTGGGTGCTATCAGTTTAATATTTCCTGAGACATTTTCATTTAAATTGTATCTTGTATTGTGCATAATATGCAATACAATATCAAATTTGACATATCGGGTTGGGGAATGATGACACAACAGTCTGCTGTTACCAAAGGAGGAAATTTGGATTCGATTGCATTTTACTTGGACAATGATCCTGTCCCTATAAGAAAAAAAAGCCCTATTGGAATACTAAGAATGCATATGGATTCAATGGGTGAGTTGCTCTGAATACGCTTAAAATTATCGCGATTTAACAATTTTGATTTCATCTGTGAAGAATCTTCCGCAAAGCTGAACATTCCAAGGTAATGTTGTTATGAGAAAACTGCAAACATTTTCTGAGCTTTCATTGTAACATCCATGGCATTTTGCTTACTTTTCCACGGTTTTTATAACTCTAAACTGGACCCAACAATGCTAAATTTTTGAAATGAAAGGAGGAAATATTTTACGATAAAGACTTGTTTTAAGAGGTTGAACACTTTGAATGTTACTCACAGTATTTGTTTGGGATAATAAGGTGGACAACACGCAGGTACAACGTCACCAATAGTATTTAAATCTTACCAATGATGTCCAAGCTCGATGGTGGTCGGCCAACGATGAGGTCCACAAGATATACAACTTCTTTGCGCTTGACGAGACTATTTTCCTACGAACCTGAAACAGAGAAAACCACAAAGGATCAAAGCGAAATGAAATTATGTTATGCAACTTATCTGAAATTGCTACTTGGCGCTTATTCGGCATGTTATAATCATCTGAGAGTCCGTTTCGCCTTTCGTGTGCCATCTATGATCGTGGTCAGTATCGTCGCAATAGCCATCGTCGCTCTCAGCACTATCCTCGGCATCCTCGATCATCGTAACTGAAATTGAATATTTATTATTAAACAAATTAATTAACTTTGAAATCAGAAATTACTTCTTACCTTTGCATTGTTTACATTTTGCTACTTGTCACTACCGATCAGCTGATTATGATGTACATATGTATTTGACCCAGTTTTGAAATGAGCATAATTGATTTCTTCGGGTAGGGTTGGAATGGTTGGAATCTAAGATAAAATATTAAATCCGGATTAAATATTAACTATTATTACGATATTTGATAACACATAATTTGCATACCACAACAATGAATACATACATACATATATGATAAATCACTGGCCTTTAACCTTGAACTTGAATTTGTAACATTACCTACTATCGTTCGATACGAGGTTTCAAGGGAAGTAATATAAGTAATAACGTCGACTTTTTTTGAAGCCGTATTTGAAAGCGCAACTATTGTTATAATTTTGATCGTGATTTAGCCGCTAGCCCTTGAATTTGGATTTTGATATTGATTTGGAACTTTATGTATTGATTTTGTGACGTTGAAATAATTATAAGTATCAAATTGATATTCGCGAGTTTTTATTTTTTGGTCCGTCGAGTATATTTATTACGAAACAGTATTAGTTTTGCACGGAGAGGTGGTACCTTACCAAATTGCACGAAAAACTCAAGGCAGATGTGCGGAACACTTTCGATTCCATGCAGTGAAAACAAATTCTCGTACTATATATATAAATTATCAGGGTCGGTCCCTGAATCTAATAAGCTATGTCTGTCTGTCTGTCCGTGTGTCTGTCTGTTAGCACGATAACTCCCGAAATGATGAAGCTATCGGTTTGAAATTTTGGTCGAATGTTTGTTTTGCTAAAATCTTGGACGGTATTGAAAATGGGCTAAATCGGACCACGGGTTCACCTACCTCGCATACAAACTACTCCTCCTTGATATTTTAATTCGGCCATAACTTTCGCTAGAATATCGCTATCGACTTGAAATTTTGATCAATATATGATTCTGACATATACTGTGAGTTGATGGAAAGTGGAGTAGGTCCGACTTCCCCTACCCCTACTTCCCTTACAAAGATATATTCAGCCATATCTTTTGATAGAATGTCACGAAAAGCTTCAAATTAGTATCAAATGGTAGCCGTTGGATGCCTTGACAAGGTAATAAAGATGTGTCAGGTCCGACCCATCTACCCCTCCCTCCCCCACAACAAATATGAAATTGAATATTTTGGGTTTTGCGTGCGGATTTCTAGGTCTGTACATGGGTATAGGGTATACACTCATCGTGCTATTCGCATGATTAGAATTGGTCTCGTTTCAATATTAGTGAAAATACCTATGTATTTTTCCGAATTGACACGAAGTTTAGAGGATGCAGATGCCATAAAAATAGCAGATTGGTGTGGAATTAATTATATCTATTCAACATGTAGCCAGCAGTGACTTTCAACTAAAGAAGTCTATGAAAAAACGGATTTTTTGATAAATTTGGCGCATAAAATAATGTAAATAATTGATAAGTCGAATGCATATCTATATGTTTTTTGTTAACAATAAAAAAAAATTTGGCGGTATTTTGACGGGATTTTATTATTATTTAATAGCGGGATATTGAAATGGCGGGATTTTGGAGTGGCGGGATTTTGAGGTGGGGGGATTTTGGAATGGCGGGATTTTGATATGGCGGGATTTTGATATCGCGGGATTTTGTAATGTCGGGATAACGTAAAGCGGGATTTTTTGGAAATAGCGGGATTATGAACGGGCGGGATTTTGTCTTTCGGGATTATGTAGGTATCCCGCCAAAAAGTTTTCAGGGTTGGATACGAAATCCCGCCCATCATATTCCCGTTTTTCAAAATCCCGACATTCATTATCCCGGCATTTCAATGTCCTGCCAGTTTAAAATCCCGCTTAATTTAAATCCCGTCTAATCAAAATCCCGCCAATTTAATATCCCGCCATTTCATTTCTCTTCGCAAGGGAATACTTAATTCTCGAAGACCCACGGATCGGGTGAATTAATTTGAAAAATAGGTGGACTAGCTTTCGGTTGTCGAGACTTAAGTATCCACTGTATGACAGTCTTGTTCTGCAAGGGCTAAACTATCATCTTGATCTAAGAAATAAGCAAATATTCCGACGGATTTATGCTAAGTGAACGTATCGCTTTAACTGCTGTACATAATATAACTAATGATTATTGATTTTTCTTTCCACTATGCATACCAAATAAATGTTCTTTAAACTTTCCACTCACATAATAACAATGTCAACCACTCCGGCATACCAATTAAATGTAAATTAAAAACTTCACACATTTCGCTCATATACATTCTCAAAGCGAATGTCAATTAAACACTTTTATATGATTTACGTGACAAGTGCCAAGTGCCCAATTAAATTTCATTTTTATTACATTGCAATCACACATTCCATACACCCAGGGGCGGCCGGTCTAAGTGGGCAGGTAGGGCACTGCCCACCCTACAAAATGCTAGCTACTAGCTATTATTGCATGTGCATGATATAGAAAAAAATCCCACTTCTATTCCTCACACCTTTTTCCTCCCATGGCAAGAGGAATCTAAACCCTCCCCGCTAGCTCTTGCTGGGCAGTGCATTTTATTTGCATAATTGTAGAAATACATAGCAGCTTGAAAGTCCATATAAATTTACAGAATTGTCTTTGATAAATTATTTATTCAGGAAGATTTCTAGGTATGTTCTGTTATTGTGCGAAAGAATGTTGGCATTGCTTTTAAAAAAATAATTTTAAGTAAACAAACTTTCGGACATAATGTCTCATCATAATTTAATATATCATTTGGGTTGCCTTTTCTAGCCTCAAATGAAAAAAAAGAAAGAGGTATCCAAATTTGAATTACCATCAAAATAAGCAGTGCTTAATATTTACTTATTGAATATAATGTTATTGAAATATTGTCGCGACTATTGCTGGTCCCTTTGAAAGGTAAATACTGGATTATTTTTCCACATTGCGACCGTTCTCTGCAAAAAAAAAAATTTATGTAATGTAGGATTCCGAACTGTAGCTATCTGTATGCATTTTCATAGTGCGATTGAGCATAACTGATTTGTAAAAAAAACTCTATTCACCTAATACATACGTAGATACAACAAGCTTAAAAACATAAAAATGGACTGACTAACAAAGAGCACAATTTTAACGCATTAAAAAACAGTGTGGATATTCATGTATAGTATTCTTTCCTGATGGTAAATCTGCCCACCCGGCTCTGTACTTCACGAGCCGCCACTGCATACACCATAAATACAGTCCACCAAATTAATATTTAACTAATTTTTATTCGGATCGTCCCTTGACGCTTTTACGAATACACACATCGAATTCAACATGTAGGTGCCCTTATTAAGCTGCTGAACTCTGAGTACCATCCATGCATGCATGCGAATCCTTTTAATCCGCCGTACACCCGCAATCCTTTTAATTAATTAATCATATCAACCGAGAAAATTGACTCGAGAAGAATAAAATTGAACCCATGTGGTAAAATGTGTGGTGGTGCTGGTTGGGGTGAGTTTTCGTGTTTTACATGCAAGTCGTATACTTTTGTGTTTTGAGAGGTGATGTGTGGAGTTATACAAATTGTGGGTCTCTAGAGTAAAACACCAAACCCAACTAATTGTTATGCTGAACTGACCATATAAAATGGATTCATTGTTCCATGTGGCGTTTTCCTGGAATCGCGTGTTTTATTCGTTTATCGTGTCTGGATGATGGTGTTGGGCCTTTCTGTAACACCGATAGGAGTATACTTACCTACATGTGTGATTCTGAGTTTATTCATTTAATGCTATATGAATGAGTTACCATTTAAAGTACTGGATTAGGAAATGCGCCGGTGATCAAATGAATAGAATAAAGACAAAATTGAAATTGAAAAAAATGTAAATTAACCAAAAATTTAACCACTGCCCATCCTTCTATTGTTCCCGCTTTTTTGTTGAAGCATCAGATCCATAGAATTTGCGGGAAGCGCGATTTGATTTATATAGCAAAATGAGCCTACTTCAAGTAGGTAATCCGCACATAAATTAAAGCCCAGTCTAAGCCTCTTTCATGCATTTAATGTCTCAATTTTCAAATGGAACATTAACCACCCATAGCCTCATCCTTAACCTGAACCATATAGAAACAATTACTCTGTTCAATAAATTAAAAACCATGTCAACACCGTAGACAACATCTGTATCTTTTGTACTATAAGAAGTTTTCAGCCTGCTACTCTACTTCTTTTACACTTTTCATCCATAAAACTTTTAAAAAGTGAACAATTTACGGAGATACGAAAAAAAAAGAACTCGACGACAGTAAAACTTTTTCCATTCACTCTCCCATCTCGCCATTCACGTGGAAAAACACCGTCGTCGTCGTCCCGGAAAACACTTAACAATTTTCTTTTACCATGTCGGAACACTATACGACACGACTAGGTATGATACAATCTGCCTCCCGCCGGAGCCAGCCGGGGGGATGCTCTATGAGCAATTGTTTCCACCCCTGGAGTGTATGAAAAGAAACGATGTCCCTTTATGTTCCAATGTCCTTTCGGTCCCATTCGCAGTGTTTGGTTAAATAAATTTTTCACGCCAAAAGTACGAGTATAGAGCGCGCGTGAAATGAGTCAGTGAAATGGGTGGATGCAGTAAAGTACGTAGATACAAGATGTGCCTCCTTGCTCTCATTGCTGAAGATGGCAAACCAACCGACACGGTAGAAAAAAATCCTCTTAATGTTTTATTAACACTTGCGCGCCATGAAGCAAAATATTGTCTATGACATGAGTATCCTCGGCATGTACCAAACCGAAATCCGCCTGAATGTCGTGGCTTGCATATATTGCTCCTGGATTTAGTCGAAAAAAAAAAATCATCTACGTATGCTAGACAAAACACACACAATCTATGCATAGGATATAGTCCAGGATTTATGACGGGGGGCTTTATTCTAAATTCGCGATTCCAAGCGATATGCGTGTTCTGACACAGGAAAAAAGTCATCCCAGAGGAGTTGTGATATTATCCTTCGCACGATTGCTATAGCATTCGGTTCACCTTTATGACGACAACGAAGCTTGTGATGTGACGCGACGTGGAGATGGGATGTTTCAAGCACCTGTGACCTACGTAAGTATCAACTGGAACATCGATCCAACGGGGGAGGTCGAGGATGTTCAACGATATTGAGACGAGGTCGCCCCCCGGGGGAAAGGTGCAAATACGCCAGGAGGAGGCACTTTAAAACTATCAAAGGAGCAACCATTTATGCCACAAAGTTCCACTTGAAGTCTCAAGCACGCGTTGCTTTCAACTTAATGCTGATATACGAGCATATTCTGCAAGCAAGGATATGGCTGTTGTATATGCGCTCCGACAGATGAGAGCATGTACAGCACACAGGAAAAATTTGCATCTGTCCTAAAAAGTTACGGCTGAAATTTCTAGAAAGATATATTTCGTAAAAATCCACTTTTGACGTTTGCTCTTAGGTACCGCGGGCATAGCTTACGTTACGTTGATGGATAAGCCAACAGAGGAAAAATTACAGCCCTGACTGCACAGGTTAGGTTGATGTGCACCATCCTGTGATGGATGGTTCACGTGGATTTCTTATGTTCATCATTGCCCCCAACGGAGCTGATTGCAAAAGTTTCGACAACTATACTCGAAATTTTGCTAAGTAATTCCTCTTCAATCTATTGATAAGTTCTGTGTGCGATTGTATTTAAAGTTTTCCACCCCAGTAAATTAGCAACGTTCTCCGGTAAAGTGAATTTCCAATGAAAATGAGAGAAAAGTTTTAAACTTGAGGGAAAGTTTTTGCGAGAAACAAGAGTAGCACACAAGTGGTTTGATATATCTACTCCTTGGTAAATTCTACTTTCCTATAGTGAGTCTATAATTGTACACGCAATTTTAAGTGAAGTGGTCTTCCGGCAAATACCAAAGCAAATCATAAATTCTTGTAGACATTGGTGCGTACTTGTATGCACACCCTCAATGCGGAACGCATATCGCATCCATCCATAGTCCAATGCATCGGCTCTTCACGTGTGCGTTTACGCTCCAAATCCATGGGGGACGATTCAACAACGTACGGGTACGATCATCTCGTACCCACGAGAGAAACCTCGTTCAACAATTTCAATTACGCGGAAAATTATGTTTTTCCAATTTTCCACTTATTAATTAGTTGGGCCAGTGTGTCGATTAATTTTGAGCGGATTTTAAACGCACCAATTCCTGGTGGATACACTCGAACGGATAACCACGAAGGCATCAGGGAGCAGGAAAATGCATGGGCACAACTTCATCGAGTGAGGAGGGACCAATGGGTTTGGACTACGCGACCTTTGATGGGATTTATACACACTTCCAATTTGTTGACCGCAGGATGTTTTGTAAGTGCATACAGCGTTATGAAGTGATGGTGGCCATTGCCGGATGAAGTTCATTCTTTTGAGTTTGCTAATTGGTTTCGTGTAAAATTTTGTTAGGGCACCTGAGTTGTTAGAGAAATATTTTATTTAGTTCGTGCTTGATTTACGAGTGCCTTCAATTTTTGGGTTAATTTAAAGGAAAATTTGAGGAATTCTACCATAATTTTTGTGGATTTTAGGAGGCGTTGCATCGGATCCTATTGGCGGTCCAGGAAAACGGCGAATCCCTCATTCCAGAGTACAATGACGGTGAAGGGACTTAGAATGCATCACCTAATTCAAAATTCAAAATTCAAAATTCAAAATTCAAAATTCAAAATTCAAAATTCAAAATTCAAAATTCAAAATTCAAAATTCAAAATTCAAAATTCAAAATTCAAAATTCAAATTCAAAATTCAAAATTCAAAATTCAAAATTCAAAATTCAAAATTCAAAATTCAAAATTCAAAATTCAAAATTCAAAATTCAAAATTCAAAATTCAAAATTCAAAATTCAAAATTCAAAATTCAAAATTCAAAATTCAAAATTCAAAATTCAAAATTCAAAATTCAAAATTCAAAATTCAAAATTCAAAATTCAAAATTCAAAATTCAAAATTCAAAATTCAAAATTCAAAATTCAAATTCAAAATTCAAAATTCAAAATTCAAAATTCAAAATTCAAAATTCAAAATTCAAAATTCAAAATTCAAAATTCAAAATTCAAAATTCAAAATTCAAAATTCAAAATTCAAAATTCAAAATTCAAAATTCAAAATTCAAAATTCAAAATTCAAAATTCAAAATTCAAAATTCAAAATTCAAAATTCAAAATTCAAAATTCAAAATTCAAAATTCAAAATTCAAAATTCAAAATTCAAAATTCAAAATTCAAATTCAAAATTCAAATCAAATTCAAAATTCAAAATTCAAAATTCAAAATTCAAACTCAAAATTCAAAATTCAAAATTCAAAATTCAAAATTCAAAATTCAAAATTCAAAATGCAAAATTCAAAATTCAAATTCAAAATTCAAAATTCAAAATTCAAAATTCAAAATTCAAAATTCAAAATTCAAAATTCAAAATTCAAAATTCAAAATTCAAAATTCAAAATTCAAAATTCAAAATTCAAAATTCAAAATTCAAATTCAAAATTCAAAATTCAAATTCAAAATTCAAAATTCAAAATTCAAATTCAAAATTCAAAATTCAAATTCAAAATTCAAAATTCAAAATTCAAAATTCAAAATTCAAAATTCAAAATTCAAAATTCAAAATTCAAAATTCAAAATTCAAAATTCAAAATTCAAAATTCAAAATTCAAAATTCAAATTCAAAATTCAAAATTCAAAATTCAAAATTCAAAATTCAAAATTCAAAATTCAAAATTCAAAATTCAAAATTCAAAATTCAAATTCAAAATTCAAAATTCAAAATTCAAAATTCAAAATTCAAAATTCAAAATTCAAAATTCAAAATTCAAAATTCAAAATTCAAAATTCAAAATTCAAAATTCAAATTCAAAATTCAAAATTCAAAATTCAAAATTCAAAATCAAAATTCAAAATTCAAAATTCAAAATTCAAAATTCAAAATTCAAAATTCAAAATTCAAAATTCAAAATTCAAAATTCAAAATTCAAAATTCAAAATTCAAAATTCAAAATTCAAAATTCAAAATTCAAAATTCAAAATTCAAAATTCAAAATTCAAAATTCAAAATTCAAAATTCAAAATTCAAAATTCAAAATTCAAAATTCAAAATTCAAAATTCAAAATTCAAAATTCAAAATTCAAATTCAAAATTCAAAATTCAAAATTCAAAATTCAAAATTCAAAATTCAAAATTCAAAATTCAAAATTCAAAATTCAAAATTCAAAATTCAAAATTCAAATTCAAAATTCAAAATTCAAAATTCAAAATTCAAAATTCAAAATTCAAAATTCAAAATTCAAAATTCAAAATTCAAAATTCAAAATTCAAAATTCAAAATTCAAAATTCAAAATTCAAAATTCAAAATTCAAAATTCAAAATTCAAAATTCAAAATTCAAAATTCAAAATTCAAAATTCAAAATTCAAATTCAAAATTCAAAATTCAAAATTCAAAATTCAAAATTCAAATTCAAATCAAAATTCAAAATTCAAAATTCAAAATTCAAAATTCAAAATTCAAAATTCAAAATTCAAATTCAAAATTCAAAATTCAAAATTCAAAATTCAAAATTCAAAATTCAAAATTCAAAATTCAAAATTCAAAATTCAAATTCAAAATTCAAAATTCAAAATTCAAACAAAATTCAAAATTCAAAATTCAAAATTCAAAATTCAAAATTCAAAATTCAAATTCAAAATTCAAAATTCAAAATTCAAAATTCAAAATTCAAAATTCAAAATTCAAAATTCAAAATTCAAAATTCAAAATTCAAAATTCAAAATTCAAAATTCAAAATTCAAAATTCAAAATTCAAAATTCAAAATTCAAAATTCAAAATTCAAAATTCAAAATTCAAAATTCAAAATTCAAATTCAAAATTCAAAATTCAAAATTCAAAATTCAAAATTCAAAATTCAAAATTCAAAATTCAAAATTCAAAATTCAAAATTCAAAATTCAAAATTCAAAATTCAAAATTCAAAATTCAAAATTCAAAATTCAAATTCAAAATTCAAAATTCAAAATTCAAAATTCAAAATTCAAAATTCAAAATTCAAAATTCAAAATTCAAAATTCAAAATTCAAAATTCAAAATTCAAAATTCAAAATTCAAATTCAAAATTCAAAATTCAAAATTCAAAATTCAAAATTCAAAATTCAAAATTCAAAATTCAAAATTCAAAATTCAAAATTCAAAATTCAAAATTCAAAATTCAAAATTCAAAATTCAAATTCAAAATTCAAATTCAAATTCAAAATTCAAAATTCAAAATTCAAAATTCAAAATTCAAAATTCAAAATTCAAAATTCAAAATTCATAATTCAAAATTCAAAATTCAAAATTCAAAATTCAAAATTCAAAATTCAAAATTCAAAATTCAAAATTCAAAATTCAAAATTCAAAATTCAAAATTCAAAATTCAAAATTCAAAATTCAAAATTCAAAATTCAAATTCAAAATTCAAAATTCAAAATTCAAAATTCAAAATTCAAATTCAAAATTCAAAATTCAAAATTCAAAATTCAAAATTCAAAATTCAAAATTCAAAATTCAAAATTCAAAATTCAAAATTCAAAATTCAAAATTCAAAATTCAAAATTCAAAATTCAAAATTCAAAATTCAAAATTCAAAATTCAAAATTCAAAATTCAAAATTCAAAGTTCAAAATTCAAAATTCAAAATTCAAAATTCAAAATTCAAAATTCAAAATTCAAAATTCAAAACTCATAATTCATAATTCAAAATTCAAAATTCAAAATTCAAAATTCAAAATTCAAAATTCAAAATTCAAAATTCAAAATTCAAAATTCAAAATTCAAAATTCAAAATTCAAAATTCAAAATTCAAAATTCAAAATTCAAAATTCAAAATTCAAAATTCAAAATTCAAAATTCAAAATTCAAAATTCAAAATTCAAAATAAATTCAAAGTTCAAAATTCAAAATTCAAAATTCAAAATTCAAAATTCAAAATTCAAAATTCAAAATTCAAAATTCAAAATTCAAAATTCAAAATTCAAAATTCAAAACTCATAATTCATAATTCAAAATTCAAAATTCAAAATTCAAAATTCAAAATTCAAAATTCAAAATTCAAAATTCAAAATTCAAAATTCAAAATTCAAAATTCAAAATTCAAAATTCAAAATTCAAAATTCAAAATTCAAAATTCAAAATTCAAAATTCAAAATTCAAAATTCAAAATTCAAAATTCAAAATTCAAAATTCAAAATTCAAAATTCAAAATTCAAAATTCAAAATTCAAAATTCAAAATTCAAAATTCAAAATTCAATATTCAAAATTCAAAATTCAAAATTCAAAATTCAAAATTCAAAATTCAAAATTCAAAGTTCAAAATTCAAAATTCAAAATTCAAAATTCAAAATTCAAAATTCAAAATTCAAAATTCAAAACTCATAATTCATAATTCAAAATTCAAAATTCAAAATTCAAAATTCAAAATTCAAAAAAATTCAAAATTCAAAATTCAAAATTCAAAATTCAAAATTCAAAATTCAAAATTCAAAATTCAAAATTCAAAACAAAAAAACAAAATACGTAATTATATGTTCGGTAAATTAGTCGCTATACAGGGTGTCCCGCAACTGGTTAGCCATAGACAAATGGTAGACTCTACAGGATGTTTTAGGAAAAATGTTGCCAAAATTATTTCTCTAGCTTTTACCGTTAAGGAGTAATTGCCTTTTTTGTGATTCTTGTCAAAAAGCACGACTTTTTTCTAAAAACTCCATTTTCTAGCTTCCACTTTAGCCAAATCAATATTTTTCATATTCTGCTGAAAGTACACAAAATTTCCAATAAAAGGACATATCGAACGTTTCGAACGGTTTCGTATCTTCCGAGATACGACGTTTTCAATTTTGCAGAAATGTCAATTTCAACTTTTAATGTCAAAATTAAACCCGAATTTCGTAACGATACATTGAAGTGGCAAATCTGCAAAGTTCACAAAAGTTGGCCCAAATCCTAAGCTTTCGAACGGTATATAGGAATAAACCATAGAATCATCCAGTTTGTGAATAATATGTGTAAAAGGGGAAAGAACATAGTCCGTAAGAGGAAGAAATCTTGCTTTTACGTGGAAATAGTTCAGTCATATAAGGATTTCCAATAGAAAGTAAGGCTATTTTTTTCTTGGTCTTGAATCAGTGGGGTCCCAGGAGTCTTAAACACATTTTGCTAAAATAAATTTGATTGGAAAGGTCCCAAAAAGGACATGAAAGGACACTATTTAATCCTTGACTGGAAGTCGGCATTCGGGATATCATATCAAAGGGGACGCCGAGTACATTACATATCCGGTGTTTGATTCCTATTTCAAGGACCCTCAACGGAATAAATCGCGTTTGAATGGAAAATTTTCGTGTTTCCCTTTCCCGTAACTTACCATTATGTATCTTTCCAAAGCCCATAACTACGCCATAACCCATAACTACTAATTCAAGTTGCCACTTCCTTTTTAATTTTTGCTAAGGAAAAATTCGGTCGGAAAACTCTGAAAAAGGACATAAAAGGACACAAATTAATAGCTGACAAATTAAAATGTTTATCCTTTAGACGATGAAAATGAAAAATACTCTCACAATATTAATATGTACACAGCGAACCTTCGTACAAATAATTCAACACCTAAAACAAATTTTTTTATACTTACCGTTATAATTAGTAAAGTAGCATCTACAACAGTAGCGAAAAGTATTTTTCCATAATGCATAACAGCCAAGTCTATGCTTGATGTAAAAATGTTACATCCTTTTCAAGATTGAAGTCGGTTTGGTACATTTGCAGACTATGTTTTTTTTTATTTATACGTATTATTCAGAAACGGGATGACTCTGTGCTTTATTCTTATATGCCGTTCGAAAACTAAGATACTACGCCAACTTTTGTCAGCTTTGCAGATTTGCCACTACAATGTACCGTTACGAAATTCGGGTTTAATTTTGACATTAAAAATTGAAATTGACATTTTTGTAAAATTCAAAACGTCGTATCTCGGATGATACGAAACCGTTCGAAACTTTTGATATGTCCTATAGAGTCTACCATTGGTCTATGGCTAACCAGTTGCGGGACACCCTGTATTGGCTTACACTTATTGTGCTATTTTATTATGGTGAGGCAATTATCTGGCTGTCATCAAATGGCTTTAAAAATTTCATTATACATAAGTAGGTACATACATATATCCTTTTTTCAATCATCCTAATTGTCTGAAGACTCAAAGATGAATAAAATGTAGCATCATTGCTTTTCGAGACGTTTATCCAAATTTTCTCTTCTTCTATGAACCTTTTAGCTCTCATAGCACACCCTACTCGACCCATTTTCTAATTCCCACTCCCATATTATTCCATTTCGAAATTGAAAAAAAAAATACGCCCAAAAACATCTTTTTCTTTGTCATATTTCCACATTGATTTCCATTTTCATTTTTCACGTAAAAAAGAAATGTGCAAAATAGGACGAAACAACAAGTGAAAACCTTTCTTATCGCTCTTTCCTACCGCAGCTATTTCATTGTTCCGAGAGTAGGCTAGACACCACATTATTCCGCAAAAATGAAAATTGCACAAAAAGATTCTCTCCAACTCCTGAGAATATTTTTGACGAACTCATACATTTTTTGTATTACGCCTATTCTTTACCACAGCGAAGTCTTTTGTTCTTCCCACTATGTGAACAATGGTTATGTGATGATTGTATGATGACGATGATGATTTAAAATTGATATGCGACAAACATTTTCATAATGCACATTTCTCGCTTTTTGCAATAATTTCACATCTTCTGCTTTTGTTGTTGTTTTTGTGTTGCATATTTGTAGTCATGTTATCAACCCTTTGTTCAGAGCCAGCGACATTCCATCAGAGTGGCGTTTCCATGCCTATATGTAGTACATACGCGAGTATTGCAAAATTTCCGCCCGTATCATATCTGTTTTAGACTGTAAGTTGCATATGTTGGATATATGTACATATGAGTATGCAAGCAGCAAAGCTATCGGCATATCTAGATTCTAGAACCATGGAAACGTCAAAGCCAAAGATAGTATAGTAAGAGCGTATGGCGTTATAAACATGAACCATCATACAGTACTTGCTAGACTCATCTAACTTGCCTACTGTATTGTTTTTGCCTCTATCTCTAAGCCGCCTTTTAGTATACGTTTACATTACTTTACAAGTAGACTGTGTCGCGAAAAGAGCCATGCCATATTCATGTAAGTAGAAAAAATTGAGGAAAATGAGGAAAAACAAACAGACTGTGTTTTTTTCTCGTATAGAGATATACGAATGTTTGCATAGGTGTACCAAGTGCAGAATTCAGAATATGTAATATAGATATTTACAACACACTACACTGAGACGATGACGTACAAGAATGCACTTCCTTTGGTTCAGATATTCGATGATCTACAGACATACATACTCGACAACGAAAGTACGAGTACAAAGCCAAAGTGATGCATGCAACCATTAACCCATAACTCTTTCTATAGACACACCAGTACTCGAATTCTACATTTCAGCTTCTCTTTTTTCTGCTTTTTCGTGCTAGTCGAAGACTTAGCGTTTAAGTATTGCATTATCTAGTCCGTAATTCCTCTATATAGTCGTTTGAAAAGAAGACCCTGAAAAAAAGCAAGTACAATAAAATAGTGAAGAAATAGTTTTTTTTTGTTCGAATTAAGGGGGTGGCTCGAATTGCTCAGTTTTGTTTTTTGTTTTTAATTTTTAAAAGAACTAACACCTATAACCATTCAGTGACTCATGGAGTTATTGTATTGTATGAAATCGAAACACTAGTTATACGTTTTACGGCTGCCATAAAAACCACCCACTTCAAATTATACCCCACTTTTCTCCCATGTTAATTGAAATAATTTTGTTTTTTTTTTTCTCTTTCATTGCAGGTAAGTTTGCTTTACAAAAAAATCGACATAATTCACAGTGGAAAATTTTCTAGAGGTCTAAAGGTATGTCTGAAACTATAAACTGAGGCCCGTATTTATGAACATTCCTTAACTCAATAAGACCTTGAGTCAAGGATGCCGAAATTCAATAAATTAAATGTCATTTTCCATACTTTTTCATAGAAATCACTTATATTCACGAGTCAATGCATCCTTGATTTAAGGAGAAAGTCAAGGTAGCTACCCACCTTCCTTGAAATATAATAATATTTCAAATCTATTGAAAACTTAAGGTCTGCTTGAGTTTCGCCTTAAATCAAGGATCCATTGACTCCTGAATATAAATGATTTCTATGAAAAAGTATGGGAAATGACATTTAATTTAATGAATTTCGGCATCCTTGACTCAAGGTCTCCTTGAGTTAACCCTTCAGTGGGCGCGCGGGCTACAATTGTAGCCCACACTTTTTTAAATGGCAATCATTTTCGGGATATAAACCGAATTCATTCGAACTGCTCAGTAGCTGTTAAAATGTTGCTTCTTAATCGAATAAGAATATTTTTGATATTTATTGAGCCTAGAAACTAATAATTTTTTGCGATCAAAGTCCACTGGGCTACAAGTGTAGCCCGTGCGCCCAATCATGATACTTTTTTGGTACTCATAGATATCCATTAAAATAAAAATATTATTATAAATATTGTAGAAAATAGGAACAGTAAAATGTTTGACAAAAAAAAGGGTTTCAAGATAAATGTACAAAAATTAGATTACTATTTTAACGAAAAACCTGGAGTTGAAGTCAAAGTCATTTCTTACAGCGTGGATATGTTACCTGTTACTAACATTACTTAGTTTCTGGGTGAAATTTTTATCAGTTCTAGCGTAAATATTGCGAGAACAGTTAATATGAATATTGTGAGTAAAATTCAATCAGTTTGACGCACTATATATTTAGCTTTCTAGCAAGTAACTGTACTCCCAGTTTAAAAAATTGTGAATATTGGGTACCCAAAAATTGGTTAAGTTTGGAATTCCACAAGCTGGACATTTTTAACTTCATTCTCTCGCTCAGTGTTCCATTTCGAAGATTTTTTGTTGATTTCTGAGAATATAAACTTTTTTGGGGTTTTCATTTTGAAAAGTAACTATTTTGTTCACCTAAGTAAGTTAATGTCAAAAAAGACTAAAAATAGGACTTATCTGCATTTTGCCCTCTTTTATTATATATATTTTAATAAAAAATTAAAGATTTTATATTTTTTAATCTGTACAGTAATCAAGAGACCACAGACCGAGCAAGAAAAAATAAATAAAATTGAACAATATTTTTTATATAACTTTAAATTTGGGCTACAATTGTAGCCCGCGCGCCTAACCACGTGACAAATGGGTGCGCGCCTAACGAAGGGTTAAGGAATGTTCATAAATACGGACCTGAGACTTCTAATTTATTATCTAGATCAGTGGTTCTTAACAAACCTATTGTACCTGAAGGACCACCATATGATAAAACTCGTTAGTTGTCGCGGACCACCAAATTGAAAATGAGTGGAGAACCTTAAAAATTATGAAGTCTTGTACCGAATATCACTTATGCGGTGATCGTATTACACCTCGGTAATATCAATAGGAAAACTGCTATCAACTACATAATAGAATTTCAATTAAAGTTTGAAATGCAACTTATCGTAATTTTAATTAGAACAGCGAATTAGGTTGCAATAGGATTAACGGTAGAAATAAAGCCAAACGGATATCACTTTTAAGATAGGCTGACGGAGATCCCGTGCAAAAGACTGTGTCTCTGGGTATGATATTGCTAAGTTTGAATGGCTTTCGTGTTCGTTTGAGGTGATAGCAAAAGCTCCTTACCTAATTTGGTTAATGGCTCATTTTGTAAGCCCCATTTTTCTGGATATTCTCATGTTTTTGATGCATGGCAAGCAGCCATAGCATAACAGAAGTCAGAAGATTGTTTTATATATCCGCATCTATATGTGTGAAAATGAATTTTGACGTTATCTCATTCCATCGTCAAAAACTAAACTCTCTCTTTTACGATCGATGGAGTGCACATCCCTGCACTATCCTACATGATCTACAATGGTCATATATCTCAATAAAAAGAAGTCAGTACTACTTGCTCTGTTAAAAAGGAACTCCACTCTGCTTGAAAGAGCAAGTAGTCAAAAACGAACTCCGCTCCGCTTCTAACCTTCAGGCTAGTTTTGATTGAGATGCATGGAATTCGAGAAACTTCTTATAGGATTAAATCGGAACCTCAGCAAATGCTCCGGCTCAGCGACTACCGGTGGTTCGCGGACCACCGTTTAGTAACAGTTGATCTAGATCAGTGGTTCCCAACTCGCAGATGTCTGCAGACCACTTAGTCTGAAAGTGAATTGCTACGAACCACTATTAGCAGGGTGGATAGGAAAGTTTCCAGAATTGTTTTCTTGCCCTTTTAGAAGTATTAGTCAGGGTTTCGTAAGTGTTTTTTTTTTGGAAAGAAATAAACTGACGCATTGCAGGTACGATAATATTCCCGCTTCAAGCGAGCCGTCGAATTGACCCAAATAATCACTGTAATCGAACGAACGAGTCGTCTCTTCTCCACATGCATTGTATGATTGTATATCTTTTTTGGACGACGGTATCTATCCTTACCTTCTCGAAGGTGGTTTAAGTGGAAATTCTACTGTTTCGACCATTGCTTGGCTTCTCATATGAGGTAGTAGACAGGGGTGTCAAACTCAGAACCTGGCGCGGGCCAAATATGACTCTCCTCAGGTTTAGGTGGGCCGCAGGAGGAAAATTTCAAAACTTTTATGTAATCGTATTACGAAAGTTGATTACAGAATATTATTTTTAAAATATGGCAGAGAGTCTGGCTCACTATAGCGGCTTCGGGATTATTCTCCTTTCGAAAATGTACTTCAAGACCATTAAACACTTAAGACAAGAAACGAAAACGTGAGAATATGATTGATCTTCAAGTAACGACTTTTTGTTAATTACATGATTTGCGCCAAATTTTGGACACATGATAAAAAAAATTTTAGCACCAGTCATTCAGGTCGCCCAAAATAACATTAGGAGGCAAAATAGCCAGAATAAATTAATTTCAGCAGAAAGGTGGCTAAAAGAGACAAAAGGCTGTTTTAAACAAACTCATTCGCCAATATAGCTTGATAAGTATAGGTAAAAAAATCAGGCACTTGGGCTGTAATTATTATGTTGGAATTTCTCATCCAGGTGATTTAGTCACCAATTCCAAGATTTCCGTAGATTTTAAAGCTTTGCAATTTTTTCTAATAAATCTCAATTCATGTTCGGTAAAGCCAGCCAATTTTTTATTAACTGCATTTCGGGACAGAACAGTTTCATGAAGAGACTTAGTATTGTCCTCTACAAAAAAAGATGTCTTATATAAAATCAAATAAATAGCCTCAAATTGTTGGTAGTATTTGGATGAAAAATCTTAAAATAATCTTGCATAAGCCACTGACGAGTTTTAGTAATTTTTGTAGACTTGAGTTCAATGGCTGAATTTGTTCACTTTACCAATTTCAAAATTTTTTGTGTTGATACACGTTGTGCTGCTTCGACATGGCCGCGGGCCGCACAGAACTGCGAGGTGGGCCGCATGCGGCCCGCGGGTCGCGAGTTTGACACGTCTGTAGTAGAGCTTTGTTCCGTCGAATCAGGGAAAAAACTCCACCACAACATGGCCAAACTCTCGCTCGAAATGTTCGATCTGATTTGTTGTTTACAAACAACAAACGTCACAATCAGGCCCACAGAACAGTATATTCTAACATAACTAAGTTCAGTTAACCATGGGCGTAGCCAGGATTTCGGTCAGGGGGGGGGGGCAAGCCCAAATTTTTTTTAACATCTTGATTTTCTTAGGAGCTGAAACTTCCGGTCGCAGAAATATTGTTAGCATAGTAGCCTGGCTTGTGGTTGGATTCCAGACTCACCGTGAACGAATTCATTTTATGGTGTTTTTCGAACTCACGACCTACGTGACGGACTATGATGTCGCTCAGATTGTAAACAAGTATCCATTTATGGTAGGGTAGGTAGGTAAAAGTGGTGGCTTAGGTCAAGCAGACCAGAAGCCCAATTAGCGCAGAAGGCGCCGTTTTGAAACCACATATTCCGTTAAACTAATAAAGAAGGTTACAGAAGTTTAAATGTCATGAGTGGAGAGGCGTCTAGGGCCATGCAGTACAATTGAGGAACTGAAGCAGCTCCCCTATTTTCGCCTCCGACGCATCCTCTAGAGTCTAGACTATCAAAAAACGCACGACCGAGCCTTCGATAGCGGGATCTAGCGAGACCTGGGCATTTGCAGAGAAAGTGAGTTAGAGTTTCTCTCTCATTTGCGTTATCGCAACTACGACAATGCGAGTTGTGAGGTATACTCAACCTGGCCGCATGGTCCCCTATTGGCCAATGGCCCGTAATAACTGCTGTAGGTCTGGCGATATCCTTCCGCGGTCTTGCTAGAATCTCGGACGTCCTTTTCCAGTCATATGATGGCCATAACTTCCGTGATATGGCACAAGTTCTTATGTTTCGCCAGTAACCGCCAGCAATCGTAAGATAATGCAAGGAAATCTGTCCCTTGACAGTTGGCATCGGAACGTGTACGCGCTCCTCATAGGAGGTGTCCATAGAGGCCCCTTTTCTGGCCAACTCATTGCCATCTATATTCGTATGTCCAGGCACCCAAATTAGTGTGATTGAGTGCTTTCTACCAAGATTGCTTAGCGTCTACTCACAGCATTTGACAAGCTTAGAGGATATCTTCGCAGAGTTAAGTGGCTTAATAGCCGCCTGACTATCTGAGCAGATGGCTATGCTTTGGCTGTCTTGAATATTTCCGAGTGCGAGGCAGGCCTTCATGATTGCAAACAATTCCGCCTGGAAAATGCTAGCATGATCAGGAAGACGGTAGGATTCAGAGATGTTAAGTGTATCACAGAAGACTCCTGAACCTACACCGCAGCTCATTTTAGATCCGTCTGTGAAAATAGAGATTTTGTAATCCCCTACTGCCTCACCCGTACCACCCCATTCGCACCTAGTCGGAGTTTTGACAGCAAAGTTTTTCCCAAGACTCAGTGTAGTTACTGCAAAGTCTGTTGTAGCCTTGATCTCATCAAGTGGCAGCTGGTTGAGGATATCAGCGTGAACATATGGCTACCTACCTAGCTATCCATTTATGGGGATAAATCACATTGCTGGGCGTGCTGTTGATCTCAACACCTCAACAAAACAGCAGTTTAGATTTTGGAAATTGGATGTCACTCACACATCTGCGGCCCTAGTTGACTGGGTGACTGCCACGCATGTTATTTCTTTTTTTTTTTGCTAATTTTAGAGTAAAATTTTTAAAATGGAGATGAGAAAGATTTTCTTCTGCATTCTGATTAATTACATTCAACTGGCCTCCAAGATCTGCCTTTCAGAGCGTAGTTTGTCCATTTCAGTGCATTTTTTGTATCTCGGACTTCCACTTGCGAAATCGGTTTGTTTCGTCTGTCACTTTCATCTTAGCAATTTTATAAATCCTTTATTGATTGAAATATGGTTAACGGTTTTAATGAGATTCCCTCTAAATTTATCAAAGTATTGACAGTGGCTAAATTTTATTGCTGGTATGATTCAGCTAGAAAATAAATTTTGATTTAATAACTTGAAATACCCGCTCTGTGGCTCATTTGGTTGAGTCGCACTCTACGATGCTAGTAATATAGAGGTCCGGAGATCGAATCTCGGCGTGGTCCAAAATTTCCGTACATGTGAATGAAAATATATAAAGCTTACAACATTATATTTATACACTCCGAAATTATATGCAATGTAATGTTGATTCGAAATTGCCTATAAACGGCTGAGTTAACGCACAAGGGGCTACGGTACTGAGAAGAAAAAGAAGAACTTGAAAGACACTGAAATATGAGACCCGTTCCTTACAAAATCCTTAACCCTGGAAGGTCATGCTTATTTCTAGAACGGAAAGGTCATGCTTCGTTGATTCGACGACCCTCAACTTTGACGCTTCATAAAAATCACCCTTTCTCAAAATATTACTAAAATTTTACAAATTTTCAATCGTTAGTTTATTTAGAATGGAAAGACATCGATTTTGAGTGATTTTGTAAGGAAATTGATTTACAAATTAAATTTTCTTAATTCAATGTTATTTGGCCCGAAATATAAAACACTAAATTTAAAAATGAGATAAATAAAAATTTAGCGTTGATATAATTCAAAAAACGTACTCGAATCATAAAACACATATTCTAAACGTACTAGAAAATTGGGTTTAATTAATGAGAAGCTCACGTATATACAAGAGGCACAGCGATCCATTTTGGGGTTCTAACACGGGTTTTCTTTCACTTCACCTATTGTGGTTTTTACAGTGGATTGTAGAATTATTTACAGTAAATTTTGGAATAGCTTCTCCCCGAGTTCCCTTGATTAATTCTAATTTTATGTACGATGTCTAATTTTGACATTGAGTGCCTTGGAGCCGATTTTTATGAGTTCGAAATGCAATCTTCCTAAAATGAGGAAGAATTTTGAGCCATTTTCCTGATTTGTCCTATTTTTGTCCTAGTAAATATTTTTTCCATAATTTTTGAAAAAAATAGGTCCCACATTTCAAAAATAAACACATTTGTTACGAGCTAGTTGTATGGGCACAGACTTATCGTCGAATCGACAACCAGCCATAAGAAATACTGGAGTTCTAAAAGTTACACAAAGTTCATCCTTTGTCGTTTCGATGACACCGATTTCCAAAAATCCAACTTACCCTGCTTACTTCGTCTAGCCGCAATGTACCCGGCAAGTACATCGGCACGGTAAGTGCTGTAAGAAAACTTAGCTCCAAATAATGAGAATTGTCACGAAAAATGGGATAAATTTGATGATGCGATTCGACGAAGCATGACCTTCCGGGGCTAACAAAGCAAAGCTGTATACCATTTGTCACCCTTTCAGATGAAAATAAGTTGAATACCACTAACTTCCCGAAGGGACCTAACGGTTGAAATTGTGTAGCCATGAAATGAAACAGGAAATATGGGATCCACGCAGCCACAGTAGCACACTCACAAGTGAAATGTGTGTGCTGGTACGCAGCCTCCGTCAGTTACGAGAGGCCACTTGGAGTGGTAAACAAGGCAACTGCTGCTGGCGCAGAAAATTTTTGAAAATGTTGTATAGTGCAGCGATTTTTGTTACTACATCGATAAGGTTTTTTTTTCACCATCTTCATCGACCAGGGGGGGGGGCGAACGCCTCCGAGATTTTGCTAAACAGATTCGAACGAAAGGTCCTTCGGCGAATTTTCGGGGCCGTTCGCGAGCGAAATCAATGACGTATCCGGTACAACCATGAGTTGTATCAATTGTACGATGAGCTGGAAGTATCGAAAAATGTGAAACTTCAACGTTTGCAATGGGCGAGGCAAGTACAACGGATGGACGATAATCGCATGCCAAAGAAAGTAAGTGAACGCACAACGAATTGACGGAGCGAGGTTGCGTGGACGACCGAGAGCTCGCTGGGAGTACTCCGTAGGTGATGACGCCCACCAGCTGCTGGGCTTCCGAACCTGGAGGACAAGGTCACGTAACCGCGACAATTGAAGGTCAAGGATTCAGGCGGCCAAAGCCCGACGGCGGGCTATCGTGCCACATTGATGATGATAATGATGAACATATGGTTGAAAATATCATGAGGTACCCAAAGCTCTATTGCCCGACGAAAATTAAAATTTTCATTTAGTGAAAACGTCTGCTAGTCTGTTCTTTGATCCAGGGAATACTGTGGGATACCAGCCATCCTGCACGCAGAACCGAGATAAATGAATGAGAAAGAGCCAAATAGTCTAAGAAAATTGGGCCAAAATATGGCCATCGAACGGCAAAAATCCTACATCGGATTTTGTTTTGGATTATGGTTTGGGATGGTCCCCAGATGATGACATAAAAAGTGCCAACCGATTGGGGTTCCGCAACCTTAAAAAAATGGGGAAAACATTAGAGTTTAATTGAATATTTCGGCGTTAGACTAGAAAATAAATTTGAATATTTTCATTTTAGACTTTTTTTAAAAGCTCCTAATGAGCTGATTTTTGGTGGGTGCGACTATAACCTGCAATCGCAACAAACCAAAATTGAGCATTCTCCTCCAATTTTGGAGGAGTTATGGACATGCCGTTTTGACAAATTCGAATGGGGGATAATGGGGGTCCTTGACCGGAGCGCCTCAATGTTTAGCTTAAAATGAACTTATTGTGAAAACTTATAAAAAAATTTACGGCTGAACTAGCATTCTTTCAAAAGTTATGGAGCTTTTAAAAAATGAAAATATTCTAATTTATTTTTTAGTCTAGCGCCGAAATATTCAATTAAACTCTAATGTTTTATATAAAGGGTGGTCCAACTAGAATGCACGATGTTAATTGAGTGTCGTATCTTAACGGTAAGTTTCTCGCCCAACTTTATTAGACACTTGTTTGCTTCAGTGTTTAGCAAATTCAACCATGGAGAAGTACACAATTGAGCAGCGCGTTAAGGTCGTTGAAGCCAGTTACGAAAATGGACGTTCAAATCAAAATGCTTTTCGTGCACTTTGTGACTTTTTTTTTGTCAACATAATCTACCAAATAACGGACTTCTTGTGGCCAGAAATCGATTATATGGACCTGGACGATATGTGGTTCCTACAGGATGGGGCCACTTGCCACGCAGCCAACCAAACAATGGCTCTTTTGCACGAGAAATTCAATGGCCGTGTTATCTCTCGTCTTGGCGATGTTAATTGGCCGCCACGATCAAATGATTTGACACCGTTGGACTTCTTTCTCTGGGGATATTTAAAAGAAAAAGTGTACGTCAATAAGCCAAAAACAATTCAAGAGCTAAAGGTTGAGATAATTCAGCACATTAACGATATTCAACCTCAATTATGTCTCAGAGTCATTGAAAAGATGGACCATCGGATAGAAGTATGCCACGGTAGCCATGGCGAGCATTTGGCCGATATTTTGTTTCACACATAATTGCCATAGATCCTTCTATGATAATAAAAAAAAATTAGATAATTCTCTAAAAACTTTTTGTTTTATTAACAATTAACTTCGTGCATTCACGTTGGACCACCCTTTATCATTGAAAAGATATTTTTTTTTAACGAAAAAAGACCCCCTTTTTCTAAGGTTGGGGAACCGCAATAGGTTAGGATTTTTTATGCCATAATCTGGGGACCATCCCCAACCATAATAAAAAAAAAAAATTGGCGATGTAGGATTTTTGCCGATAAAATATCGTAATTTTCGTAGACTATTATATGTAGTTGCTCGCAATACTGGACTGACAATCATGACACGATCCGACAATGTGTAGACTGTTCAGCGTACATTGATTAACTACACCTACACCTACTTGGGTTATGCAAAATTATCGTATATTTTTTCGTGTGCGGCACATGGTACGAATTTATCTACCAAAGTTCCAGTGGCGTAACGGTTTTCCAATTTTTTTTTTTTTTTTTGTTCGAACTCAAAGCGAGGGTCCTTTCTTTATACAATAGAATTTTCCACTTATTTGATGCCAATTTACTGTTCTCCTCAATCGTTACTTTGTTTTAAATATTTTCAAAACTAAATTATATTTATGCAATGCTCACACCTGAATTTTTCAGTCAGTGTAATTAAAAAGAGTTTACCAGCGTCATTGCATTGCAAGAGTAAACAATTCTCTTTAATTACTATAACAATAATGAACTTTATAATCGCCTCCTGCTAGCAGCAGACTTTTCAGTCGTGTTCTTGGTTTATAAAATGATTTAAGTTATTTTTCCTCATTTTGCGTACACGCACACATGGGCGTAGCCAGGATTTCGGTCAGGGGGGGGCAAGCCGAAATTTTTTTCAACATCTTGATTTTTTTAGGAGTTGAAATTTCCGGTCGCAGAAATATTGTTAGCAAATTTTAGAGTAGCCTGGCTTGTAGTTGGATTGGTGCACAGGGTCATGGGTTCGAGACTTACCGTGAACGAATTCATTTTATCAGACTCACGACCTACGTGACGGACTATGATATCGCTCAGATTGTAAACAAGTATCCATTTATAGGGATAAATAACATTGCTGGGCGTGCTGTTGATCTCAACACCTTAACAAAACAGCAGTTTAGATCTTGGAAATTGGCTGTCAATCACACATCTGCAGCCCTAGTTTACTGGTGGACTGCCACGCATGTTATTTCTTTTTTTTCTAATTCTAGAGTCAAATTTTTAAAATGGAGATTAGAATGATTTTCTTTTGCATTCTGATTACATTCAACCAGCCTCCAATATCTGCCTTTTAGAGCCTAGTTTGTCTATTTTCAGTGCATTTTTTGCATCTCGGACTGCATCTTCCACTTGCGAAATCAATTTGTTTCGTCTGTCACTTATAATCTTAGCAAAGTAGCATCGTCAGAATATCTATAAATCCTTTATTGATTGAAATATGGTTAACGGTTTTAATAAGATCCTCTAAATTTATCAAAGTATTAACAGTGGCTAAATTTTATTGCTGATATGATTCAGCTAGAAAATAAATTTTTATTTAATGGCTTGAAAGACCCGCTCTGTGGCTCACTTGGTTGAGTCGCACTCTACGATGCTAGTAATTTAGAGTTCCGGAGATCGAATCTCGGCGTGGTCCAAAATTTCCGTACATGTGAATGGAAATATATAGTGCTTGCAACATTATATACACTCCGAAATGATATGCAATGTAACGTTCACTCGAAATTGCCTATAAACGGCTAAGTTAATGCACCATGGCCCCACAAAAGAAGAACTTAACAGACACTGAAATATGAGACCCGTTTTTTACAAGGTCCTTAACCCTGGAAGGTCATGCTTATTTTTAGTACGGAAAGGTCATGCTTCGTCGATTCGGCGACACTCTACTTTGACGCCTCATAAAAATCACCCTTTCTCAAAATATTTAAAAAATCTGTCAGATTTTCAATCGTTAGTTTATTTCGAATGGAAAAACATCGATTTTGGAGCCGATTTTTATGAGTTCGAAATGCAATCTTCCTAAAATGAGGAAGAATTTTGAGCCATTTTCCTGATTTATCCTATTTTTGTCCTAGTGAATATTTTTCCCATAATTTTGGAAAAAATAGGTCCCACATTTCAGACTTATCGTCGAATCGACATCCAGCCATAAGAAATACTGGAGTTCTAAAAGTTACACAAAGTTCATCCTTCGTCGTTTCGACGACGCCAATTTCCAAAAATCCAACTTACCCTGCTTACTTCGTCTAGCCGCATTGTACTCGGCAATTACATCGGCACGGTAAGTGCTGTACGAAAACTTAGCTCCAAATAATGAGAATTGTCACGAAAAGTGGGATAAATTTGATGATGCGTAGTCGATTCGACAAAGCATTACCTTCCAGGGCTAACAAAGCAAAGCTGTATACCATTTGTCACCCTTTCAGATGAAAATAAGTTGAATTCCCGAAGGGACCTTCCGGTTGAAATTGTGTACTCCGGCTCAAAATCCATGAAATGGAACAGGAAATATGGGATACACGCAGCCACAGTAGCACACTCACAAGTGAAATGTGTGTGCTGGTACGCAGCCTCCGTCAGTTACGAGAGGCCACTCGCTGTCATCCGCGCCTCCTGACTGCAAACTGTCCCAATCATGGCTTCTCCGGAAGCACTTGGAGTGGTAAAGAAGGCATCTGCTGCGCCAGCAGCAGAATTTTTTTGAAAATGTTGTATAGTGCAGCGATTTTTTCACTACATCGATAAGAATTTTTTTACCATCTTCATCGACCAGGGGGGGGCGACCGCCCCTCCCTGCCCCCCCCTGGCTACGCCCATGCACGCACAATGATGTACCGATATTAAATATAAATTTCTAGAGGATATGTTAGAAAACCAAGCAATCAAGGCTACTTTGAAATGGAAGTCCGTCAAATTGATGAAAAAAAATTGTCAAAATTATTTGAAAAATCGTTAATTTGTCATGTAAATTTGAAAATTTGGGATGGAAATTCAGCAATTAGAAATGGAAATGAATCAAGTTGATATGAAATTTGTCAAAATGACTTGGAGATTCCTAAATTTGCCATGATAACGTCATTGGGAAACTTGTCAACATGGTTTTGAATTGCGCAAATTTGTACTGAAAATTTCTTAAATTTTACATGGATTTTCCGTCAGTTAAAAATGGAAATACGTTATCATGAATCCAAAACCCGTCAATTCGATGACGGCATTTCGTAAACATGATTTTGAAATTCGTCAAGTTGAAATTAAAATTCCCTCTT
Source organism: Microchrysa polita (assembly GCA_949715475.1). Lineage (NCBI taxonomy): Eukaryota > Metazoa > Arthropoda > Insecta > Diptera > Stratiomyidae > Microchrysa > Microchrysa polita. The sequence goes on along the minus strand of OX454418.1, from coordinate 31,009,240 downwards.
TTGTTTTTTGAGTTTTTGTCAATTTAATTTGGGAATTTGAAAAATAAACGTGAAAATTCACCAATTTGACATGGAATAGCGTAAATTAGACTTGAAAATTCGTCAAAGTTGAAATCGACAATTTTATCTAAAATTTTATCTTTATTTCATATGGAAATTCGTGAACATCTTTTTGAAATTCGTCAATTTGTAATTGAAATTCGACATCGAGATTTGAACTTTAACTTACGCCATAAAGCGGCGATACTAGTTCGTTACTTTTGATCCAGCAGCTTGACTACAATTTGTGTGCCCATGAATAATAAGGAATAATATTTCGAACCAATATGGCTCTCGGTAGTTGGGTGCCCTTTTGCCTTGGGTGTGTTATAATGAAGATATGGAACATCGTACATTACGCCACTGCAAATTTCAAATACGTTGACGATAGTTTGTAGGTATTTATTTATAGGGTGTTTTTTTTTAGGCGTGTGGTTTTCAGGAAGAAAAAAAAACGCATGTAATTGAATGTTATGGTCAAGAACTTAGCTTTATTATAAAGATAAGGGTTTGCCCTATATGTTTTAAAAATGATTTCGGGCAAGTAGCCGCCGCGGCTGGCTCGAATAAATTCCAGCCGAGAGGCCCAATTTTCGATCACTTTTTTTAGCAATTGGGGCCGTATGTCAGCAATAACGCGCCGAATGTTCACCTCCAAGTCGTCAATCGTCTCGGGCTTATCTGCGTAGACAAGCAACTTCACATAACCCCCAAAAAAATAGTCCAGCGGTGATAAATCGCACGATCTTGGACGCCACGCCACAGGACCAATGATTGCCTCTGCCCATAGAGCACACCAAACCGTGACTTTTTGAGGATGTAACGGCGCGTCTCAAAAATGGCTTGTGGATTATCATCACTCCAAACGTGACAATTTCGTTTAAAAACGTATCCATTCAACCAAAAGCTTCATCGCTAAACAAAATTTTCTTTGGAAAATCGGGATCGGTGGCCATCTCGTTTTGGGCACGATTTGCAAACGTACTTCCGGAGTAAGTCTATTCATTATGAAATGGCAAACCAGACTGAGGATAAATCAAGTGACAGCTGTCAAAAAGACCAACTCCGAAAAAAGTATTGCCAGATTGAAAACCACACGTCTAAAAAAAACACCCTATATTTATTTATATTAGCGAAAATTTGTTCAAAAATTGGAACCCTTCGGCGTAGTAAAAATATGCAAAAAAGGCAATTCAGTTTCACAATTTGCACAAAAATGTTGATAATTTCAAGTACATAATATAAATGCATATACATTTTAATTCTGCAATTAAAAATTTGATAATGGGAAAAAGTATAAGCAATTCCGCAAAATTATCCCCTTCCCCTCCGAAAGCTATCTACGCCACTGACTGTGTATGTTTCTGTATTTTCTTATTTTTTTTTAAACATTGTCCTCTACATTCAACGACCCCCCTTAAATGCACTACTAAACTATGGATAGAAAACCTGGCAAAACAAATACACCATGCATAATTCCCAAGCCAACATTTAACAATACAATTGTTCTTCATCATCATCATCCTCGTCGTCGTCATCACCATCATTCCATTCCATTGCCGCGCAACAACGAAGTCGAGGAATGGAATAAAAAGCAGCCTCAGCCTATAGCTGGAATGGCTATATGCATTTGCGGCTAGAGTATTTTGCGATTATAATTGCGAGAAAAAAAAGATACGCTTCTCAGATATACCGAATGAATACAAGATAAAATTCAGTACTTGTCCGACAAGCTTCCAGATAGATAGTAGTACAGAATATTTTATAGAGGCATTGCATAGTGAGTGGACTTTTATATTACACGGGTGACAACGACTTTGACGACAGATATTATCGTCAGTCGGCAAGCAGAAGAGCAGAGGAAGAAGGATCGCTCCGGCTGGCGCAACTAGCGACCGCGACCAGTATTTAATTATAAATTGATGGTGGAACAACATCGCTTGAATTCATACAATTTTAACGATTTATAATTGACCCCGGCGCATGGTAGAGGAATTGCTGCAATTCTCTGGATACAAAAATAAGAAAGATACGTATACAACTTAAAATCGTGTTGTCGCGAGGAAAATCTTGTATTTGTGTATAGTTTTCGCGAAAAATTCCGTCGTGGAATTCATCCATATTCGAAGAAGTCTCCTCTTGTCGTATAGTCTCGCCGCGATGCTACCGAATAACATTATATGTAGTCCGCGTGCGACATACTTTGGTTCCATTGGATACGTGCCAAGATCGACACACATAAGTTATCTTTTTTGAGATTCCTTATACAAGCCGGCCGGCTGGGTCGGGTCTGGACAGACATAAGGGGCGATCTGAAGGGAATTTTGAATCTTGAGGTCTTCCTGAAGATGAACTGAACCTCCTCATCTTTATGCCACACCATGCTGTTGCAGCCGACCGTACGTCGGTCGTCGAGCCGGTCGGCCTCGAACGCATCTTGTTCGCAAATCTTCAGCCTCTTCCACTACACAATGTTCATACGATCTTGATCGTGAAAATAATAAAAGTCGAGACTTTTTCTTGAGAAAAATCTAAGATTCGCGATTTGGTCTGATGTGTTTTGTCTTGTTGTTGGCTCTGAATCGCGCGGTCAGTCAGAGAGTCAGTTCGGTACCCGCGCGCGTGTGTACATATATTTTGCAGTCAGGCTCGCGGTTTTTATTAATAATATATCCAATTTAAGTTCGCAATTCGTCAAGGCAAAATACTACTTAAAAGATTGTTCCTGTACATACTTGGAAGATACTTCATGTACTTTGATATGTCTTACGCAGTGTAGTAGTAACTAAAGCACTAAATGTTTACAGCGTTTCATCTTACACAATGTCGAGGGATTTCCTCGACTTAGTGCAGTGTGCTGTGTGATGTATCGGCTAATTCCCAGGGTCGACGAATGACTAATTAAATTAATCGCGAAAAAATTAGCGGCCAATATAGTTAGTGTCCCATTCCCAGCCATAGAGCTCGTTTAGGTGAAATGCTTGTTGCTTGTTCGCGTCAGTGGAAATTGTACCTAGTGAACGAGTGAAATGCGCGCAATCTCGAAGAAAAAAAATTGTTAATGTCGATGGGATTTGATGATGGTTGGTCGTCACAACATTTCGAGGATTGGGAAAAGTTAGTTTGATGGATTTCTTGTCGATTGGAATATTCAGTTTGCATGAAAGTGTGGTGAATAGTCTGTGAAGTGAAATTATCCTTGGACGTTTGCCACTAATTTAATTTGTGCATGTCTTTTCCTATATTGCGTCTAAAATCACTCACTACCTATGGTTTAATCCATTGCACTGTGTATCATTCCATATATGTATGTATCTAAACCCAACCAAAGAAATCTTATCATCAGATCACCACAATCGGTCAAGACGCGTTGCTTTTGCCATTTTGCTTAGTACGAATCGAAACACCGTGCGATCAACTTCGCGATTCTGTCCATGTGAAACTCCCCGGCGACAAAATCACCCTCTTCTTCGTTCGACTTCACGACGCAATACACATGTCTTCCCAAATCATATTCAAGGATAAAAATATCTTTTGTGGAAAGATCAATTCACGCACCCCTGATGTGATGTCCCTTCTCCTTCTAGTGGTCCTTTCTGCCCGCATAAGTGATCGAGTGTCGTGTTGACCGAATTAAATCGGTTTCGAGAGTGCAAAAAAAAAAGAAGTTTTAATAGTTCTGCGAATGTGAAAAGTGCGAGCGTGGGTTGTGATACACACGACGACGACAAGTATCTTTTCTTCACTATACACAAATGTATCCGTTCTTATTTTTTCTGATAAGAATTCGTGGGTGATACATTCATACATAAATCATGTCACGTTAGTGCTAAAATCAGTGACGTATCTTGCTCAGATACAAGTATCTTGCGATTATCTTTCGAGAGAAGAAAAGTGTCTTGTTTCGAATTTGTGAGGTTTATGCGGATGTGTGCCAAATGTTAATCTTATTTAAGAAAGCCTCCAGGAATTACTATTCAATATTTGGATTACACTCTATTATCATCAATTAAACGAGTTGCAACGTTTGCGCAAACATGTTTCGAATATTTAGACGGTAAGCACGCAAAAATACAATTTTTTTTTGTTTTGTTTTTGTATACAAAAATGTATTCACTCGCAGCTGTTTTGAATAAATTTTAATTTAAACACATGCCGCGAGTAAATCGATAACACACTCGATATGACTGCCAGCAAAATGATGAATAATGCCGAGGGGATTCCTCAACACACATTTTTTTTTTCGTTTTGTGCAAATTAATTAATTTCTACACCTCACCACCCCCGGTGAAAAATGAAAAAAAAATCCATAAAATGCACAGGACAGGAAGTGTGTGTATCTAACGTACATATCTTTCGTCACTACAAGATACAACCGTCAAATTTTCATATACATATAGTGCATTTTTAAATGGTATACACATTTATAAGTGTAGTGATGTATGCAAATTCCTTCGTCATCATCATCATAAGGTGATGCCCCAAGGTGTACTGTACATACACGGTTAACAATTTCTGAATACTTTTCCAGTCGAATTGCTTTCGTCGAAAAGCTTTCAGAAAATGTCTATTTGATAAGACTAACCAGCCGACACGTTCGGGATAAGATGTACGAAAAACCGGCCCCAAGTGTTCTAAAGTGAGCAAAAGCATAACCGGGCGTGGTGCAGTTGGGTTAATGCGCTCGCTCGATTTCATTTGGTGCACGTATAAAAATTTAAAACGAGTGAATCGAGTAGGATTAAGGATATGATAATATAAATATGATGATATGACGTAATGTAATGGGAGCCCTTAGAATTCAAGTCAAATTGGTGTGATCATATCATCCAAATTCGATTAGATTTTAATCCAAAAATTTTAACCGTGTACATGTAGTTTCTGTAGTGTCTCTTAGAGCTTCCATATAGTGTAATGACGATATATGTACAAAGTTGAATTAACATAAACAAATTCACTGATGTGTGTCCGGATTTTGTTGTTGTGGTTTTTGTATAGGTTTTATAGCGCTACTTCTGCGTCTACTGTGCTATCTCTCTGCGCTATAAATATAGATGGTTTCGTCGTAGCGCTGAGTTAGTCACACTAACTGTGACGACTATACAGTTCACTTGGATGGATGCAATGACGGACTTTTTTTGGGAAAGTGGCGTGTGAGCGTTGTTTTTATGTATATTTTGAAAAAATAAAATTTGCTATTTCCGCAATGTCGATAAACTCACACCTTGTAGACTCGGAGTGAAGATTTTTGTTGCTTGAATTTATAGTGTGGGAACAAAGTGGATTTTTATGTATTTTTTTTTTAAGATGGTTCAATTAAATGGAATTGAAGGTATTTTGCTATTATGTGAGCATGTCAATGCTGGAATTCAGAAATTATTTGGTTGAATTAACAGATTTCTAATAGGGAAGCTAAGAACGGAATCAGCAACTGTGCAACAACTATCTTTTGTAGTGGTGTACCTACACTATAGGCTTAATTTTAGAAAACTGAGGATTCGCTCACTATGAAATAAGTGTCATGTAAATGGTTTTAGAAGCCATTGACATCAACTCATTCAAGATCACTTGTGGTGCACGAATGCTTCAAAACTACTAACATATCTTCATACACTGAGTTTTTAACAATTTTTCCACACGAATTGTCGAAAAGATTGGGAAACAAAAGTTTTTTTTTTGTTCGGGGAACAACAGGAAAAATGCAATGATCACTGCGATGGAATTCAGCATTATCTTAGAGAATCAGTACATACTAATTTGCAGAATTATACACGGCAAAAAATGTTTGAAATTTTTTTTAATATTTTTAATATTGAAATTTAATTAATGCTTACTATTTTGCTGACTTTTCAATTATTGATTACAACATTAGCAAGTCAATTTGCGAAAAACTCAGGACATTATTTTTTTGTTTTAAGTAGAAAAGCTTTAATTTTAATTCCAACGTTTATTACACTGCGAGTTAAAATATAATTCATAACTAGGGAAGGCAAACTTTTTAAGTATTTACATTGCTTAGAATTCAAGTCAAAGAAGAATGGTCATTTGTGACCCAGCTCCGGCGCAAACGAAATATATGCCAGTTATTTTGTTATTTTATATACATGAATTATCAGGTTTTCTTTTTTCAGATTTCTGTGGCTAACTCATTATAAAATGAGTATATAACGGGTGGGCCAATTACAAGTTTGTTTTGAAAAATGCAATAAAATTAACAAAATTCATTTTTTTTCAGCGTCTTATGGCTTTATTAGAAAGTAAGCTCCCATTAATTATAGAACACAACTTTATTCAAGTGGCTGGCCCGGCTGGCGTCGCAGTAATTTTCAAGACCCTGTTGATGGTTTCGAGCTGTAGCTCACGGATTGCGTGGATGATATTGGCCTTAAGTGCTTAAATCGTTTCTGGATTGTTGGTATAACATCGGTCCTTCACGGTTCCCCACAAAAAAAAAGTCCAAAGGAGTCAAATCACAGCTCCGAGGCGGCCAATTGACATCGCCAAGACGGCTGATAACACGATTTGTGAATTTGGTGCGTAAAAGATCGATTGTGGCATGGGCTATGTTGCATGGCGCGCCATCCTGCATGAACCAGAGGTCGTCCAAGTCCATGTCAATTCAATTTTAGTAAAAAAAAAGTCGGATAACATGGCTCTGTAACTGGCTTTGAGCTAGACAGCACTCACTTTAAAAATAAGTTTTCCATATTTCCCAACGTTATTCAAGCGTAAAGCGACTCATTTCGTTCTGCGGAGGTATGATACTGAGTTTCTATAAAGATTTTGAGCGAAAAAGAGCTGTCAGTGTCAAACTAATCTATGATTTAAAAACGAACTTGTAATTGGCCCACCCTGTAAATGAGTATAATGTATATTACATCAATTATATGGAGCAACCAAAGCTAAAAATAGTACGAATACCAAAGACCTGGTCTTTTGAAGGTTTAACAAAAGCATTCGCGTATGCTAGCTCGATACCTACTACTACTCGTATCTAATTCGCACTCCCTTAAAAACCGAAATATCTACAGTTAGGGTTTCTACCTGCGCTAGCGGACTTAGCGTGTTTGCGTTGCGTGGTGTGTTGTGTGTGAACATGCACTACGTAGTCGTCGGCGATATGTGCTTTCTGTACGTCTATTGGAAATCAGAAGGGATATTGTAGAACTTTTGTTACGCAACCAACAAACTTAGCCACTGATATTTAAAAAAAAAATATCTAATAATTTATGTACATAAAATAACGAAATTCCTGAGATAGATTTCGTTTGTGCCGGGACTGGGTAAATTTTGTATGGATCGTGACCATTCTTCTTTGGTGTGTTCAAATATGTAACCCAAATAAGATTAGGTTTTAGTCCAAAATGTTTAACCGTGTATCAGTGAACTATCAATTTCAAGTATATATGTATATTGGCCGGATTGACATGCAATAAAAGACTATTTTGCTTCAATTATGCTATAACAAAAAATTGTTCGTTTTTCATTTGATTCCATATAACAGTGGCCAGATTTATCTTCCATTCCTTTGCCATGGGCGTAGCCAAGATTTCACTTGAGGAGGGGCTAAGCAAAATTGGATAAAGATTTTAAAAGTTCTTGTAATATCCGCACAATATAGTTTCTGCTTTAATCGATATCGTGGTGATTTTCATTGAAACTGTTATTAAAAATCGGCTTCTGCTGAACGAAAACCATTAAATAAATAAATATAAATATAAATAGTACGTATTTAAACCGCACAATTGATAACTTTAAACTACAATAACCAGGAAAAAAAATTTGAAAATCCTGATTTATCTAAAATGAACTGCCACGATTTTTTTTAGTCACAAAATTATTTTGAAATGGTGGTACAACCTTCCTAGATCCTAATATTTTTTTTGCCCGTCTAATCGATCAACCTTTAGCCTTGTACTGGAGAAGCCTCATATTAGATCAGTGGTTCTCAACCTTTTGGATCCCGTGCCCCCCTTGAGCAGGTTACAAATCCTGACGCCCCCCCCCCCCCTAAAAATCGAAATGTAATGTACCGATTTACGGTGAATAGGGAAGAAAATAATTTGGTTTCTAACTTAGGGAAGTTTCTTTTCCGTTACCTCCTTTCATGGTGTAATATCTACTATGCTCATGTCATAAAAAAAAATACAAACGACACCGATTAGAAATTATATAATTTTTTAATTAAAACGCACGCAGTATAATAACATATTTACATTTTTGAATTCATTATCCACACATATTTGTTAACTGTTTTGAAAAATTAAGCACTTAAGTCCATTGTTCAATGCGACCTTTGATGTTGAATTTTTTTTACTAAATCGGATATTCGAGGTGCAATATTTGTCACGGCAATTCTGCAGCTCAACAGGTAGTTCTTCTACGTAAGAAGTAAACTGATTGCGTACCATGTTTTTTATTAGTATTATGTCACTTCTTTCTTCGGGATAATGCGAGAATCTGAAGATGTTGGGCAATCTCGGTTTTTAGGTCTGTGGCCAATTCCTTATCTGAAACTAATTTCGCCAAGTTCACGAAAGATGTAAAATTACACATGGAAACTTTTTTTATCCATAAATTGATTTTTTTGACAAAGGCCTGGATTCTATCCTCGTTTTTAAAAATATTGCTGTTCTCATTTTTTCCCGAACCTTGAAAACTGAGGTTTTTAGATGGTCGAAAATATCTGCGAGGTACGCTAATCCCAGGAAATTATGTTCGGAATGAAATGTTTGTAAAGGACTTTTTTTTCTTCTAAAAATGCACATACTTCATCTCTTAAGGCTACTAGTCTATGCAACATGTTGCCTTTTGACAGCCACCTTACTTCAGTATGGAATAGCAATTGCTCATATTTCGAGGACATTTCTTGGCATAACTGCTTAAACAACCTAGTGTTCAAAGCGCTGCTTTTGATAAAATTGACAACTTTTTTAAAATTGATTTTAAATCGGCTGGGAGCGTTGTCATAATGAATAAAATACCCGAATCCAATTTATTTGAAGCATACATGGAAGCACATCGTCTACACACCACGAGCGGAACCACCAAAATCATAATATAATATAAAATATGAAAAATAATATAACTAACTAAATAAAATAATAGTCTGGCTGGTCTAGCGGTTAGTGCGCGCAACTTCGGTGCACAGGGTCATGAGCTCGAATCTCACCGTGGATCATGGTGTTTTTCGAGCTCACGAGCTTGTGACGGACTATGATCTCACTCAGATGTTAAACGAGTACCCATGGGGATAAATAACACTGCTGAGCGTGATGCTGATCTCATTACCTCAACAAAAAGCAGATAAGATCTTGGAAGTAGGATGTCACTAACACATCCTGCAGCCTTGGTCCAATGCTGGATTGTCGCGCCTGTTATTTATTTATTTAAATAAAATAAAAGACCAAAGAAACATGAATTAATATAGTTAAAATAAATGAAATAACCTGGAAACTAAATGTACATATTTATCACCTACACATGTAAATATCAACGCAATCGAGCAGCCGGCTTTGCCATGCTCTACTGTTTTTAATATATGAATGGTAATTGTAATGAAAGAAAAATTGTACAAATAAAACACTTATCTATCTATCTATCTATTAACCCATTAGTGCATTCAGTTCCCTGGCGACATTTTTTGACTATATTTTCATCAAAATGTGAATTTCCTTTCGCGCCCCCCTTGGAAGGCCGTGATGCCCCCCTTGGGGGACGTGCCCCACCGGTTGAGAATCTCTGTATTAGATGGAACGATCCCGTCCCATCCCTATGTTTCTCTGTATACGTGAAAGAATCTGTAGTATACACAAACCAAATATTTCATAAATGGTTTTTTTTTACAGAGTTGAACTTGAAAGATAGTAAAACGGTTGTACGGTGCAAATGGATCACAGCTGCGGGTGTGGGATAACCAAATCCCGACAGCTTAATATATACAGGGTGTCCCGCATTGGGTGGTCAATACTGTAAGGGTTGATAGCGCAACTTGTTTCAGCAAGAAAATTACCAATACAATCGGAATTTTTTTTACCGTTACCTTGTTATCGCTCTTTTTGTGAAAGTCATCGAAATTTGCAGCACTCCTGATGACTTAATCCAAGATTTGATTTCAGTTTCATAAACTACATAAAATTTCACAAAAACTGAAGTATTTCCTGTTTTTTTCATCGAAAATTCAAACAGTAATTGCATAACGGTGCTTTATACGTACAACTCTGCAAAGTTGATAAAAGTTGCTTCAACATGTTGGCTTTCCAACGGTATATCACTTTTCTTATTTACATTGAAGAATTTTAGGTAAACACGCATTGAATGGTAAAAATCATGGCTTCAGTGGAATCGTTAACAATTTTCCCTTGACTCGAAAAAAGACATACAAAGGCAATCATAATTCGGGATAGAATCTCGCTACATTATTTTGACCAGAACTGTAAGATATTTGAAATTTGGTACATTGTTTGGCAAATGCAACGGTACTTATAACGGTTAAAATTTAATATTTGCTTTTTATGGCAGATAGACGGGTGCCCGCTTATAATGCGAGACCTTTCATAGAATATTTGGAAAACGAATTTCCCGGAAAGTGGATTGGCAGATTTGGGACAGTTGCGTGGCCTACGACAAGTCCCGACCTTACTCCCCTAGATTTTTATTTATGGGGTAACTTAAAAAGCAATGTCTATTCCGAGCCGATTACCTCCCGGGAACAGCTGCTGCAGCGAATTAATGATGCTTGTGACAACATTAAGGAAACCATTCCTGAAATCCTTCGGGACGTTTCTTCCATGCGCCGAAGATGTCGACTCTGCATACAAAATGGAGGAGGCCAATTCCAGCAGCATTATTCCAATTCATCAAACAGACCCATTTAATCATTAGTTAATATTTTTAGTTTATTGGTTATTTCTCATATTCAAAACTTTATTTTCATTTTTATGTAACAAATTTCCAAATTGCGATAGTAAAATATAAAAAATAAATGAATAGAATTTCAGTTTAAATATTCCGATAAGAAAATAATTACCTTGTTTTTTTATATTCAATATGTGTAATTCTAAAATCCCGCAATGTAAATATGAAAAGTGATATACCGTTGGAAAGCCAACATGTTGAAGCAACTTTTATCAACTTTGCAGAGTTGTACGTAATAAGCACCGTTATGTAATTACTGTTTGAATTTTCGATGAAAAATCTATTTTAAAATTTCTATTAAGTTTTAGTAACTGTATCTTGAAAGTGCCCATAATGTTGGCAACAGGAAAAACTTCAGTTTTTGTGAAATTTTATGTAGTTTCTGAAACTGAAATCAAATCTTGGATTAAGTCATCAGGAGTGCTGCAAATTACGATTTTGCGTGACAAGTGCCGATTTTTGATGACTTTCACATAAAGAGAGATAACAAGGTAACGGTAAAAAAAGTCCGATTGTATTGGTAATTTTCTTGCTGAAACAAGTTGCGCTATCAACCCTTACAGTATTGACCACCCAATGCGGGACACCCTGTATAGCATTATTTAGTTTTTGGTACATTTTAAATGCAATACCAAATTTTAGCAGTTTTTTTTAGCGCTGCGTTCTGAACTTCCAAAAGTTGGATTTAGCAAATGAGGACTACTCTATCGAAATCATTTCAAAATTGAAACTGCCACAAACGTTCTGATCACGACCTATAAAGTTACTGGGCTATAGTTACTAGGCTATAGTATAGATCTGTATTTCGTCATCAAAATACATACAGAAAATATTGACCCACATAAAACTTACTTGACTTTATCAAATTAATCGACAACATCATTTTGCAAAGTCTTTCAACCATTGCTAAGATAATTAGTTGGTTCCAAAAGTCATAAAAGAGTTTTGTGTTGTGCCAATATAGCGACATTCTACTCTCCACTTTAAAGCGTATGTCAGCCTAAAAATATCCTCATGCAATGCGTTTTCTAGCACCACCAATTCGACAGCTAACAATTTGCTCATCTTTTTCATGGTTCTTCCATTTCTTCAGAAATGAATATAAAAGAAGAAACCAGGAGCATAATATCCATATAGTCCAGGCATATTAGCGTTTCAAATAAAAAAAAAGAGTAGGGCTAATTTTTGTTGTTTTTCAATCAGTGGGGTCCCAAAAGTCTAAAACTCATTTTCCTAAAAAAAAATTTGGAACGTAAAGCTCCCAAAAAGGACAAAAAATGACACTATTTAATCCATGACCGGAGGTCGGCATGCGGGGTATCATTATCAAAGGGGAAGTTGAGTGCATTACATATCCAGTTTTCGTCTCCTGTTTCAAGGACCCTTAACGGAATAAATCGCGTTTGAATGAATTTTTGTGTTTCCCGTAATTAATAATCTGTATCTTTCCAAAGCTATAACTACGCAAATAATATAATTCAAGTTGTCATTACCTTTTAATTTTTTAGAATCTATAGTAGCTGAAAATTCTACCCTTAAATTTGCTAAAAAAAATTGTTTGGAAAACTCTGAAAAAGGACATAAAAAGACAAATCCTTGATCGAGCTTGGCCATGCGGGGTGTCATATAAAAGGGACGTGTCGAGTACATTCCGTATCCGCAGCGTTTGTTACATGTTTCAATGACCCTCGAAGGAGCAAATCTGGCTAAAATTATACATTTTCGTGTTTCCATCATCTGCATCTTTCCAAAGCCATAACTATGCGAATATTTCAAGTTGCCAAACAATTTAGTGTCGTGCTCTGTGGCCGTGATCGTTCGGTCGCCAATCTGTGATATAGAGATTTATTGAGAAACGAGTTTCCAAACTCGGCACGATTCGTCGCAAGTTTATTATTCAGAAGATGATAAGAAATATTCTTATCGTAGAATTAAACCAACAATGCGACTAGGAAGTGGTATGGCTGACAACCGTATCACACTCCCAATTCAGTTGTCTTTGTAACGTTGACGACTACACACGGTAGTCGTCAGGGCACCATGCTCCACTAGGAGTTAGGGTAATAAAGAGAGATAGAACCAATTTAGAATCTGTTATAACTGGAGATTCTACGATTAATTTTGCTAAAAAATATTTGATCGGAAAGCTCTGAAAAAGGATATAAAAGGACACTAATTAATCTTTGAACGAATGTGGACATGCGGGGTATTCAGTATTTTATCAAAGTTTCAAGGACCTTCAACAGAGTAAATTGCGTTTTAATGAAAATTTATGTTTTCTGTTATTTATCATCGGAATATTTCAAAGCCATAACTATGTCAATATTTGAAGTTGCCACTACTTCCTTAACTTTTTAGAATCTATAATAACTGAATATTCTGCCATTCAGTTTGCTAATAAAAAATTTGATTTGGAAGATCGGAAAAAGGACACTAATTAATCCCTGATCGGACGTAATCGTGAGGGGTCCTCTTTGATCTAATACCCCGCATGATCGTTTCGTTCAAGGATTATTTAGTGTCCTTTTATGTTCAATCTTCAGTTATTATAGATTCTAAATTGGTTGGCAACTTGAAATATTCGCGTAGCTATGACTTTGGAAAGAAACAGATAATAAGTTTTGGGAAACACGAACAATTTTGATTGGAGTGCGATTTTATCCTTTCAGGGTCCTCGAAACGGGAAATAAACACCGGATATGTAATGTACTCGGCGTCCCCTTTGATATCACACCCCGCATCCATCCACCTCTAATCAAGGATTAATTAGTGTCCTTTTTTGGGACCTTTCAGATCAAATTTTTTCTTATCAAAATGAGTTTTTGACTCCTGGTATCCTACTGAATCGAAAACTACCACCATTAGCCTTTCTCTATTTTTTTTTTCTATTTGGAGGCCTGAATTGGGATATTTTCACTGGACTAATAATATATGTGCATGTTCGAATGACGAGCATATGTAGCAAAGAGCGTCATAGCATAAAGCACAGCATACTTCTAGCACATTTTATTATGGAATGCGGTAGACATAGAATTTTGTCAGCTGATAGACATTCTGCAACGCCTGCAACTTTCAGATCACAAGATATTGGCCAAAGGACAAATTCAAATCATGTGAATAATAAAGTGTTTCGAGTCTATGTAAACTTTTGATGTGACATTTAATTTACGTGTGGTGAAATGTGTCCTTAATGCTGTGAATTTTATTTGAGTGTGAACATAAAATTGGCGTGGAACTTTTCGTTTTTTGGACATAAAGGTGAATCAAAGAAATTGTATGATATTTTAAATTAAAAGGAATTTTTATGAATTGAGTATGTTGTATGTTGGAAGTGTGTTTCATTTGCCAATTTTTAAAAATTCTTGTAAAGATATGATGCGATAAACTAAAACAATTGTAAAAAGGAGCGATTACTTATCTTAATTTAACAAAGAATGAAAGTTAAAAAAAATCGTTCTATTTGGTATTTGACCTGATTGTGGGGCTTTCAAACAATTAAATTCTCAATGTATCGTCTTGTATGCTGTATATAAAAAACACAACAAATACAAATTCATTTTTACCTCTTCGCAAAAATAAAACTATTGTAATTGCCAACAAAGATAATAACTGAAAATGTAGTTCCAATAAATTGAGGTCTATAATTGTGCAAAACTTTCCACTTAATGAGAATCATTCAACTTAATCGATATTACGCTAAATTCCATTATTTTAGCATTAATTTTAATAGCCTAGTTCTTTATAGTGCGTATTGAAAACCGCAACATGGTATTTGACCTCATCCACACTACATACATACATACTTTCCATTTAAGAGCCCATTTCTAATCGAATAGAAATTGGTTCCTCCTTTCTATATACGAGTATAATTATGATCATCAACAAAAGCAAGCAGCCCAAACAATTATAATACGATAAAAGTGCTAGATTTTCGCGGTGTCGTAGTCGGTATCCAGTATAGAGTCTCTCCACAGCCGCATAAGTATCGATAAAATTGCACAATTACACCATTTGCTTATGACCACCACTTTATTTCATTCCGCATAGTACAATATAATGGCCATCATAAAAATCACCATAATTTCACACTTGGTAGCTCTCTAGCTCCATGCCTTGATTGATGTTGCCTAACAGGCAGAGCGAAATACACAGAGCATAGCACCAAGTGGTCTACTAGCACTTCAGCACAGTACGCTCTCTGGCGAATTCCAATGGTCAGGCCATTGTTCTAAAATCTAAAGTGTAACCACGACATAGCCATCATAAGTGATGGTTCTTTAGCCAAGTGGCGGCTACAGTATGGTGAAGAGCCTCTTGGATTTGTTGTTCTTGAAATTATACTTTATTGCTTTCGCGATGCTAGCTACTCGTTCCAATAATAGTGGTGGCTGTGGCCTCTAGTCTCTGTATGTAATTAGTCGAATATGTGTTTATCGATTTTTACGCGTGATTGCCAGTGGCAACATTGATGCTTTCCGCGTATGTATTGATTACATATTGACCTAGGAGGACCTTGGCTATATAAGAAGTAGGGCAATCTGATTGTTTGCAACATATTGCCGTACGGTCGAATGTTTTATGACAATGCCATTTGGACGAAATGATGACATTAGTGTGTAATTTAATTCCCATAACATATTCTGACTGGTATCCGAACCGAACCTTATTCATTGTTCTGGACCACTCATAGTCATAATACGAAAATGTATGGATGGCAAAATTTAATCTATCACTGCTTCCGAAAAGGAAGACA
Organism: Microchrysa polita; assembly: GCA_949715475.1. NCBI lineage: Eukaryota > Metazoa > Arthropoda > Insecta > Diptera > Stratiomyidae > Microchrysa > Microchrysa polita. Next base: position 30,993,531 of record OX454418.1, on the reverse strand, counting down.
GACAGGCCGAAGCGGAAGAGCCATATAAAAGATGGATTTATAGTCCCATTAAGGATAATTCCCGGTCATTTGTCAACTTTCTGAATTTTTTATTAACATGGTTCCAGCGGTGCGAGTGACGTCCCTTTGAGGTGTTAAGTGACTTTAGCCATATACATACATATGTACTTAATTTTTGGAGTCCAAACAGAAAAAAAAAAACTTTTGGTCCCCACATATTTTTCAAACCAAAATGGAGTTTTAAGCAAGATTCCATGATATTGAGCTTCAGTTGCTTCCCAACTCTCAGAAAGTGAAGAACATTTTGCGCGCGTACATTTATTCTATCCGACTGCCGTTGTATTCACAATCCCCGCTATCTATCTGTCACTTCATTAGTAAACAGCTGTGTGAATTGGAAACGATCGAATCTAAAATCGGCGAAAAACGGCCACGGGAGCGCTCTCCCAATGAAATCCTACTACGGCATCGGATTAAACTTCCAAGGCATCATCCCGACTCGCTCGTGGCGTTTACATCACGTTCCAATCGGATTCCTTACCCTGGCGAATCAGCAAGATGATCTTGTCAACGACGGTGACGCAGCGAATCCGGCAACAACAGGTAAAAAGGTAAAAATACCGCCCATCGTCCTCCCTAATCTTGATCGGAATTCAATAATTGCCATAATGGAGAATCTCAAAATATCCAACTTTAACATTCGGCTATCAAGTGATCATAAGAAAGTGTTCCTAGATGACCTTGAGTCTTTTGACAAACTGCGTTCTCATCTTGAAAAACTAAAAGTTAATTTCTTTACATATACGGACGCGCTGACCAACGAACGCATAAATTTATTCTTGATGGATTGTGCGAAATGGAGTGTGCGGATCTGCAAAAGATCCTTGTTGATGATCATAAACTGTCTCCCGTTGAGGTTAAAAAAATCACAAATCGTCGACGTCTTGATGATGTAGTGTCATACGTAGTGTATTTCCCCCGAGGTTCCATCAAATTAGCCGACCTGAGAAAAATCGAATTTGTAAACCATATCAGAGTATATTGGAATTACAAACAGAAAAAGTCATATTATCCAACCCAGTGTAGAAACTGCCAATCCTTTGGCCACCGCACCTCTTTTTGCTTCTTACCAACAAAATGTTTATTCTGTGGTCAAGCACATAACAAATCTGCTTGTGGAAAGAAGGATATATCGGATATGATTTGCTCGAATTGTAATGGGAATCACGCTGCTAACCATGCTTCTTGCCCTGAACGTATTGAGTTTATTAATCAGCGAGCCCGTACTGCCCAACGATCAACCCGTCATCGCATCCTCTTGTCGAATTCAGCCAAGAAGCCGCCAATATCAAATCTGCCGAATTACCCTACACTGCCAAATGTAAATCATGGGAGCGTTAATTCCAACACCAATAATATGGCTTTCACTAACCCAGTGCAATCGTACAGCTCGGTCACACGTAATGGCCCCACCAGAAACATTTCAACCAACCACATCCCAGGGTCGGACTTATTTTCGCCTAACGAATTAATGAATATTTTTAGCACTATTATTTCCAGACTTGCTAATTGTAAATCTCGTTTTGAACAATGCAACGTGCTAATTGAAGTAGCTACCAAATTTGTCTATAAACCCTCATCCAGCGGGATAGGTACAGGTGTACCTTTTTCGTTTTTAAAATACCGTCACTTTTTTCCTATAGGTCCGATCGGTCTGAAATTTTCTGACATCTCTACGATTTTAGTTTAAAATATGTATTCCAAATTTCAGAAATGTGTGACCACCCATCCCCAAGTTAGGGAGCAAAATTAATCTTACACCCTTTAACGGCGGCAAAGGTACATTTGTACCTTCATATATTTTGTATGAAAGAAAATTAACAAAAGACGAAAATAAAATATTTTTGGTGAATGCTCATGCTTATAGAGACTTATTATAGCATCAATAAGTTGAGAATCGAGTGATGTACAGAAGTATTCGATTTACGATTTTTATTTGTATTTGATTAAGGTCCTTAGAGATATCGATTTATAAGGACTAGGCTAACTCATACAGCGGTTTTTGGTTATTTCACATCAATCTGAAGACTTTTACTGGCATTCCAAACTTTTTGGGGCAACCTTCTTTGCCCATAACATCTAGTGAAAATTAGGTTTGTAGCAAATGTTAAAATTTTGGATTTTAGCGGTTTATTTTCTGTATCACAAATTTCCATAATTTGTATTCCGTCACCTAATATTTATTATTTGTGTAATTCGGGACGTCCACCCGAACTCCTTTTTGAAGGTTAAGCTGAAAACCAGCAAAAGCATTAAACCAAATTTATAAAATTGGATGTTTGGTGGGTATATAAACTTAGTTGAATTGTATACGTCGGTACCATAGATACCGATAACTGCTATAGATTATGCCACATGCCCACCTTCGGTTTCTTGTTTTAATTTTTCAATTGATCCTGGGATTTAATTACATATATGAGAAAATATTTTGCAATTAACCAACAACAATCACAATTGCTATTCTAGATATTTTTCTACTATATAGGAATTGGCCTGAGTTTAGATTTACAAAGAGACTGAAAATTATCCTAACCGATTCTACTTGCTTGTTGCTTGACAGGACCTGTCTTTCGTATAATAACACATTTACTCATTTCTCCAATATATTTATTGTTTCAAGCATTGTTGTTTTGTGGTAAATAACGAGAATGTGATAATTATTGATGTTTTTTTCGTTAGCGGTATCGGGTTCTAGTAACAGAATAATATATTGGGGGTAGGGGGGTAAATTTTAACCAAAGACTCCACAATTCGCAAATCAAACATACTAAATTCTTCTAAAATCAATAATGACTTAATTTGAACCGTTTTATACTTTTCATTTGTAAATTAATTTTAGATTTCGTCAAATTAAAATTCCAAGCAACCCATTTTTTCAATTTTCTTTTCAAAATTTTGCCTATTTTCTAAATTGACCCACTCCAAAAATTAAATCCACATAAACCCAACTTCTTAAAACATCCAATTCCTCAAAATCAGTTACTAATTTGTGACTAGTCAACATAATGTAAAGGTTTTACGGCCAAAATTCATACAAATAGTGAAGATTTTCATACAAAATGTACTAAGGTACAGGTGTACCTTTGCCGCCGGCAAGCGTTGTAAAAATCTGCCGCTGGATGAGGGTTAATCATGAAATTAAATGCTGATTGTGGAATGCACAGAGCATTCGTAACAAGTATTTAGAAACCTATAATTTTCTACTCGACAAAAATTTAGATATATTTTGCATTTCTGAGTCTTGGCTTAGGGACAGTGACGTTCTCTCGAACTCCCACTCTACAATATCATAAGAAACGATAGGAAGGACTCATCGTAGGTGGCGTGGCATTATTTATTAAAAAGGGTATTAACTATACTCCACTAAATGCATTTTCTACTAAAATAATCGAAAATATTGCAGTAAAAATAAACGATATTAATCCAACTATAATAGTTATCTATTTTAGCGGGACCAAATTAAACACTGAAAAATTAAATAATTTCAAAGATGACTTGAAACTCTTACACTGAGAAAAAAAATCCCATTAAACCAATAGGAATTCTCCATTTTATCCCATTAGATTTAGTCAATGGGAAAATCCCATTATTGGGTTAATAGGATACCATTAATTCAATGGGATGGAACATCATTGAAATAATTAGATCGAACTATTAAATCAATGTGATATTTTACCATTAATGTTATACGATATCCTATTAATGCAATCATGTTATCCTATTGCCTCAATAAAAGGACATCCCATTAAATTAATATGATTTTCCCATTGAAATTATAGTTTATCCTATATTAATAATGGGGCATCCTATTAAAACAAATATTTTTTTCTTATTGGGACAATAGTTATTTACTATAAATTTTATAGGATGTCCCTTTGAAAATACCGTTACCTCAATAACAGGACATATTTCTTTCCATCACTGCACATATAATATTGTATATAAATACACGGGAGTATGAATATGAAAATCATAATTAAGTCCCGAATTCGGATCTATTTCAAATTTACGAAATAGTTGCGAATTTCATCGAAAATTGCTGTTTTAAAAAATAAATGCGAAATCCACCCATTTGTACTTTTTCCACGAAAAAGTTATTTTTTTTTTTCAAAAAATCAGTTAAGACTGATAAGAGAAAATAAATTCCATCTCAGATTGATTTTTGCATTATTTTTGCAAAATTTCCAATATTCAGAATTTTTTTATGAGAAATTTCATTATTTTGCGAATTATCCGTACCTCTAATCATAATGCATAAGCATACGTTTTAAAATATTGGCAACTAACAATGTAAATCTGAATCAATCTTATTAGATAATCCCATTAGTCTAAAATGTACGTCCTATTAGAAATTCAATGGTTTTTAATCTCATTAAACTAATAGGCTAAAACTATTAACTTGTTTAAAATAACCGAGGTGAAAAGTTAATAGGAGTCCCATTAACAGGTTATGGGATGTTTTTCTCTGGGTGTATTCAACTTAAGATCCAATTTCATAATATGTGGAGACTTTAACGCTCGGCATCGTCACTGGAGTTGTTCCAGAGCCAACAAAGCAGGTAACATTCTGTTCGACCTAATTACAACACACAACGTTTTTATTCATCCTCCCGATGGTCCCACCTGCTTCCCTCCTCGCGGAAATCCATCAATTCTTGATCTCGTAATTAGTAATGGTCAAGTTGCGCTTTCCCAACCTCTGGTTCTTAATGAACTTTCTTCGAACCACCTTCCAGTTTCATTTTGTATTGGTAAGAGCATTGAACTGTCTAATAATTACTCACTTAACTACAAACAAACCTCCTGGAAAAAATATAGAGAAATTTTGCATCGAGATGTTAACCTCTCAGATATTGATCTAACGCGAATCACTACGCATGAACAAATAGATGATCTCATACTCCACTTTACTAATTTAGTTTTGCTTGCTAGAGATGCAGCTACACCCAAAACCACTCACACGAAGCATCCGCCTAATATAGATGATTCAACGAAGTCTCTTATCCGCCATCGTAACAACTCTCGTCGTCAATGGCAACGAACTCGTAACCCTGGTCTAAGAAATTATATAAATCTGCTCAACTTTCAAATTCACTCCAATTTTTAAACTGCGTAATGCACGTTGGAATGCAACATTGTCAAACCTCCCTAAAGGCAGCCGCAGTATGTAGAAATTCGACTGAGTAACAGATCCCGCATAGTACCTCCACTTAGACAAACAAGTAACTGCAAGTAACTTTCATTCACATCATTCCCTCACAGACCAAATTCTAGATCCGCCCACAATTTCAATGGTAAATAATACCATTCAATCACTTGTTGACCAATCCACTGACTTTACGGCGAATAACCTTCGTTCTCCTACTGAACTGAGGTTAATTCTGAAAAAATTGAAGCTTAAATCATCTACTGGTATTGATATATTTTTACTAAAAAATTTTCCCAGGGAGGCAATAGTTATGTTGGTGTTTATCTTTAACTGCTGCTTAAGACTTAGCTACTTTCCATTAGCCTGGAAAAATGCTACTATTATTCCAATTTTAAAGTCAGGCAAAAACCCCGGTTACGCATCCAACTACAGGCCAATCAGCCTGCTCCCAACTTTTGGTAAATTACTTGAAAAGGTTATTCTTTCGCGTCTACAACTAACACTTCAGAGCATTTCCATATTGCCGAACTTTCAATATGGGTTCAGGCCAGGTCTCTCTACTGTCCACCAACTGCAAAGAGTTGTGAGTCATATAAAAATGGGGTTCTCGGCTAAAGAATCAACGGGAATGATTGCTTTAGACATTGAGAAAGCATTCGATACCGTGTGGCATGACGGGTTAGTACACAAACTAGTCAATTTCTCATTTCCGATCTACTTATGCAAATTGATACAATCTTTTCTGTGTAGCAGAAGCTTTCACGTTAAGCTGCGCTCCGTTTCCAATTCTTTCAGCATTCCAGCAGGTGTCCCTCAAGGCTCGGTCCTCAGCCCAACCTTATATAATATCTACATGTCCGACCTTGTACAAACCAACGACTGTAACATTGCAATGTATGCCGATGACACAGCTATCTTTACCACTAATATTGATCCAGATGTCATAGTAAATAATCTGCAACTCCAGCTAACTAAAATTAAGGAATTTTGCGAAAAGTGGAAAATAAAAATTAATTGTGATGAAACGCAAGCGACCTTCTTCTCGAAAAGGGCAGCACGTTTTTTCCCTAATCCGCATACTCGGATCAATAATCTCGTGGTCCAAAGACATCAAATATTTAGGTTTAGATCTCGACTCTAAGCTCACTTATAAAACGCATACAGATGCTATAAGTTCAAAAGTTTTAACCAGTATCCGTTCGAATTCATCAATAGAAAATCGAAACTCTCCACTTACAATAAACTCTTAATTTACAAATGTGCAATGCGTCCCATAATACTCTACAGCTGCCCCATTTGGAACACTTGCGCGGCCACACATAAGCGCAAATTGCAAATTCTGCAGAATAAATGCTTAAAAATTATTTTGAATAAACCCTTTTATTTTGCAACAACATCTTTACATTCACTTGCAAAGATGAAAACTATTGCCGAGACATCTATCATTCTACAAAGTAAATTTTTTTCACGGTGCGCAGCCTCAAAAAACCCTCTGATTGCTTCCTTGCCTATTCAGCCCTAATTATTCTATATCGGCGTGTAGCGGTGTAGTAAATATAATTTATTTTAAGTTAGTTTATGTTAGTTTAAGTTAGTTATATTATTCTGTCAGTAGGTTTTAAGCTAATTTTCCCTAAGCAAATCTTCTCAATTAACAACTTGAATTTCCACTTATTCTACAATATAATATCTTCACCATGTACAGACATAGTCTAAACTCTAGAATTAATTCATTCCTGTTATTGCACATAATTTACATTTCATAATAAAGCTATTTTTTTTTATTTATTTATTTATTGAGCTTGTGTTCGCTGCAAAAACTGAAAATTTCAAACACAAAAAACCATTGAAAATTATAGCTTTCAATTTTTTTATATTTTTTTTTGACGATTATAATTTTTATTCATGTTTTCACTGAACAAAGTCGATACGGAACTTGAAAACAAAGCTGATGTATGGAATCCATCCCCTGGACCAAAAAGAAATAAGGTGGACAAACCTAGTTTAGACCAACAGTAATAATTCGAATAATAGCTTGCAAAAGACGGGGCAAATTATCTCCGATGTAGGGATATAAATATTTTATGGGCCAAATAACACTATCGTGTTCAACAATTAAATTTGACAAAGCCATGTACAAGCGAAACTGTAAAGTGTTTTAAAACTTTGACAGAAAATTTTATCAAATGGACACTACCCACCATCTTTTTGATACGTTATCAATTCAGGAGTCACTATTATCAAATTAACAGTTGACTGCAATAATGCCGTGCAAGGCGCCGGTTTTCATGTTCGAATTTGTGCAAAAAAGGTGATAATTTTGACATAGCTTTTTGTAGGGTGGTGTGTGTTGCCCAAAATTATTTTTTGTACATTTTCAATTACAATTTATGAATGTCAAAATTATCACCTTTTTTGCACAAATTCTGGGAAAACGACATACAAAAAAATGTTGTTCGCAAAGAAAAAGAAAAACCAAAATTTTCGAACAAGCTAACGACCATCTTAGTGGGGCAATCCTGCGATCGTGTTAACACCAAACTGAGGAGACTTATAACGTGAACGCTGGAATCACCAAGAAACTGCCACTTTTGCTAAACATTTTTAGGGTTTTTTAGAATTTTTTTTTCAAAAAACCCTTATGAAATCGATTTTGTCCGTCCGTCCGTCCGTCCGTCCGTCCGTCCGTCCGTCTGTCCGTCTGTCCGTTCACTAAATAACTCGTGAACGGCTCAACTGATTGTCATGAAATTTGGTACGAATGTGTAGAATGGTTACAGTCTTTGGCACATATACCTTAGAAGGTGGTAGAAAGAAGATAACAGAGTGTCCCGAACGTTTGAAAAAAGTCGACTTTTTTAGTTTTTATCGGAGAGTGACGTATGGGTATTTAAATCAAAGATCTAAACGAGTACATCTCATATCAGTTAAAATTTTCCAGCTTTGAGTAACGGTAAAAAAGTTATTGGCGTTTAAAGTTAAACTTCCTTTTCGAGCTCCGTTTTTCTAAACCGTTATAGGGATCGATATGAAACTTTGCACAAAGATTGGTCAGTATGGCCTTATATACGTTAAATATTAAGACTGTTGACTTTTGCTAAGGAACAGTAAATAACAGTAAATTTGGAAAATTTAAATTTGTTCGTGTGTAGCCCCTCTTAGGTTTCCAAATATGAAAATTCTGCTATGGATTTTTAGAAAATTACATAGGGAATATGTCTAAGAATTTTCATTCGAATAACTGTGTCCAAACCGGAAATATAGCCAAGTAAGTATTTAGTAAGGGCCTTTCACAATGCAAGGGAAGCGTCTTAAGCATTTCTTCAATGCATATCTTTTAACTTGATGAAACAATGAACATGCAATTTAGTGGAAATGCATAGAATGGTAATAGTGTTTGCCACAAATATTTTTGAAGTTTGTAGGACCATGTTAACAGGGTGTCCCAGAATAGCTGCAAAAGTATACTTGCCCAATACTCATAGGAAAGCTTGCGTGGGCTCTTATATCAGGAGACACAATGGAATCATTTCATATAAGTTGCTTTTCCTTGATTAAAAAAAGAGTAACAGTAGATTTACAGCTAATAATTCAGTTCATATATAAAGCCAAGCCATCCTTACGTTTGCCTGAGTTTCTTTTTGCTCAAAGGCCATCAGAAATCTGAAATCAAAAAAATCCTGTAGATTTGCCTTGGAGTACTTTTATACAGACTGGGTAAATAGTAAATCTATTTTTGGATTGGTCTAATTAAAGGTGGAACAGAATGAAAGGCGCTAGCCTTTCATTCTGGAACGCGTTTATTTAGACCAATCCAAAAATAGATTTACAGGAAGCATTTTATTAATGTTGTGCACAATTCTTCTTTATTGCTTATAAAATATATGTACAAAAAATATTCACTATGCATTAAAATTCTAAAAAACCCTCGTATTGCGGGCGCAGCCCTCTGTACGCCGGTATTTTTTTTCATCAAGACAATGTGTGATCTCAACCTTAAGCTCCTCGCATAAAGAGCAATTTTTAACTCTCAGATTTCTACTTGAAGACAAAAATCATCCGTTGCGACTTGATTTTCGTTCTTCTACATTTCCATAAATTGAATCAATAAATATTGGATATGTCCGGCTTGGATCGCATTAATTCGTAAAACAGTCCAATGGTTCGAAACGTTTGCTCTAATAAAGTTATGCAATGCACATGTGCACTTATCTTCTTCTTCTTTATGGCACGATAGCCCGACGTCGGGCCTTGGCCGCCTGGATTGAAAACCTCCAATTGTCGCGGCCACGCGACCTTGTCCTCCAGTTCCGAAAGCCTAGCATCTGGTGGGCGTCCTCACATACAGAATGCTCCCATCGGGCTCTCGGTCGTCCACGCAATCTGGCTTCGTCCACTCGTTGCGCGTTCATCATCTTTTTGGGCATGCGACCGTCGTTCATCCTTTGTGCATGTCCCGCCCATTGCAATCGCTGCAATTTCACGATCTGCGACACCTGTAGCTCATCATACAGCTGATACAACTCAAGGTTGTACCGGATGCGCCATTCACCTCGTTCACGAACGGCCCCGAAGATTCTTCGGAGAACCGTTCGCTCGAATGTGTCCAACAGGTGTTCAGAGTTTCGGGTTAGGGTCCATGCCTCGCAGCCATAGCATAGCACAGGTCGGATGATGGTTTTATACACGTGGAGCTTCGTGCTCCTGTGCACCAGCTTCGAATTCATAATTTGGAGGACCGCAAAGTAACACTTATTAGCTAGTTGTATCCGTCGCTTTGCACTTGCGGGTGCACTTATCCGTCATTCATTATCATTAATCGTCTGCAAATTTTGTTAATGCTGCCATAAAAAAATGCGTTCTCTTAAGCGTGCTGTGCACTTATCCGTGAAAATCGCATTGAATGGATGGTGCATACAAATGTTGTGCGCTTATCCGAGTTTTGCACTTAAGCGTGTTGCACTTAACCATGTTTTACTGTATTTCTAAAACAATCAGTACTTTTTTCTTCCTTCTCCTCTTTATAGTGCTCCATGGTATGGCGTCATTCGAGACAACGTTGTTCTAATTCCATCGCACCATTATCTCAAAGGGGAAGATAAAGGTTGAAAGGCTCCGGCTAATTCCTATATCTTCTTCAGTTGTGGCATAACTGCAGGAGGAGTTTCATAGGGTGATCGGTTTCGGCCAATTCCTATGTCACTCTACGGGGCGTTACTTTCCCGCATTATCCGAGTAACCGCTGCGCCTGAGTGCTGTATTAACATCTGCAGCGTCTCAGGTTACTTAACGTGATAGGTCACAGAAAACATTTAATTGAACCACTAAAGCAGCATCTCCGAGGCATGCCCATGATGGCCTTTATTCAACGATTAAACCCTATCATGGTTTAGCGATGTGCCGACAACTCATCCTAAGAAAAATTTCAAGTCAAGAAACCTGAAACAAAAGCCTCGGATTGGACGGGTACAAAACAACGACGACCCCGCAAACGAACAACTGATTACTCTTTCGGATCCTAGAATGTATGCTCCCTGAATAGACCGGGGCCTTAAGGGCCCTCCTGGATCGGGTAGCAAAATACAAGCTATGCATAGTTGCAATCCAGGAAACTAAATGGCTCAAAAGCGAGATTAACGACCTCAATTCGCACACCACTTTCACGAGTGGTAAAGAGGAGGGCAACAAGGAGTTTGAAGTAGCTTTCATCGTGAGTAAGCAGCTCAAGGACCACGTTATCGGCTTCAAACCCGTCAACGAGCGGCTATGTGCGATCCGCATTAAGACCCGTTTCGCTAATCTCTGGCTCATTAATGCTCATGCCCCTACAGAAGTAAAAGAAGACGCGATTAAGGACGAGTTCTACAACGACCTAGAAACACTCTTCGACTCACTTCCATCAAACGACGTCAAGCTGCTGATAGGAGACTTTAACGCCAAAGTCGGAAAGGAAAGCTGACATAGGGGAACTACTGGAAGTCATAGCCTCCACGACGAAAATAACAACAACGTTCAGCGACTTATCGACTTCGCGAGCGGCAGAAACCTGGTCATAAGCTCTACATGCTTCCCTCATCGGCGAATCCATAAGCAGACCTGCAAGTCTCCAGATGAATACACCTTGAACCAGATCGACCACGTACTGATCAGCAAGAGATGGGCTTCTAATGTCTTAGATGTTCGATCCTATCGATGAGCCAACTGCGACTCCGATCACTATTTGGTGAAGACGACCGACAGGTGCAGAATCTCTTCGGTGCACCTAACGAGAATCAACCCTGCCAAGATCTTCGAGGTTGACAATTTGATTGATGATGCCACGGCGGCTGCGTATACTACAGCACTTCAGGAAAAACTGTCGCCCATGCTTGATAACATCAATAACTTAGGCATCCATGAGTTCTGGCAGGAGCTCAAAGACAGCATCAAAGGAGTCGCAGGAGAGGTCGTGGGCTATAAAGGCCGGCGCAGACGAGCAGACTGGTTCGACGACGAATGCAAGGCCTCGATTGAGGCGAAAAATGAAGCCTATCGCCAATACACACAACGCGCATCCCGACCCAAGAAAGAAAGATACAACGAACTTCGGCGAGTATATAATAGGTTTATTAGACGTAAGAAACGCAAACATTTTGACGAGCAGTTACAGCAAATAAACCAAAGATTAGCCTGTAAGAACATTAGACAGGCGTACAAACTTATAAATAATATCAAGAACGGATATCAACCCAGGACAAGCCTATGTAAGGACAAGGATGGTAACATCATCAGCGACATCGAAAGCGTCAACAAACGATGGGCCTCGCATTTTGAAGAGCTCCTCAATGCACCATCAACATCCCCCGCGGAGCCAGCTCTTGAGCGGTTAGCCGAACCAGGCCCTCCCGTTCTACCCCCAACAGTAGAGGAGGTGAGTCTTACCATACAGTCGCTTCAAAATAATAAAGCGCCCGGCGCTGATAAGATCCCAGCAGAACTCCTGAAGCATGGTGGAACGTGCCTGACCAACGCTGTAAACGTGCTACTGCTGAAAATATGGAACGACGAGGTAATTCCCGAAGATTGGCGCAAAAGCGTAATCTGCCCAATCCACAAAAAGGGTTACAAGCTCAAGTGTGAAAATTACAGGGGCATATCATTAGTTTGTACGGCCTATAAGATTTTATCAAAAATTCCTGAAAAGAGAATCAATCCGTACGCAGAACGAATCATTGGCGAGTATCAAGGCGGCTTCAGACCTGGTCGTTCAACGACCGATCAGCTTTTCACACTACTCCAAAAGTGCTGGGAATACAACATCGATGTATACCGAATCTTTGTCGACTTCAAGCAGGCATACGACAGTATCGATCGAAGTGTACTGACAACATTATGCTGAATTTGAGAATACCGGCAAAGTTAGTGCGACTCACAAGGATGACGATGATTAATACCGTCTCGCAGGTCAGAGTGCAGAACCGACTCACTGACCTATTTGAAACTCGTACTGGACTCAAGCAGGGCGACGGGCTGGCGCCGACGCTCTTCAACCTTGCTTTGGAGTATGTAATTCGAGCCGTGAATATGGACAGCAGCGGAACTCTACTCATCAAGTCAACTCAATTAGTAGCGTACGCCGACGATACCAACATCATGTCTCGAAGATTGGGTGATGCAGAAAGCCTTCTGCATAACCTCAATAACGCCGCAAAGGAAATCGGACTACATATCAATGAAATCATCACAAAGGCCATGATGCAATCGAAAACAAGGACGCCAGCAAATTCAAGCATCACAATGGGGGACTCTATATCGAGTATGTAGACAACTTCAACTATCTGGGTTGTAACTTATCAAGGGACGCCAACGAAACCGACGAAATTAAGCGACGGATACAACTAGCCAATAAGACATATTTCTCGGTCCTCCCTATAATTAATTCGAAACTTGCGCACAGGAACACGAAGCTCCGCGTGTACAAAACGATCATCCGACCCGTGCTATGTTATGGCTGCGAAACATGGACCCTCACCCAAGCCTCCGAAATTTTGCTAGACCGATTCGAACGAAAGGTCCTTCTGCGAATTTTCGGGGCCGTTCGCGAGCGAAATCAATGGCGTATCCGATACAACCATGAGTTGTATCAATTGTACGATGAGCTGGAAGTAACGAAAATCCTGAAGCTTCAACGTTTGCAATGGGCGGGGCATGTACAACGGATGGACGATAATCGCATGCCAAAGAAAGTGATGAACGCTCAACGAATTGACGGAGCTAGGTTGCGTGGACGAACGAGAGCTCGCTGGGAGAAGTCCGTAGGTGAAGACGCCCGCCAGCTGCTGGGCTTCCGAAACTGGAGAACTAGGTCACGTAACCGCAACAATTGAAGGTCAACGATTCAGGCGGCCAAGGCCCGAAGTCGGGCTATCGTGCCACATGGGTGATGATTATCTCAAAGGAAACCTGAAAGAGTTAGGTACTCGTAGACAAGGGCTCCAAAATGTAGCGACAGCGCTAGTCAGCACCGCGATCCGGTTCTGTTTCTATAACTACCTGCATTTTAAATCTGCACTATGTCAACTCTACCAAATTTATCTGCAAGAAGAAATTTTTTTGCCGCTTTTGCGACAACCTCATGCAAAATTATCAAGATACTGTTATTTCAGACTAAACTCAAAGTAATATCAAGGGGGTGGCACTCAGTACAATTTTTTTGTAGAAAGGGATGCGTGATTTAGAGCCGTACACATATTTAACATATTTTAAACGCAAAATTTGATTGGACAGAGTTGGACGGAACAAATTTAATATCAAGTGCTAACCCCATCTTTATGTATGGATTGGTAGCTAAGCTCGGCGCTTTTACGAGTAAAGATGTATTGGTGTGACATTTGCTAAATTTAGGGTTGCCCGCATCCCGAAATAGCAGAGTTTTCGGGCTGCCAAACGCAAGATTTAGAGTAAAATGAACACTTTGCGAAACGGTTCAGTTGTTTTTCTCTTTCAGATGGTCATTATGAACAGTTCAATTCATTTTAATACATTCATAAAGATAGGCTACGGAATTACTAATAAGGAGTGCATGATCATACAGGTGGTCTTGTTTAATCTTAAGAGGAAGCTCATTCGTTGATTGTGCTTCATTCTAATTTTTCCGAAGTTTTGTCATTCAAGTCTGTACATTTCCTGTGGTATTTTGTCTTTAGGAGCTTAGTGCCTTGGAATTCAGTTTTAGCATTTTGGGATTTTACAAAATCTAAACTGAAATCTTCAACAGTTCCCTTACATTTTTATAGATTTTGCACTGAGATTATTGCCAAAATCTCAAGTGAAATCCGTACAAAATCGTGGTGAAGTGTGGTGAGCTTGGCGTCTGACAATAAATATTAAGCCTACAGTAGAGGCCTTCTAATCCATATTGCGCTCTGTCTACACTTCTGTACATGCAAGTGTGATTTTTTTGCTTGCTGACGAACGTCAATTATATTGACGTAAATTTTTATAAGTTAGATTCTTCTACTTGTTGCAACGAAGTAATATAAATAAGCGTTTCAGTCGTGCATCAAAAGTGATAATTTAGATAGGCTTTACTGTACTGTCAAGTTGTGAAACAATATTTCGACCATAGTGTGACCAGGAATGGATATTTCATAATCAACCTACATCTTGCGACTATGTGTGAAAAGCCTATTAAAGACGTTCAATCCTATAGGGCTGAATTAAGATCGAGAGTGAAATTTTTCCCGCTGCGATTTTATCAATAAAAATGTATACTTACTGTCGTGGAATATGTCACAAAACACAAACGTTGGGGAATTCCATAAGCTACAATCCGAGACCGGTTCCATAATTCTCCTCGGCCATTTTATGTATTATTTTTCGATTCCCCGGTCATTTGACATTTCACGATGAAATAACAGTGGAATCGGAAAAAAATACATAAAATGGCCGCGAAAAATTATGGAACTGTTTCCGGACTGTAGCTTATGGAATTTCCCAGCACTCCCCGCATATTCCACGACAGTAAGAATACATTTTCATTGAAGAAATCGCAGCGGCGAAAAATTTCACTCTCGATGTCAGTACTAGGCTTATAGAGAGTAAGAAGAATTTCTGTATACACTTTATCCAAAACAATACCCAAAACAATGCAACAGGAAACAAAATAAATCCCCAACAACAAATAACAACAAATTTCCCATACAAATTTGCGAAAACTTCAATACTTTCGTTTCAATTGTTCGTCGTCGTATAAAAGCATGAGGGAAAAACTTTCACCCAGTCGAGTGCTGCAAACACAATACAAACATTTTTACTGTCCTGAAAGTTTCGTCATTATTGTCGAAAATCCCTATTTCGTCCTACCTGTTCCACCGAAATCCCAAACAAGGTACGAACAAATAAGAGTCCATTGTTGTCCTGTTTTTTTTTTTACTTCTGAATTTTACCATTACAAAAGGGTTGAACTCCGCCATAGTAAGTTCAACTTGCGTTGCACTATGCGAGTACATACGTATTTCCCATGGGGTGGATGTGCTCACATTTACTAAGTACGTAGTGTAAGGGTACATGATCTCAAAGTTCTGTGGCCGAGTCGAATCGACAAAATGTTTTTATTTTGGTTTACGGAAATTTGTTTTCGATGATTTCTCAAGAGGTCGATAACCACTTCTTCTTGAGTTGCTGAGGAGGCCGGAAACTATTTATTTAAGTGAAAAGTTTCAACGACAATAAGCGAAGCGGTTTGCCAATTAAACTGAAAATTCGAAATGTTTTCTCGGTGTTTTAATGGTGGCCGTATTTCAGTCGTAGAGGTGTTTGGCCCCTGGTCGGCAATTTAGCATTCTTTAGAACATAAAGTATGTATTTCCTAGATTCTAACAAAGAATAATGATGGTTGATGAGAATTCAAAGCGGGGGTCACGTGCAGATGTAAATCTTTCGAGATGAAGTCGGTGGTTAAGAGAATGGATAATCTTCTTGCAAGAGTAGCTATAGTGAATAGATTTTGTAAATGCGTTTTGATGTGAAGCGTAACAGATAAGCGTGACACTCTATTATGAGGATTTAGTGTGGTTCTTGAATTTTTCTACACGGTGATGTTATCGGTATTTCTTAATGGATTTTAGTGGAAAATCAGAGCAATTAGATTAAAATTTAATCCAATTTGACACTTTGTAATGTAAATTCTGGTCACTCTTAAATTGTGAAGCGAACATTATTAATTGATTGATTTACTACGAAATTTATGCAATAATCTCGGATCGCTGGTACTTTCCAACAAAATTTATAAACACTAATTGAATCTCATTGAAAACAAGCGTTGACACCCTCCTTGATTGTTTATTTTAAGTGGCATTTACAGTATTTACACAAAACATATCTACCCGCCATAGTCACGTCTAAGGCATAACAATAATTTCAGCCTCCTCTATAGTCTCGTATGCGGATTGCGGGGACTAAAGCAGCTTTAATTGTGCACACCCTATAAATTCTGCCGCAGAAGTTGTAGTGCAATATTGCACTCTCTAAACTCCGGCCATTCGCTATTTTGCATCCAAATCCAAACTGCATACGAGCATTCCTTGTATCCATATCACCATACAATATGACGACCATGGCACAAACAATTACATTGCGTGCAAATTATAAACATATGGTGCATCGGGAATGCAATAATTTCTCTTTCATTACATCGGTCGACAATGTCGTCAGTTTACCTTGCTATCTTCTAGTCTTCTAGTATTATGGGTTCGTATATAGCTCCACCGACAATCACATATTCCATCACCCACTCCGGGGGGATCCAACAGCTATTATGCTTCCATGAGGACCTAGTTCGATGCAATTAATATGTTTACATGTTGATGGATGGGCATTTGTAGAAAATATGAGCTGAAAGTATGTAGGTATGATGGTGGTGCATGGCTCTTGGCTGACTAAAAGAGGTGGAAGGCTCGGCTCAAGTATGCATGCTAATGCATTTTTTTACGCCATTTGGCCGTTTAGTGTACTAGGTTCTCGGAATATATGCATTTCTCTTTGTGCAGTTCTCCCACGTAATGTACATGTACTTAGAATTTCTAGACATAAAGAACAGCGAGTACGAGTAGCTGCGCCGCTGTTTTGTATGTGATTTATACTTTGATACGAGTGTGCCTGATGCAAAAGAGTAATGTTCGCTTCGCGACTCATTATATGGGGGAGTGAAGATATAAAAAGGTTTTCATTTATTCAGACCGTGACTGAGGAAAAAAATCTTTTAATGCATACAAATTATGAAAAACTGGGCTTAACAGTCATATCAACGAACTGAAAAATGCAGATAGAAACATTCTTTATTATTATCCTTGGATGGGAGGGTTTTCTGTATTTTTTTTTAACCGAAGATCTACATATTCTACATAATACCTTTTGCACTTAATTATTATTAGTTAATTAGCCATTTTTCACCCAATGCTAATTCAAAATTTCCATTTGATGAAAATAATGATGGACTGTCGAATAGATTTAATTGGTAGAACTGCAAAATTTTGCGGAGAAATACATATATTTAAATAAGTTACACATACATAGATCTGGCTATAGCAAAAAGTACATAAAAGACTTAAAATATGTTCTTTTTTCAAGAATTGATTAAACAGAAAATTGAGCTAACAAAATCCAAATCCTATTATATTGTATTGTATTGTATTCATTTTCCAAACTTTCCAGAAAGTAATGATCGGTTAAAATATAATTATTGTTTTATCTTTTTCCAGGTGAGTTTCAAACAGTTCTATGGATAAGTGTTCCTCAGTAAGTACGAAATATTTATACCTTTTTGAGTGAAACTGATTTCGAATTGATGACTTAATTTCTGATATTTACTGGAAAACTGGTCACAATATGGAAAAAGCAGGTCCGGCTAAAGAAATTCCGAGCCCAGCGCTTTAATTTGAATAATGAACGTTGTTTCCACGTAAAATATAGAGTTCAAGCATTTCATCATAGACGTGAACGGTGGGGAACGTTTTATTCACATGAGACTCATAGACAATGAACGTATTAATCTCAGATTTGTTCATCGTTTGAAATCGCCATTAAATCGATTGGTTATCCCTGCACTGAAAAAATTGGGCTATCTAAAATTAAGAAACTCTTTTCTCAATTGCAAAATTCCCGAATTAAGACAAAATTTCTGAAAATGTGACAATTTCTTCTTGAATCGTTCCTATTTTCAAGACCTTCTTTTGAGAAATAGGAAGTAAATTCAATCCTAAACCATTATTCTCAATTCAAGCAAACAAATGTTTGATAATAAATTTTTTTGATATTTTCCATGCAAAGCTCGTGGAAAAGCTTTATTTTAGCTTTAGCTTTATATTGGAGCGTTGTAGTAGATTACTCAGAAGTGACTATGGCTCAGTGGGTAGCGCGTTTGACTGGGAAGAATGGGGTACTGTGTTCGATGTTGGTTGGATGCAAGTTTCTTTTTTATTTTTGTTTAGATTCTCTTGTCTTTTTCAAAAGAAAAGTTTGCTTGATTCAAAGTTACTTCTCCTTAAAGCGCTGCTTATGGCATTTCACTTGAATCAGTGTGACTAATTCTCAAATGAACAGAAATATTTCTTGGCTGTTTTTTTTGTGTCTTTTTTCTTGATTTAAGCCATATTTTCTTTACTTTAGCAGGCGATTTGGTTCAGTGTGATATACCCAAATCAATTTCTAGATATTTCAAAAATGTATCGAAAAACGAGATCGAGGGTATTTTCGGGCGCGGGCGAAATTTAGATACGCGTCACATTTGAATGCAACTTAAGCTTCTTTTGTGTTAACCATTTCTACCGCAGTCCTATGTCCTATTCCGATTCCATCTGTTCCTAGATGCGTTGAGGCTAGTCAAGGATGAATTTTGGTTAAGATTCAAAAAGAAAAAAAGTTTCTCTTACATGAACCCAGTTTCGTAACGTACGGTGTTCCATGTGTTCGATCGAACACGGGCACCCGACCACCAGGGGTCTCAGCATAGTGACAAGAAGTGGGGATTTTTTTACTGTGATCTAAAAATAACTTTTGTAGATTTCTAGGTCATTGCGCCGAAGAAATGCATCCGTCTTACCAGGGAAGGCTATATGTCAACCAATGATTGCACGTTTTTATGTCATTGATTTTTATCAGTTGCTCATTTGTACTAAAGACTGAGGGTAATTGCAAAAGCCCGAAATTTCGTATAAAACCGTAGGCTGGGGTAGGCTAAGTTTTCATCGAAAGCCGTTAAATCGATGCAATAAGAACGACTCCTTGTTCCTACTGTTATTTTGTATTGTCACCATGTTTTATTTTTTTTTTGTCACCTCTAGGGCCTGAACCCGCCCCGTTTCAACATAATATTTAATACTGTTACAAATGCAGCGTTGGAGATTTTAAATAATTCCGCACAACAAAAAATGAAAATCATTTTGGACATTGTTGAAATCTTAATAAAGCGAACATATGAAAAGAAACAGAAGTAACAAACAGCTTTGATGCAAAAGTTAAAATCCAATCAACAGGAAAAAACTACGGATTTCCCATACATTTCCAACGATTTCGTAACGTGATTACAACCAAAATCCTAAACTGAATCGTGGTAAATCATGGTGAGCTCCACTTGAGTGAAAGCAATACACATCTTTGAAAACAAATAATGTCACGTAGAGTAGAGGCCGTCTAAACTACAATTGGCTCGTTCATTCGTTCTGTCTACGTTATCAACCTTTTAGGGGTTTCTTTTTAACGTTTTCACGAACACAAGTCTTTGACGTAGATTTTTAGATTTAGAAGTTAGACTGCACTTCTTGCTGCAAGAAACCCGTTTTAGTAATGTATCAAATATAGTCTAGTACAGATAGCTCAAAACCCAAACATAAAAAAAAAATAAATATTTGATGCTAATTTGTTGAATACACTGCTCAATATACGCAGTAAAAAGTTACACTAATTTGCGCCATGGGTTAAGGGGGGAGGGGTGGCAAAGGGGTGGCAAAGGGGTGAAAATTCAGTTTTTTGCAAATATCTGAAAAACACCGAAATCTCAGCAACAGTACTGTTGCTGAGATTTCGGTGGGTCGATCGGTCACTTTGGTCGAATGTTATATGAGATGTTTTTTGTTAATTGATGGGCAACTGGTTTCCGTTGGTCTCGGGCTAGTGATTGATTATGTCGGTATTTGAGACTGTCTTTGATGGTCGTTCGCCGTTGTATGCCGTTTTAAATGATAATTATACCCCAGGATTGGAATTTCACTTCGGAAAAATTAGGGAAAAGCTGGATTTTTGCATGAGCCTTCCTTTCAAGGTCCTAAGCAAGACCCTAAAAGTCCCCGTCTCTACGAGTGCCGCTAGCAGTGCTACAGAGGGTCTTTGACAGTTTTTTTTGTGAATATCTCGATAACGGTAGCATATACAAAAGCCCTTAACCCATTTTGTCCTACGGTTGCGTTTTCGCAACGCTTTACATTTTCATGTTTCACGCTTTTCTGGTAAAAAATATAAACTTTATCACTGAGGAAGAAAGGTTCATTTTAGAATTATCTAATCGACCTGTTTTTGCTCAAAAATGTATTTTGACATTATCTATGATTTTTTAGGGTTTGAAAATTGTGAAAATTCCATATTTTTAGGTACGGATGCTAATTTGTGTATAAAAATACTCAGATCAAATATTTTCCCGAAATCTTCGAAAATAACATAAGAAAGACTACAAGAGATGCGAAAATATACATAGTTCATGTAAAAGTTGTATTATGAGCGCAGAACATTCGCTCAAAATTTAAGGTTGTGAAAACGCAACGCTGGACTATAACGATATCCTCTTTTCCCTATCCTATAGACAGAAAATTTCCATTACATATTTTTAATACTAATTCAGTTTTAGTCAGGGATTTGGAGCGGAGCGGAGCGACCTTTAATTTCGGAGCGAAAGAGCGGAGCGTGGAGCGGTTTTTGGCAGACTGGAGCGGAGCGATTTTTGCTTTGAAAGTCGCTCCGCTCCAAAGTAAAAAATCAAAAATATTCCGTGAAAAAAAAAAAATGAATTTTTTCGACGAAATTTTTGATTTTATGGCACGATTCGGTGATTTTGGATGATTTGAAGGCGAAGAATTCGTTGAGAGACTTACTAAATTTCGGAATATCGTGAAATTCATTATGATAAAAGAGGTTTTGCATTTAGCCATAATCATCACTCTTCATTTAGTAGTCTGGCTGGTCTAGCGGTTAGTGCGCGCACCTTCAGTGCACAGGCTCATGAGTTCGAATCTCACCGTGTTCCGTGTTTTCGAACTCACGAGCTTGTGACGGACTATGATCTCACTCAGATGTTAAACGAGTACCCATTTATGGGGATGGATAAATAACACTGCTGAGCGTGATGCTGATCTCATTACCTCAACAAAAAAGCAGATAAGATCTTGGAAATAGGATGTCACTAACACATCCTGCGGCCTTAGTCCAATGTTGGATTGTCGCGCCTGTTATTTTTTTTTATCACTCTTCATTATTAAGAAATTCAAGATCATCCATGACAGAAAAGTCCTGTCCTGTACTCGATGAATAAACGCCCTTTTTAATTTAAATTAGTTATTAGGTGCGTTTTATTGAATGTAGCACATAGTGCCATAACAATTTTACAGATCTCGTTCTATACGGGATGTCCGGAAACTATCGCATATTTCCAGCAAAAATGGAGTATAAAAAAGCCCGAATTAAAAACTCTTCAGCTACCACAGACATTTAAAGATTTTTCAAAAATGTAATACTCATACTACCTACATATTTTCTTTGGGTCGTGGCCAACAATTTTTCCTAGGAATAAACCCATTAAAAATCGGATAAGCAGCTTAAGCTGTGAAAAAAAGGTTAAAAGACAAAATTTTGTAATCTTACTTCATATAAATTTTTTTCCCGACGGAGGTCTTAGTGGTAACATTTTTGTAAAATCTTTAAATGCTTTTTGGCAGCTACGGAGTTAAGAATTCGGGATATTCCCGGTACACCTATTTTGCTGGAAATGATATTAATAATATCATATTTCGGTGCGCTTATGCGATAGTTTAGTCTCCGGACACCCTATCTAGAACAACTCAATTTTATGTTCAAATTTGTACGAAATTGGTGCTATCCTGTTCTGTACTTGATCGAATGAAACGCACCTATTAAGTAATTTTCTAGAATATGTGAGTAGATATAAGTTGAATTGATGAATTCGCGGAAAATAATAAATATTTACTAAGAACAAAGACGTTTTGATGTATTTTTGTAATGGAGCGGAGCGGAGCGAACAAATTTTAGTCGGAGCGCTGGAGCGGAGCGGATTCAAATTGGTCGGAGCGGGAGCGGAGCGGAGCGAAAAAAAGTGTCGCTCCAAATCCCTGGTTTTAGTACTATTTAATTTTCGCTTTTATTGTTTGACTGTTTTTAACTTCTTGAGATAAAGCGGGGCGAACATTGTTTGTACTTAAGCTTTCGACAAATTTAAGAAATATTAGTAAAAACTGGCTTCGCGAATGAAAATGTTTATTTACAACATTTAATTTATTTGGTTTTATGACGCGGCCACTACCTATTATCACCGGTATGATTATTTCCAAGTTACACTCTATTCAACGGCAATATTCCTCAAAAAGCGTGTGAAGTTTACACTTTGTGTAAAATATAATCTAGATATGTCCTTGGGAAGTTAGGTTTATCATAGTACCACCTGCTACAAATGGGAGGGCAAGGGGCAGTACTCATGGAGGGAGGATTGCCAGCCTTATATCCAAACAACATTCTAAGGTGGAGTTCCACATATCTGATATGAGCGATCCGGTTTGGACATTGTATCTAGTACAGGTTGGTGACTCTAAAAAACCTGGAAAATTGAAGGTGCACAGAGAATGAGGGGGGTTATCATCCCCATGCGGACTCCATCAGAATACTTGGCGATTATTTTCGAAGACTAAATTGATGGGGGCGATCAATAATAATGCTAATGATAGCTTTTGTTTCTAAATTTTAGGCTATTTTTTATAAAAATAAGACGTTTTCAGTGTATACAAGAGACTTTTCTTTGACCAAAAAAGTACACGTTAAGTCCTAGCGTTGCGTTTTCGCAACGTGCTCCACAGCCCAAAATAAAAAAAATTAAAAATACATTTCTTCGAAATCTGCATATTCTTCCTACGCCAAACTACTGTGCGAATTTTCGTAACACTAGCACAACTCCTTCTTACCCCCGGACAATATGGGTTAAGGCTGCACGCATTGATATGAAATTTGGCCACTTTCTTCAGAACTCCATAGGCTACAAATTTTCGTACAAAAGTTTTTAGTACGAGTTACCGCTATAGAGATTTTCGTGAAACATTGTTAAACATACCGTTAGACCTCCTTACTTCGTTAGCTCTGTAGCACCGCTAGCGGCACTCGTAGAGACGGAGACTTTTAGGGTGGGTCTTGTTTAGGACCTTGAAAAGAAGGCTCATGCAAAAATCCAGCTTTCCCCTAATTTTTCCGAAGTTTGGCCAAATTTTTGTTTAAATTTTCTGGCGTATTAGTGTACTTTACCTCAAAGGATATTTAATCTAGTTTAAGTTATTTTGTATAGTGAAAAATGTGATAGAATTCAGGAATGCAATATGCATTTTAGACATTTTTTTGTTTTTGTTTTTTTTTTTTACGTCACTGTAAAAAACTATGAATCCTAAAATTATCATAATTGCTGTGTACGGCAAGAAATCTAATATAGTAAGTTATGCAGCTGTTAGAAATGGTTTCCTCATAAAAGTTACGGAAATATAAGTTTAGACGATTCTTCCTACATTTACCATTTTTTTACCGTTAGAGACGTGGCACATTCTTAAGTGCCGTTCGCACAATTCAACTTGTTGTCCAACTTTTGAGCATTCAAACAAGTTTGAAGACTTATCGTTCGTGTGAGCAGAAATTGGCAAACAAGTTTGAAGGTTAAAGAGCATTCAAACATGTTGGACCGTCTGAACAGAAGTTGGACAACTTGTGCGAGTTCAAAAACCTTCACTCTCCTTACATTGACTATAGTCCGATCGAAATAGCAACATATACTTTTTAATAATGAAGAGTTAATTATCCGAAAGGGTTTCTTCATTTGTTTTTTTTAAATTGTAAGGGTTACATGTGGATGGCCCTGGTAATCACATCATAAAATATGTTCTTCTCATATATACTTAATCGCAAATGTTACCTGCAATGCTTTACAAATCATTAGCAATGAACAAATAAATATATTTTTCCTGTACTAATGCAAAAGCTGATAACGTTTTGCGATCGCTTCAACTTTCACGGCAAACAAGTTGAACGACTTGTTTGAGTTAAAGAGAATATCGTATCGTGCGAACAGCCTTCCAACTTGCGACATGTTGGAGGGAAACCTTTGATCAAACAAGTTTGAAGTCGTCAGGATGCGCCATAACAAATTTTACATTTTTTCACTTCAAAATTCTTCCTAAAATAGAAAAAAAAAAATCTCTTAAAACGTCATTATAACAGTTAATTGTAGTTTGTACCAAAGCGTACGCTACAAGTATCAACAAATTGCAGCTTTGAAGGTCAGTTATACCAGTTCTAATGGCGCGTCCAGACGACTTCAAACATCGATAGGAAGAAATAATCAATGGTCAACTCGTCTTGCTCGATTCTGGCCGTTGGTAATTTCATTTCATTTAGAACGCCTTGCTCGGTGATCTTCTCTCGACCCTCTTTTAGCGCCTTTTGCCATTAATTAATATTATCTTGAAATACTGTCGTTCGGAAACGATTGTATTCTGTGTATGTATTAGCGTAAGAATGGGTATATAGAGTCCGAAAAATGCATTGACATTTTTGTTTTCATAAAGTGTGAACAGATCTTAATATGCTTTACATATGTTCATGTCAAAACGAGAAAAAAACTTTGGTCCGCTATCCTACGGATTGGAAAACCACAATAAAATTTACCCAAAACTGTATTAAAAAAAAAAACAAGTTTTTTAATTCTCGGAAATAAGTCAAATCAATAAATATTGTTTTCATTTTATATTATGTGAACCAAAAAAATGTTAGTCAACAAAAAAAAATTGCTTAAGATTACTATTACTTCTGGACTTCCTATTCAATTTAAAGAAACTTCAAAAGTATCTAACCAACCTAAAAAATTTGTAGATTTCATGTCGAGCGGCTTTGAAAAAAGCGCATGCGCAGTGTTGCCAATTTAGCCGTTTTCCGGCCAAATTTAGCCGGAAACCGTGCTGTTTAGCCGGAAGAAATTTCTAATTCCGGCCGGCCGGATTTTTAGCCGGAATTGATTTTCCTTGGCCGTTTTTCCGGCTAAAATTATTTTATGAATTTTTTATTTACTTTTAGAACTAGAATCAATTTTTCAATATTCACAAACAAAATAATTAATCGCCGGGTAATTATTTCTACATACACTTATTGTCGTGTATTAGGGTAAGTACCTGCTATGTCCGCCTAGAGGAAAACTTGCATTTATGTCTCCTGGGAAAAAATTGCCGCGGAGACTTGCCTTTTTTCAATAAATTTAGGGTAATGGGTTTCACGTAAACTGACGATATTAGTACCTAGTTTAAGCATCTAATTTCCTAACCACCAATATGCTGAATAATAAACAAAATGGAAGACAGTTTCTTAGATAAAATTCTTTGCTGATCAATTCTTGGATCATGGGGGTACCTGAAGTTTTATCCATTTTTCGAAGTGTCCATTTTTTACCACGGATAACGTAATCATGCCAGATTCAGTACAAGAGTGAAAACCTTTTAGCGCGATTCATAGATATTGATAATATCGCCGGAACTTTATAGTATTCAACACTAACGTTGTGCAAGTAGCTTGCCCAGTAAACTACAAAAATTAAATTTAAGTGTGTATACCTATATTTTGGGGCAACTTACCCCCTTCTTCAGCACAAAAGCTAAGTGCTAAAGAAAGGGGTATACTCACTTAAATCTAATTTTTGCAGTTTACTGGGCAAGCTACTCGCAACACGTCTGACGATTCATAGAACCTACACAAACACATTTTCGTATATGCATTACATTTTGTTGTTGGGTTTGTAGCAACAAATTTATCAAAAATCCTACCATTTTCCGGCCAAGCTCTTAATTTTGGAACATCAATTTCATATCTTTGAAGCATCAAATTCGTATTTGCGGAACATCAACAATGAGACAATGGAACATGAATTTCGTAACTATGGAAAATAAAATAAAATTTGGAGGGCTTAAAGTCGAAAATGAATAACAAGCTTAAACACATATTTTCGAATGACGCAAATTTATCATCATTAGCACGAGTTCCAAATTACACATTTGGACCATCATTTGCTCAATAATGAGTGGGGACGCCATCAGTTGTAAAATTGAAGAATAAGAGTGTTTACAAAAATATTAAATTTTTTATCAATCTTTACACATTTCCATTCAAATTCTTTAAGAAAAGTGTGTCCTCAAATTGAAACTGAATATTCATCAAAATATCGCAATTGTGAGGGACATTTTCACCATTTACACAAACGTCAAAAGTAAATGACGAGTTCTAATGACGAAAGCATATGTGTCACTCCAATTTCGAACTTTCGTCATCATGATGGATTATTGTCATGATGATTTGGATATGTGTTTTGGGCCTAAAATGGTTAAATTTTAATCAAAATATAAGATTGTTCAAGTGCGATGATGGTAAGATATCCATACATAAATGCGGTTGCCCTTGACCATAGTTACGCATTGGACGTTCCTTTTACGAATTTTATGTTCCACAATTTCAACCTTAATGTGGTTATGGACTTTACCAAGAAATTGTACCTGTGTACAACAATTTTGACTAGTTGAGCTATCTAACTCCGAACAAAGTAATTTTGACTGTAATGCCAGCGATTGGAGCATATACGTTGGTTGGTTGGTACTTAAATTACTTAATTTGAGCTGTCAAATTCCATATATTTTTAAATTCACCACACCGCAGATTACGTAATCTGGCCAGATTAAGTACAAGTGTGAAAACCTCCTAAAGCCTAGTTTACGGATAGTACTCTAGAAAAGAAATAAAACTATTAAAATGAGTTTTTTACTATATTTTTTTCGTAATGTGATTGTTTTGTATGATTTAGCCGTTTTTTTGGCCGTTTTTCTGGCTGAAATTTATTTAGCCGTATTTTTAGCCGTTTTTGAAGAAAATATAGCCGGTTTTCCGGCTAAATTTAGCCGTTTTCTAAATTTCCAGTTGGCATCACTGCGCATGCGAATAATAGCATCAAATTAGTGCGTATATACAAACACTTGCTATCTTGCTGATTTTATTTTTCTAGATACTCGAACTATACAATTACATTCTCAAGAATGATTCAGACAAGTTTATTACAAAAATAAAATTTGATGAGTAAAAGTTTGAAGATCGCGGCTTATTTTCAATTTCCGGTGATGGTGTTAATCCCATGCTCGAGGTTAGACTTTGGACCTTCAATTAGAATTATTATGATTAATTTCCGAGAAAATACATAAAATAATTGTTAAAATATCTAAGTAGTAAAAATTCTTACCCCATTTGTTGTCGTAAATATTTACTACAAGGCAATAAATTGCACTCGATCGATGCAAGAATTTTTATTAATTTATTTATCGATAGTCTTACTTATAGATGTTCAGTATGATCAGTAATAAATAGTATCGGCACGATTTGATAAGATATCTTATACGATGCATATACAAATATGAAATATGTGCCAAAAGATAAAGATTGTGATTGATTTCGAATAAAGCGTGAAAGTATATTGAACTCAGAACATAAAATGGGTCGAGTTGGAAAATTTATATTTGTATACATTTTCTGCACTATCAAGTTTATGGAGTGTTCTTTTTGTTTATCAGTTAAACACCGACAAAGAAAATATTTGTCATTAATTATATTTAATTGAGATTTAGTTTTAATTAATTACCGACGAAAGTATAAAGAGATTACGTATGTGCAATTTAAAAAAGAAACTAATATTAGTGCTTTAAAAAACATACTACTCTGACACAAGCTGTGAATATTTTAAAATAATAATTTTTTAATGAATTTTTGCCACTTCCCAGCTGTAGGAGATCATAGTTCCGAATTCGAAAAACGTCATAAACTCTTGCCTACAGTGGGACTCGAACTTACGACCCTACGATTCGAGCACATACTAATCTAACTATACCAACCAGACTACAAATACATAATAATACATTTCTTAGCTAATTATTTTACATCCAACATTAATTACCTGCTTACCGTCATCTCATAAAAAATCTCAATTGCCTGAACTTACCTTACTTACTAAGTTACTTCCTTCAAAATTACCTCTGACCACCAACGTTTCTTCGCCATTATTAACATAAGTACCTTTTCCCACGGCGACGACGACGTTTACCTCATCATCCAATCCTTTTGGATTTTCCGCGGACTCACTGACTTTCCGTGTTCGCATAGCGACCCATACAAAATTCGACATAAAATTAAAATATTTTAGACAAAAATTTCTATTATAAATTCTGCTGCAACTTTATCCCTCTATTTGATCCTGTTGGTCGTTCCTGTAACCGAAAAATGTATACAAAGAGACCGACAGAGAAGCCAAGCCAAGCATTTGGATAAGGTGCCAGAACCAAAGAATGAGTCGAAAGTGTAAGTACACGCCTTGTTCTTTAACATTTAACGTTCAGCATCTCCCAGGGCTTTGCGTTATCCCTTTCGAGTGTTTTATGTACTTTTAACCCTCGGATGGTTCAGGTAAATTTTACATACGTAAATGGTTCAGTGGGGTCTGACAGACCCCAAGGCAAAAATCGCTCTAAAACTTATATATTTGCTTTTTTGCCACATTTGTTTGAGCTAGAAGTAACTTTGAAGCCTTTTGATTAAGTGGTATATAAAAAAAGTGGGATTCGGACAGTAGCTTTTAGTATGTGGAAGAAAAAATTAGGTGGTGTCAAATTTGAGGGTAATTTGAACTTATCACAAATAAATCAATATAAAAACTAAAATTTTAACAAAATTTTATTTTTAGTAGTCAAAACGTATTTAATACTAATTAACAAAGATAAGTACATCAACATTTTTCAGCTAAGGTTAATATTTTTTCTTAAATCGGGATCCAAAGTTAGTCAATATTTAGAGCATTCTTCATCACAGCTTTGTCCTCGATGGTCTTGGCAAATTGGCTTTTTGCACTCGTTGCAATTGTATTTTGTCTTCCGATCATTTGGTCGTGGGCATAGAAAACATCTTTGCCTTTTTGGGGGACCATCTGACCCCGTTGGGGGACATGGAGCATTAGCCCCATAAGGGGGGGGCGGGGTTGCAAGCTGAATAATGCACAAAATGTCTTCAATATTTTGCGCTGTGCTTCAGCGAATATTGCCCGAGGATTTCCTCCTTCTTAGAAGAGGTTCGACAAGTGTATAGCCAAGTTCGCTCAGGACGCTTTATGATTATGTAAAATACCCACCTAATTCTTACGCTCATAATCCCATTTAGAACAGAATCGACAATTCATCGATAAAGAATCGAACGCCTTCTATTAAGGAATCGATGACTTTCTCGATCAAACTATGGAGACATTTGTATGGGCTTGGCCGTTTTTTCGATACCGAAAGTGAGAACTGGAATCGATCTTATTCCGAAGACTGTCGTTGATGTAGAATCGACCACTACGGACTATGAAGAATTTATGGAGAAACAATGACCGTGGTGAAAAATTATTATTTTTTGTTTTTTTTTCCTTTTTTTTTTAATTTTTTTATCTATTTTAATTTTTTTTTAATTTTTTTATCTATTTTATACTTATTTTTTTACCTTATTTAAACTTTAACCTTTTTACATTTTGCTTCTACTGGGAATTGAACCGGGCACCTATAGTTTCGTAGTCCTACGTCCTACACCTAAGCTATCTAGGATTACTAATTACGAGAATAAATTAGTTGTTTTATTTTTTGACAATTTCAATTTAATTCAGAGACATTTAGATGAAAGTCATCGATATGTGATCGAAGACATTTCGATTAGATGGTATCTATGACAAATGGATAAAAAGTCATCGTTTTCGTATCGATTACTCTTTGATGACAATGATATCGAAGACAACTGAATGTAGGTCTTCGATTTGGGATCGAAGACATTTCGATTCTGTTGTGTATCGGAGACAATTGGATGTAAATAATCGAAATTGCATCGAAGGCTGTCGATTACATTAGAATAGTAGAGAATTTAGTGACTTGTATCGCTGTGGCATCGATGACTTATCGATTCAGTGGGTTATTGGAGACATTTCGATGGCAGCTATCGCTATATAATCGATGACTTATCGATTCCTTTGGGTATCGGAGACAATTGTCTAGCTGGGATAGGCATAAATTTATGTCTTGACTTAAAAAACATAAGGTAATGACACAATATTGAAAGGAGATCTTCATAAATGAAAACCAGGTAAAAAAAAACGGCATAATTTTAAGTGAATTGAGTAAAAAATTTAAAACCCCCTAATTCAAAACACCCTAAATTTTTCATTTCTTTCAAAATTAACATTTCTAATTTCCCAAATATACTCTAATTACAAAGTTTCAACACTTCCCGACTATTATTATTACATTTTATCATTTTCCAAATAACATACTTTGGAAATTTCCCACAAAACGAAAAATGTACTTTTGTAAAAAAGACATACGTAAATGGTTCGTGGGGTCTGACAGACCCCAGAGCAATTTCAAAGTGCTATAACTTATTAACAAAATCATAAATTCAAACAAATGCATGCTTAAATGAACGCATGTGACACATACTTAAATTACATATGCATAAAAATACCATTCAACAAGTTTTTCTATGAAAAATTTAAGATTTAAATTTCTCTGGGGTCTGTCAGACCCCACTGAACCATCCGAGGGTTAAGACTCTCACATAATCCTCATAAATTGTTAAGAAAATTTTGCATTACTCAAAAGGAAATTGTCTGTGAAAGGGCGCAACGGAAGGATGATGATGCGGATTGGAGAGCATGGCGGGTGCGCTATTGTTGTTCCAATAATAATAATGTTTTCAACGCGGTTTACTAGGAAGCGAAAGTTGAATTATGGCTCGGATTGTCCTGAAGTGAGGTCCACACAATGTACCCTTAGCGAATTTCCGTATTTTCAAGTAACACAATAATAACTCAATTTGAACTCGAAGCCATTTAATGCGATGAAGCTTTTAGTCTATTCTGGTAATGTCCAGGTCATATCAATAACTTCCTATAGACTGTGTCATATTCCAAAGTATTAGCATGAAACATCAATATTGTTAGTAACATTAGAACCAATTTGCATAATTGTCACTCATTACTCTGCAAAAGGCCAAATTGAAACCAACCGACGAAACCATTCCATTATCTCGCTCTGTCTCGAATAAGCCAATAAGTGTCCCGTTACCATTATTGTCTGCTCAAAACCCTAGGAAAACTGAGAAGTATGTATGCACACCCTTCACTTGACTCTGAAAGTCTCTCCGAGTCTCTTCCGTCATTCAATTTATAGTCAGTACAACATGCTTTCCGCTCGTCTATGTCTAGTCGTAACGAAACATAATCCTTGAGGAAATTATGAAACAGATCATAAACATCTTGGAAATATCTATTCGACTATGCGGTATATGTACATGGAAGCTACGGCAACGCAGAGTGCACAATAGAATAGAATAAAACCGCATCCCTTAAAAGCAAGGGTTTTCCACAAAAATATTCAAGTCGTTGTCGTCGTCATCACAAGAGAGCTAAAATCTTTGTGATTTCTCATAAGATAAGTATCGTGGTTACGAGCATAAAACATCCTTTTCCATTTCCTTCGAGATGAATGTGAACATACAATTGTAATATTCAATTTGTCTTGTACTATGCTAGGGAATACGTGAACGTGTTGGTGTTTCCTTACGTGCTGAGAGTACTTTTTGGTTTCTCCAAAAGGAGCGAGGAATCTCGTTTCTATCTACCACTCTTTGTCCCGCGAGCGTATGACTTCCGAGGAGTCCGCATGTTGAGTAATTCGTCCCCCGGGACTCTACTCAGGACATAATATTTAATTATCCGGTAGCAAACAATGTACATACAGTGTGTACAGTGCTGTGTCTATTGTGACGTATTTTCGTTAGGTATACATATACACCGGGCGTCTTCTCTGACATCGTCGTCGTGTGCATGTCCTGTGATGCCATTTTTGGATGGGATTCCTTAAATCTTAAATACAAGCCACAGACTCCAGGAAATCTAAAGCTTAGGCAAGAAAGAAATATTGTCTAAGAAGAACTGGAAATGTTACACCGGATCAATCTCTACACGTAGGTTTGCATTAAGACATGTGTCCTTTCTTCTCAGTCAGAGCTTCTTCTTCTTCTTGGTTGTAGTCATGACAGTTGAGCTGATGCGATAAACGACGTAATCCCTTGAATTCCGAATTACATTATTTTATTCGTTCTCAAACTCTCTTTACGTTGCTTCTAATTACATCTCTGGATTTTTCCGTCGACAGACATTCGTCTATGAGAATGAAGGTTGGGAAGGACTATCATTGTGATTGTTGAGGATGTTTAAGGTATAACCAGGATGCATTTCATGCTTAAATACTTTCAGAGCGCTCTTGTCGGATTTTGATTATTTAAGTTGTGGTTTTCATCATCACATATACATTCAGATGAACTTAACGTGTTGCGGAATTCGATGTTCCGTTGTAGAGTGGATTTAATGATGCAGGATAATTATACACGTACACTCGCTCGTTCCATAAGAATGCAATTAGGATTCTACAGGACAATTACATGATTTTTCTCGAGTAATTACGGGAGAATAATGATAATTGTTTTGAGTGTAGCTGTATTTGCGTAAATCCTTTTTTGTTGCGGAGATTTCAGAATAGACTTGTCAGGAAATGTATTGGAGTGCTATGCTATTTATTTCTGTGCTGAAGTTGTACAAAATTTAAAATACAGAAAATTGGAAATTCAGAGATCTAAAAATTTGGAAAATTCAAAAGACTGAAAATTCATAATTCGAAAAAATCAAAAATTCATAAAATTTAGAAATTTCATAAAATCCAAAGTTCAGGAATTTCTAAATTTCAAAAAAAAAATTAATTCATAAAATTTACAAATTAGAAAATTCTGAAAAATCAGAATTGAGAGAACTCAGCAATTCAGAAAATTCAAAACTCAAAATTTAGAAATTTCAAAGCTTTGAAAATTCAAAATTCATCCAGTTTCGAAATTCAGGAAATTCAAAATTCAGAAGATTCGAAATTCAGAAAACTCAAAGTTAAACAAATTTTGAAAATTTAAAATTCAGATAATTCAAATTTCAGAAAATTCATAATTTACAATTTAGGAATAAATTTTAAATCCGGGAAATTCGTAATTCAAGAAGTTCAAAATTCACTAAATTCAAAACTCGGGATATTCAAATTTAAGAAAATTTCAAAATTAAAAAAATGTAATTATATTACAATACAGAAAATCCACAATTCATAAAGCTCAAAATTCAGAAAATTCAGCAAATAATATTCTAAATTCAGAAATTTCAAAATTGAATAACTATGAAATTGAGAAAATTTACAACTCAAAAAATTCACAATTCCAAAAAATCAAAATTCTGAAAATTCAAAATTTAGAATTTTTAAAATTTAAAAAATATGAAATTCAGAAAATTGACAATTAAAAAAAACAATTCAGAAAATTTAATTTAATTAAAAAAGAATCAGGCTATTCGAAATTTACACTACATAATTCAGAAAAGTTAAATTTCAGAAAATTCAAAGTTCAAATAATTTAAAAATCAGAAAATTCAGAAAAATAAAAATTCAGGAAATTCAGTTTTCAGAAAATTCAAAACATTAAAACTCAAAAAAGTCAAAATTCAGAAAATTTAAAATCCGGAAAATTCAAAACTAAGAAAAACTGGAATTTCGGAAAATTCAAAATTTAGAAGATTTGAAATTAAGAGAATTCAAAACTCCACATAAATAAACATTGCTTTTTGGTCGCAACCACCGCTCTCCACGCAACATACATTGCGCACGTCGCTGCTGACCAGATTACCCATAGAGTGGGTTGCTCGATTGAAACCTAAAGTTTTGTTGGAACCCCCCGTAAGAAGGATTACTTGTTCCAACAAAAATTTAGTTTTTAATCGAGGAACCCACTCTATGGGTAATCTGGTCAGCAGCGGAGTGCGCCACGTATGTTGAGAGGAGAGCGGTGGCTGCGACGAAAAAACAATGTTCATTTATTATGATATGCATTGGCTCTCAGTCAAAACTAGTTGGGTGAGTGGCTAGTCAGTAGATAGCAAGTAGCTGTCTCACACTTAAACATGATTCGTAAACATGGCTGATTTCGACTAATATAAGTGCAAACCAACATCGACTGAATGGTTCCCGGTCATGCCGTCCCTCTGATGAGATGTACCACACCATGCACTATCGGTCGAAACCGTGGAATTACCATTTTTTGATGTCCCCGTGAGGGGGATCACTTGATCCAACAAAAATTTAGGTCGAAACTCAGTATTTTCTGATCTATTTAAATCCAAAATTGAGAATTTTCTTACTTTTCGGATTTTTTTAATTTTGCTGAATTAATTTTCTAACTTTTTACGTCAGGAAATTTAAACAAATATTTGGCCAAACTTCGGAAAAATTAGGGGAAAGCTGGATTTTTGCATGAGCCTTCTTTTCGAGGTCCTAAACAAGACCCTAAAAGTACCCGTCTCTACGAATGCCGCTAGCGGTGCTACAGAGGGTCAAAGACCCTAAAAAAAAAGGTTATTCAGAATATCTCGATAACGGTAGCATATACAAAAAAAGTGGTGTATGGCAAATTTGAAGCTCCTGTGCTTTTTCAATAAAGGATGGAAATACCGAATGCGTTCGGGCACTCCTAACGGTGCCAGGAGGTCTAACGGTATTTTTAACAATGTTTCACGAAAATGTCTATAACAGTAACTCTTACTAAAAGGTTTTATGGAAAATTTGTAGCCTATAGAGTTTTGAAGAAAGCTGCCAAATTCATATCAATGCGTGCAGCCTTAAGGGCGCTATGGGGGTTCAAACCTTAAAAAAAGGTGTTTTTTGGGGTTTTTTCGTGAATGGCGCTAAGACGGGGGAGTGTGTTCTATGGTCTTCTAGGAGAAATTTGTAGCTCCTGTGGCTGTTAGTAAGACGCCAAAAGTCCACAAAGATGGGAGCCCCCCTAACGAAGTTATGAGGGTTCAAAGATTCAATTAAGCAGTTTTTGGAGAATATCTCTATAACGGTAGCGTGCATCCAAAAATTTTATATGGCGATTTTGTAGCTTAACTAAATATCCGAATTTCAGATCGAAGGGCACTATGAGGGTCCGAACCGTACAATAACTGTATTTTTCGGGTTTTCCTGAAGTTCTTCATAACGGAAACGCATTCGGGAGGGAAGCCTGTAACAATTTTTTGCTTCTGTA
The DNA here is from genome assembly GCA_949715475.1 of Microchrysa polita. Lineage (NCBI taxonomy): Eukaryota > Metazoa > Arthropoda > Insecta > Diptera > Stratiomyidae > Microchrysa > Microchrysa polita. The sequence continues at coordinate 30,957,827 of OX454418.1, read as the reverse complement.
ACCTCAACTTAAAATGCCAAAACAACTCATCTATGCGGGCGCCCCAAAGAAGCTATGAGGGGTCAAAGTTAAACAAAAACCGCTTCTCGGAATTTTTTTAATAACGGTAACCTCTTGAGAGTACCAATCTGAGATAAATTTCTAGCTCCGGTGGCTGTTAGTAAGGGACCAATAGTCCCTAACGATGGAAGCCCCCCTAGGAAAGTTATGAGGGTCTAAACATCCAAAAATGCAGTTTTTTGGGAATATTTTTATAACGGTAATGTGCACCGAAAACTATTATATGCCGAATTTGTAGGTTATACAACGCTTAATGAATTATCCGAATTTCAGATTGATGCGCGCAATGCTAAGGGTGCTATGCGGGTCCGAACCATACAATTTCGGTATTTTTGGTTATTTTCCTGAAAATCTCTGTAACGGTAACGTATAACGGAAGCAGTCTGTAAAAATTTGTTGTTTGTATGTTTCCAAATAAAATGCTCCACCGATTTGAATGCACCTGAGGCAACCATAATTTCAGATCGATGCATTTATATTTAGTTACGCGTTGTATAAGCTACAAATTTGCGATATAACAGTTTTCGGTACATGTTACCGTTATACAGATATTCCCAAAAAACTGCTTAATTGAATCTTTGGACCCTCATAACTTCGTTAGGGGGGCTGCCTTCTTTGGGGACTTTTGGCGCCTTACTAACAGCCACAGCAGCTACAAATGGCATTCACGAAAAGCCCCAAAAAACAGTTTTTTTAAGGTTTGAACCCCCATAGCGCTCTCAAGGCTGCACGTATTGATATGAAATTTGGCCGCTTTCTTCAAAACTCTATATGGCTAAAAATTTTAAAAGCTTTTAGTAAGAGTTACCGTTATAGTGATTTTCGTAAAACATTGTTAAAAATACCGTTAGACCTCCTAGCACCGTTAGGAGTGGCCGAACGTATTCGGTATTTCCATCGTTTATTGAAAAAGCACAAGAGCTTCAAATTTGCCATACACCACTTTTTTGTATATGCTACCGTTATCGAGATATTCAGAAAATCTGTTTCCGAGGGTCTTTGACCCTCTGTAGCACCGCTAGCGGCACTCGTAGAGACGGGGAATTTTAGGGTCTTGTTTAGGACCTCGAAAGGAAGGCTCATGCAAAAATCCGGCTTTTCCCTAATTTGTCCGAAGTGAAATGCCAATTTTCCTGGGGTATTTCTGAATTTTCTTATATTTCTGGATTGTCTGATTTTTTTTTTTCACTTTTCAGAATTTATTTTCTGACTTATCTAAATTTTTTGATGTTCGTGATTTTTTCTAATTTTTCTAATTTTTTTTAGTTTTTTGAATTCAAAATTCAGAATTTTCTGGCTTTTGTGAATTTACTTGCTTTCCTGAATTTTTGAAATTTACTCCGCACTTAGTCCGAAACCTCCCCAATTGCATTTAGTTTACCTCTACCGTGCAAATACATAGAATATAAAATTAAAAGGCCAAATACTAAAAAGTCGTCTGAGCTAGACTTAGTAAGGGGTTCCACACTGTAGAACTAAATAATTAGCTACGTCAATCGGCGAGCATTTAACAATTATTTATAATCTCTGCATAAACAACGGCTTGGGGACCTAAATTTCGTTAGACCTATTTAATTACTTTTGGATTTGGGCAAACTTCTTGAGCGCATTCTTTCTGTCTGCGCACTTAACCCTTTCAGTGAAGCTCTTACTGTTAATGCTTTCAGTGAAGATCGCATTCCTCACTACCAATTTGAGTTTAAACGTCAGCACTCCACTGAGCACGATATCGCCACTCTTTAAGAACACGATTACTCCAACCTACGTGAACCAAAAAAATACTGTAGCCTGTTCACTGGACTTACGCAAGGAGTTTCACTCCGTGTGACATACAGGTCTAATTTACAAACTTATTAAACTCTCATGTCCTTAACCCAACAACAAATGAAAACCTTTTTAACAAATAGAAAATTTGTAGTAAAAATTAATAATGTAGCTTCGAGCCCTCAAGAGTAAGATATTGGGACCATCTCCTTTTGCCCTTTACTTGAATGGCTTTCCAGTCGTTACTTCATATAGCCAATCATATTATATGCTGATAATACCATCATCTTTGCTAGCCATACTAGCCCCATTCAGGCAGCCGACATGCTCCAATCTTTAGTTAACAACTGTACGAACTACCTTGAAAAATGGGCTCGCAGAATCAATACGTCCGAAATCTGAACTCGTATGTTTTAGAAACACTGGGCATACTCTACAAAAGAAATGTAATGATGAAATTGCAATGAAATAACCGAGAGTTCTCTAATTTTTCTTTGACTGAATAATTTTTTTTTCTGGTGTGAATGTTAAGTTGTATTCTTATTTTTAAAGAATTGTAATCCTCATTCGAACATCGAGGTATCATTATCACTTCATGTCAATTCAATTCAGTTCAGTTCAGATTTTTTTTTAATTTTCAAAATTTATGCCTCTTCAGAATTTTTTGACTTTTCAGAATTATCTGAGTTTTTAGATTTTTTTTGATTTTGTGAACTCGGAATTTGAGAATTTTCTGAAATTTAAACAAAATTCTAAAAATTCAAAATAATTAAAAAATTTTATTTTTTTTTAATTTTTAGAATTTTCTGAATTTTGTGAATTCAGAATTTCCTAAATTAAAAATTCGAACAAAATTCTGAAAAAAATCAAATTAATTAAAAATTAGAAATCTAGCGGTTGCGATAACATAAGATTACCGTTAGGCAACGCCAACAGACGCAGGGGAAATCCAAAACCCTAAAATTGCCTACCTTTGTATATATTTGGCTGAAAAGCGATCGAATTCAAGGAAATGAATAATATTTATCCATTAATTTTTAATATCGGTTGAATAAATAACAGTTCATTACAAGCTTCCTCCTACTAAAGAAGTCATTAAAATCAAAATGCATAAAATTAAAAAGTCAGAAAATTTAAAATTCACCGAAAAAATCATTTGCTAAAAACAAGAAAAAAATACAACAAAAAACAGCCAAGGAATAATTTTTCCTGATTTAAGATATATTTTCTTGTTCCGAGAAAAGTTTTGCTCAAAATAATGCTCATTTAATCATTTTAAGCAAAGACTTTACTTGAAACAAGAAAATACATAAGGAAAATGATTCCTTGGCTGTTTTCTGTTGTATATTTGTCTTGTTTTTAGCAAATTATTTTTTCAGTGTTCAGAAAATTCTTAAAACTGAAAATTCAATAAATTCAACATTCATAAAATTCAAAAAATTTAAATTTCAGATGATTTCAAATAGCCAATTTTGTAATTTTCTGACTTTTCTGAATTTTGAAAATAAAAAATTCAAAAATCAGAATCCGTCGACTTTTTTTAATTTTCTGCAATTAATAATTAAAAAGTATTGGCCAATTGGGCCAAAGACTGCTTTTCGGTTCAAAATTCAGAATATTCCGGCTTTTCTGAATTTATTTTCCGACTTTTCTAAATATTAAATCTATTCTGAATTTTTAGCATTTTCGGAATTTATTAACGTTTCAAATTTTTTGGATTTTCCTGAACTCATTTTCTGACGTTTCTGACTTTTCTGAATCTTATGAATTTCCTGACTTTCTGATTTTTTAAATTTTTTTACTTTTCTGAATTCAATCTTCAGAATTTGTTGGACTTTTCTGAAATTTTTGAATTCCCGGACTTTTCTGATTTTTCTTTCTTTTCTGTTTTTGCTGAATTCCTTTTCTGACTTTCCTGAATTTTGTGACTTTTCTCAATTCAAAGTTCAGAATTGTTTGAATTTTCTGACATGTTTGAATACAAAATTCAGAATTTTTGAATTTATTAAACTTTTTTGACTTTTGTGAATTCTCTGACTTTTCTGAATTTTTTTTTTGAATTTTATAAATGTTCTGACTTTTCTGAATTTATTTTCTGACTTTTCTGATTTTTTTTAAATTCAAACAAAATTTTGGAAAATTCAAAATAATTAAAATTTAGATATACACATATGGCCAAAAAATAAGTACACCCATACGAATTTTTCTTATCACCCTGTAGCAAAGTAGTTATTTGAGGAAATAAAATCATATGGGAAGATTTAATTACTTAATTGATGAGGAATCAAATAATATGTAAATTAGCATATTATAATAAATAACAGCTTTCATTTAACTTGAAAAAGTACGAACTGACTAAAATAGGCAGGACAAAATAATAAGTACATGTCAGTTAATTTGATTAAAACTTGTTTTAATTAAAATATTAAGTTCTGATTCGACAAGAATTTAATTTATTTTATTATTAAAAAGTAAATGGTCCATTATTTTGAAAAAAAAAAAAAGGTTTTTGTTGGCCCTCTGGAGATAATTCTTTTGGCATGTTCCCATACATCCATATATCCAGTTACTTCCAGGAAATTCCGTAATTGGTACGTTTTGTGAAAACTGTGTTTCTGGTTCATTGATTCCACTCTCTCTAAACATTCCGAATTTAATTTAACTCTAGTAACAACGTGAAAAGCCACAACATTTGGTTGAAGCAGATCCTTGACCAGTTTGTGAGGTATGGTTAGGGTTAATATCCTGCTGACATCCCCATTTAAAGTGTATGGGTTCACCAGTGAAATATTCTTGGACTCTCAACTAACATTTCTTATATGGAAATTGCCTCAAAGTAACGGTTATTAGGTATATTTGAACGAAACCAAACTATGAAAATTAAACCATAGACCCTGTTTTTTCGCCTCCATGGGAAATAGCCAGTTGATGTAGCGTATATCATATCTCACAAAAACAACTCTGTTGTAAAAAGTTTCCGCCAAAGAAAAAGTTGTCAGCCGCAAAAAGGATTGATATAATACAATCCCGCCAACATGCTCGCAAGGATATGCATTCAAAAGTGATTGAATTAGTTAATAGTTTCCACCAAAACAGCGTGGTGCGGTATGCGTCAGAATTTGTGAAATAATTTCCGCCGCGATAGACCACGCTGAATTTGCCAATTCGTGTGGAGTCGGTGTTGTCTATACCGCGTAACGCACCCGCGCTGGTTTGGTGGAAGCTAATTTCTTTCAACGCTTATTGGCGGGGAGCTGACGAGGGTGCTATTTGCTGCTATGCTCTTTTCTTGATCAGTTTTAATCTCGAATCTTCCAGCCTTGTAAATAAAATGTGTTTTACAATTTTTTTTTTGCTTTCCTTCGTATAGACGACTTTTCCCTTTTTTATACAATAAAGTTCTTTCGTAATTTTCATAAGATTGGTTTTATCCTGCAATTACCCCTATGAAAGCTCCGCGCCAAACAGCATTGCAAGAAATTAGCTTCCACCAAACCAGCGCGGGTGCGTTACGCGGTACAGACAACACAGACTCCACACGAATTGGCAAATTCAGCGTGGTCTATCGCGGCGGAAATTATTTCACAAATTCGGACGCATACCGCACCACGCTGTTTTGGTGGAAACTATTAACTAATTCAATCACTTTTGAATGCATATCCTTGCGAGCATGTTGGCGGGATTGTATTATATCAATCCTTTTTGCGGCTGACAACTTTTTCTTTGGCGGAAACTTTTTACAACAGAGTTGTTTTTGTGAGATATCATATTTTTTTGCAGTTTTCAATTGACAAAATCAACTTAACATAACAATAAATGAATGCGTTTATTTTCTTGAAATGAAGACGATATTCACTGCCCTTTTATCAAGACCATGTTTGAGAACATAATAACAATAATAACCCTCTTGGTAACCTTTGAAACCTTAGCGTCCTTCGTAACCTGAGGTGTGTGTGTTTTGCGAACCTCTACCGTTTGCTGGAAGCTTTAGGATCACCGGGATGTTATTTGTTCATTCAATATTATAGTAATATGTACGTACTCGTATAAGAGACGAACCAAATCTGGAACTTTGAGCCTTGCCGCCGCTCTTGCAGACGCTTTACAACTAAAAATTTTAGCGAACATATACAAGGGATTGTTCGAAACAGTCCTGCCAAATAACAAAACTATACGATTCTTTTCTAGGCATTTTTCGGGCCAATCTCCGACTTTTGCAAAATGCTTCCTTTAAAACATATAAAAAGATTTAAGCGAGAAACTCTATGTATTTTTCACATTTTCCGCTGTATCTTTTTTTCTACTCCACGGATCGGAGCAAACGATAGCCTATGCACACCTTCACGACAGACTCTATCAATGGGAAAATATACCAAATCCCGAGATGCCCTCTGCAAGGCTGTAGCCCTGTCAATGAACGACAAGAACAACAAGAACAACGAGAACAACGAGAACAAGATTTTCGAAAAAATGCGATTTTAAAACTCTTATATTTCCAGTGTTTTTCATCGTATCTTCTTGAAATTTTCTACACTTTGTAAGACGGCGCGAACGACAACCTTTACCGAATGTGAACACTCAGGACCAACCAGAGTCCGAGCTACAGAGGTCCGAAAACCCGTACTTGTTCCGTCGTGTAAACATAGTCTTTGTCGCTTCTCACTTTTGATTTGTTCAAATTTCTTCGTTTTTCTTTGGCGGGCGATTATTTTTTCCTGAATGAAGAATATTAAGATAAGATTAGTTCCCTTTCAAATTTATTGCGATCTCATAAATAAAACAGAATATTCTGTGTGTTTTCATTGTTCGGTCTGGAACAAGAAGAACTATCCCTCCCAAATTTTCTTGAACCGTCAACACTTTTTAACGTCGCCATGGAAAGTTCTAAACTTTTTGTCAAAACTGCTTTACTTCTTGTATTCTTCGATTAACTTTTTAAAGGGATTCTATATTTTCAATATTTGCCGCGAAAATCATCAGATAACTTTTCTCGCCATAGTGATAATGAGACCGACAGTTGTCCTTAAGACCCTTACATGGACTTAACCGCATTAGAAACTGCTTTTATTCACTACGAAGTAAATAAAATGTTCAGCTGGTTTATTTCGTTACTGAGAGAATAATTTTTCCGCTATTTCAAAGTTTCGAACTTAAACTTATTTTTTCATGCGTTTTTCGCCCCTTAAGTATTTTTGTTTGTTTTTAATTTAACGCTTCTTGCATACACAAATGAATAAAAAAACAAGGAAAATAGCAACTTGTTGTAAGAAAATTAAAAAAACCGATAGTGTACTTATTATTTTGACCAAGCTGAAAACCCACTTCAAAGCTAATATCGGGAGGGACTAAGATAATAGGGGGATACCAGTTAGTTTTTCGATTCCCTTAGCATTGTTGTAACCTAATTTTTGTAATGGCTATCTATTTGGATTAATTCAATTTTAAAAAGGGTATGCAAATTTGGCATAAAAAGGTACATGAGGGATGTACTTATTTTTTTGTCCATATGTGTAAGTAATTATCTGTTGCGGTAACGTGAGATTACCGTTAGGCAACGCCAATAGACGCAGGGGATCCAATTCCCTGGAAATTTGATTAAAATCGGTTAAATAAATTAGTTTTATAATCGGTTTAATAAACTGTTATTTCAACTTCTTCCTACTGAAGAATTCATTAAGTTCAAAATTTATAAAATGTGAAATTCAGAAAATTCAAAATTCAGCATTCAGAAAATTTAGAAAATTCAAAATTAGATTTCAATTTTCTCAATTTTTTTAATTCTCCGACTTTTCGGACTTTTTTTAAGTAAAAATTCGAAATTCAAAATTCTTCGACTTCTCTGAATTTTTCAATTTTTCTGGCTTTTCTGTTTCGGCTTTTTTAAATTTTCTGAAATTATTTTTTGTTTCTAAACTTTTCTGAATATTTTAGAATTTGTGAATTTTCTGACTTTTCTGAATTTCCGGATTTTTTTTTCAAATTTCAGACTTTTCTGAATGCAGAATTTTGTGAATTGACTTTCTGCCTTTTCTGAATTTATTTTCTGACTGGCGAATTGTCCAACTTTTCTGAATTTATTTTCTTTCCAAATGTTTGTAATTCTCTGAATTTTCTTTGTTTCGGTAACGTGAGATTACCGTTAGGCAATGCCGACAGGCGTAGGGAAAATCCGAAGCGCTGAATTTTTTCTCCTTGTATATTTGGCTGCATAGGGATCCAATTGCCAGGAAATAAATATTGTTTATCCATTAATTTTAAAATCGTTTAAATAAACTGTTATTTAATACAAGCTTCTTCCTACTGCATACAATTTTTATTGACTTTTCTACTAATAAATTTTTTATGATTATTAATGACTCCTCCAACTATTTATACAGGGTGTCTGGAAACTGCCACAAAAACGCACCGGATTATGATTCCTCAGTTGATTTCCAGCAAAAAAGTTGTACTGAACATATCCCCTCAGCCTAACCCTTTAGCTGCCACAGGCATTTAAATATTTTTGAAAAAATCATTTTCTTGCACGACTTAAGGCCTAATATCTCCAAAGCTAGACCAGCTAGAATAGTGAAATAAAATGATTATTACAGCCCTACAAATTTACCTATAAAATAAAACTAACCAGACTAAAATCGGATAAAAGGTTTGGTATTTACAGAGCTTCAAAGTCAAATTTGCGTGATTTGACCCAAAAACAATCTTTTTTTCCATCTCAATTTTCTCCAACTTCTGCCAAGGTGAGGTGCTTGTACGATGCTTTTAAAAATTGGCGCATAATCTTACGATCATATCTTTCTTACATCATTTTATTCTAGCTCCATTATTTATAACAGTTTTAGTACGTTAAGTGCAGAAAACTAGGGTTATTTTGGCTCGATTTCGACATATACTTTGAATAGATTTTACCAATTGCAATAGGGGCAGTGTGAATTAAATTGTATTGAATTCGATCAATCCGGTGCGTGTATGCGGCAGTTTCCGGACACCCTGTATAAGTTCGCTCCATAATTTACTGTAGCCAACAGGCCATTCAACTATTAATTGCCCGTTAACTATACACATTTCTTATATGGAACCTAACACGCGCGTTTCTTCTAAATCGAATGTGCGTACGTTACACGTTTTCATTCCATTTGCAGCATTGCGCGTATTTGATTGCACATTCCTATAATGTACCTTGAAATTATCATTATGAGAGTGAAAGTCCGCGCGAGTTAAGGAATAGACACCATTCCTCTTTTATAAATTATTTATTTAAGTAAATTTTGACTGCTTTCTACAAAGGTCGAGAATGAAGTGAACGATTTTTAGTAATTTACAATATTCGAAAGAAGAAAGTAGGGACAATGTATGTATGTATGTATTAGTATGATCAGTATTTTATATGACTCTTATCTAGTCTTCTCTAGTCTATTTTATTAGTATTTGTAATATTAATTTATTTATTTATTTATTCTATTTAGTATTAGTATGTAGTCTCGAATACAGATGAATTTGTATAACGTTGAGGTCGTAACGTAACTCCTCCCCCTCTAAATTGTGGACCACAGCTGTAGTTGGCGACGGATGGGGTCAACAAATTTCGTAGTATCCTGTTTCTGTTGATCGTTTCGACGATGACCAATTTATTGTTCGTATTGCATCTGCATATCTTCTGAACTTTGCACAAGGTAGTTTGAAAGGATTAGGATTATGATTAGTAGAGAGAGGATTATCTGTTAGTTGAATTTGGAAAAAGTATTTGAATTAGGATAATCAAAGTTATAACGTTTATTATGCATTTAACTGATTTAGAATCGCCTTAGTTATAGTTTTCGTCTAGCTTTTATTTTGGATTTATGGAATTTCTTACCGTTTTTTGCTATAAGAGTAACGTATTTGTCTTGTTTTACGTGAAATTTTTTAAACCTCGGTGTAAGTTTATTTCTTCGGCTTTCTTTTCGATAAATACTTTCAGTTTCGTAGAATTGTTCGGGTTCACTTCTGGTTGCATTAAGCTTTCTAATGTTTTTTTGAGTTTGATTTTCTAGTTTCGACTTTACTTTTGGATACATTTCCTCCTGAAATCCTTTTATTTTTTCTAAATAATCGTGGGGATTGTTATGGTTAACGTTTTGATCGAATCTATAAGGTCTACCATAGAACAACTCGTAGGGGGTGTATTGAGTTGCGGAATGAATAGCATTGTTATAGCTAATTATAGCTTCATTTAAAATATCGTCGTGTTCTTTGTCCTTATTTTTATTATATATAAGTCTGTATTTTTCGGTAAGAGTCGAATGAAACCTTTCTACTGGCCCGTTACTAGAACTCTGTTGGAAGGACGTTATGTGGTGGTGTATATTATATTGTTTGCAGAAATCGGCAAAGATTCTAGCTGTGTATTCGGAACCTTGATCCGATATAATCTTTTTAGGTATACCATGCAAACTCATAAAGTGTTTAATGGCTTTAATTATGGTTAGACTATTTCTGGCAGCAAGAGTGTATGCTGCAGCAAATTTTGAAAATTTGTCTTTGACTGTAAGTATTTGTTTATTGTTTATTGAATAGATATCTGTGTGAAGAAGGTCGAGAGGTCTACTTGGAGTTTCTGGTGTTTGAAATTGGATAACAGGTGGATGTCGGTCATATTTAAGTGTTTGACAGGGCTCGCATGCATTTATGATTGAAGTAATCTTTTCTTTCATCTTGGGGAAAAAGAACTCTCTATTTAAATGCCAATGGGTTTCATTTATACCTGTATGATTACTTTGGATATGGTAGTTTTTAATGATTTCGTCTTGTTTGTCATTATCCGTAACATCTATCAGAAGCTCTTTACATCTGACAACTTTAAATGTCTTGCATCGAGAAAAATACTTTGAATAAACTGATTGGAGAAGTTGAAATGTATGGTCATCGCTATGTACTGCGTTTAATTTATTTGGAATAAAGATATTTTTACAAATTTCCACAATCGTATCTTCCGAAAATGTTTTGGATCGAATTGTACGCCTTTGTTTGTTGCGGAATAAGATTTTAAGTGAATCGGTTGGTTTAGAATGAGATTTTTCGAGAACGATTTGAAAATTGAATACGTTTAGGGGCCTTTCGGAAATTTGAATTAAGTCTTGATTATCCTCATTTGCTGAGTGAATCGTTGTACCACCAATGCTCGGACTAGATGTATTACATTCTTCGGCGGCATTGAGCTCATGGCCTGTATTGATATTCGTTGACTTAATTCTGCTTAATGCATCAGCGTTTGTGTTTTTAGTACCCTTTTTATAAACAATTTCGTAGTCGAACTCTTCCAATTTCAAACGCCATCTTATAAGCTTCGAGTTCGGATCTCTTAAACTCATTAACCACAACAGAGGTTTGTGGTCTGTGACAATTTTGAATTTGCGGCCATACAAATACGGTCTAAAGTATTTTGTAGCCCAAACAATAGCTAGAAGCTCTTTTTCTATTGTTGAGTAGTTGATTTCGGAAGAGTTTAAAGTTCTGCTAGCGTAACAAATAGGTTTATCTGCTCCAACAGGTCCTTGTGAAAGCACGGCACCCAGGGCATAATCACTTGCGTCTGTAGTCAGGATAAATTGTTTGGAAAAGTCCGGGTATTGCAGTATCGGGTCGTTAATGAGAAGGTTTTTGCATGTATTAACACACCTGATATATGAGTCGTTTAGCTCAATTTTATTTCCCTTTTTTAAACAGTTTGTCAAAGGCTTGGTAAGTTGTGAGAAATCTTTGATGAACTTCCGATAATAGCCTAGGAGGCCTAGAAAAGATTTAATTTCCTTCTCTGTTTTTGGGATTGGGAATCTCTTGATGGCATGTATTTTTTCCGGATTCGGTTTAACGCCTTCAGGCGTCACGATGTGTCCAAGGAACGATATTTCTTTATGGAGGAATTCACTTTTGTCTAGTTGTACCTTCAGGTTGGCTTTTCTTAATTTAGAAAAAACTTTTCGCAGGTTTTCTATATGTTCCTGCAACGATGTTGAGAAAATAATAATATCATCCAGGTATACTAGACAAATTGTACCTTGTAATTCCTGTAGAATGTTATCCATAATCCGTTGAAACGTTGAAGGGGCATTTTTAAGCCCAAACGGCATTCGTAAAAATTCGAAATGACCACCTTCGACATTAAACGCAGTTTTTGAAATATCTCGCGGATCCATTTCAATTTGGTAGAAACCATTCGCTAAGTCCAGTGTTGAAAAATACATGCTTTTTCCCAATTTATCAAGGATTTCCGTAATATTCGGAAGAGGATATCTGTCGCTAATGGTTTTCTCATTGAGCTTTCTATAATCGACAACAAGTCGCCACTTTTGGATACCACTAGCGTCTTTCTTTTTGGGAACAACCCAGACAGGCGAGCTCCAGGGGGAATAACTCGGACGGATTATTCCTTGCTCAAGCATGCTGCTGATTTGTTTCCGAATCTCTTCCTTATGAGCGTAAGGGTACCGGTAAGATTTTGAATAAATGGGTATATCATCAACCGTCTGAATTCGATGTTTCACATCATTAGAAAATGAAAGATGATGCCCATTTTTAAAGAAAATATCGTCAAAATCACGGCAAACCTTGTGCAATAGTTTTCTTTCTTCGTTATTTAAATGTGATGTCCTAATTAAATCGCGAATATCATTGTTTATACTCGGATGGTTATCCATATCGGATTGATATGATACTTGAAAATTATAAATTTCATTGAAATTCTGGTTAATATTAAATGGAATTGATTTTATTGGTTGGTCCAAAAAACATTCTTGTTGTTGACTTGAAAAATTAACAATTTCGACTGTACTAAACCAATTTATGGATCTGTAAATTCCAGGCGAAATCTTCAGTAGAGGTTTTATTTCCGTTTCTTCAATGAAAATATCGCCATTACAAATATCCACTGGTAGGTTTAACAACAACTTCATGTTAGGCGGAACTATTATTCGATCTGACTTTAAATTTGGTTTGAAATTCAATTGCAAGGTTGAATTTTTGGTTTTTAATATGTTTTTCGCAAGATCTACCTGTGCCCCTAATACTCTTAAAGTATCAAGACCAAGCAAACCGTCAAAATAACCGTGAAATCTAAAAACTAGAAATCTAGTCTGACCAGGCTGATTAAATTCCCTAAAGTTGGGAAGAATTATTTCCTCATTAACGTCATGTTTATTCAACATTGATAATAAACTAATAGGTTTAATTTGATAGACACGGTTTTTTTCAACACACTCCGGATTTATGACGGATGCTGAAGCACCCGTATCAATCAGCATTTTGAGGATACGACCATTCGACGATACATTTATATACGGCAAGGTGAGCCCATGCTGATTGATGTCTATATATTGGTATCTGGAATCCAAGAGGCACTTGACTGAAAATTTTCGTCATACTCATTGTTGTAGCTATCACATTTTGCGTCGTTGGTACTATCAGCTAAAGTTATAGAATTATTTTGTTCATCGTGAGAATTACTAAACTCAGCGTCCTCAGAAAAAGTAAATAACTCCTCATTTGAGAACCGAGATGGACCAGCGGTTTTGAAAGATTGGTTTGGCGACTTACGAGTTGAATTAGTCTGCCGAGACTGTCTTGAGCCGATGTCCATAGGAGTTGGCGGATTGATATTTGTTTGCTGCGAATTCAAGTGTGCTAGTTGTTGCTGATTTGAAACATATCTTTGATTTGTTTGATTTGTTTGAGGTCTGGGTACTGAATAATTTTGTATTGGCTGGGGAAGATTATACTGAGTTCTGACCGGTGTGAGGAACTTTTGTGTTGGTGCACGGTTGTATTTATTAGCTGGGTTATTGTTAGGGGCGGATCTTCCGTAGAAGATATTCTGCTCCTTTATACAGAAAGCAAAGGCTTCAGCCAAGGTTTTTGGGGTCATCGCACGTATTGTAGAGCCTAGGGGTTCCCTCAAAGTAGTAAGAAAAACACTCAAACACATTTCCACATACAGGTCCGATTTAGCTTTAATCACATTACTATCTTTATCATGTATCTTTATGTGATTAGTTAGTAATGCTAGTATCTCTACCACTTCACTATATAATTTCTCAACTGACCCGGTTTGTCGAATGTTATGTAAATCTCTTATGAGGGAGGTCTCGTTCCGCTTATCCGAATAATGCAGAATAAGTATGGATTTAATTTCCTTCCATTCTAAAGCAGTACCGTGCATGTTTATAATATCGTTGGCGGGGCCTACTATTTTGTTTCGGACGCACCTCAAAATCAATTTGCCGTAAGGTGTTCCATTGGTAATCGATAGTATTTCGAGAATCTCGTCCACACTACTTATAAAATCGAACAAATTTCGAGAATTTCCATCGAATGTATTGAGATCTTTAACTGCATCGGGAATTTTAAGAGATTGACAAATAACACTAACAAAATTAGCAGAGTCAGTTTCTGCTGACTGACCGGTTGCCATTTCTAGTCAATTTTAAATGAATCGAAGAGGTCAAAAACGGGTTTTTTAATGATAATATGATAAGCTTTTTCTATGATTTTAACGTTAGAAATTGCCTTATGATAACTAAGAAATATTTTTTTTGAGAATTTTAATTTTTTTTTCAGGTTTATATATTTTTTATAATTTTAATGTTGGAAATTGTCTTGAATACTAGGAATTGATATTTTTGTGTGAATTTTAGATTAATGTCACTCACTCACGAGTTTTTTTTTGTTTTATTATATTTTTTCACTTCGACACGATTATGCTTTTGAATAGTTAAATTATTATCACGAATGTATTATGTATTATGAAAATCTTTCAAAATATTTGGGAATGGAGGGAACTTGGGGAAAAGGATGTGCAAATATACTTATAGTAGATCCACGTGGCTGATTTCGTTCCAGGTTGAGGTTCTCCGTAGCTATTTTCTCCTTAGAAATATAGCTTCGTACGGTGTTATTTGCTTGTCGAATGATTCCAGCAATATTCGCTTGTTGGGTGTATTAAGTACCTTTACTTAATAACACTTTCGAGCAACGCAAAACCAGACTGCGCCAGTTAAGGAATAGACACCATTCCTCTTTTATAAATTATTTATTTAAGTAAATTTTGACTGCTTTCTACAAAGGTCGAGAATGAAGTGAACGATTTTTAGTAATTTACAATATTCGAAAGAAGAAAGTAGGGACAATGTATGTATGTATGTATTAGTATGATCAGTATTTTATATGACTCTTATCTAGTCTTCTCTAGTCTATTTTATTAGTATTTGTAATATTAATTTATTTATTTATTTATTCTATTTAGTATTAGTATGTAGTCTCGAATACAGATGAATTTGTATAACGTTGAGGTCGTAACGTAACTCGCGCCTAACTCGTATGTAGTTACGATAGATAATAATAAATCAATAAAATTACAAGTTACCATCTACGAATTCTGCGGTTGTGGTTACATTGTCTCTTTTCTATCTTAACAAAAAATCGATAAATTTGATTTGTAATTCAAATATGTACCTACACATCTGCAAAAAAATGACTGCAAAAGAAAATATCAAATCTCGTACATATGCGAGTGATACTTGTATTTATCACTCGCATACGAGTATCTTTTCGATTATGAATGAAAATCGAGCTCTCAAAATAAATTCGGCGCCGAAATGTTTGACTATGCAAATTTTGGCAGACACAAGATAAACGAAAACCCAAAATGAGTCATCTGCAATTTGGCACGCATTGATTGACCATTGACAATGGCAATTTATTTTGAATACACATTTGGGATTTGGGTTCCCTTTTCTTCAGACAATTATAATTTAGTTTTAGATACCGCCAAAGGAAAAAGAAAAACGAAAGCGAACAAGTCTATGATTACCGGAGACAACTTGCTTTTTTGTTTGACCAGGCTACAGCCTTCCAGGCAACAGCCCCCAAAAATTTTTTTTTACCAAAATATTCCACATTTCCTGTTCTAGTGCCTTTCCATATAAAATCTTCGATCGGCACAATAACGGGTAAGATATATGCAATAAACGGTGAAATTTTCACCCTCACAGACTTAAGCGAGTAACCCAATTTCAGAATGAAGTCTACAGTTGCAGAAAGATTTGCTTCTACTGTCTCTCTTCGTGATGGGATTTTTATGAAATTTGGAACGAATGATCCTCTGGTGGTCCTTCTAAAGAATCATTGGGTGAGGTTATAAAACACAACGTTGCGCAACGTTTCGCGCAACGTTTCAAATCAACCGGCCGTTACGGATCAGAAACTTCTCCATACAAACAGATCCCCTAAGCGCCCCCTTGCGAGGCATAGCTTGATTGATTGCCAGAAATTTACAATCTGCCGTCGAACCGTGCATTTCCGCCCTCATTTATTTATTAAACTATTTATAATCAAAATAAAATGTATCTGCATCCCGTTTAAAACTGGAAATTTTAATTTTCGAGCAAAACGTATCAGCTGTGATGTGTCAATTGTCACATTTGTCACTTTTCGAGAGATGGCGATGGTAACACCAAGTCTGATCCGGATCTATGCGTTTACAGAACACAATAGGAAACGTTTCGGAAAACGCGACACGTTACACGAACGTTGTGTTTTATAACCTCACCCAATGTCTTCCACTTAGATAAGTGGATGGAATAACGGTAAATTGTTAGGTAAAGTTAACAAAAGATTTCCAACAATTGCGTCTATCGGCTCATCGCATTGACCATTTTTTAAAACACACTGCGGCATTGGGACATTTGGATATTGGGACACCGGGAGACTGGGAGACTAGGATCATGAGGTAGTGGGATATTAGGAAATTGGGACATTAGGGTCTTGGGCCATTAGGACATTGGGGCATTAGGCACAATGGGGAAACAGGGACGTGGGGACATCGGCATATTGGGGCATTGGGACATCCGGATATTGGGACATCAGGATATTGGGACAATGGGATATTGGGACATTGGGATATTGGGACACTGGGAGACTGGGACATGGGGGCACTGGGATATTAGGACATTGGGACATTATGACCTTGGGACAATCGGACATTGGGACACTGGTACATAGGGGCATTGGACCACTGAGACATGGGAATGTTGTGACATTGGGACATCGGGATATTCGCACATAAGGGCACTAGGATATAAGAACATGTGGACATTAGGGTCTTGGGTCATTAGGACATTGGGATATTAGGACATTGGGACATAAGGTAGGTACACTGGGGAAACTGGGACGTGGGAGCATTGGGCCACTGGGACATCGGGATATTGGGACATTGGGACATAGGGACATCGGGATATTGAGGCATTGGGGCACTGAATATTAGGACATTGGATCATTGGGACATTAGGACATCAGGACATTGGAACACAGGATATTGGGACATTGGCACATTAGGATATTACGACATTAGGACACTGGGTTAATAGAACATAGGGGCATTAGGACACTGTGAAAATGGACCTTAGGGCACTGCGATATGAGGACATTGAAATACTGGGATATTGCAATATTGGGACATAGGGACATTGGGAAATTGGGACATTAGGATATTGAGACACTGGGACATTAGGACATTGTGACGCTGGGACATTTGGATACTGGGACATTAGGTACACGGGAGAAATTGGGACACGGGGACATTGGGACAGTGGTACATTCGGATATTTGGCTATTGTGACCTTGGAACACTTGGTATACTGCGACATTGGGACACTGACCTGTGGGACATTGGGATATTGGGACATTGGGACACTGGTACATTAGGACATTGGGCCATTGGGATATTATCACATTAAGATACTAGGACATTTAAGACATTGGGAACTGGGATATTAGGAAAGCGGGACAGTAGGACCTTGGGACAGTAGGACAATTGGACATTGGGATATTAAGACATTAGGTGGGAGACTGGGAAATTGGCCATTAGGACACTAGGGTAGTGGGACATTCGGACATAAGGCCATTAGGACACTGTGATATTTGCACATTCGGACATTGGGACATAAGGACATTAGGAAATTGGAACACTGGGACATCAGGATCTAGAAACAAAAATATTAGATGGCTATTTAAGTATGCAAAAATATATGATATCTGACCAAAAACAACAAAGTTGTAAAAGTTACCCCGCCAAAGAAAAATTTAGCTGCCGCAAAAAGAATACATATCACTCCAATCCGCCGCTCATATGTAATTTTGTTTTAGGTGTAAATGCTGGATGTAACTTTGTTTTAGGTGTAAATGCTGGAGAAGTTTAAATGTACAGGACTACTTCTTAAAGTAATTTGGTGGGAGCATTAACACTTTACTCACTTTACTCATTTTACTTGCCACTTTGCCGGCTCCCACCAAATTACTTTAGGAAGTTGTCCTGTACATTTAAACTTCTCCAGCATTTACACCTAAAACAAAGTTACATCCAGCATTTACACCTAAAACAAAATTACATATGAGCGGCGGATTGGAGTGATATGTATTCTTTTTGCGGCAGCTAAATTTTTCTTTGGCGGGGTAACTTTTACAACTTTGTTGTTTTTGGTCAGATACATACATACATACAGAGTTTAAAGAGATATTAATAGCTTCGGTCAGTCAGGCGCGTCAGATAGTTTTATTAAGCGACATTCGTTATTTTGCATGCTTAGACGAACTAGATACAACATACAAGTGCTAGATAATGTGTGATGTGTGTAGGCCTCAAATCGACATTCTTCAAGAACTTATCAATGCCAACGAACGCTCGATGGATATGCGATGCCTAACTCAAAAGCTATAGAACCCATAATGTAAATCGAAAGAAACACTTTGAGCTTATAGCCGAATGATAAAGTTGATGAAAGATGCCCAACGTATATGTTGACAGTCTGTTCTGTGTATTTTTAAATACATTTGTGACTTATGTGTGAGCGGACAACCGGAATTGTAATGATTTGGTTACACCACAGCCACACAATCCACTGAGGAAACTGTTTGGTATTCAGACGGATTTGTATGTTTAGACTAGAGCTAATCGTATCTAATTTCTCAGATCGAAATGTGTGAAGTTTTGTGACTTCGTGGGCCTTGACCCAGTTCTTAGTAACGCACGAAACAAAGAATCAGACTTTTTCTTTGTTTCGATATATACATATGCAAAAATACGATAAAACCACACAATTCAAAACTCTGACAATTCAAAGTATTTTTTAATCTAAGAATTCTTCGAACCTTCAATAACCTTGAGCTCCAGCCTCAAAAATACTAGTACAATAGAACCTATCTCGATTGTGTTTTTTTGTTCCCATATGAAAACCGCAAAACAGCAATCAACGTTATCCATTGCGACAAAACCACATGCATACGTCTAATAAGTGGTAACCTTTCTTGGCAATTAACAATATAAAAACATGCCGCCGAATATGACTCATAACGGTGTTGGCACTCTTTTGTAACTGTGCTCGCACGGCTGTATTGAAGAAGTTCAAGCATTCGTTTGGTTTTGGTATGTACTCAAGTATTTGAAAGAAAGGGGTGTAACTACATATACGGATATGTAGGTTCTTCAAAGGTGTTTTCAAGACACTGGTATTTATGAGGTTGTTTTTTTTTTCATGGTTAATTCACCTGATTAGGTGCAGAGAACCAGTTACGCGAGAAAATACATGTTGTTCACGAGAATAGTAGTTAAGCTGGGAAAGAGGCACAATAGCCATTTATGTAGATTGCCAGAAGATATTTCTTTAACTTGTAGGTAGACAATTACATATAGACTTAATGTTTATCTAGATATCTAGAACTGAATCTTAAGATGGTATGTGACTTCTGAGCAGCTAGATAGTGGCAAGCATTTTATGACGTTTAATAACAGTTTTGATTGTAGTACTGGCTACTAAGTGGCTACGTTATGTCTCCAGTTCCACTTCAAAAAAGAGTCTTGGGATGGGAGCTGTTTTTATTTGTTATTGGGCCGATTGCTCGTACATCTTATCTAGTGGTTAGTCTTATCGTATAGACACGACGCACACCATTTTCTGAAAGCTGTTACATCATATTGAATTGCATTTGTGTTTACTTTGCATTATGCGCAATGGTCGTATCCGTTCAGGTAGGAGTGTACGTAGTGGAGATTTCGAAAAGACCGATCTAGAATCTTCTGAAGGAAGTAATAAAATTCTGAGTCAGATAAGCAATTAGCATCTCTGGGTAGTACAGGGTGGTACCTACTACACGCAAACCTGACGATTTTCAAAACGTGAAAATGTCATGCTCCACAAACTGTTTTGGCACCAAAAAAATGTAGTGCCAAGGAATAATGCTCATTTTCATCACTAAACTTTAGCAATATATTTTGAAAGTTGCCCTAATGTTTTTCAAAATTCCATTTGATTTCGACGACGGTAATGCAGGAAGGTTATCAGCGCATTTAACATTCAATTCCTTGGTTGAAAGCGTTACAGCTTGCAATATGATCAGTGGACGATGGCACACTTTGTTTATGCATATGATGCGTTGAAGCGTAATAAGCTTGTTTACATTGAGAATTTCGCATCCAGATTTTTCGACCTCCTAATCGGTCCCTTGACTTAAGCAGGACCATCTTTATTTTTTTTGGGTTCCTGAAATCACGCATTTTTTATAAGAAAAAATGCATACGTTGAAATAACCGAATCCACCCTGAAGAGATGGGAAAAATTTAATTCGATCCGCTGCGAAAAGTGAAAGGAAATTACCGACGTTTTTAAAATCGTCAGACTCTGCGTATAATTTAAACTTCGAAAGATACTGAATCGAGTCTCAGCGTTTTTATACCCTTCGCTCATAGAGTGAAAGGGTATATTAACTTTGTCATGAAGTTTGTAACGCATTGAAGGAGGCATCTCCGACCATATAAAAAGTATACATATATGATCAGCATGACTTGGGGAGTCGATTGGGCGATGTCCGTCTGTCTGTCTGTCTGTCCGTCTGTCCGTCTGTTGCAGTGCGTTTTTCTCGGCCGCTATAAAAGCTAGAGAGCTGAAATTTTGTACACATGCTTATTATTGTTGCAGGCTATTTGTATGTTTGAATCGCTTAAATCGGACAAGGGGGTCATGGGCCTGCCATACAAACTTAACCCCCCAATTTAGGTTCTTCTGAGAAAAAGTTTTTTATTTGTGTACCAATTTCAACCTTACTTCGCTCAAGTGTGTTTCTATTAATAACACACCTTATGTAAAACTGGATCAAATCCGACCATGGGGTCATGGGGCTGCCATACAAACCTAGCCCCCCAATTTGAGTTCTTCTAAGAAAAACTTTTTTATTTGTGTACCAATTTAAACCAAATTTCACACAAATGTGTTTCTAAAGATAACACAAAATATATGTCAGAATGGATCAAATCGGACCATGGGGTCATGGGGCTGCCATAGAAACTTAACCCCCAAATTAGGTTCTTCTAAGAAAAACTTTTTTATTTGTGCAGCAATTTCAACCAAATTTCACACAAATGCATTTCTATTGTTGAAACAAAACATATCTAAGAATGGATTAAATCGGACCATGGGGCTGCCATACAAATCCAACCCCCCAAATTAGGTTCTTCTAAGAAAAAGTTTTTCATTTGTGCACCAAAATCATCCAAATTTCACACAAATGTATTTCTATTGATGACACAAAACATACGTAAGATTGAATCAAATCGGACCATGGGGTCATGGGGCTGCCATACAAACCAAACCCCCAATATTGGTTCTTCTAAGAAACATTTTTTTTACACCAATTTCACAAAACCTTGAATTAATGTGTCTTTGTCAAAGCAACTAAAAAGTTCAAAACGAATGGAATCGTACTGTGGGGTCATGCTCCGGCAACCCCAATAAAATTTTCCGAGTAAATATTTTTATTTGGCCACTAATTTCAACCAAGCCCAAAACTTTTATCAAGACGGAAGAAAAAGAATGAGGAGGGGGATTAAATACAAGTCATAGGTACGCCCGAAAAAACTTTTAGCCCAAGCGAAGGGTATCCGAATTTCGGCCGCGCCCGAAATTAGCCTCGGCCTCGGGGGTTGGCGAGCGTAGCGAGCAGGGGGCGAAGCCCCCTAGTTTTCTTTATGGCTGTCCTCCTTTCCATCCTGCTTTTTAGTAGCCTTGTCCTGTCAAACACCGATTTTTAGAACATTGATCCTGCTTTTTAATCAAGTATTTATATACGAGCATTTATTCTGTCATATTTTGCTTGATTAGGCCATCATTTGAAATTGAAAAAAATCACTGCACGATTTCGTACAATGGCGTAACCAAGCAACATTTGGCGTAACTATGCGAAGTAAAAAAAATCATTTCTAGATAATGCAAAAGCTTTCAGAAAATGGTGTGCCAGTCATCGGCCCATAGTGAAAATACATGCGCGGGCCCGTACGAAAATTCTAGGACAATTTAATAATACGCGGTCCTTCCGTCATCTGCTGGGATTCTCTGGCTAGTCAACCAGCTTCAAACGATGCAAGTGATACCGGTGTCCACCATGACCTGTTAGGAACTGAGTTAAAAAGTGGTTCACTTCGCCGCTGTTTGCAAAATCAGGGATGAGACAGTGATTCAATTTACCGGTTACAGCTTCAACACCCCGCAGTTGCCACTGTCTCATGCATTCGTGTCCTTCCAAGCTTTATCGAATTTCCAAGTCCGCTGGCGTGTCGTTACGTCGACATCCGTTCAATTTCCGTGTCTCCTCAACCAGAATGCCTATTGGGATCATTCCAACAACGACGTAAGAGCAGCTTCCTGCGAATTAGTTCGATACGTAGAGTACACTCTCAATAATGCTCACCTACGGTAAATTGAGAGGAATCTAGTCAAATAGCCCAAACCGGAGAGGCATACATTATAGTATGTATGCAACAACCTTGTCCAACAACAACCTCCTGCTTGAAATAGTCGGCATATTCCTTTCTGAAGCCACGTGGGCGACCAATGAATTTTCGGATATAAACTTCAAATGCACCTTTTTCTGCGCTTACTGATTAGAAAAGCTTCCGGGCTTTCGTAGCAAGTTCAAGGCCAACCAGAGCTTTAAAAGTTGTAATTGACGTAGACTTCGGAGTTTCTTTGCTACAACCAGAATTGCAATGTAGTCGGCAAAGCCTACCACAGTCACTTCTTTAGGCATGGGAAGTTTCAGAATACCTTTCTATTATGAATCCATAGCAGCGGGCCAAGCATTGACTCCTGTGGAACTCTCGTTGCGACCCTTCACTTCGTAGGTTCTTCGTTGGTATTATTTTGGAAAAAGCGATTTGAAAGTTAGTTCCTGATTATACAGGGTGTCCGGAAACTGCCGCATAAACGCAACGGATTATGATTCCTCAGTTGATTTCCAGCAAAAAAGTTGTACGAACATACCCCCTCAGCTTAACCCTTTAGCTGCCACAGGGATTTAAAGATTAAAAAAAAATATTTTCTTGCACAACTTAAAGCCTAATACCTTTAAAGCTATACCAGCTAGAATAGTGAAATAAAATGAGTATTAGAGCCAACAAATTTACCTATAAAATAAAACTAACCACATTAAAATCGGATAAGAGGTTTGCTTTTTACAGAGGTTCAAAGCCAGATTTGCGTGATTTGACCCAAAAACAATCTTTTTTTCCATCTCAATTTTCGCCAACTTCTCCCGAGGTGAGGTGCTTGTACGATTCTTTTAAAAATTGGCGCATAATCTTACAATCATATCTTTCTTACATCAAAAAAGATTGTTTTTGGGTCAAATCACGCAAATTTGACTTTGAAGCTCTGTAAAAACCAAACCTCTCATTTGAGTTTAGTGTGGTTAGTTAAATTTTATAGGTAAATTTGTTGGCTGTAATAATCATTTTATTTCACTATCCTAGCTGGTCTAGCTTTGGAGATATTAGGCTTTAAGTCGTGCAAGAAAATGATTTTTTCAAAAATCTTTAAATGCCTGTGGCAGCTAAAGGGTTAAGCTGAGGGGGTATGTTTCGTACAACTTTTTTGCTGGAAATTAACTGAGGAATCATAATCCGGCGCGTTTATGCGGCAGTTTCCGGACACCCTGTATAGCTGACAGATATTCTGGAACCTCTATTCTTTGTAAAGCGGCACGAATGAAGGTCCAGTTTGCGTAATTAAAAGCGTTTTATACATCAAGCGTCACCACAGAATAGCGTGTTCCATTACGAAGTGATTCCCTTGCTAAGTTGGTAACCAACTCAATTGCATCAACCGTAGATCGTGCTCGTCTAAAGCCGTACTGTCGGTCTGAAAAGCTCCATTTTTCTACCACTACCGATATCAATCTGTTAAAAAGGATTCGCTCATACAGTTTTCCCAAGGTACCGAGTAGGCAGAATGGCCGATATTAGCTTGGCTTTCAGACCAGTTTATTTGGTTTTGGGAAGAAATACCTACTTTTGCCGTTTCCATATATGAAAAGGTTCTTTCGACCATGCACATTTCGAAGCCTTCAACAAACTCCTGAGGGACAGCAGGAACTGCTGACATTTCCTCTCCTAACGGTATTACTTTCCTCGAGTTCATTAAAAAATATCCAGCTGTGAAAACGCGTTGAAAAGTACTGTAACGAGCCGATTTCGAGACATACGAGTCTATCTTTGAATTTGGAACATTTTCAGGAATATTAATGTTTTGATTTACAGTCGATCGCGTGACAGATGTCAAGGGAGGCACACACGCATTTTGAAGGCCAAAGCATGCGGTGGAGGATTTTTATTGGAGCATTCGATTTAGCAGAGAAAGAAACACCTGACAGAGTGGCCACGATAGAGGAGGATTTGATCCCATCATAGGAAAAAATATAAGTTTTGTGTTGTAGGTGTTCCTCATTCTAAAATAATGTTTGGCCGACTCCTTAATGTCACCCAGTTGTGGTATATCCTTGAAACGCATTTCGTGCCGCGCACCGTTTAACGAGGCTATGTGCTCCCCAGTACGCATTTAAATATTACCTCCGTATCAAGCTCACGTAACGGAACATGTGGTTAATTCCTTCAACTGACCCCTTCCCCATTCTAGGGCTGCGTTTTGCCTTTGGTTTCTTCGGCCGCGGGCGCCTCGGGTTTAATTTCAAAAGTCTGTGTGTTTACTTTGGCCGGGTCTTCGGAGCACAAATAAGAAGGTACGTACCGGTTACTACATTTCGGAAATATCCCAATTTTAACCCCCGTGTTTGTATCGTTAATTAAGGCGTGCGATATTCCTTTGAGTTGTAGAAGAACAGGGGCACCGAGTGGCACAAATCTCACTCACTTACTCCCGCACTGAGCTTCAACATGCGCATGTCGCTACGCGCTCGCCGAATAGCTTCGTTGCTTAATCTGCACGATTGTAGAGGCATTGGCTCCGTCCTCTGGATATTTTCGGGTGATCAAGCTCTTTCTTTACAGTACCCTCTCTCGTCTCTCGGCTGCCCTATTCTTTGGTCCACTAGTTAAAGTCACGCGGAATTATGCACTAATGCACCAGCCCGTCCAAAAATTCATCGTCAACGTCGTTCCATCGTGTTGTAGCGTAACAGCTGTAAACATTATGCCCTTGACCTTTGCTCTTACTCCTCTTACATCCCTTGTCGGAAGCGACAGTTTGTTCCAGCGACCTTCAGTTTTTCCCCCTCCAGGGCCTGCTCCCTCGTCAGTGACTTCATCGCCTCAATCTAAAGGTTCACGTCCAGTCGTTCTGTAAACACTGCACATTGATGTTCTCCTTTATTGTTACTTCGTTGAGGTAGACGACCTGTATATTGGGTTCTTGCCGAGAAGTTTTAACGCCCGGCTGGGTTAATTCCTAACACGTTCCTTAGGTTAGGTACAGGGGCCGCCAGGTATAAGAGAAACCTAGCGCACTTAGACCACATATTTGGGTCCGTTGTGATACCACCGAGAAGCCTGTCTAACAAATTGTAAAAAAAAGAAACGCGAGAGCTTTGCCCAAGCTTAGAACCAGCCCGTACCAACAATATATTTATTGAGTAGTACTGGGCTTATATCCCGAAGATCGTCTGTATCGAAAAAGAACCTTGAGCCCAGATAACGCTTCCGTTTCTCCGCTAAGGCTGGACAGTCGCAGAGGAAGTGATGAACACGTTCCTTATGATGAACAACAGGTTATTCCCCGCGTTTTTCCCTCACTCCTTTAAGAATTTTCGCATCTCTTCTGACTAACATTATGACTGTTGCGTCTGAGCTGGCATTCTGGAAGGCGATAGGCGACAGTCACTTTCATTTCTTTGGTAGCTTCTAACTGTAATTGTTGTTATTAAGATGAACGTGGAAATCCTACATATAGACTAGGATCAACTACGTTTGACGATTCGCAGCCATTTTAGGATCATTACGACCGATTACGTGTTAGACAATGCTTCCAAATGAAAGTGACTGTCGCCTATCGCCTTGCAGAATTCCATCTCATGGTCTTAATTTTTTTTCATACGTTTTTTTTTTTCGCTTAGAACTCGTTTTTTTGCTCTACCTTCGTCGAAAGCCTAGTTGACCGTATACGCTCTACGGTCTAAGAGCTCAATCAGATGTTAAACGATTACCTATTTATCGGATTGATAACTCTGCAGAGAGTGCTGTTTATCTCATCGCATCTACAAAAAAAGCACATCTGCGGCCTAGGTCCGATGGTTGTCTGTCACACCAGTTATTTATTTATTTTAATTAATATTGACAAATGAGCTGCCTGCAAAAATAAGCCAGATCCGGCAAAGTGCCTACACCGCAGGCCAAGCAACGGGAGCGGTATAAGGAGCACGGGAAAAGAAGACTGACAAACGTCTCTGGTATTCCTGTAGGAAAAAAACTTCCAGTCTAACCGATATCTGCACAAACCGTTTCGGGAACAAAACTACACCCAACCGATTTCCCCATTCAATTCTATACATACAGTGCAGGCTATATCTTTACTATCATTCTCTTCATTCATCCGGCCGGCATCCCCAACGAATCAATGGGTGTCATACGTAGTCCTGTGAAGCTTTCTTCTCTTCAATATTCCTATATAAATACGACCCGATGTATTGTCACTGCTCCTTGGCTGCATTGTATTCCACAATTCTCTTTAAAATTGCCATGCAGCCAACGGCTAGGATAAAAGTCCAAAAGAAGTAAAAAAAAATCCTAAAACCCAGACTGACTTTCACTTTGACCGGCCGGAATTTTCCAGACAGGAGGATTTTGTTGTCGCTCTGAATCGTGTCGTGTTCATTTGACTTTCACCCCCTCTGGATTTACTTCGTGTCCTATTCTTGGACCGTGACGGTGTCTTCGCATTTAAGAACACCGAAAGCACTCCTGACGGAGTGTCCTTTCGGTATTGTTCTGTCTATTTATCTTTGCCTTCTTTTTTTATATTCTGCTACCGACCTGAGGCTCTGAGTTCAGCATATAAAGAATGAAATTACTGCCGCTTCTACTGAAACATGGTAGCATCAACCATTCATTCGCCCATCCGTCCGTTCCCTCCCATCTTTATAGAAAAGGACTTCAGACAAAAGGCCTGAAGAAAAAAATTTATAAATCGAGTTGTTCAAGACTGAGACGTGGATGAGACAGGCGATTTGTGTGAAGAAGTGTGACGAGGAGCGAGAGTACGTCCCAGAAAAAAAGCAACAAGTCGTCGTCCTTTCCTATTTAGCCTGTGGAGCAGTATTTTCAGTATTAATAGATTGGGCTTCTTTTTCTTCTTCCGCTTGATGTTTAACGATCCGTTAAGAAGGAAAATTTTAAGAATAACACTGTATTGTCGAATCTTTTTTATATTGCCGAATGAATAAAAATTACGGAGTGAAAAATTATTACCAGCTATATTAGATGGGAGTGTTGCAAAAATTACTGAAATATTTTTCTAGATAAAATATCTTTTGAAAATTAATTTTTTATATTCGATCAAAAGAAAGGGGTGCGTGGAAGCTGTCAGTTATCAGTCAACTGTTTTTTTTTTACTTTAAAGTACAATAACAGGGATACGACAATGTTCATCACGATAAGGGGGATGATCTGATATTGAAAGAAAAGTGAAAATGATTCGAAACGTTCTTGAAAGTAATTTTGGTTTGAAAAATGGGGGTGCAATTTTAAAATGTCCTTTCAATTTGAAAAAGGAATTTTACCCTCGAGCAGTCGATAATGGGATTTTGGAATTTGTTTGAAAAAGTTTAGGAAAAAAATTATGGCCGCGAAAGTTTCATTGATTGATGAGCACAATAAAATGTGTTAAGTATAGGTGACTATAACTGTCGAAAGAGTCCTTGTTAATTTGAGTAATTAACATGGCTAATAACAGTAAAATTAAATTTTGTGCGTATATACTACATCTACGAGTAATACTGAACCCAAGTATGAAGTATACAAGTTTTAGGATATGAACATTTAATTTCGTTGTTCCTGGAGTTATCAAAATCAATTTCTCTTCAAAAGCATTTTGAAGTTTTAAAAATGATTCCTGACGATGAAAAAATTTCTTTTTTACGATTCTGAAAAATAAAAAGGTATTTTTAAAGTTTTAAAAATCGACCACTAATTTCCAGGCAAAATCCTCAAAAATAAGTTGGAAAGAAAGAGGAAGAAAGAAATTCTGCTCGTTAGTACTGTGTGTGGGTGGGTTAAGTACATTCTTTCAGCGTCAGTATTCAGTATTGAATAAAACCAAGTACCGGTCGCGCAACTACGGGAGGGGCTCCCACACTCAACAATTTTGAAAGAAAAAATTACAAAATGAAAATGGGTTTATAAAGCAAGTTAAACATTAGCAAATTTTTGTACAAAATCTTGCTGGAAAATTTTTACGAATACAGTAGAAACTCGAAAATTAGAATCCGCTAAAATAAGAATTGCTTGGAAATTAGAACACATTTTTTTCTATTAGCATAACTCTGGAATTGGAATTGGAAATTTCTAATTTACGAGGTAGGTACCTCCGAAATCGGAATTCCTTTTTCTAATTTAAGAGGTAACTCTGAAATTGGAATTTCTATTTCTAATTCACCAGGTACCTCTGAAATTGGAATTGTTATTTCTATTTTCTACTGAAAAAAGAATGAAGAATAGCTTCTCAGAAACCTTTATAAAATTTTCCGTTGCAGTGCACTTGTTTGAACAAAAAGTTCTGCTTATATGTACATAATACATAGTCAGTGCGGAGAAGTACATGACTCGCTCGAATATTTCAGTAGATACGGTTCAAAAGTAAAAACAGTGTTGTGCCAATAATACAGGATGTTCAGTTAAAAGAAAGATGAATACAATAACTCTGTCTAAAAATGCAAAAATTATCGAAAAAATTAGGCAAGGGTTCTCCAACTAAGTGCTGGCCACGCAATATTGTGTGGCACCCTCCTTTCATCTCCTATCTCAGGAGATGCAAATCATCAATAAGGTAACTAATGCTTATTTACCCGCAAAAAGAAAACGCTGCACTCAACTGAATTCTCAGAAATGGAAGATAAACTTTATGGCTGGATATTAAAACAACGCGGAAGAAATTGCGTATTAGATGACAACACCAAGAAAAGACACTTGTAATTATTAGAACTTCGTCTTATTTGGCAAATAAATCGTAGCAATGGATGGAAGCGCCGTTTCGGATTGCGGAATCTTAATGTATGCGGCGAAAAACTATCTAGCGACACCAAAGCGGCTTTCAATTTCAAACGTCCATTTAATGCAAAAATACAGCAATTGGGGAAATTTTGAATCTTCAAAGTGTACGCGACAAAGCAGTAACATACTCGTATCTAGCTAATACCCGGTTTTCACAAGCCCATATTACAGATTATTTTGTATAAATTTGAAACGTGATCTATTTTAGAACTTTGTGATGTGATTTTTTTAATTTTGTTAATTTTCAATTAATTTGGAATAAAAAAAACAAGTACTTGGAAATTGGAAATCCTTGAAAATTTGAATTGGCAGAAAATTTTGTCTTCTAATTTTCGAGGTTCTACAGTATTTGCTAATAAATAAGCATCCGACTATAAAGATTTTGTCAAAAAACGTGTCTTCAAAATTTTACATAAAAATTCGCAGTAAATTGGTATGCATTTTTTGGACCAAAATTCACCAGATTCAACAATTATTATAAAATGTCTTTTTTCGCACAAAGTTTTACAAAATTCTACTAATGCAAGCCTCACACTAATAAAAAAATAAAAATAAAATTTAGGTCCCCTGCCTGCGGTAACTTTTTTTTTTTTTGTAATTGTGTGGTCTGGTGAATGTGAAGAAAGAGGCATTTCTGCACGACATTTCGTCAAAATCGTTCAATCCAGATTATGGTATAAATTTTTTCTAGTAATATAAAAGTAAGCTGGATACAAGCGTCGCATCCTTGGATGTTACACTTACTGCTAAATGTATACCTTTTACCCATGTACAGCCCTAGAATTCAAGCATAACCCAAATTATTCAATTTAAAAATTTTTGTAGGAGAAGGAGGGATATCGAATACACCTTTCATATTTTATAAGTGTAACGTAGGTCAACGTTGGTCGCCAATTGTAAAGTAGCCTCAATATGTACGACAATTTGTAACGTCGACCCTAGTTGATTATTGCTTTATTCGTAGATCCTTCAAAAGTGAAAACAATATAGTCAATAATTCTGATGATATTTTATTTACAACAACAATACAATATTTTATATTATTTTAATTTGTATATCCAATGACAACGACCGTCAAACACACTGTCCGGATGGTAGCATCCGATGCAGCATGGACTATGGCTATTCGGCTCTCGTTCCTGTGTTCCAATGATGTTGGATGCACTGATGCCAAGAGTAGAATGCTGACTTCACGGGGCTGTGGCTCGCCTTTTATACTCTCGTGCTGTGTGCGGATGAACGGTTATCGCTTCTTCAGGGTTGCCGTGTAAGCTTATGTTGATTGTTGAGTTCAGGGCTGCCGCTGTCGATGTTAGTTGATTGTGTTACATAAGGACATAAATCAGCTACTATTTGACGCAATTTTTAAGTCTCTGCAACATTTTATCTAAAGCTAAGGAAGCACAGAGAGTGAAAACAATTTCTTCTCGAAATAAATGATTCAATCTAACCATTCTAACCATTTTAAGACAATAAATCCGGCCGAATTTGTAATTTCTTCCGGCTACCCAGTTTCCAACTAAATTTAGCCGGAAAATGGCTAAATTGGCAACACTGCGTGCAACTACTGTTTTTCCTTAAGGGTTGAATTAAGATCGAGAGTGAAATTCTTCCCGCTGCGATTTTTTCAATAAAAATGCATAATTACTGTCGTGTAATATGTCACAAACGGTGGGGAATTCCATAAGCTACAATCCCAGACTGGTTTCAAAATTCTCCTCGGCCATTTTATGTATTATTTTTTGATTACCCGGCGGTCGTTTGACATTTCACAATGTAATAACCGGGGAATCGGAAAAAATACATAAAATGGCCGAGACAAATTATGGAACTGTTTTCGGATTGTGACTTATGGAATTCCCCAGCATTCGCCACATATTCCACGACAATAAGAATACATTTTCATTGAAAAGATCGCAGCGAACAAAAATTTCACTCTCGATGTCAGTACTAGCCAGTCAACTGAGCTTTATTAGCGTGACACTCTGTGCACTCAAATCCGCAACGCTTGGTATGATGATGCGTTTTTCAAAACTTTTAGTGTGGCGACCAAAAACCAACTGATCATAAATAATTAAGGCTAGTCAACGTCAAACCGAAGGCCGCATTATGGTGTCGGCCCAAACCGGAAAATAATTAGTTTTTGGTTTCGAAAGAAAAGTAACCATTTTTGACGAACCGATAGGTTAAAATTCAATGTTTCGTTTAAATTATAAAAAGCCTAATACAGTAAATCGTGCTATAAATCAGAGGCACGCAAAAAAATCACATTTTTCTTAAAACCTAAACATTTATTTTTCTACTTGACTGCATGGCTGTGACTTTTGGGACACTTCGTAAACCCAGCAGTGTGACACGATTTCAATTGAAATCTCAGTCGCTTTCTAATAATACATTTTTTGTAATACATATTATATAATCATATCAATCTATTTATTATTTTTTTATTACCTAGTTTTAGTTGATATTTTCGAACTTTTTATTAATTTTGTTTTTTTTTTCTATTTTCAGGTAAGTGCGAAGCTAAGATACAATTAGGTACTTTTGAATAGGTAAGAACTTTAATTAAGTTTATTTATGGATATTAAAATAGTTAAATTCCGAAACGTGTGCTGAGTTATCTTACATCTATGCGACATTATGATGTTTGCAAGTAAACGTTCTACATCGTCACTTTATAGATTTTCAATCAAATTAAATATCACTATACTAAAATTAACAAGTTTATTTAAAAAAAATTAAATTAAATTTCATATTGTATTAAATATTTGTCTAACGGGGCATTCAGATACACTGGTGAATTGCCTAGTGGGGTCTGTAATAAAAAACTGCAGTGAGCAAATTTAAAATAAAATTAAATAAGTTTTAAAGTAATGTCCCGAAAAAATTAAACCTAAAAAGAGCAGCTTACTTATTTTGTTAAAACCGGAGCTCGCTATAAGCGGAACCTGTGATAAACCTAAGAAAGAAGACAAGAAAAATACCGGCGTACAGAGGGCTGCGCACGCAATACGAGGGTTTTTTAGGGTTTTTTAGAATTTTTTTTCAAAAAACCCTTATGAAATCGATTTTGTCTGTCCGTCCGTCTGTTCACTAAATAACTCGCGAACGGCTCAACCGATTGGCATGAAATTTGGTAGGAATGTGTAGAATGGTTACAGTCTTTGGCACAAATACCTTAGAAGTTGGTAGGAAGAAGATAACAGGGTGTCCCGAACGTTTGAAAAAGTCGACTTTTTTAGTTTTTTTATCGAAGATTGACGTATGTGTATTTAAATCAAAGATCTAAACGAGTACATCTCATATCAGCTAAAACTTTCCAGTTTCGAGTAACGGTAAAAAAGTTATTGGCGTTTAAAGTTAAACTTCCTTTTCGACCTCCGTTTTTCTAAACCGTTATAGGAATCGATATGAAACTTTGCACAAAGATTGGTCAGTATGGCATTATCTACGTTAAATATTAAGACTGTTGATTTTTGCTAAGGAAAAGTAAATAACAGTAAATTTGTAAAATTTCAATTTGTTCGTGTGTAGTCCCTCTTAGGTTTCCAAATATGAAAATTCTGCTAGAGGTTTTTAGAAAATTACATAGGGAATATGTCTACGAATTTTCAATCGAATAACTGTATCCAAACCGGAAATATAGCCAAGTATTTAGTAAGGGCCTTTCACAATGCAAGGGAGGCCTCTTAAGCGTTTCTTCAATGCATATCTTTTAACTTGATGAAACAATGAACATGAAATTTGGTGGAAATGCATAGAATGGTAATAGTGTTTGCCACAAATATTTTTGTAGTTTGTACACTCAGAGAAATATTCACTCATATTGAACGAAATATATTTAATTCAAACGAATTGCGCTTTTGATTTGGCTCCACAAGCAAATGCGTTTAATTTTAACGAGTGGCGTTTCTTTCAAAAGCATTATGAGTTGTAAAAAAGCGTTTGAATTAAAAGAGTTTACGTTTACCTGGAAAGAAGAAGCCAGTCGATTTAAACGTATTCTTCACTGAAATAAACACTTATTCTTTGATTGTAAACGGGTAACACATTTTGAATAAATGAAAGGCAATTGTATCAAACGTCTCCGTTTTTATATTGAACATTTTTGTTATTTAAATTAAACGAAGTGAAATATTCACTCATATTGAACGAAATATATTTAATTCAAACGATTTGCGCTTTTGATTTGGCTTTTAAAAAAAACGGTATGTATTTCGAAAGTAACGAATCCCGTTTTCATTTTATAGAAATTACCCCTTTCAAAATAATTGAGTTTTATATGGAATTAAAAGCAAACTCTGCTAAAATAAAATAAAACATTCCGTTTGATTGTCCATTCTCCATTCGATTAGATACTCACTGTTACCTGGTTTGGCAAATCAATAAAAAATAAAACTTATGAAAACTTCAGAAAATATGATTAATATATTTCACTTTTATTTTAACACCCGCTAAACTTGAATTGCACGTGTGCAAGCGTCCATTCCTCCAGATGAATGCAAAAGAACATTCTCAAAAATACTTCTAAACATCGATTCTAATGACATAGGCGTTTGTTGTTAGACACTACACACTTGTTTGGAATGAATATGAACACGCGAGACTCATTGGCCAGAAGTATTTACTAACAACTGTTGTACTACATTGAAGCAAATGATATTTTGGCATCGCGTCCTTTGTTGTAGAGAGAGAATGTATTTTATCAATGCACAAATTGACTTACACGCATTTATGGCAAAAACGAGTTAGGGATGTATGTATGTGTATTTGTTACGCAAAGGAATATATACACATTTTTATGTAATGCGGAATCTTTTGATTTAAACAACCGGCGTTTGAGGTTTAGCTGCTCTTTTGTTTTAAACGAATTTCTCTTAGCGGAAATGAGAACTCGTTAAAATCAAACAATATTTTTCAAACGAATACTGCGTTCAATTTAAATGTGGAGCTTTTAATATGAATGTGCATTTTTTTCTCTGAGTGTAGGACCAAGTTAACAGGGTGTCCCTGAATAGCTGCAAAAGTATACTTGTTACTCATAGGAAAGCTTGCATGGGCTCTTATGTCAGGGGACACAATGAAATCATTTCATAAAAGTTGCTTTCCCTTGATTGAAAAAGAGTAACAGTAGATTTACAGCTAATAATGCAGTTCATATATAAAGCCAAGCCATCCTTACGTTTATGACTGAGTTTCTTTTTGCTCAAAGACCATCAGAAATCTTAAATCGAAAAATGCCTCTAGATTTGCCTTGGAGTACTTTATACAAACTGCGTAAATAGTAAATCTATTTTTGGATTGGTCTAATTAGACCAATCCAAAAATAGATTTACAAGAAGCATTTCATTAATTCTGTGCACAATTCTTATCTATTGCTTATAAAATATATATACAAAAAATATTCACTATGCATCAAAATTCTAAAAAACCCTCGTATTGCGGGCGCAGCCCTCTGTACGCCGGTATTTTTAGAATTCTAATGCATAGTGAATATTTTTTGTACATATTTTTTACAAGCAATAAATAAGAATTGTGCACAACATTAATGAAATGCTTTCTGTAAATCTATTTTTGGATTGGTCTAAATAAACCGTTCCAGAATGAAAGGCGCTAGCCTTTAATTAGACCAATCCAAAAATAGATTGACTATTTACCTAGTTTCTATAAGAGTACTCCAAGGCAAATCTACAGGCATTTTTCGATTTAAGATTTCGTATTCAAAGGCCATCAGAAAAAAAAAGAAACTCAGGCAAATGTAAGGATGGCTTGGCTTTATATATGAACTGAATTATTAGCAGTAAATCTACAGTTACTGTTTTTTTAATCAAGGAAAAGCAACTTATATGAAATGATTCCATTGTGTCCCCTGACATAAGGGCCCACGCAAGCTCTCCTATGAGTATTGAACAAGTATACTTTTGCAGCTATTCAGGCACACCCTGTTCACTTGGTCCTACAAACTTCAAAAATATTTGTGCCAAGCACTATTACCATTCTATGCATTTCCACCAATGATGATGGTGGTGGTTCCATGTTTCATCAGGTTAAAAGTAAAAGATATGCATTGAAAAAATGCTTAAGAGGCTTCCCTTGCATTGTGAAAGGCCCTTACTAAATACTTACTTGGCTATATCTCCGGTTTGGATACAGTTATTCGAATGAAAATTCGTAGACATATTCCCTATGTAATTTTCTAAAAACCCTTAGCAGAATTTTCATATTTGGAAACCTAAGAGGGGCTACACACGAACAAATTGAAATTTTACAAATTTACTGTTATTTACTTTTCCTTAGCAAAAGTCAACAGTCTTAATATTTAACGTATATAAGGACATCCTGACCAAACTTTGTGCAAAGTTTCATATCGATCCCTATAACGGTTTAGAAAAACGGAGGTCGAAAAGGAGGTTTAAATTTAAACGCCAAGAACTTTTTTACCCTTACTCGAAACTGGAGAATTTTAACTGATCTAAGATGTACTCGTTCAGATCTTTGATTTAAATACCCATACGTTAATCTCCGATAAAAACTAAAAAAGTCGACTTTTTTCAAACGTTCCGGACACCCTGTTATCTTTTTCCTACCAACTTCTAAGGTATTTGTGCCAAAGACTGTAACCATTTCATGACAATCGGTTGAGATGTTCGCGAGTTATTTAGTGAACAGACGGACAGACGGACGGACGGACAAAATCGATTTCATAAGGGTTTTTTGACACTGCAGAGGACATCTAACAATACGAAAAGTTTTTTCGAGTTGACGCATTCGACCAATATAGCACGGCAAACATTAAAAATGCTGTCCTGAAAAGTTATATGTACTTTTCGACTTATCCACTTATTCTCCCCGACCCCAGTGCCGGATTAACCACGTGGCAGAAGGTGGCAAGTGCCACGGCCCCGCGCTTTGGGGGGCCCCGCGTTTCTCTCAAACAAAAATTACCAAGATGCTTCGAAATTTTTATAACACTTTATCGTTAAACAATTTACACTAGGGTCTTCCGAAATTACAGCAAGGTTTATATTGCATAACAATACAGAAATATTTCTTTCTAAAGGCTAGTACTGAAATCGAGAGGGAAATTTTTGTCTGCTGGGATTTTTTCAAAGAAAATATATTCATACTGTCGTGGAATATGTGGAGAATGCTGCAATACGCTGCATTCCGAAAACAGTTCCATAATTTTTCTCGGCCATTTTATGTATTTTTTTCCGATTCCTCAGTTATTTCATCGTGAAGGCCTGAATAGAGATCGGGCGGAATGAAAATGAAATTTTTGTCCGCGGCGATTTTCTCAATGAAAATGCATACTTACTGTCGTGGAATATGTGGTAAATGATGGGGTATTCCATAAACTAAAATCCGAGAATGGCTTCACAATTTGTCTCTGCCATTTTATGTGTTATTTTTCGATTCCCCGGTCATTAGATAATTTCCGCGATGAACTCGTCGTGGACAGTGAATCGGTTTGACGTTTGCAAAACTCACCACGCCCGACGGAGAATATGCTACAGAGTCCACTCATTTTCACGTTGAAAATGCATTCGGACAATGGGGAAATTATTTTTTTTAGTTATTTTTAAGATTATTTAGGACGTAAAACGCCTTTGTATCAATTTTCGAAGCTAAAATTTTAAATTCACCACGGTTTTTATGCCGGTTCATTACCGTCACCACGGTTTTTATGCCGGTTCATTACCGTTTCATTTTCATTCCGCTCGAACTCTATCCGGGGCTTGAAATGGTAAATGACCGGGGAATCGAAAAATAATACATAAAATGGCCGAGAAGAATTATGGAACCGGTCTCGGATTGTAGCTTATGGAATTCCCCACCGTTTGTGACATATTCGACGACAGTAAGTACGCATTTTTATTGATAAAATCGCAGCGGGAAGAATTTCACTCTCAATCTTAATTCTGCCCTTAATTCATGAAAGCATTCCCGTAAACCTACGTCCACATTGTTTCGAATTCACGTTCTAGCGAGAAATACAGTAGAACCCCGATTATCCGAGGACCGATTAACCGAGATCTCGATTAACCGAGGTTAAATTAAGATCGGATATCTTTCAATTAACCGATGCTTTAACCTTGGTTGATTTTGAATTAACCGAGTTAAAAGCGTAAAAGTTAAAATACAATGCACGCATGAATATTATTTTGATGAGAAAACTTAAATATGAACGCATACCTATATACGGAAAATGTAACAAAAATTGCAACGGGTTTATATGCACACCTTCCTTTCGCAAGTGGCCGCACAAGCACCTCGGAGTCGGCTACACTAAAAAAAGTCATTTGCTAAAAAAAAAATACAACAAAAAAACAGCCAAGAAATAATTTTTCCTTCTTCTTGTTACAATAAAAGTCTTTGCTTAAAATAATGCTTTTCAGTGTACAAATGGGGAAATGATCGCCATATATTTATGGAGACTTTCTATTGTACAAGGTGAGAATGAGAACATACAAGAACTTTTAAAAAATATTAACTTTAAAAATGTGGTTTATTGTTGTGCTGAAGCTTGGAGAGCCATAGTCCAGTGTTCAACCTTTGAAAAATCGTGGAATAAAATCCTCGAAAAATAAAATGAAGACGTAGAATGAGGTCCTATTGACGTGTGTTAGATTGCGAATCAAATACCCGGTTTAAAGAAAATGTCGAACATTGGGTCTTAAATAGTGACGAAGAAAATATTGTCGGGGATGACGAAATTTTAGAAAAGATTGTCGGGGAAAATTCAATGACAACGATCAAGAGGTCATGCACGAATCAGGATTTGAAGCTCGAGAGACTGCTCTGAAATATGTTGAGGAACAGCCTTCAGAGACTTCTTCAGATATTCTAACTATAAAAAAATAGCCCAATTACGTAGCCCAGATGCGAGCAAATACCCCAAAACAACAATTATTAACAAAATACCACTTTTATATCTATACATGTACGCTATATGTACATTTATTTCCCATCAGATGTGTAAATTATTTCTTTATTTCGATTATCCGAGGAAACCGATTATCCGAGGGGGTCCAACCCCGTCCACCTCGGATAATCGAGGTTCTACTGTAAGATTTTTTGAGTTCATGTTAGGAAATGTGCTTGCATACATC
Source organism: Microchrysa polita (assembly GCA_949715475.1). NCBI lineage: Eukaryota > Metazoa > Arthropoda > Insecta > Diptera > Stratiomyidae > Microchrysa > Microchrysa polita. Next base: position 30,919,322 of record OX454418.1, on the reverse strand, counting down.
CAAAGAATTAAGAAATTACAATTTTTCTCATGCACAGTGGCGTACCGCTTTAAACGTTATGAAAAGAGCGGCAAAAATACCTGTTAAAAAAATGATTCAAAATGCTTTCTCAAAAATGTTGGTTTTCATTGAAGTGTGTAAATTTTCGATTTTTTTTATTGAAAACCGTAAAACCGAATTAATGTAGATGATGTTAACGTGAATTTGGCTTTGTGGTATATGTGCTACGTGAGTATCTTTATTGTGGGCATCTTTTAGCTAGATGTTTGGTTGTCAGTTTTTATGAACCTGAGTAAATCTGAAAAAGGACAATTGAATCGAAAGCTATATTAATAGGAAACACTTATATAATGAAATATTTTTCCATTTTTTATTACTTTTCGGAAAATGTGAAATTTTTAAATTTTTAGAGGGTGATCCAAAAAGGGACTTCTAACATCAATTTTTCTTTGTCGAATAAGTACAGTTTGTCTACAGAAATTCGGTTTAACTAATTAAAATAAAAAACGAGACCGAGTTCTAATCGTGCGAATAGCACGATGAGTGTATACCCTATACCCACGTACAGACCTAGAAGGCACGCAAAACCCAAAAATTTAATTTCATCTTTTTTGTAGGGGAGGGAGGGGTAGATGGTTCGGACCTGGCACATATTTAATATTATATGAAGGCATCCAACAGCTACCGTTCGATACTTATTAGAAGTTTTTCGCGACATTCTAGCAAAAGATATGGCTGAATATAACTTACTTTGTAGGGGAGGTAGGGGTAGGGGTAGTCGGACGTTCTCCACTTTCCACCAACTTCAAGCATATGTCACAATTAGGCATTCATGAAAATTTCAGGTCGCTAGCGATATTCTGTTGAAAAATATGGGCGAATTAAACTATCACGGAGTGGTCGTTTGTATGGGAGGTAGGGGAACCCTTGGTCCGATTTGGCCCATTTTCAATACCATCCAAGCTTTTATCAAAGCAATCATCTGACCTAAATTTCAAAACGCTAGCTTCATTATTTCGGGAGTTATCGTGCGAACTGACAGACACACGGACGGACAGACAGACAGACAGACAGACAGACAGACAGACGGACATGGCTTATTCGAATCAGGGACCGACCCTGATCATTTATATATATACTTTGCCATACCTCCGGTGGCTCCTTTGAGGTGTTACATAAATCGTCGTAACAAAAACAATATACCCTATACCATCTTATGGGTATAGGGTATAATAAAAATGCTGGCAAACTCACACACGTCAATGAAAAACATTTTTTGAAACAATTTTCAAAACAGATAATATTGCCCCCATTTTCATAATTGATGGGATCGTTTATTCCGCACAATGTATAACCCGGAAGAGCCAAGGCAAACGACAACGTAAATTGACAAGTAGTTATTCGTTAAGTTGTGGGTGCGTTCACAATATACACGTTTTTATAACAACAATGCTTTTTTTATTTTTTCCCGCTAGAACAGTGGCTTCCAATTTTTTTCAGCTCGTGCCTCCTGTTGCGAGATCTGCTGATCATGGCACCCCCTGAGAAAATGTTGGCCAAAAACCGAAAATAGATGCAAAAATTGCCTTGGGCAAGGAATGCTTTTAATTTTGGACGCAAGTTCCGAATCCATTGTCGCAATTTAAATTGTTTGAACATTGTGAGTTCCGCCGCCATCATGGCTTTAGTGATATGTCGAGCAGCAAAATTGATATTAATATTACTGGAGCGACCAAAATCCGTAATTTTTGTTTATCCAAAGACTATAGCTGGCTGATGCGGTTCAAATCAGCCATATCAAATAGGCCCCGCGCTCTACATATGCCACGGGCCCCGCGCTTGCTTAATCCGGCACTGCCCGACCCTAGATTATTATAAAGGTCGATCCCACTTTTTAGTCATCTGTCACAGTCATTTTCTATACAAATTGATATATTGTTAGTTAATTGATTGACTGACAATCTGTTAACTTGTATGGGAAATTAATGTAACCGATGACTGAAAAATGTGGTTCGTCCTTTATATTTGCATCACCATTCAACTTCAGAAATATACATCTAATCCCATACACAAACAAATGCATATCTCAGAAGTCTGGCAGCTCCATCACAATATCAGGTGTTACTTGTCTAAATCATATGTTTTCCAGTCTGCACAAAAGCTCACAATACACATCGTGTATCTATCGCAAGCTTACGAACAAGAACTCAACACAACACATCAACAAAAAGTCTGCACAGCGCAAGCTTTCCTCTCTCTGTATTTTTCCTTTGCACACATTCCACAAACAAACAATTTTCCGCGACATGTTTCTCTCTGCACATGCTTTTTCCACCTAAATCCACTCAGCCCACTCGGGCCACGACAACAACCCACCGGTCTCTTGATGGCCGCTGTTGGCTGTTTAACACCAGTTGTATGTCTTCACTCTTCAGCCGGGTGTTGGTCGACCGAAGAGGGTCATGCTTGATTGTTGTTGTTGTTGTACTGTGCCTCTTTGGATGTTGTGAGTGTTTTCTGCTGCGTTGTGTTTTCATCCAAATCTACAGAGAGCGAGTACTCTATATCGTATCTTTCAATCGCATGTGTGCATCATGTTCCATATATTTTAACCCCTGGCAGACGGGCGCACGATTGTGTTGAAGGTCGTTTATGTGGTGGCTCTTTGCTCTTTGATATTGTGCTGCCGTTGTTCATCGCATCAAACGGTTCACTCCCCCAATTTTACTCACTCACTCGCAGATATTCAGTTCAGTTTGGTATTAGATATTATTGTATCTGCGAGATTTGTATCTCATTTTCCTGAGTTTGCCAAGAGCGTTCAGCAGCTATTTCAGACAGTTTCGAAGTGTGGCCCCATCGTGATGGTCGTGTGTTTCGCGTTTTGTCGTCGGTTCAAAAATATTTATACAACAAAAATTGATAGATAGACTTTTGAGCTTCCCGAAAAGAAAAAGATACTAAAGTGCAAATACCTTCGGGTGCTTTGGATTTGGAGTCTCAGTGTTTTGTGTTGTCTATCACGAACTTATCTATCTTGTGTATGCTTATCCGGAAATCTTATCGTTCAATTCGGTATCTATATTTCACGTATAGAATAGTAATCCGGCTTTTTGATTAAAGCCGCACGCAGTAGTCATTGCAGTATGTGCCCTTGATTGGATAAAAATCTTAAAAAAAATTGAAATTTCGGAATTATTTGTAGTGAAGAAGAAAATAAAAAAGATTCACGAAGTCAAGTGTCTGAATCGCTGAATAGTGTGCAAAGTGCAGTGTGTTGCGTTTTGAGCAACTTTAAAAAGTGTGCCCCAAAAGTGTGCAGAAGAATAAACGAAATTTTCTGATTAAGTGACCACGAAGCCGGATTTCCCAGATTTATCCTAAAATAGTGCGTGCAAATTCAGTGAAGGAAACCTCAGCAGCTCTAGAACTTCATAACTACGTGGGATGGACTAAATAGCAGCTTCAGCCTGGAGTCAACTAAAATGTAATCAAAAATTTCAATAATATTCTCATTACACTAGAACAAATTGTATATGGAATGCTATTGGTATCTTAATAAACAATGAAAACAAGTTTCTTAAGATACTCCGTGGCATATATATGTACATACGAGACGAAGAAAAAAGGCTTAAGATCAGCTCAAGCAAGCCAGCCCCCCGATTTTTGTCGGTGTCGTTCTCTGAGCTCCAACACAATGTTTTGTGTGTAGGTTGAAACTGGACTCGATTGCTATAATTTCGCCTCCGGGGCCATTCCAAGAGTGTCGATTCGTGACCATCATTTTATTTTCAAGTTGCTGCCGACCAACCGACCCGCAAAAAAAAACTGAACTAACACCAGAAGAATGTTTTTTGTCTTACCGCAATTTTTTCTCGCTATACGCGATTCAGTTCAGTAGTTTTTGCGAAAAATATATACTACTCGGAAAATAAATTAGTCGTGACGAGCATTCTTGAATTTGTAGAACCGATTAATATATGGCAAAAGTCGGGGCAATTCTATTATAGCTACTCAAGACACAAAACTAATACCTCGAGAATTTGAAATTAGCATCTATTGATGCTCAACTCAGAGGGCTCCCTTCCATTCATATTTTATTTAATTTTCTTATTTTTCTAAGATTCTATTTGAATGCCCCCAAAAAATTTTGGTCGAGTATTTGCAGCAAATTTCACCTCCATATAGAAGCATGTGAACTTTAATCTTGAGTTTTGAATTGGATGCCAAGACTTTAAGAATTTCTTCCTCAGTCATCTTCATGTAGCAACTTCCCGGCTCCATCTATCTATATCTATATCGTGTCGCACTTCTGGCTTAACATATTCAAAGGATGGTGTGCTCTGCGGGGCTCATCTCTTTTGTAAATGTCTTCAGAATTCACCAACACAAAAGTTCAATCACAGGACGGCATGGCATGACTTGGAGTTCGATCTTATCTTCTTTTTTTTCGTCTAATTTCTTTCAATTTAAATTTAACGTTTTTTTTCAATTCAATTGGTCAATATTAGCGGTCAGTCTAACGGAGATCTTATTGTGTGTACTTACGAGTAAATTTATTTTTATTTTTCATTGAATTAATTGTATATATGGGCACCATGAAGTTACGAACGTATTTTATTCCCTTCTTAGAAAACGTAAACATTCAGCAGAGTTCAGAGAGATATTTAAATCCACATTGTATCGTGTCGTATATGACTCATGTTGTATGCACGTAATTATATTCTCGTATAGTTTCACTTTTAACTCGTGTTTTACGAACACCGCACCTACTTATATTCCGTTCGTCTGGTCTGCGCTTTTGATGTGATCGTATCTTGTATCTGAATCGGATTGTAAAATTTGTATTATAAAATGTATGGCTGTACATATATGTAACTACTTAGGAAGTTACTCGTATGAGTACATTATTATTTTCTTACTATATCTTGGCTGATTAAAAAAAAACATTTCTGGTCTTATAAATTTAATTCAAAACTATTATTATTGTACTTTGTTGCACACATAGTATTAAAACTCATTTTGAGAACGTGCCAGAGCATAGTACATACATACATACAACACAAACAGAAACACACACACAACAGGTATATCTATGCAAAACATATTTTTCATTTCGTTTATCTTGGCGCCCCCCATTCCCCCGCCTTGGGCCGGGTTGTGAGTCAACATTCGCGATTCGCGTATCTGGCGGTTGTGGTGATTATTATTGACTGACTCTGGTAGCTACTCACAGCTATAATAGCCATTTTATTATATGGGCAACAACAATAAACTGAACTTCTACTAGATAGTCTTTAAAAATGTTGCTTTTGCTACATATGGAAATTACAACATTTTTTTTCGCTGACTTTTAAAAATAAAGAAAAAAAATTATTGTCTTGGGTTTTTATGTGCGCGCGATTATGTGAACTTATAGCCCATTTAGATAAGTTTTTTTATGATAAATATTTTTTTATTCGTAGATATTTTAAAATATTTTAAGAGGGTGATTATGGTGCCTAATATGGGGATGCAAGTTATTTTTTTTTGTCGGTGATATTTTAGTGGAGTCTTTGGAGCGGAATGATTTACATAAGTGAGGTACAATGACAATGAATTATTATTATTAAATGAAATGAGTCACTCTGTTTTTCTCTTATTTTTACTATTTATGAGGAGTTTTCATATTCGTTTCCCCGTTTATGCTTACTTCTCGACACTAATTTCCCTAAGTAAGATCAGGGAGTTTGTTAATATGTACATATATTGGTATATTTGTTGATCGATTTTTTATTTGTCTTGGTTTACTGTAAGACGTTGTTAATCAACGTCAAATCGCAAATGAAATTTGACCTTCAATGAATACCATTTTAGACAACACATTCGTCAAGACCAGGGGCGGTCTAACATACGGTCCGTGGTCCACTATCCGCCCCACAAAGATATCGCATTATCGATGCCCAAAATATGATTATTCTTTGATTTCAATAAGGTTGGAGCCAAGAAAAAACAATTTTTGGGTTGTCAGGTTACTGTCTTAAATCTTTACATCATCTTAATCATACAACTTTCAAACCGGTCATCGATTTTAACCCCAACCCTCTTAAAAATCAAGTTGAGTAGCCCTTTTTAGTGGGATATTATACAACCCATAATGTTAGCTATGTCAGTTAGGTTCTTTATACGTGCTGAGACTACACCTTCTTACAAAGTTCGACGGAAGAATTTCTCGTACATTTTTGTAATTAAATTCGGCCAAAATAGATTGTAATAGTTTTTGTTCATTGCACAGTAACGAAAATTACATTAGCAAACGATGTCAAGTTCACAACATCGTTCTCTAATGTAATTTTCGCTACTGTGCATTTTGTTGTAAACCGATAGAAATTAATTTATATTAATTACTGAGAGCTCACATCGCTAATTCTCGCATCTTGTGATCGCTTCGGTCGCATTTTTATATAAAAGTCCCCCGATTCAATTATTCAATATGTATACAAAAAATACTAAATTCACGTTTAAAAAGGGAGGGGGCACGACCTATGTATTTTCATACCTACCAAATTAAACACAACACAAATGTTTGAAATTCGATCGAGCCGTTCCAGAGGAACATTTTGATGAGAGATTTTTATATTTAACATTCACGCAAAAGGTTTTTTATTTTATCACAATTAATTTCACTATTATCCGAAATTTTCCAAACTTCACAACGAATTTTCAACCTTTACATCGTTTAAAATCATCAAATCAAAATTCCGTCGACAAAAAATCTAATTTGTCGGTTTTTTTTCCCGGAATTTTCCTCTAAGAATATTTCCGAAACAATTGCACATACCCATACATACTCCATACAAAAAATCAATTGTTGATTCTGGTTTTAATAAAATTTAATACAGGAATTTCTCACCGTGCAGCACTAGCTGCCGCAGATTGTTTAGGGAAGTTGTCTATTTCGCGTCAACGGTGACTTTTGCGCCTCTCCAGATCATGGAAATTAAAAATTATTGACTTAGTTTTGACAGGTGTAAAGCGAAAGAATTGCCAACCCATCATATAGGGATCGCCGAATTAATCTAATCAGAAATTTACCGTGTTAAATTTTTCAAAAATTTTGAGATATTACTGCCGACAAAAAATATTACCGTGAGAAGCTACTTTTCTCAATTTTAATGACTTGACATTTCAAAGTGAAATTAAGTGAAGTAAAAGTTTGAATGTGATACAAATCAGTTTATTTTTTCTGAAAATGAAGTTGCATTTCCTATTTAAATTTCACAGAACTAGTCCAAAGCACGATTGAACACGTTCGGAGTTATAAGGAAAACAATGATTGTGTTTTTTTTTCATTTTGATCCTGTTCCGTAACGCAATATTGGTGAGTAGCTCAGCAGCACGAAAAAAAAACAACATAAGAAACAAAAGAAAACATTCTCCGCCTCGTTTTAAAAATCAAATCACCTATAGACTAAATTCAGACAAAAAACGTTGCTTTCCCAAAGTGTAAACAGGACTTTAAAATAAAATACAATTTGACAATTTGAAATTCAACCTGGATGTTACTCTCGATTATTTTTTAGGTGAGTCTGGGTCAGCAAACCTGCCCGCTAAGTTGAAAATACCACAGCCAATAATAACTGTTCCAATAAATAGTTGGGCTTTACTTTTCTTGTTTGGTATCTGCAGGCAAGGACTGTTGTCTTTATTGCTTAATCTGTTTTTTTCCGCCACACACACACAACATTTTTTTTGTTTAATTTAAAAAAAAAAAATTAAAGATCCTCTCACACAAAAAAAAATCAAAATTGTTTTGAGAATAATTTTCTCCCTTTTCAGGGAGTGCAAAAAGATTGATTCGACCGGTTTCGGCTGGCTGTGCACGACTCTTCTTGTCAGATGCCATCTCAGTAGAGCCGTGTACCGCCACAAATGGCATTACCGGGAATGACCCGGCACAGCTGGAGGATGCACACTTATATAGCGTGGCCGAACCTCTCTGTTGGCGAATCATTAAAGTGTGAGCTGCCACTTGCAGTTCTACTGATCCGCCACTCAAAACATACACATTTTCGCTTTTACAGCAATGTTGCGTTCAAAACGAATGCAACGAATCCTCTCACACATCCACACTTTCAATCAATATTTTGTGAATTTTTCCGCTTAAACCTGAAGCTGTTGTTATCTGGCAAGCTGTTGAGTTTGGCACTCCAGATGGATTCGAGGTTTCAAATTGTTGAGTTCGTCATTTGAATCACCTAAGTTAAAATCAGATATAATTAAAAAGAACAACAACTCAAATGAATAGATAGCTAAATTTTCACATGTACATATGTGACAAAAAAGTGTCATCGAAATTTTTGAGGTCCCTTACATAATACATAAATACAATTACATATTAATAAAATTACTCTGACATGTGCCGATTTTTTTACAAAAAAAAAAGAATATAGCAAGAAAAGAGATAATTTACCGGATTAGTACAAGAACCAAAGGCATAAAATCGCTTTTTAATTAAAAATTTGACGACTACACAATAGTTGTCAACGCACCATGCTCCACTAGGAGTTAGGGTAAATCAAGATGCCTACTTGGGAAATATTAACAGGAGGTGTTCTTGACTGGGGCAATCTCATTTGTGCTATATGTATTTAATTGGCAGCATTAGGACCAATTCTTATCACTATACCTTTAATCTGTTAAAAGTTGCAGTGGGAAATATAAATATCAAAATGTGAAATGTGAATTCCGCATAATGCTTTTAGGTCTAGGGTATAATTTCCAAGAAAAGGTCTAGAGTATTATATATAATTGCAATTATCGGACTAATAGTTTTCCAGATATTTTCGAAAAACAAAAATTTACCCTCTTAGTCTCCCCCTCCCTCCTTAATGTGATGTTCAAATTAGTGAAACTTGTTAGTGCGTATAGAGGGGAAGGAGTGCAACAATGTGGCGTCGAAACTTTTCCCTTTTTTGGATGTTTGGGTTTTGCCATTTTTCGGCTTAATTTCCCAATACTAATAAGATAAATTTGAACTTGAATACACTTAGAGCATTTTGGATAATCGATGTACATATATTTTTTTTCTGAATATTTAACCCTCTTCACACTTTACCACTGAAGAATATAAAAATAAGCTTACTCCCAGTCACCGAAATAAACGAACGGATACTATGATACGCTCAATTACTCAATAAGTTCCAAAACAATCCAAGATATCAAAATGTCTCAACAAATCAAATTCATGATTAAAATAATTCTCTTTTTTTTTTGTATTTTGTTTTATATCTGCTGCTCAGTAAGTAGTAAGGGACCAATAGGTTTGAAAGGTTAGGCGCTGTTCTTTTATCTTTGATCCTAATTTCTAGGCAAAAATATGAGTCACTTAATTTTAGTAGAGTTAGACATAATTTTCATTGAGTTTTTCGTGAAAACTAATACATATTGGCTTACTCCGACCAGAGCCATTCGCGAATTGCCTCGGCACTACGTGTATAGTGTGAGGTCAATAGCAAGAAGGATATTTTAAATCTTTTCTCGTTTGGGTCTTCTTGTTTATTGTAAAGTAAAAATGTAAGCGAATGTCCATTAGAAATGTATGCGATATTTTCTTTAGTATAGGGGCCTATCACATTTTCCAGTTTTTAAGAATTCTCGTAAGGAAATCCTAACGGGGTTCCGGATTTGAGACCTTGTGTTATTAAAAGAACAAGCAGGCTACTGAGTGTATATTGTCACCAAGTTTGAGGAAAATACCGTTATCACTTTCTGACATAAGTTTCAGTGGAACTATCCTATTGATTTGGAGTGTATAATACCCTAGACTTTTCTTAGGAAATTGTACCCTCCTAGACTCACGCTCTGTGGCTCACTTAGAGAAGAAGAAGAGACTTAAAAGTATTATTGTGAAATTACATTTTTGAAATTTATTTTTTGCGCTGTAATTTTGCCAAAATGCACCTTGAGTCGTAACATCTTGTTCCAAAATTTACTAACAAAATTCATTTGATTCATACCAAAAACTAAATTGTTCCGGCCAAGGAGACACCCTCGTTCCTCTTAAGATTTAAAAAAAAAAAAACTTGTCAGACAGATAAAATTGGGTTGAGTAATAATGGGTTGAATAATAATTTTGCGTTGAACCATTTTCCATAAAGCATAGTGGCAAAAAAATAACAGTCGAATTATGACTCAATTGATTTTTTTCTTTTGTAAGGACAAATTGTAAAATCAAAAACTTTTTCACACTTTGTCACTTCAAATTCATTTGTTATTGTGTTATATTAAAGTTTTGGAGAAAAAAAAATCTCGTACTGGCTTCTATAAAAATATCAACTGACTTCTCCAATTTAAATATCACAATTAGATTAAAATGGTATTCTAGTCCCTTTCACGCAAAAAAAAAACATTTCAAGCAGTTGATCATTTACATATGATTGCTGCCATGCATGGACCTTCCGTATGGCGCCATTATGCAGTGTTCTCTTGTGAAATACACGAAATTAAAATATGTATAAATGAAAACATTTTCATACATTTTATTTAAATAAATTATTAAATATACGTATAATTGACCAATATTCCATATTCTTATATGAATGAATTTGCCAAATTTTACTATTGATTGCACCACAAATGCTGCAAGGCATTTGTAATAAAATAATACACGCGATTTGTCACCATCATTATAAAAAAGTGAAAAACTGCGTGTCTTCATATGGTAAAATTTTAATCAAAACAAACATCAAGAAAATCCATCGAAACACCCAAAAGCAATATTGCAATAAGGTCAATCGTATTCATATTATGCATGCAAGAGCAGATTGCTTGATCGGATTTCCGATATTTTGCAGCTACTTCATATCTTATCTTTGCTGAAGATAAAGCGCTATCTCATACCTATACATATGTCTGATGCATAATCTTTTTTTTTTTTGCAATACGCATATTTATCATATCGGCCAATTTGAATATGTGTGTTCATCATATTGCATACATTGATATGCAAATCGATTATTATATTCACAAAGGACTACCCTCTGTCCATTTCGTCCTCCTCCAATCTCGACCAACTAATATTGTAATATGTTTATGTATCTATCCATATTGGAATAGCAATTGGATACACACAACAAATGATTCTTTGTGTCCATTCAAATATTCCTTTACATCCCCATCATATTATCTCCACGTGCTCCCGAATAACCATATTCCCACATCATGTGTGTGTGTCTATCTTTCGACGCGAATATGCAAAGATGAGACAAGAGAGTCTATCTTTGAAATAGCCGAAATAGCCATACGCACTATAACTATTCTAGAAATGATCCCTATGAGATATTTTACGGCGTAACCATATTCAGCGGGAAACTGTAGAATGGGAAGCTCTTCCGTTCAGCCGTTTAAAGTTTTGTATGGAACATACAATAATTTTTTTGGGTGTGTGACAAGAAAAAAAAAATAGACACAACACAGATCACAGAGCCCCGAGCCCGCACAGGAAAATACAACAAAAACAGACACAAACTCTGGAATAAAAGTCAGAGTATCGATTATAGAGGCCAAAAAACATAATCGATTTGAATACATTAACATTCGGTTTCATTTTTGGAACAGAGTGTGTTAAAGATAGTGTGACGTGACTTCACATACGAAGCCGTCGTAGTGATATCTACATATATGTATGTGGTAATCTAGTCGTATAATAGGGTCTTGGGTTATAGCTTGAGATAGGATGACATTAAGCATTAAGTGGCCTATATGTCAATTTCAGCAACTCAGACAATATATTTAAATTAGTCATTGCAAAAATACATTTATCGGACCACTTCTTTGGAAAAAAATAGATGACTGATATGAAAAGCATTTCCGATACATACATATCTGTCTGTGACTGTGATATTTAACGTATGTTAAGATAACAGTTTCAATGCAATGCAACTGTGTTCCACATATCGTTGATTTAACAGACCATAAAACAGTATACGAGAATATGATCGACCACCTGTCTACCTTGTGTAAAGCCGTTTGGTTTGGTTACTACAATATAATGGTTGGTCGCGTTTTGTCCCACATCTTTCATTGATTGATATTTTATACATCGTACCTATGTGTGAATAATAATAAAAAAGAAAGATACTCGCGTATCTCGTACACATTTCTGCCGTTATGCTAGTTGTTGTTTTGTTATATGGTTTCCTCTATTGATGCACTTTATTATTCCCTCATTGTATCTGTATTTTAAATGGCATTCATTTGCGGCATTTATAACAGAATTTATTTAAAATCAAACGGAAATCAAGGTATCCGCACGTTGATACTTAAACGTTTAACATAATATATGCAAAAAGCGCGAGATGGATGCCGTTTTTTTTGGAAGGAAATGGTGTGAATTGGAAATGGATTTGCATTATTTAGCACAACGGATGTTATTTAAATTATGTGTGTTTAATGGGCTTTTAAATGAATAGCATAGTAATTTGTTGTTTTGACAGAAATACTTTTTTATTTGATACCCATATTGCCTACTGATGGAGCCACCGACAACGACCAGGATCGGCAAATAGGAAGAATTAATGAAGTTCACTAGACAACAAGTTCACATCACTCACCTTGCTATTGATGGCTAGCCATCAGCATCCTGTCCACGATCCAGGGACCTCATTGCGCCCAGCGTGAATCGCTTGTTGGCTCGTCCCCGCTATGTTCTGCTAATATGAACATAATTATATTAAGAAGTGATGCGAAATCAGCACATAACTTGTCAATTGTAAACAAACACGGAACAACACAGCACGATCAGCTGATGACAACATGTTGCACTCTGCACACAATATGCACTCAGATGCATTGTTACAATGCAAGTATATGAGTTGAATACATAAGTAAATAACCTTCAAATTGAATTACGCTGTACACAGTTTGTTAACCCCAAGTTCTCTTGCGAAGTGACAAAAATATAACGTCCGCTTCGATGCAAGAAGCCGTTACGAATAGTTGTACATGATATACAAGATTTTGGATAGATTTTGATTTAGACCGCGTTTTGAACATTGACTGTGCTTGGATACTATGCATTCACCATGTAAAAAGGGTTGCGTCATGTTTTTACTGACTAAACCCCAAGACACATTTTTATCCCAGCGGAACAACCTTTCGGTATAACTTCGCAAAGACTTTTAGTTGATTTGTTTGGTTATCATACAAACGTAATTTTTCGAGCTATGAATTCCTCCTTACCTGTCGCTTAGGATCTTTTTGCAAATTACGAATTGTTCGAACTGCTTGAAATTGCGTTTAAGCTTATAGTGTCCGCGTACACAGATAGTGAATCGTAAACGGGGGAAAAGAGATAACATTTGTGGAAACTTACAGTGCAGTACAACTCGGTTTTGTAGCGTATGCGTACGCGAATAAATACAAAATTTATGTGGCGTATGAAGAAACATGCAGTGCACTACAACACGGTTGTTGCGTACTCGGAAAAGAGTTGCCGGCATGTTGATTGTTGTGAGTAATAAAACCTGAAAATAAATTTCGGTCGTCATTTGGGGTTTTTATGAATTGATGTAGGTTTCGATGAATGAGAAAGATTTACGGTGGGAATTTAATTTGACATGAGTTGTTGCAATTAGTTGAAATCAAGGAGTGGAAGTGTGGTCATTTGAGGGCACTGCGTGGAAACATGGAGTACACCCACTCACAAAAAAAGTAGCAACACATCTTAGATAATTTCTTCTCTTTTTATGATAATTTCCATCGATTCCTATACAATAATTTATTCCAGATGCAAACGCTGACCCTATTTTTTTTTGCTCGTAATTGCCGCCTGAAATTTTAACACTTTTTTGGGTACGATTCTACAAACTTTACTCGCTTCACCCATCCATCGATTCAATAATAATTCATTCCAAATGCAAAAACCGCTCGAATGTTTTTGCTCGAGTTCGCATAGCCCATAAACCAGGTTGTACTGCTCTGCACAGGTTGTACTGCTCTGCACGTTTTTTTTTTAATTTAGCCCACTCATCTACATCCACCAATACCTTTAGAAATTTAATTCAAACGAAAACGGCGAATGAAGGATATTGGAGTATGCGTGCAAACTAAGTTCCGCCTACCTATTATGTGGAAGTTTCTACAAATGTTCTTTTTTTTCTATGGGTTGGGTTGCACTGCATTGCGAGCTTCGTATGCAAATGGCACCCGATTTTTTTTTTGTATGCGCGTATACTGTAAAGTATAAACTGGGCTGCATTGCAAGTACCCGATTTTTTTTTACGCGCCTATACTCTAAAGTAAATTGTGCTGCATTGCAAGTTTCCGCAAAGGTTACTTCGTAGACCTATCCAATACCTATAATTCTTTACAAATCCAAACGCAAGAGTTATATAAAAAGTGGGTTGTAAAGCACTGCATGCTTCAAACGTTACCTTTTGACCTATTCGGGGATGTAAACAACAATTCATGACAAATCCGAATGCCGCCCGAATATCTTTTTTTTACGTATAAACCAACAGGGTTGTACAACACTGAAAGTATCAACAAATGTTCCTTCGTTGACATATCCATCGGTGCCTACAATAATTCCTTTTAAATTGAAACGCCACCAGGAATTATTTTCTTTTGTACACGTTCTCTTTAATTTGGGTTGAAGTGCACTGGAAGTTTGCACAAAGCTAACCTCTTACGCCCATTCATCATTCATTACATACTCATCCATCATTAAAACAATCCATAGGTAGGCGTGCAACTACAACACTTCATAAACATCCGACACGTATGTATCTATGTACATATGGAAAATCTCAATGGGAAAACATTTGAAGCGCCATGCCACGAAGCCGATATGATACCAGATGCATAGCATCGCTCAGCATTGCAAAACTGTGTGTGTACACGCACTTAACAAGCTTTTAAGCTTAAACGCGATTGCGCAAGCAGTTTAAGCGATTCGCCATTCGCAAAATATCCTAATCGCAGCCTCATACAACTCTTTGTGAATTGTACAAACAGCATTATGCGAACTGGCTCCCGCAATTCATGCGGTGAAATTTGGCAGATCCGACTCTTGCTTGTGGCACGTCGTTACAAATCTTGGGTAGTTGAAAAGCACGGGCTAAGCATCTGCCACTACGCCCCTGAGCTGTTGCACTTTTGTGAATTACCTAGTTTAAAGCTATGCAAAAGCTTCCGTTTTCTTCCGTGATCTGTAAGAATTGGGTAAGGTAATGATTGACCTCGGAATATTTTCTGTTTACTCACTTCGCTACGTCGGGGATTAGAGTGTTCGTCCATCGATCTGTGGAAGCGTTATCTCATCTGGGTTAGGTGCCTATTAACAGGGACTCCAACCACTCGAGCGCTAAAATTATGTCCTAAATTAGCGAACGTAAGTAACGACTGTAAGTTCTGAGCGAAGATTGAACTCGGGAGTTTTGAGTAAATGTGCATAGTGGTCTACGTTGGTCCCTCTCTGTCGGAATTTTCCGCAATCGAAGCTATGCCTCTAAGGTTGATTTCCAGCAGTTTGGGACTCGGAAATCGCCTAGATATGTGGGCTGTCCCTTTCTCTACAAACCATGCCAAATTTCAAAATGATGGGTTCGTGAGTTCTCGCGTTTTTGCTAGAAAACATAAAAATTTTAATTTTTTTTTAAAAATCAATCTACTAAATTCCACCAATTTAAGTTTGGGTTAGATATGGCTTCTTACGAAGCACACAGTTTAGGTGTCTAACTCAGAATTATAATGAACTGAAATCCAATTGGATTTAAGTTTTAACTCGGGCAGCCAATTTAGCCTATCAAACCAATCAGCGGCCCTTCCGAAATGCTTTCAAAACTTATCAAAATTTTAGTCATAATAGAAAATTACCTATAAAAATTACATGATGACTGCGATATCATGGTGGCTAATACCAGCACCTCAAATTAGATTTCATTTGAAGGGAACTCGCTTCTGCTTCCTCATACCGCTCCATGGTGTTGCATTGATTCGCCTGTAGTGTATGCACGTGCGACGCCCGTTTTGTCTCAGCCTACTTCAACAGACAGCTCTATCTTAGACCCTGTCATCGCCAAGACCAATTCTTTGTTGTTGCTTCAACAGAGCTCGCTAGCAAAGCTCAATCCTTAGAACATAACCATATAACAGAAATTGCGCGAATCCTTCGCAGAAAACTTCTAATAGTCGCAGTAAAATTTTACTTTGTGCCTTATTCTGACTCGAATCAAAATTTTCTTTGTCGTTTCATTTCATCCATATTTCAATTCACGGGAAGTTAAGCTTGAAGCTTTGAGCTTTCCGCTGAATATGTCCTGAGCGTTCTTATTAATTATTTTCTTTTACAAAACTTATGGAAGAATTTGTTAGCTAACCGCAAATTTTCGACGAGTTTCTTTCATAGAATTCGTAGTAGTCATATAAAAAGTGCAGATGTCCAACACTTATTTTAACGCAGTCTTTCGTAATGTGCATTACTTCTCAAGGGCCGATGACTAGTTTAGGTTATCCGTGCTTTCCTCTCAATTAGCAACCGAATAATTTACCCGCCAACACTAAACTTTATTTTTGCTGGTGCTAATTACATTAAGACGTGAGGAAAGCTTTTTTCCTTTTCAGAGGTTTCATCAGATTAAACCAATCGAGACGGCATTTCTTCAGATGTATGTTTGGTTTGCGAGAAACAATAAAAAGTTTGTTGTTGTTTTGTTTTATTTTCTTCAGAACTTTCAAGAGATTTAACCAATCTTAACGTCATTTCACTTCCGATCCAAGTGCCGATCATTGCAAATTCGACAAAGAGAACTGTCAAATTTGACAGTTTGGATTTTTTTACCTTTACGAAAAAGACAATTTAGACCAAAAAAGCCAGATATTGGGGCTATATTTTGAAATTTATTTGCATTGCAAGTTGTAAAAAATTGATACAAGTGGCCTCCTCCTATAAGACTACAATGCTCGGAATTTATGAAGCTTTTCTGGAGAAGCTGTAGAGGCTTAACACGTTCAATGTCTTGACAGGTTTTCGGCAACATTACCACCAAGATTCGCATCCGAAAATTCATCATTCTAATCCAAATCGTGTATGAGTCACATGTGACCCATAGTCGTTAATGGAGAGGAACGCTTGGCGAACATGTGCTAACACACGTTCACGGTCTATGAGTCTCATGTACAAACAGCGTTTCTCTTCGTTCACGTCTATGAGTCACATGTAACAGACATGGTTGTAATGCCGGTGAAAAGCAATCAGACAGTGAACATGTATTAATGGTATAGAATATGCTTTTATCCATCAAACTCATCATCTTTGCATTGTCCTGCACAAGGTCGTTCGAAATTGTGTTGCTTTGTCCCCCGCTTGGGTAAAAAGAACCGCTACAAAAAGCCTTCATTCAAATCTTAAAATATCGAAAATATGAATGGAATTTTATAATTTTATTCAATCATATTGTCCCATATTCTACAATCCTCACAATATATGCAGCCCGAAACCCGATAAGAATTCCCATCAATTTCTCAAAGGATATTCATTCTCTTTTTGAATCCTTAAATTTCATTCGTAACGCACGTACGCTTCATATGTATATATGCAACCGAAAACCTTTCCACATTTTAATTTAATCTACGCCTGAACCGCTGCTGATAATTCGATATCCTTTTTTTTTGTGCGTGTGCTTGCGTCATATGGCTCATTCTTATATGACGCATCCGTAGGTAATCCACAGAATATTCAATAGCCGATATTGTAAATTTGAACCTGTTCACATTCATTTTGAGATTGTTCGTATCGTACAGTTCCATACCTGTCTGTCTCTCCTCCTGAATATAATCCGATAGCGCCGGAAAAAAATCTATTCCATGAAGGAATAATGAAGTCATAATCCTGAATACATCAATAAAAGATTACCACCCTAGAGACCCGTTTCCTGAGCTCCGTTGTTGTCGGGCCGGGGGTAAACTCGCCAGAATTGAGGTTGAGTGCACACGAGGCAAAGAGTGCACGAATGTGTGTCTTTTATTCGTTACTATTGCTCACATTTTTGTATAAAGATTTCGTCCTGTGAACTCGTTTGGGGTGCATACTTTTATGAGCTTTCTATTCATTTTTTCCGGTTCTCTGGATCTGTGTTTACTAACTTTGTTTTTCGAGTAGTAAACTCGTTTATAAGTACACATCACGATTGTAAACGGAATTCGTGGTACACGGAGGACGTACATACGTTTGACTGCTATATTGTTGTGCAGCCAGTCATTAGTGGTATGGACGACCGAAACACAGGCTGTAAAGCACCACAAGGATGTAGGTAAATTGGCTGTGTACTGTACTTAGACCTACAGGAACATGTCGAGAGTTCCACCCTACATCAAATTACTACCCTCATTTCTCTTTTACATATTTTTTTTCTTTACTATACGAGGACGTGTAAGACTTGATTGAAATGACTGATATAGGACATCGACCCAGTGGCAGTCCTATGGCCTATTCATCGTTTAGATTGTAGGCGCATAAAAAAGCCAATAAATAGATATGGAAAAATAATTGCGCGCCACGAAGTAGGCAAAGGAGCACAGGAATCATGCCCCAGACTAGAGTTCCTTTATAATTCATATAAAAAGTGCAGGGTGAAATCAGTTCAAGAGGAAAATCAATAAATTCATTGAAATTGAAGAGAGAAGTTTTCCTCATGGGGAATGTACCTACATCCCCCTTCGAATTTCACTCGCCCTATATCTGTTTGATCTCAAAAACCAAATAGGACTCGATAAATTAATTGAAACTTCACCCAGACACGGGGCAATCAATGAATTTTGCATTCTCGTCGTCCCTATTTTTTGTTTGCACTCGATATTGACACACTGAACTCGTAACAATTTTTAAAAACAAAATTCGACTGTTCAATACTTCCATACTCGTACACGCACAACAGCGACCCTGAATGAAAATCACATGACATACGAGTCTAGGACCTAACTCCTATGGCACGTGCCCGATGAGACCTTTCCTGAATCTTTTTTTTTCCATGCTCATGTCCCCGTGTTTCCGACATGAAGGGATCTTTCAGGTTTCCTGTCGTTTTTCTTTTCTTTTATCCTTGATATCGTGTTATCAACGTCGTTGACGGAACATGTGATTTTTCGGACCAATGGAGGAGGGTTGGTTCCGAAGAATACCCTTCCATGACATTTGTTTCGGCCTTGAGGGTTAGGGTGACTGACTTTGTGTCTCGACACACGGACGAAGCATGTGCACATCATGTAGACTGATAATGTGTGACCGGTACGTACAAATGGAATTATTAAGCATAAAAAATTGCAATCAGTTTTCACGCAATGATAAAATCGGGAAGAAAAAATTGGTTGCATAGTTTCTCTTTGCAGTCACTGACCTCGTCCTTTTGTCGGGATGTATGGGCACTGCATATATGGGTGTGGGAGAGTTTATGATGTTACTATTATAGTAGATTTGAGATAAAGTTTGAAAAAAAAATAAAGGAAGCAAGGACCGAAGGGTGTTGAGGATTTAGAGACGAGTTATTCGTTATCAATTTGTCATAGATTAAAGTCGGGCGAGTCGATTGTTTGAGAGGGTGAAGTTTTCCGGTGGTATGGTGGACCGGAGAGACGGGAGAGTTTATGATGATAAGCGGATTGGCGTTTTGGGACGACGACGACGACGGAATCAATCGTGTGTGGTTCAGGATTGGATGTCATTTTAATAGGGTGATATCCGTATATGAATGATATAGAGAGCCTGCAGGCGATTATTGCTGCATTATTTGAAATTTGAGAATACACACATCTGGCACAATAATGATGCGTAAGTCCTCTATGATGCTAATGAATCCTTATTTGAAAAGTCGTTAGTTTAAGTTATTTGCATTCAAAAATTAATGTGTAGTCAAAGAAACAAAAAATATTTGGGGGACTTTTCTAGATCCGCTGTCGAGCGAAGCTTCCCATTAACGATACTAGCGACACCTGGCGCCCATATTCGGTACATTGGTTTGTATCTTGGGTGATAATATCTCATCCATGGAACTTTGACGTAAAAGACGATTAATCTCATTTCAAATGAGTTCATACAAGAGCGTCATCACGGTATCAGTCCATGGTCGAGAATCAGATGACAAGGTGTGGATTTTCACATAGCCGCGGCATCATCCACAAATGGCGCTACTATAGCGAGAGCTCAAAGCGTAAATAGGCTCAAATTAAAAAAAAAAAAACAAGCGTAATGAGCTAAATTTTAGTGTGTCGCCAAATGATAGCTCCTTTATACTCCTTACAAAAAATCAAGTCAATACCCCAAAACTAAGGGTAGCTCACATACAACATTTTTCCAATTTTCCTATAACCAACCGCACACAAGATTTTTTATAGTCAGAAAATTTCAGGGAAGCCCACAGTCTTCACAGATCGGATATAGTGACCCCCTGAGACAGCACCACAATCCCTAACGTGGACTAAATGGACTCCCGTCCATAATTCAATTGATTCCATACTTGCTTATATTGCTTATTTCTCCAGCTAACATGTTCACTGTATATGAGCGTTCTTCTCCGTTCACGCCTACAAGTCACTTGTGGCTTCTAAACAGGGACAGATTTCCCTAACGAGCAACCCGGGCAACTGCCTGCGGCGGCAGATTTCAAGGGGCGGCATCTTTTTCAAATTTGCTATTAACATTTTATGAAATATGTATTTTGAGTTATATAAAGTTTGGAAACTCACCATCTCGAATGTGGATTTTTTTTATTTAGATCGATAGGAAATCGTTTGTCGGTGATTGTCGGTCAATTAAAAAGATTTGTCGGTCCTTAATTAATTAATTAGGGCCTAACAAAGTTTGACATATGAAATGTAATTAACTGTTAAAAAGGTATTAAAACGGAATGTATCTTGTTTTTTTTTTACTTTTATCGATTCCTCGTCGTTTGTCGGTGTTTGTCGGTCACTTCCGCACGATTGACGGTCCTTGATTACTTAAATAAACGCAAATGAAAATTGCATGAAAAGTGTAAAGTTTGGAAACTCACCATCTCGAATGTGGATTTTTTTTATTTAGATCGATAGGAAATCGTTTGTCGGTGATTGTCGGTCGATTAAAAAGGTTTGTCGGTCCTTAATTATTTAAATAAAAGCATTTTAAAGTGTATGAAAACGACATCATGTAGAAAATTAGCGGATCATTTTATCCGACTTGTTTTTACATTCATTTCATAGATGGCGCTCTTTTAACGGATATAAACTACTGCTTAGATGTCAAAGATTGTTTTGTTTTATATATCAGGATGTTTCATAGGAGCATGTCGTCTGTCGTGTACACAGCTATGTGAAGTTGGCTATCTTACATCGCAAATTTGATTTTTTTTTAAATATAAACAGCCGTTTAAATCCGTTAAAAGAGCGCCATCTATGAAATGAATGTAAAAACAAGTCGGATAAAATGATCAGCTAATTTTCTACATGATGTCGTTTTCATACACTTTAAAATGCTTTTATTTAAATAATTAAGGACCGACAAACCTTTTTAATTGACCGACAATCACCGACAAACGATTTCCTATCGATCTAAATAAAAAAAATCCACATTCGAGATGGTGAGTTTCCAAACTTTATATAACTTGTATTTTGAAAGCTCAAGGAGTTCGTTATTCAATTGCTACAATCCAGGGCTCTAAATCACAACCTTAATCAAAAGTTGAGACTTATCCTGCTTGAATCATTCACTCCGAACGGTCTACTGGCGGCAGGTTATTTGGTTAGAGTAGGAGTAGAAAGCATCTTCGTAACGCACTGGCTTCACTTAAAACAAGGGCAGGGACATACCATATGCTAAAATGTGTAAAAAATGTGTGTGACTTCTATTTCTTTCAAAGTTAACGAGGGACGGAGGGCCGCAATTCGGCTACTGCCCAGAGGCGTAATAGCTGCTAAATCCAGACCTGCTCCTAAATGTATAGATTTTTGAATGCCCGACTTGTTGGTAATGTTGAAGAATACCGGTCAGATAGTGAACGTGTTAAACGAAAATTTCAGCTGTTTTCCTTTTTTTTTTATTTTTCTCAGAACTATATAATTAAGACACATTCGCAGTTCTGGCATCTAGGTGACGGGGGGAAAGGCATGTGGGACACGATTTCGCAGCCCTGAGTTTTTAGTTTTTGTTGAAATAGGAGAAATCAATGCAAAAGCATCTGTAACGGGTGCAGGTTTGAAAAATAATCTGCGTGATAAGTCTCTTTCGAGCTCCCAAAATTTCCAAACGATAAATTGAAATGGGAATAAATGATTTAATGTTGTATGCATTTGCCATTTCATCCGCGTGAAAAAAAAAAACACGTGCCCCCTGTACCTCTCCTGTAAATACGCCATTTTGTTTATCAAGTTTTTTTTTCGTAGTGGAAACTATATGAGCTACCATACACTCTCGGCTTGACCTTTATTATATACCAATCCCAATCCCAATCGTCCGTGCCCCCTTTATAAAGTCTGTAGAGTCTTACGACCCCTGGAAAATTTGTTTGCTTTCGAGAATACTGACAGTTTTAAGTAACAAATTAAAATCACCTGATAATTACGTTTTAGTTTTTTTTTTTGAAATTTTTCAAAACTAACAAACAATGAGCAAGTCGAGCATTTTTTTAATCTTGAAAGAGTAGTCACAATTGAAGGGCTCTCTTGGATAAAAAAAAATCTATAGGGTAACCTTTATTATTCAACTCTATTTTGGCAAATCAATATCTCTCGAAAAACCATAATCAGTTTCTCCGAAAGCTTTAGATGGTTCCTGTGAAACATGTCGCACCTTCTTGTCGATATGTTGTGCAAGTACATTTTACTAGCTCTTCAAATAGAAGTACATACACACATTACTCAGGCTTTCTTTTTTTTCCTCGATTTCTGTTGATAGTAATCTAATCAGGGGCTTGTATTTTTTCACGCTTTACACACAAAATAGGCTTCGAATTCATGTCGTGATCATTTCAACATTCCGATAAGTTTGTGTTTTTTTTTCATGCTGTTACAGTGGTTCCCAACTCGCAAATCACTGCGGACCACTTTGCTGGAACATGAATCGCTACGGATCACCATATTTTTTATAAAATAAAAATAACAGGTGCCACAGTCCAACATTACACTAAGGCCACAGATGTGTTTGTGACATCCAATTTCCAAAATCCTAACGGCTTGTTGTTGAGGTTTTGAGTTCACCAGCACGCTCATTCCGTAGCCTGGTTCAAGTAAGCTTCTGGTGGAAGGGCGCTTTCACGTACCCGATTTCAGCAGGGTATACGTGCTCATGGGTTGGCTACCATGTCCCGTCCATAATATTGCCGTTTCTCAAAACATGGGGATACTTAAGTCTCGGAGACCCAAGTGCCAGGTGACTTAATTTGAAAAATATGGGTGGTCTGGCCTCGATAGTCGAGACCTGTGTGACAATCTTGTTTTGTGGGAGCTAAATTATCATCTTGTGCGAAAAAATATACAAATATGTGACAGATTTGTGCCAACAAAAAGTATCGCATTAACTGCTGGGAATCACACTATTAATTTTGGGTTGGAAATTGAAAGCTTGTTAGTTAGTTATTTTTTGTTAACAATAAAAAAATTTGGCGGTATTTTTGCGGGATTTATTTATTATTTAATAGCAGCATATTGAAATGGCGGGATTTTGAAATGTCGGGATAACGTAAAGCGGGATTTTTTGGAAAAAGCGGGATTATGATCGGGCGGGATTTTGTTTTTCGCGCGCGCGCGATTTTTGAAAGAATACTTACCTTTTGTGACGTGATATTGAAAAGCGGGATTTTGGATTGGCGTGATTTTGATTAGACGGGATTCTAATTGAGCGGGATTTTTAATTGGCGGGATTTTGAAATGGCGGGATATTGAATGTCGGGTTTTTAAAAAACGGGAATATGATGGGCGGGATATCGTATCCAACCCGATTATTTCACTACGGGCTAGCGGGATTTTTAGTTGGCGGAATTTTGAGGTGGCGGGATTTTAAAGTGACGGAATTTAGTAATGTCGGGATAATGTTAAACGGGATTTTATGTAACAAGCGGTGTTATAAACGGGCGGGATTTTATTTTTCGGCATCCATTTTGATGTTAATACTGAAAATAATTTGTGGTGGTATTTTGACGGGACTATTTCATTAGGGGCTAGCTGGATTTTAGTTTTGAGGTAGCGGGATTTTGTAATGGCATAAAATCCCGCCACCAAATGGATTTTAATTTGGCGGTAATTCTATTTCGTAATGGCGAGATAGTGTAAAGCGGGATTTTGTTTTGTCGGGATTATGTAGGTATCCCGTTGCCCACCTGTCAGAACTAAATGGTATGCCGACCTGTGCAATCAGCGGACACATACACTATATGTGGTTGTGGTTTTTCTGTCCTCCAAACAAAAGCGTGAAACGGATGAAGCCATAGTAGGTTTCTGGTTCAATGAAGATTCATAAGGAGCTCAGTGTGACCAGCTCAACTCAATTCCTTGGTGCTTCGAGGCCCAACGTGCCAAGCCATGATGCAACATGGAAGTATGTCTATGCGAGGAGAGAGCCATAACAGCTGCTTGACGGCCCGTAAAGATATCAATGTTTGCAACGAAAATATTGCTATGAAGAATATCCCCCGCACCGACCTCAACGGCGCGGATTTCGGCTTGAAAAATGATAGTTCATGTAACCATTGCAATTAAGAGTATGGTACCTATTGTGGGACTTGTTACGTTTAATTTTTATAAACGTCGGATTGGGAATCATCAATTGAATAAATCTTCCAATAATCAAAATCTGCACGAATTCCTTACGCCTCATAAACCAGCACAGATAACCCTTCAATTGAATTTAGATAGATAGATAGATGTAAACATTTACTACATTCTTATCTTATCTATTCAGCTGACATTCCTGGTTTCATTTATCTGTTTAAAGAAAATAATTACATTCAAAGCGTTCTTGTCAGAATTGTAAGCATCGTAACCACCAAATGTAAACATCTGATCAAATGATTCTCGATATAATATTATTCGGCTTCTTATCATCATCAAAAAGCCATTCGAACCGGAAAAACATGGAATAGACGGTGACAATTAGGCGATGTTCACACTGAATGCGTTGGAGCGTAAATGTGTAAAATGCTAGATAGCACGCTCTGTGGCTCACTTGGTTGAGTCGCACTCTACGATGTTAGTAATCTAGAGGTCCGGAGATCGAGTCTCGGCGTGGTCCAAAATTTCCGTACATTCGCGGATAGGAAATATATAGTGCTTGCAACATTATAATACACTTCGAAATGATATGCAATGTAACGTTGACTCGAAATTGCCTATAAACGGCTGAGTTAACGCACCATGGCCCCACATGGGGCTATACGGTACTGAGAAGAAGATAGCAGCTACCATATAGCATGTCTTTCTGAAGCAGAAAAATTCTTAGAATTATTTGTTTTTGGATAAAGCCTCGTACGATCGACGTTTCTCAAGTTTTTTTTTTATTTAACCAGAAGAGACTTCTGTTCCAATAACCGGATTAATCTGATTTTCTCTGAGAGTTAATTTAGAACTGTACACACAAATTTCCATATTATATAATGTATGTTAAAATTAATGCAAATCCTTAGTACTTACGAAACTGAAGGGGATAGTCGTAATTACACTTTCCATATCAAATCAACGCAACGCATTGCATCGGATGTAATACACATATTCGACAGTGTGAATACCGCCACAATAGAGAGAAAAAAATGAGAAAAAAATATATATTCGTTGTAATTGATTAAATCGATCAGTCATAAAAATTTTCTTAGTGTTTATTTTACTCAGTCAAATAGTTTAGAAGACATGAAACGTTTTAATTTTTTTTATCCTGTAAAAATTTCCATTTTTTCTAGTAAAACCACACATTATGGTAAAATCATTAAAATCGCTTGAACTACATAGTGGATGATATGTTGCGGCTGGATTTTTTTTCTTTTGTATGAAAAAGTTGTGTCTAAAATAGAAATAAGATTTCGGATTTGACTGGAATATGAGAAAAGATTATAATTTTAGTTCGTTGTTTTTAGTTTAGACTAGTTAGGCTCGTGAGCAATTTCTGTGCATAAAAGGACATGCTGACTATCGAGAACGCATAACTGCAAAACGCTTAAGTGTAAAAAACTCATTTCTGCCAATATTTGAAATCCCCATGATTTTTCACATGGTTTTCATATAAAATTGTCTCGATAAGTGCAAAACGCATAAGTGCAAATTTCGCTTAAGTGCAACGAAACTGTATGAAAGGTTATGCATACGCACACGTAAACTGCAACGGATAAGTGCACAGTTACGAATTTCGATGTCGTGCATTCGTTTTGCACTTAATGGATACGATTTTTTCTGAAGGTGCAGTGCACTTAAGAGTGTAAAAATGCGGACCACTGTTAATTTGACAAGCAATAAATTTAAGATAGAAACGCGCAAATACTAGTGGCTTTCGGCTGAATAAGACATGATACATACTATGAGTGGCATATTTACTGACACAAAGACAACCCTAAAATAACTAAATTCAAACGAGTAACAAGGTCGTGCTCTGTGGCCGTGATCGTTCGGCCGCCACTCTGTGATATAGAGACTCATAGAGAAACAAGTTTCCAAACTCCACACGACTCGTCGTAAGTTTATTATTATTATACTACACACGGTAGTCGACAGCGCACCATGCTCCACTAGGAGTTAGGGTAATAAACAGGGAACAAGGATATGGAAGAAAACGTGGTAAATAGTTATTTGCATATGCCTGTTTGAAATGAAAATGGATATATTGTCAAAGTTTAAGCAGTTACTTTTGTTTTTAATTCTTCATTTAATTCATCATTTATCATTGATGATGGCAATTCATTGACTTAATTGGAAATTGAGGCCTTTTCCGCCTAGATTTTGACATTGAATCAATTGCATTCTAATAAAAATTACGTTCTGATTTTTTCAGCTTTGCTTGGTTATTAAACTTAATTATTTATGCCCGTTAATTCATTGTGGCATTTCATATATGTATGTACAAACATCTTGGATAATTTGTAGAATTTAATATTCTCGTGGGGCTAATTAAAATTAAAACGGAATTTTATTGCATTACATTTTTTTTACTAAATCAACAAAACTGAAATATCTTTGGCAGAAAATAGTCTCTTCTTTAATCCTTATACACCGGAACTCTCGAAACTGAAATAAGCCGAAAAAGCGAAGTTTAAAAACATACAATTTCAAAAAAAAATTTATTCCTATGCATTTCGGCTTCCAAAAATGGTGAAGCCGTCATCAACATAATACTTCACCATAGTTGGAAGCCGAAATGCATATGAGTAAAATTGACTGAAATAAACTGGAGATTGTGTGTTTTTAAACTTCGTTTTTCGGCTTATTTCAGTGTTGAAAGTTGCGGTCTATAAGGATTAAAAAAAGACTATTTTCTGTGAACCAAGACGCCAAAGCTTTTCATTAAAAAATTCAAGTGATTAAAAACTTAATACCCCCCTTTCTATGAAATATCTTTCTTTTCCAATCGAACTACTGAACCATCCTCATGGAGAAGTCAAAATTTTACACTGGATATCTGGATATACGCTTAAGGGATTGCTGAATTGATTGTTTCAGGCTAACATTAATAAAATGTCATGATCAACATTTGATGACTCTGGGAGGTATATTTCAAGGCTTACTGATTTATTTCTATCGTAAGGTTTTAATCGGCAAGGGTGAATTTCTCGGCGTCTTACTATGTTTTCTAGACGAAATTATTCCCGATAACTTCTGATTCGGTGCAATATTACTTGTATTATAGGAGAATCTTATATGTGGATCTGTATGATATGGAGTCACATAGTGTATCTTAACAATCCTTGCCTTTGGATACGCAGTTAAATGTTTCGCATTATTTCTACCATTAAAAAAATGGTCTTTGCAGAATGCGTTTCTCTCCAAGCTCAAGCAGTTACACCCGTACGAAGAACATGACTGAAAATTATTGATTTCTTTGAAATGTTCTTTTTCGTTAACCGTAATCTAGCTTTGTTGTTTTTGTCTGTCTTATATTGGGCTACGTATATCCTTTTTTGTTGTTGTTGGTTAGCCTTCTTTGTAAGAATATTTAAATACTCCTGTTGTTGAACTCTACCAATATCTTCCATGCCTAATTTTAACATTGTTCTTTGTACGTCGGAACCATTTTTTATTTATCTTTCCACTCCTAAAACAAAAAATAAATTAATTAAATTAATTAATTAAATTAAAATTAAATTAATTAAAAAAAAAACATTTAGTTTAAATATCTGTTTTCCCTGTTAGAACTGTCCTTTTTCATTTATGTCGCCTCTCCAGGATTTATACTTTGGAATTAAAAGGCGACAAAAAGAAAATATTCCATTGTGTCGATAAATTTACCACTCATAGTAACTAATGTAATTAAGTTAAATTGGGACGCTGGGAGCAATTAAGATATTGGATATGTTTGAAGAGAGCAATCTACTAAACGATTAAGAACTAGTCAGCCTAACACAC
The DNA here is from genome assembly GCA_949715475.1 of Microchrysa polita. Classification (NCBI taxonomy): domain Eukaryota; kingdom Metazoa; phylum Arthropoda; class Insecta; order Diptera; family Stratiomyidae; genus Microchrysa; species Microchrysa polita. The sequence continues at coordinate 30,890,777 of OX454418.1, read as the reverse complement.
ATTAACACACTTTTTACACTCTTAATATCCTTCAATCTTAAAAATTTGTTTTTTTTTCTGAATCTGTCCGAAAACGGATAAGTGAAAAAAAAACTGATAAGTGCAATTTTTCTTACTGCCGGAGACGATTGCACTTATCCGTTCTCGACTGTAATTGAATTTTTGTTTAAAAAAGAATGTTCAGATTTTTCATTTATTGCACATATATAAACTAATAGTCTTGTTGATTTAGTGGTTGGCGTGCGCACCTTCGGTTCACAGGGTCGCGGGTTCGAGTCTCACCGTGAACGAATTCGGACTCACGTCGTCCCTGTCATTTTTTCTTTTATTTATGTATATGAAACTAGAAACTAATTAGTTTAATAATAATTTACTAAAATGTCGAGGAAAAATCGTGGCCGCTGTGGTGCACTATAGTGTTGAACAAATCTCATGACTGGAAGTTTCTATGCACTCAATTTTTTTTTAGTTGCATCGAGAAGTATTTAACATTCACACACAGTATCTACGAAGACATCAAGTATGTAATTACAAGTGTATCTATTTATGTCGCGCCTTCTTATCAATTGTTGTACGTTTCTGTACCAGAGCTCTGAATTGTTGTATATAAAATGTAAGCAAATGCTTTTTCTTCATTTTTTTCGTCGATTACTATTGATAGATAAAGTCAGGGGTAGGGCTTGTTTTATTTCAGTAGTTTTTTTATTCAACACAATCTTTACAAATTCAACACAATAGGCTTCGATCCAAAGTCGTGTCGTGATTGTTTCGACATTCCGATAAGTTCTTTTTTTTTTGTTTTTTTTTTTTCCGACGGCAAGCTTCAATTATACAACATGCACTTGATTTCTAACTAAATATTTCTAGAATTTCTAATATTGTTCATTTTTTTTCTTGTTTTTTTTTCTGAGAAACGCATACATATATTACAACGAGTACACTACAGCATTGCGCACGCCTTATTTCTTTCAATCGTATCGCACCACAAATGCACCAGAAATACATCATTGGGTGGGTCACGTTTTGTTTTCCAAAGCAGTTCGTACGATTTAAAACAAAAATTCGAAACGTATGGCAAAAGTGCTTTATTCTTCGATTTGTATGTATGCCTATACGAAGAAACATCTGCCACTAGTAGATTCAGTTGATGGTCTAGAATAGAAGAACTAGACATGAAACTAGAAGGCTAGAGAATGAAGCTTGTACTCGTAGGTTGTAGCCATGCCTTCTGACTATGTTCTAACTTCTGAGTTCTGTTCAGTGTATGCTGGTCGTGATGATATTTATGCGTTGAGCAATTGAAATTGTCAAGGCACACACATTTTCTTAGTTTTTTTGTTTTTATACGATTTTTAAGAATGTGTCACCACATAAGTTTTACAAAATATGTTTAGTATGTATAGTAGATACCAGATATTTGTAGAAATACATATGACGAAGATACACTCGCAGTCGCGCTTCAAATATGTATGTTTCAAACATATAGCAAAAAGAATGATGATTGGTGTCTTTTCAGATAGTGTGTCAAGAAGTACCTTGATCTCATTTCAGAGTGGCTTGGGAAAGACATAGATATCTAAAGGTGTTTAGACTTGTAATATATGTAGATAACGAAATTTTAGATACATATTTGTAATACAAATAATTTTTGAAAATACATTATTATTTAATCTAATTAAATACTTGGGACTATGTATACCTTAAGGAGTCGTATCGAATTTTTTGGTTGTTTGCCAAAGACTCGTCGACTTACGAGTATTATATGGAAACGAAGTTCTTTGTCAGTTTTGTCGGATGCCGGCAATTAAATCTATGATGCAAACATAATTTTTCATGAAATCAACAGATCTCGTTGATTGGGAAATACATAAATCGGCAAAAAAGTAGAGAATATATGTGAAGTTGAATTGGAATTGAATACAAGTTGAAATAGAATTGAATAGAAATTGAATGAACGTTGGAACTAAAGTTGAACACACTAAATAGACAGAATATGTATTTTAGATAATACAGGGTGGCACACGAAAACCTGAGGACTTAAAAACGTCGTTAAAAATCAGAAATTCATGCTGCACAATTGTTTTGCCACCAAAACACTCAAAACATTTAAGAAAAAATGCATGCCAAGGAATAGTGCCCATTATCAGCGCTTAAACAAATCCCCTTTAATTTTCATTTGGTACCGATGACGATCGTCCAGGGACGATATCAGCGCAGTTATAGCATTCCATTCATTGTAGCGTTTTAGCTTGTAAGATGGACAAGGATACCATCAACAGGTAGGTATACCGTCAGGAGAGCACCTAGCCTTTACGGCCTTTTCTCCCGGTCCTTCGGGCGGTTTGGACCTTCAGCTCTTTACTATTATTGTCAGATGGGGATTTCTGCATCCAGTGAATGCACTCACCTTCAGAAACCCAACCCCGGGGCTGCACACCGTATATCGTGCTCGCCCTATTTATGACTTCCTTCTTGTAAGTTATGGGAGGAGGTCAGGCATGCCAAGAGCTACCCGTACATAACTAGGGAGCTCGGGAACGTTATCGCCTGAATGGTCTTTGTACAGATCAACGCCATGACGTATCAACCATACCCAGGGGCTTCCCTCCGCTGCTCAGGTACGTGGTGACGTAACCCACCAAAGATCTGTGTCCCGCTACCCAGTTTTTTGCTGTGTCACAAGGACCCAGACTCCCCTGCGGGGTGTAATGACAGACTATCGTGTTTATCAGTATGATGCGTTAGTTAAAGCGTAATAATTTTGCAAACAGTTTCTCCATACCTTCAATATTCACCAGAATTTATTGTTTGAAAAAAATTTCGAAGATATGATGGTTTCGACAAAATGAGACAACATGACACACATAAGTGTATCAAGTGTATTTTTCGACGTCTTTTAATTTATGTTGAAACAACTGAATCCAACCACATTGAGATCGGGGGAATTGAAGTTCTGCTTATGCCAGCAGAAGGAAGTAAGTTGCTTCCGAAACGGACGTATACCCTAAAAATAAGAAACCTCCAGTTAAAGAAAAACCTAATCTCATTTCAAAAACAAAAGTAAACCACTTTAAGTACAGTTTGCTCTGAAACGTTCCAATGTCAAATTTACCCGTTATAAGCTACTTTCCTGAATATTTCAATATTGAAGTAAAGGGAAATTTGTTGCTGCGTTGACCAATGAAAACAGTGGATGTTTCAGCCAAACTCAGTTGTATAGGGTCACAGACGCTCTTGGGATGAAACGCAGGGCCGGCCTTAGCATTTTGGTGGCCCTGGGCCAAATCGGCGATAGTGGCCCCTATCAACATTCAAATGAAAATTGATTTTAAAGACAATTTTTTTTACACTTTTCATTTTTAATTACATACTTTTTTTTCGTTGATTTAGATGGCCTGAATTATTATTCTCCAATAATTGTATTCACAATGTTGATATCGTAATAGTACGTTGCTTGACCGACTTGACAAATAGAGTTCCAATATTTTATGCTTGACGTTGACAACGTTCACGCTAAACACTACTTCAAACTCCTTGGGACCAAGGGGTGCATAATGTACTTGTAAAAAAGCTGGCAATTTCTAGTCTCTAATATCGATTTTAAGCCATTTGTTTTTTGGGCTCACCCATCAGGAACTACTTCAGCTTTCGACTTGGTCTTGACAAGAAAGTGTATATTCAAAGATCCGAATGCCATAATTCGATAATTTGATCCAGGTTTTGTTTTTTCTTTGTTGCGTTAGTATACCAATCAGTAGTACTGTGACTTTATCATCAGTAGTACTGTGGGGTTATCATGGTGCCTATTTTGATGTTATAACCTCAGGTTTAGTGTAGGCAGGCTATCTATCCTGCAACTGGATTGTATCATCACCGAAATCAATGCGTTGTTCAGGCTTTTTCTTTTGACACTTCGACGTGTTTATCGGTCTGCCTCTGGCCCTGGGTCATTCAAGTGGAAAATCCGTTGATATCGCCTTCTTCGCGGTGTGTGTGTGGACTTTTACCTGATTAAAATTTTCAGTGAGGTCTTGATCTAATAAAACGTTAAAAAAATCCACTTCAAATTTCCATTGTAAACCCGTTAAAGAGTCATCGTCAGCTTCATTCGAAAATTGTTTTTTAGCTTTGCATCTTCTCATGGTGCTTGCTGCAGGAAAAGTCATTTCTTCGGCCGTGATTTTCAGCTCCTCGTCTAATAGTTTGGCAGCATTCTGGGCCAATTCGAAACCAGTTTCTTTGTAAGATTCCAAGAACGCCAGCACTTCATTTCCCATTAGTTTGACTATTTCATTTTGAATGCGTTTCCCTAAATAATGATCATGGATTTCGTCACTTTTGAATCGCCGGAGATGTTTTTGTAACGTAAGATCGTATTCACCAAGAATTTCTATTAACCCCACACTGAAAAAAAGGCTCTTCATAATATTAATGAATTTCATTCATTAAAAAATATTCATTGTATGTATGCAGAAATCATTGATATTTCATTGAGATTTTCGGCATGGCTATGAAGGGTTTCTTATATTTAACGAAAGAGATTCATTGGTTTCAACTTTCCATATTTCTGGTGAAATATCCATATAATTCGTAAAACAATGTAGTTTTACATGAATTCAATGAAATAAATTTAGATTTAATGAAATTATTTCATATATATGAAATAAATAAAAGCCTCTCATATCTATGAAAATACATTGGACTAATGATATTTCCATCACGTACATATTTCGATTTTTTTATTTCCTGTTCTGAAGTTTCCACCAAAGCGCAATAATTTATCCATATTAATGAATTTTTCGTAACATTAATGAACGCTATTCATAACTCTGACTAATACTTTATGTGTGTCTAGAAACCTTCTTCACGTATAGTCTGGTTGGTGTAGTAGTTAGGGTGTAGGTCTTGAAATCATAGGGTCCCGGGATCGAATCCCATTGTAGCTAGGTAGGTTCAATTTATGATGCTTTATGCTTTATGATGCGTTTATAGGCAAAAGAAATGTGTTCGAAACTTGTACCGGCCTTAATTCAATGCTGAACTCCAGAAGCTTTTTTTTTATATGAAAATAAATGAAAAAAAAACTATGAACCCATCATAGGTAAAGTGAATATTTTTCATTAACCCTTCTGTCGGCACGAAGGTCTGGCCAGACCTTTGGCACTATATTTTGGTGTAAAAAGCATAGAAGATGAAATCGCAGCGACTTCATATTTCATGATATCCTAGAATAATATGTTTGCAAGCATTTTGCAAAAATTTGAAAAAATCGGTTGAAGTTTTGAGTATGTTTTTGATGATTTTGAATTTATAGTGCTTTTTGATACCCAATAGGTCTGGCCAGACCTATAGTTATTCCCCCCATTTTTCTCTTAAAGTAAGAAATGCAAATATTAAATTCTGTTATTTATGATGTAATAATGTCATTTAAACTCAATTTGAACTATAAACGATAAAAATTTCTTAGATTTTTCTATAAAAAGCCGTGAAGTTCGGAAAATGGGTATGCCTAATTTCGTCACATTTTAAAACACCACCTAATCACCTGAGATTTGATCCTAGGAAATTCAACCCAGTTTTATTTCCTTTGTAATAGTAAGGACTAAGTATGAGTGACTTGCTAACGTCTTTCTAAATAGATTTGATCAAAAAAATTACGAAAAATTTAAAATTAAATGATTTTTGCCTTGAAAATTCCCTATTTCTTCCCACTTATTTCCCTAAATCTGCAGACTAATATCGAGGTAAAATCTGCCAACAAAGTGCTTAAAATTTCCCCAAAGATATTGGAATTAGAAAATTCGATCGAAATATCTACTACATAAACACAATGCAAATAGCGAAGCAAAAAATGAAGAAAATAAGGGAGAAACACGTTGGTACTAATACCACTTCAAAATATATCTACTTGAAAACGTTTCCAGTATATCTACAAAAATTATTTTCATGCTTTTATTGTTAAAAAATTGCAGTAAAGAATGGATAGAATGATTTTACCGATAAAAATTTTACTTTTTCTAAAAAATAAAATTTTTTTTCTCAGTAGGTCCAGCCAGACCTATTGGGTATAGAATATGCATATTGTAGTAGGTGCCGACAGAAGGGTTAAATCAATGAAATTTTTCATCACATATTAAAATAATGTAAAATCAATGAACTGAATTCATCGTAACCATGAAAGTATTCTTTGGCTGAAAATGAATGAAAAATTCATTGCATACACGAAAAATTGCATTACTATTATGTAAACATTTGGTTCAGTGAGGAAATTGCCATTATTTGGTTGAAATAGCCGATCAACGCTACCACGGAATGCAAGATTTCGTTGAGCCAAGAATTTCGCAACGAAATTAATTCGTTTAATTTCTCCAGTGCGTTCTTTCTGGATCAATTAATTGCTGGCTTTGTTTATCAATTGAGATTTTCTTCCTCAACAACAAAAGCAAAAAAGGACGTTATTTGATTTTGAGTACACTAACCATAGGCGATTTGCACCCTCCCCATTCGTCAAAATCTTCAGAAAAATGATTTTCATTGGTATTGTACTTACTCTGATACATCTGCGATAAAACTTGAACCTGGCTGCTGAGGATTACTAGACGGAATTATATTTTCTTTCTCTTTAACTACGAAACGCCTTTTTGGTGTGCCTATAAATGCTTCCGCTGTCACCTTCTTTTTAAAGCAACCGATTCTTGATTTAGTCGAACTCATTTTGGTGGAAGCATTTCTATTAAAATTAAAAGCGTTCTTAAAAAATCGACTCATAAATCACAATAAAATCATATCCATATTTCAAAAGGGTGTTGCGCGGAGGCCCCTTGGTACTGACGCCGTTTCCGAGTGGTGGCCCCTGGAAAGTAAAGGTTCTTTAAGAGTGGTGGGCCTTCGAAAGTGGTGGCCCTGGGCGACCGCCCAGTCCGCCCACCTCTGGGGCCGGCCCTGAGAGCAGGGGTGTCCAACATAATTTTGACGCGGGCCACATTTGTGTCAAGGAGAAAAAATTCTTTCATATCTTTTTTTTTCTTGTAACGTCAAGGAAAATAATTTCTGACAATCTGAGAATTCGCCGCAACTTAAATTTTCAATTTTGAATTTCGACCTTTGGTACTACGAGTGCGACTTTGACAAAAGTCACCATGAGGTGAGAGTACTGTTTGGCGTTTATTTTTAACGAAGGTGCGAGCCTTGACTGAACGATTTCATACGAAATATTTCTATTAAGCCAATAATTATAGTTTCCAACCACTTTAGCTAAATGGAGCTCTGCTTTGTACTATTTCCTTCACATTAGCGAACATTTTCAAAAAACAATGATTTTATATCCTATAACCATAAGATGGTATAGGGTATATTCCTATAACCATAAGATGGTATAGGTTCCTTTGAGGTGTTACATAATATTGGCGTAACAAAAAGAATATACCCTATACCAGGGGTGTCAAACTCAAAACCTGGCGCGGGCCAAATAAGACTCTCATCAGGTTTAGGTGGGCCGCAGGAGGAAAATTTCAATTTTTTTTTATGTAATCGTATTACGAAAGTTGATTTCAGAATATTACTTTTAAAATATAGCCGAGAGTCTAGATCACTATACGGCTTCGGGATTATCCATGAGAACTTCTTTTTTTCGAAAATGTACTTCAAGAACATTAAAAATTAAGACAAGAAGTGAAAACGTGAAAATATGATTGATGATCAAGTAACCACAATTACATTTGTTGCCCCAAATTTTGGACAGATGATAAAAAATGTTTAGCACCAGTCACCCTAGGTCGCCCAAAATAACATTGGTAGGCAAAATAGTCAGAATACATTAATTTCTTAATACATGTAATAATAATAATAATTTTTAAAAGAGACAAAAAGTTGTGCACCAATACTGCTTGATAAGTATGGATTTGTCTAAAAATCAGGCACTTGGGCTCTAATTATTATGTTGGAATTTCACATCCAGGTGATTTAGTCACCAATTCCAAGATTTCCGTAGTTTTTAAAACTTTGTCATCTTTCCAAATTCATGTTTGGCAAAGCAAACAATTTTTTTATTAATTGCATTTTGGGGCAGAACAGTTTCACAAAGAGACTTAGTATTGTACTGTACAAAAAAGAAGAGCTGTCTTATAAAATCAAATAACCAGCCTCAAATTGTTGGTAGTAACCTAAAATAATCTTGCATAAGCCACTGAAGAGTTTTAGTAGTTTTTTTGTAGACCTGAGTTCAACTTCTGAATTTGTTCTCCTTACCAATTTCACCATTTTTGTGTTGATACAGATTGTGCTGCTTCGACATGGCCGCGGGCCGCACAGAACTGCGAGGAGGGCCGCATGCGGCCCGCGGGCCACGAGTTTGACACGTCTGCCCTATACCATCTTATGGTTATAGGATATAAAATCATTGTTTTTTGAAAATGTTCGCTAAATATATTATATATATATATAAATTATCTGTCTGTCTGTCCGTGTGTCTGTCTATTCGCACGATAACTCCCGAAATAATAAAGGTAGCTGTTTGAAATTTTGGTCAGATGTTTGTTTTGATAAAATCTTGGACTGTATTGAAAATAAGCCAAATCGGACCAAGGGTTCCCCCACCTCTCATACTCTCCTTGATATTTTAATTCAGCCATAACTTTTGATACAATATCGCCATCGAATTGAAATTTTGATCAATGCCTAATTCGGGCATACTTGAAGTTGATGGAAATTGGAGTAGGTCCAGCTACCCCTACAAAGTTATATTCAGCCATATCTTTTGATAAAATGTCGCCAAGAACTTCAAATTAGTATCAAATGGTAACTGTTGGATGCCTTGTTATGATGTTAAAGATATGCCAGGTCCGTCCCATCTATACCCTCCCTCCCCTACAATACACATGAAAATGAAAATTTTGGGTTTTGCATGTCTTCTAGGTCTGTACATAGGTATACACTCATCGTGCTATTCGCACGATTCGAACTCGGTATCGTTTTTTTACACTACAAATCTGTTAATGATGTCGATGCTCTTATCCAATTATAGGTAAAATTGGCGTACACGCACAATTTAGCCGGATAATATTAAGGTCCAGGAAAAAGTTATGAAACCAATTTTATCGAGCTTATTCAAAAACTTAAAAATATTTTATTTTCCAGTATAACATATAACTCTGTTTTCAGCTTTGTCTATACATAAACTGTTTTTTTCTCCTTATTTCATTAAAAAAAAATTCGAAAAAGAGCCGCCTATCACTTCTTTTCGCCAAGTTACTCCCGGATCGTTAAAGTTGTTAGTCATGCACTACTAATCGAAATACGGCGCTGAAATGTTTGACAAGGCCTGTTTTGCAAGCCTTGAAAATTTGCGTATACGGCACGCCAGTGGTTTACAACGTACTCGTTCGTATAGACATGGCAAGCAAGATTCTTCCGAATAAAACAAAAATCGAAAGGGACTAAAACGAAAGGCATTCGTCAAACCTCGTCCTTTCAGTTGTTAACCCCTTTTTTTTAACATTTTTGACTACGCCCCTGAATTAAGAGATTGTCCTGTAAGAATCTTTTTAATTTTTTATATATAAATTGGAACGTTTGAGACATAAAAATAATTTCAATGCCTTAGAAAATATGTTTTCATACAACAATTCGTCTCATTACATTACCCACTGTCATTTCGGAGAGGGTTTGAACCACTAAACCCTCACTTAGGAACGTGGCTGCTTCTGTAAAGGTATCGACAACTAAATTTTGATTGTTTTTTTTTTATATATTTGTAAACATTTTTAAAATGCGCTCAAAATACGCAACAAAAGCAGGTGCAGCGAATTTGAAGTGCATCTGAAAATATTTTGTCAGTTTGAAATAACTTAATTTACGTTAAACTTTTATTCAACTTCAATTCAACTTTACTAAAGTTTACACCAAGAAGGTGGAATGCAAATACTCTTTACGTGTTGTTTTGCGGGGTTAAACAAAATCTTCAGATACAAATTGCATGTTTTGGTAATAAATCTTCCATGACTAGTTTTTCTTTGAGAAGCTGAAAAAAGCCGAGCCGAATTTGTTGTCATAGTAAGGCAAGAAAGAAGTAATGTATGTAATGTCTTCTATTCGATTTGCGTCTGCCCTGATATTTTGGTTTATTACGAAACAAACGAAACGAACAAATCTTTATTTTTTCTTCAACTTCAATCAAATCAAATCATCTGTTTCGAAAAACTTTCTCTTTTTTTTTTTGCAAATGTGGAGGCATATCCATATAACATGCATCATCTGGTCGGATTGGATCTCTTGCCTCATAAAGGTTCGTATATGGTAACTACGCTTGATGCTGGTAATGGTACACTATAAAACCATATCATCAACCATTCAGATTCAATTGTATCGATAGGAACTCGAAATAAAACAAACCAACCAGCTGCAATAAATGTAATGCCATTGTAATAAGTCAAAGTTCCATCAGTTTTATCGCTGCCAATAGTTAGATACAAGTGCATACAGACAATACTGGTCTGGTACTCGGTATCTTGTTGGCATCTCGCTATATAAAATGATTGAACAAAACAGCTTCATTAACCTCCTAACCAATTCATTCATTAGTCGCTTAATGGAATAGTCTCTCTTCGACATGTCGAAGCCGCCCACCATCCTCCGATTCGACACAGAAAATTTTAGAAAAGATTTACAAAATGAATCGATGATGACGGTTTTTGCGCGGGATGGGTTATTACGTACATATTACGTATACTATGCCTCTATGAGCATCTTTTTGAATAGACACAAGACAACTAGTCTTGTCTTAGAAAAGAAGAGTGCGATTGCTATTACGAAACATCTTGACACTTTTATATTGCAATTAAATTGCATTTTCAACTTCTTGACACGCGGAACATCGAATACCATCATTTCGGATTTTTTGATGTCATATGGTTGAGGCTTCAAGCGAGCTACGCTGTCAAGCAAAATTTAATAGAGCTAAGTACACGATCGCAGAAAATATGTTTATGATTACGAATTGAATTCCAAATATGTTTCATATGTACCAAGACTTCTTTATTGAATGAGACAAGCAAAATGGCAATTCAATCCTCTACAATAGAAAGGTGTGCTCCACACACGACAAAACTTCCGTGCATGGTTCAGTAATTTAGAGAGGACATCGTCACCATCCATGCAACTGTCACCACTTCTTTCACCTTTTAAATTATTCGCAAGAAATTTTACGGGGAAGATGGCTTAAAATAAAGAAGTGCAAGTGAAGCCATTTGCAGACATTTGATCTCTGAAAAATACCATCACCCACATTCCACTTGAAAATTACGCAGAAGTGCATACTGAGGTTATTTAATAATGTTTTCATTATTTTTTTTTATTAAAATAAAAAAGAAAATATTTTATTTTCCAACTCACGCTGTCAATGTTCATGTTACTTGTATTTATTTTAATATTTTTTTTATTCAATTTTCTTTTGTACATGTTTATTGAAATTGCTTTTTCTGTTGTTGAGTTTTTTTTTACATTTTTTACAATGATGATGGATACGGAAACGAAAACTCCTACATCAAATCGCTTTTCGCTTCTTCTTATTCTTCTTCTTTTTACTCACCTCGGTTTGCATAGTATGTATTGAAGCGGTGCAGCGAACAACAGCTGGAGCTGCGAGTAGAAGATCCGCCGCTGCGTGCAATTTAAAACTGGCTCACAAAGTCAGAAACATAATAATGTGCTGATTGAATTACATTACGTCGAAAGATACAAAGATGCACACGTATCTTGCATTGATGGTATTCTCTCTGACAGAATGTATACCGTTATTGTTAATAATGTCATGTTTCAATGAATTGAATATTGTTTTTTTTTATACACCTGATTGATGCGGAGAAAGCTGGGTTAAATATTATGATTTGACCATATTGGGGAAACAATTGTAAATGTGGAGGCGATACAGTGACATTTTGTCTTTAAATGTTTTGAAGAAATTGGACTGAACGGAAGAAAACGCATCTGCCTCGTTAAACTATGCCCACGTGTGATTGATTTTGAAAATGATAATCAATCAATTTGGAGTCGCCAATGAATAGAAACAGTGAGAAGGAAAAAGTCAATACATTCGATATAGTAAATGCATAATAGTAAAATCAAGACTAGGCCAGTCGTCAAGAAACTGCGTCTCGCGAGCCGCACGATTTACAGCAAAGTCCCGTCTATTATAAGGCCGCGTACACATACAGTGCGACGCCGAGCTTTTCCGGGCCGGGCGATGCGATGCGATTTGTTGCGAGTCGACGCGATTTCTTTCTATGGCAAGAAAACCGGATTTTTCAAGGGGATTTCATACGGCGCTGGTTCGTACGATTTGCTGCTGATATGGCTATGATTTCAGATCGACATCGTGACATAGGGCTTCGAGTGTTCTACCATTGATATTTTCAATATACATACAAACGTACGTGTCGGTATATTTATGTAGTGTTGTAGATAATTGTGGGTATTAATGAATGGATTGTCGTAGGTGATAATAATGTAATGTAGTACCATTGGTATTTTCTATATATACATACATATGTATAATCTGACCAAAAACAACAGAGTTGTAAAAGTTACCCCGCCAAAGAAAAATTCATCTGCCGCAAAAAGAATACAATATCACTCCAATCCGCTGCTCATATGTAATTTTGTTTTAGGTGTAAATGCTGGATGTAATTTTGTTTTAGGTGTAAATGCTGGAGAAGTTTAAATGTACAGGACTACTTCCTAAAGTAATTTGGTGGAAGCCGCCAAAATGGCACTAAATAAAATGTTAATGCTCCCACCAAATTACTTTAAGAAGTAGTCCTGTACATTTAAACTTCTCCAGCATTTACACTTAAAACAAAATTATATCCAGCATTTACACTTAAATCAAAATTACATATGAGCAGCGGATTGGAGTGATATGTATTCTTTTTGCGGCAGATGAATTTTTCTTTGGCGGGGTAATTTTTACAACTCTGTTGTTTTTGGTCAGATATCATATATTTTTGCATAGTTAAATAGCCAATTAATATTTTTGTGTTGGGATCCTGATATCCCAGTGTCACAATCTCCTAATATACTTATGTCCCAATGTGCAAATATCACAGTGTCCCAATGGCCTAATGCCCGAATATCCCACTACCCTAGTTTCCCAATGTCTCAGTATCGCAATATCCCAATGTCCCAGTCTCCCAGTGTTCCAGTCTCCCATCTAATGTCCTACTATCCCAATGTCCAATTGTCCTACTGTCCCAATGTCCTAATGTCCCAATTTCCCAATATCCCGGTTCTCCAATGTCCCAAATGTAATGTCCCAGTATCCTAATATGATAATATCCCAATGGCCCAATGTCCTAACGTGCCAGTGTCCCAATGTACAAATATCCCAATATCCCGATGCCCCAATATCCCAATGTCCCAGTGTTCAGTGTCCCAATTTCGCAGTATACCAAATGTTCCAAGGTCCCAATAGCCTAATATCCGAATGTACCACTGTCCCAATATTCCCATGTCCCATTTTCCCCAGTGCATCTAATGTCCCAGTATCCAAATGTCCCAGCGTCACAATGTCCTAATGTCCCAATATCATAATGTCCCAATTTCCCAATGTCCCTATGTCCCAATATCCCAATATCCCAATGTTCCAATGTCCTAATATCGCAGTGCCCCAATGTCCAAATAACACAATATCCCTATGTCCCAATATCCCGATATCTATGTACCAGTGTTCCGATTGTCCTATTGTCCCAAAGTCATAACGTCCCAATGTCCTAGTATCCCAATGCCCAACGTCCCAGTCTCCCATTGTCCTACTGTCCCAATATCCAAATGTTCCCATGTCCCAATATCCTAATCTTCCAATGTTCCAATGTCCTAATATCCTTAGGTCCTAATATCCCGATGTCCCAGTGGCCCATGTCCCCACGTCCCAGTTTCCTCAGTGTGCCTAATATCCTAATGTCCAAATGTAAAAATGTCTCATTGTACCGATTTCTCAATGTTCCAATGTCCTAATGTCCTAATATCGCAGCGCCCCAATGTCACAACATCCCGATGTCTCAGTGGCCCAATGTCCCTCTGTACCAGTGTCCCAATGTACCAATGTCCGATTGTCCTATTGTCCCAAAGTCATAATGTCCCAATGTCCTAATATCCCCCCATGCCCCATGTCCCAGTGTCATAATGTCCCAATATCCCAATGGTCCAATGTCACAATGTTCCAATATCCCAATGTTCCCATGTTCCAATGTCCTAATATCCCGATGTCCCAATGTCCCAATATCCCGATGTTCCAGTGGCCCAATGACCCCACGTCGCAGTTTCCCCAGTGTACCTCTCTCTCTCTCTCTGGTTCCTTTTAACCCCTAGTGGGGCATAGGGCATTGACTACGCCTCTTTTCCACCTCTGCCTATTTGCAGCCATCGCCTTTAGCTGGTCCCACGATTTGCCTATAGATTTTCCCTCTGCCTCTACAGATCTTCTCCATGTATTTTTGGGTCTTCCCACACGACGCCTTGCATCGGTTCCCTGAGGATTCCAATCTAGAGCCTGTTTTGCAATGTTTTGTGGCTCTTTTCGAAGTGTGTGACCTATCCACTGCCACTTCCGCCTTTTGATGTCGATGCCTATCCTATTTTGGCCAGTAATTTGGAGGAGGTCCTCGTTAGAGATTACCTCAGGCCAGCGAATTTGTAGGATGCGTCGAAGGCACTGATTCACGAAAGTTTGTAGTTTGGTTGTTATATCACTGGTCACCTTCCAAGTGGAACACCCATATAAAAGCACGGATTTTACATTGCTTTCGAAGATCCGGAGTTTGGTATTTCTGGAGATGTTTTTGTTTTGCCAGAGAGGAGTCAAACTGAAAAATACTGCTCGGGCTTTATTTATGCGCGACTCTACATCAGCATCAGCCCCACCATCCGCTGCTACTACGCTCCCAAGGTAAGTAAAGTTCTCGACTTTTTCTATCGGCTGTTCGGATATAGAAATGTTTCTTTGCCTTTCTGATGTCAAGCTCAAATATTTGGTCTTAGCGGCATTAATTTTTAAAGCAGCACTACGACTCTCACGATGCAAAGCATCCGTCATTTGAGACAGATGATCTGCTGTGTTTGAAAGAAGGCAAATGTCGTCGGCATAGTCCAGGTGCTGAAGGTGATCAAATAATTTCCACCTGATACCCTTACTTTTATGGTCGCCTAGAGCGTCGCAGATTACGTCGTTGATGGTAATAAGGAACAGTATTGGTGATAAAATACAGCCTTGTCTAACTCCATTATTCACCTCAAAAGGACTAGACAATTCGCCCTTGTGCAAGACGTGACATTGGGCTCCGTTATAGGACTCCTTTATGATGGCAATAAGTTTCTCTGGTATGCCTCTCCTACGTAAGGCTGTCCAGATATAAGCCCGGTCAACGCTGTCAAACGCCTTCTCGAAGTCAATGAACAATAGATGTAACGGGGATCTCCATTCAGCGGATTGTTCAATTATGATTCGGAGGGTGTTGATATGGTCGCTACATGAAAAACCCTCACGAAAACCAGCCTGTTCATTGCTCAAAGTGCGATCGATCGTTTTCTTGATCCGGTCTAAGATTATTTTGGCCATCAGTTTAGAGACTGCAGGGAGGAGACAGATTCCACGCCAATTATTACAATCCTTGAGACTTCCTTTTTTGGGGATTTTAATAATTACGCCCTTTTTCCATTCCTGAGGGAGAGTCTCGGTTGTCCAACACTCTTGGATCAGGGGAAGAAGAATATCCGCTGTAGCGTTGATGTCCGCCTTCAAAAATTCCATCGGGATACCGTCTGCCCCCGGGGCCTTACCCGCTTCCAGTGATTGAAGAGCCTTAGTTATTTCCAGCTTGGATGGTACGCCGGTGTTAATTCTGGCCACTTGCGGAAGACTTACTGCCTCCGGTGGAGATGCGCTTGAAGGGTTAAAGTTGTTATTAAGAACCTCCATGAAGTGCTCTCTCCATCGGCGCAGTTGTTGTTCATCTGTGACTAGCAGAGACCCGTCTTTATCCTTTACAGGATGCTCATTGGTGAAAGATTTGCCAGTCAGTGGCTTTATGAGTTTGTAAAGGGTTCCACTGTCACCACGGTAAGCCGCATCTTCTGCCTCCAAAGCTAACGCGTTGATGTTCTTGCGTTTATCACGTCTAACGCTCCTCTGCACTGTTTTTTGAAGAGAACTGTACTCGGTCCTCAGTTGTTGCTTAACTGAATTATCAGTAGCCGAGTTTATTTGTTCTTTAATTCTCTTCCGTGCAGTTATCAGAGACCATGTATCATCACTGATAAATGGTCTTCTACCTCGCTGCAGTCTGCCCACAAATGTTTCGCCACACGATAGAAAAGCTTCCTTCACAATGGTCCATCTATCATCAATAGAAGAAGCATCTGGTGTTTGTGCATTAGCTACCTCGCGCAATGCGCTAGAAACTGCGCGTATTGTTGATGGTTCTTTAAGCTTTTGCACATTGAATCGTGGCAATACACGCTCGTTTTGTGTGCGACGAATAGCAGCGGTCCGCAAGCGAATTTTTGCGATGACAAGTTGGTGATCGCTGCCTACATCAGCACCACGCTTAGCCCTGACGTCCATGAGACAATTCCTCCATGTTTTGGATATGGCTATATGGTCAATCTGGTTCTCTGTTCGGCCATCTGGAGATATCCAGGTTGCTAAATGGCAAGGTTTGTGTTTGAACAGGGTGCCGCCAATGACAAGCTGACGAGAGTTACAGAACTCTACGAACAACTCACCATTGTCGTTCCTAACACCCAGACCGTGATTGCCCATTAGATGTTCCAATCCAACATTGTCAGACCCAACTTTAGCATTGAGATCCCCCATAATAAGTTTTATGTCACCTCTGGGAGCCTTGTCAAAGGTGTCGCCAAGCAGGTGGTAAAAGGCGTCTTTAGCATGCTGGTCGGCTGACTCAGTTGGGGCGTAGCACTGAATTATAGTAATGTTCCTTACTCTGGACTTGAATCTGGCAGTTATTATTCGGTCGGAAATAGGCCTCCAATCTAAAAGAGATTGGCGAGCTTCCTTGTTCAAAAGGATGCCGACTCCAGCCATTCTGGGTGAGGCTTCAAGTTCACTACCAGAGTAAAGCAGCACAGTTTGGGAACTAGGTGATAAGGTCGTTCCCGATCCGTTCCATCTTGTTTCGCTCAGTCCTAATATCGAAATTCTATATGCGGTCATTTCCCGTTCGACTTCCGTGAGTCTTGTACTACTGCACTCGCCCCACATCGTTCGAACGTTCCAAAAACCAATCGTAGTCCGTTGTTTGTAGCCAAAGGTCGTTGCCGGTAAATCAGTCCGTGGTATCCGAGGCTCGTTCAATGTTTCGAGTGTAGTTTAGTTTCAGGTATGCAAGTTACAAGCCTACACACCCTATCCCTCAAGTCGCCTTCTACGACAAGCCGGGAACGCTGTGGCATAATTCTAACCCCAACACCACAGGGGTCAATTTATATTAAGTTTCGTACATATCCACACAATTTAGCACAAACAACGTCGCGCGCAATTGTGGTGATTTGTACGAAACCCAGGAGAGTTTTATTCTCCCCTGCCCCATTAGTCGCCTTCTACGACACGCCGGAGGAAGCGGAGGCATAATTCTTGACCCATGCCACAGGGCGAAATCCAGTGTACCTAATGTCCCAATATCCGAAAGTCCTAATGTGCTAATGTCCTAATGACCCAAGACCCTATGTCCTAATATCCCAGTGCCCCAATGTCCCAATATCATGATGTCTCAATGTCACAATATCCCGATGTCCGATTGTCCTATTGTCCCAAGGTCTTAATAATGTCCCAATATCCTAATATCCCAGTGGCCCAGTCCCAGTGTCCTAATGTCCAACATCCCAATGTCCCAATATCACAATGCTCCAATGTCCCATTGTCCCAATATCCCGATGTTCCAATGCCCCAATATTCCGATGTCACCACGTCCCAGTTTCCCAAGTGTGCCTAATGTCTTAATGTCCTAATGTCCCAAGACCCTAATGTCCCAATTTCCTAATATCCCACTGCCCCAAGATCCTAGTCTCCCAGTGTCCCAATATGTCCCAATGTCGCAGTGTGTTTTTAAAAATTGTCAATACGATGAGCCGCAAGACGCAATTGTTGGAAATATTTTGTGAACTTTACCTAAGAATTTACCGTTATTCCATCCACTTATCTAAATGGAAGACATTGATCCTTTAGAAGGACCACCAGAGGATCATTCATTACAAATTTCATAAAAATCCCATCACGGAGAGAGACAGTAGAAGCAAGTCTTTCTGCAACTGTAGACTCTAGTCTGAAATTGGGTTACTCGCTTAAGTCTGTGAGGTTGAAAATTGCACCGTTTATTGCATATATCTTACCCGTTATTGTGCCGATCGAAGATTTTTTTTGGAAAGGCACTAGAACAGGATATGTGAAATATTTTGGTAGAAAAAAATTTTTTAGGGATTTTTCGTGGAAGGCTGTAGCCCTGTCAAAGAAAAAAGCAAGTTGTCTCTGGTAATCATAGACTTGTTCGCTTTCGTTTTTTTCCTTTGGCGGGCGATACGCTCTCGCATCTCTTGACGTATTTCGACTTCATTTTTCCTGGACTTTTTATGCAACATATGAAATTTCTTACCAAATTACCATGTTCCACGTCACGCACCAGAATCCATTCGTGTCCACACCCTATTTAAAAAAAAAAACAAATCCGCAACATTTTTCAATTATTGTGTGTTGACCTTTTCGCGTCTATTATTTTTCCAATACCACTTCTGGCATGGTTTATTCACATTGTAATACGCTACTGCTCCATTCTGCCAAACATTTTACAAAATGTAAATGACTGTGAAACGAAACATGAACATTCTAGGATTACATAAAAACTCTTTATTACGTTGGTTGACTAATGCGCCACATATACACCTAACAATTTTGCAGTAGAAATATAGGCACACTGCTTGCCTAGTCATCATAGCTAATACCTACTGCATGCAGTGTGCTGACTTTGTTGTATTCCGTCGAAGAGAAAGGAAATTCTATACACAATGGATTGTAAGCCAAGATGCAAACTCAACTTTTACACAAGTCTAACTTGACAATTTAATTCAACAACATTACTTTACTGTGAGTCAATTCAATACCGACCGACTGTACTGTGCATGCAGTACTGGGGGTTGAGGGACATTGTAATTGCACTGTATGCATCCTTTGCGCAATGGAGATGGCTGGTCATGATGCAACAATATGTCTGAGGAAGTTAATAAGGCGAACGTAAGTCCTGGTTGGAATAAAGACATTTTCAAAATGCATTACGTTCTCTTCTATTTTGGTAAACTTTCGGTTCAATTAGGATGTATTTAGCTTTATCTTTTTTATCGATAATTTATTCTATTTCATATTGTGTCTGCTCGCTGATTAAGCTCACAAAATTGGTCTAGCCACTTTCAATTGGAAGGGTTCAAATATTCATTCAAACAACAAAACATTTCGCGAAATCTCAACAATGCTACATATGTACATATTTCGCGAAACTTGAACGGATGCCAATATGTAATATGCTCCTAAATATTGTAATCCAACTCGGTTGGACGACGGAAATTCAAAACCAAAGAAGTTCGTCGTGAATCTCCAACCAATACGTGGTGCAGACTTTCGCGTGTACAATGTAAAATGTTAATAGACCTTGGTCTGAACAGAAATCATCCACCATCTGCTGTATTGTAGCAGCTACAGTTGCTAAACATATCATTGAGAAAAGTTTTCAAGTGGTATAGGTAGGTAGATAGGTTGATAGTCGGGCCAGGTGCCAAGAGCCAAGATACTACCTCCGCTCTATAATATTGGCATTCTGGTACTCATGGACTCATGGACATAAGCACACAACAAAAGACGACCGTCATCGTTGGTCTCTATAGACCTAGAGCCAGCGACACTTCAAATGTAACTATTTCCTGGCCATTCTGTTACACATTATCGCAAATTTCATGATTGGCGATGCCCCAAAACGGTAGTCTCCCTCCTGGACAGTGGGGCTAAAGGGGTGGCAGACAACTTCAAAGTCGTTAATAGTTGCAAATATTTGCAACTATTTCCTGGCCTTTGACTCATATGCCATTTCATAGAGGACGAGTCCCCGCATATATACTCCAAAAGGCAGACAAATATTGGGGGGCTAACATGGTGGCAGACACGCTCCAAAAATTGAAATTTGTATGAAAAATGGGAAGTGCTTCAACAAAAATAACACTAACTCCATGATGCTAAACCATGTAGGTACAGTAAGAGCCTAAATATTTTCCAGACACTTCCCTCAGCATTTAAGCCAAATTTCACTTCAAAATACCAATTACAACCCGGTTGATTTATCAATCGAAATTTGACTATTTTTCAAGTAAATTCACAGGCAATATAGTACAGCAAATAGTAGCACTTTCTCCTAATATCACACAGATGGCCAACAGCAGCGATTCCTTCTGAATGGGATATCATTGAAAACACCGTGCTGAGCTTATATTTCCAAAGGCAGACAAAACCCTTTAAAAGGACGATCAGCAGACGAGCCCTTAAATGGGGCAAAAAGTGTAATTTTGCTTGAATCAACAATTATCTCTCGTGGCAGCATTTTCCCCTAATATCAGAGGAATGGACCCCAGCAGCGATTCTTTCAGGACGGCGTATCATTTAGAATACCATGCTAAGTAAATATTTCTAAAGGCAGACATAAAGCCTTAAAAGCACGATCAGCAGACGAGCCCTTAAATGGGGCAAAAAGTGTAATTTTGCTTGAAACAACAATTATCTCTCGTGACAGCATTTTCCCCTAAAATCAGAGGAATGGCCCCCAGCAGCGATTTTTTCTGCACGGCATATCATTTGGGACACCATGCTTGGTAAATATTTCAAAAGGCAGACATAAAGCATTAAAAGGACAATCAGCAGACGAGCCCTTAAATGGGGCAAAAAGTGGAATTTTGCGAGAAACAACAATTATCTCTCGTGACAGCATTTCCCCCTAATATTACATGGATGGCCCCCAGCAGCGATTCTTTCTGGACGGCATATCACTTAGGACATCATGCTAAGTAAATATTTCCAAAGGCAGACATAAAGCATTAAAAGGACAATCAGCAGACGAGCCCTTAAATGGGGCAAAAAGTGGAATTTTGCGAGAAACAACAATTATCTCTCGTGACAGCATTTCCCCCTAATATTTCATGGATGCGCCCCAGCAGCGTTTCTTTTTGAACGGTATATCATTAAGGACACCATGCTTAGTCTATATTTTTAAAGGCAGACATAAACCATTAAAATGACGATCAGCAGACGAGCTCTTAAATGAGACAAAAAGTGGAATTTTGCGAGAAATAACAATTATCTCTCGCGGCAGCTTTTCCCCCTAACATCACACGGATGGCCCTCAGCAGCGTTTCTTTTCGAACGGTATATCATTCAGGACAACATGCTTAGTATATATTTCTAAAGACAGACATAAAGCATTAAAAGGACGATCAGCAGACGAGCCCTAAAATGGGGCAAAAAGTGGAATTTTGCGAGAAATAACAATTATCTCTCGCGGCAGCTTTTCCCCCTAATATCACACGGATGGCCCTCAGCAGCGTTTCGTTTTGAAAGGTATATTATTCAGAACACCATACTTAGTATATTTTTCCAAATGCAGACAAAAACTTAAAATAGGTCGATCAGTAGATGTGGTGGCAAAAAAGTGATCATTGTTGTTTCCCGCAAAATCCCACTTTTTGCACTACTTAAGGGCTCGTCTGGTGATCGTCCTTTTAATGGTTTATGTCTGCCTTCGGAAATATTTACTGAGCATGGTGTCCTAAGTGATATGCCGTCCAGAAAGAATCGCTGCTTGGGGCCATCCGTGTGATATTAGGTGGAAAAGCTGCCGCGAGAGATAATTGTTGTTTCTCGCAAAATTCCACTTTTTGCCCCATTTAAGGGCTCGTCTGCTGATTGTCCTTTTAATGCTTTATGTCTGCCTTTGGAAATATTTACTGAGCATGGTGTCCTAAGTGATATGCCGTCCAGAAAGAATCGCTGCTGGGGGCCATCCGTGTGATATTAGGTGGAAAAGCTGCCGCGAGAGATAATTGTTGTTTCTCGCAAAATTCCACTTTTTGCCCCATTTAAGGGCTCGTCTGCTGATTGTCCTTTTAATGGTTTATGTCTGCCTTTTAAAATATAGACTAAGCATGGTGTCCTGAATGATATACCGTTCAAAAAGAAACGCTGCTGAGGGCCATCCGAGTGATATTAGGGGGAAATGCTGTCACGAGAGATAATTGTTGTTTCAAGCAAAATTTCACTTTTTGCCCCATTTAAGGGCTCGTCTGCTGATCGTCCTTTTAATGCTTTATGTCTGCCTTTGGAAATATTTACTTAGCATGGTGTTCTAAATGATATGCCGTCCAGAAAGAATCGCTGCTGGGGGGCCATTCCTCTGATATTAGGGGAAAATGCTGTCACGAGAGATAATTGTTGTTTTAAGCAAAAATACACTTTTTGCCCCATTTTAGGGCTCGTCTGCTGATCGTCCTTTTAAAGGGTTTTGTCTGCCTTTGGAAATATAAGCTCAGCACGGTGTTTTCAATGATATCCCATTCAGAAGGAATCGCTGCTGTTGGCCATCTGTGTGATATTAGGGGAAAGTGCTACTATTTGCTGTACTATATTGCTTGTGAATTCACTTGAAAAATAGTCAAATTTCGATGGATAAATAAACCGGTATGTAATTGGTATTTTGAAGTGAAATTTGGCTTAAATGCCGAGGGAAGTGTCTGGAAAATATTTAGGCTCTTACTGTACCTACATGGTTTAGCATGATGGAGTTAGCGTTATTTTTGTAGAAGCACTTCCCATTTTTCATACAAATTTCAATTATTGGAGCGTGTCTGCCACCATGTTAGCCCCCCAATATTTGTCTGCCTTTTGGAGTATATATGCGGGGACTCGTCCTCTATGATATGGCATATGAATCAAAGCCCAGGAAATAGTTGCAAATATTTGCAACTATTAACGGCTTTGAAGTTGTCTGCCACCCCTTTAGCCCCACTGTCCGGGAGGGAGACTATGGTTTTAGGGCATCGCTAATCATGAAATTTGCGATAATGTATAACAGAATGGCCAGGAAATAGTTGTAAATAATTTCCACTTGGGCTCTTAGACTACTATGACTAAGAGCCAAAACGATACCGAATTCTATCCACCAACTTTGGATCAAAAACTTTAGCAAGAATCTATGAGAAGTACCAGGCTTCAAGCGGACCGGAGAACACTTCTGAATAGAAATGCATACTAGTACGAGTAGGCCTGTTCCGTACCGAGATTTCAGTACCGGGTTTCGGTTTTTTTCAATACCAGGTACCACAAGCGGTTTCCCTGACTCAGGCTTTTTTTCAGTACCGACGGTTTTTTTTAACCATAAGCCAGTTTATTTGAGTACCGGGTTAAAAACCGACTCAGGTTTTTGTTCAGTACCGACGGATTTTTTTTAACCATAAGACGGTTTTTTGAGTACCGGGTTAAAAATCGGTACTAAAAAACCTGAAAAAAACCGGCTCTTGGTTGAAGTGAATCGTTTATTTTAACTCGGTACCAAAAAACCGACTCGTCGGTCGGTTTTTTTAACTCGGTACCAAAAAAACCGGGATATCGGTACTTTAGAATATCGGGTCCGGTACCAAGTGAACACCGGTTTTGTACCGGGATCTCGATTTTTGGAACAGGCCTAAGTACGAGTATCTCGAGTATATATTAAAGCTTCAATATATAGTAAAAGATCAGAAGAGTACATGACCTTCCAAAAAAGTCTCAGTCATACTAGAAAACTTGTTCTTGACTCTTGCTTGAAGAGGAAATGGGCAGACAAACTAGTATGTATAGTGTTTCTAGTTTTTCAATACTAGCTGTTGTAGATTGCATTGTTTGTATGTAGATAGTAGATACATTCACCTAAACGAGATACATTTTTGACATTCAGATTTATCGATTTGGTGTCTTTGGGTATACAACAGAATGTACTCGTTAGATGGCCAAGTCGTGTGGCTCCGTTTATGGAAGCCGGAGACATGGTACAGGTGTGTAGTAGCTTTTAACAACAACTTCCAAACGTGAACCGAGTGTGTCTGTACTGTACATACATATCCATCCACAACAGATGTCCACGGATGTTGATGTTGACGATACAATACCTCTTGTAAGATGTCTAATAAAGATTGTTTTTCTGTTTAATTTAGATTCTTGCGGAAATTGGATAAAAATTAGATTTTTCTATATTTGGTAAGACGTGTGTGTCTGCGGATGTTTTTCTAATGAAAAATACGATGAGATTTGAAATTAATTGTGGTCTTTGCAAAAGAACTTACAAAATGTAAAACTATTACGACCATCCAATAGCCAATAAATATTAATGCCTGACAACTTGTCAGCTTTCGGCAGGCATTCTCGGGAACTATTTCACTATCTTTTTTTATTTTGCATTCAACAATATTCTAAAAATATTTTTACACCGTAGAAAACCGGCGCGCATTTACAAAAACCACCGAAAATTGTTCACAGTGCACTATTAGTAATTTCGTTCGTCAACTTAAAAATAATGTTAAGTCAGAAAAAGTGAATGTTAGGCAGGCAGTAATCAACTGCTTTTTTTTTGTCGTTGTAATATATCCATCGTTACGTATTCTCTTATTTTGGTGAATTGGTGGGCTGAATAGGGGAATTTAAGTTTGTGTTTTTAATACACTGAACCAAATTTTTACAAAATAGTCTTGCAATTTTTTTTTTCAGTCAAAGAATCCTTTCATTGTTTGGTACCAGCAATTCTAGCACTAGCATTTCTAGCATCATTTGGATTATTATCTCTAGCATTATCACTACTAGCATTTCTAGCATTCGCATTACTAGCACTTTGTATTAGATTCAATAGATTTTCATGTAAAACAAGTACATACATACCGCTATACTTTTTGACATTTTTATGTCTTGACTCTGGCACATTCGAAAAGCGTCACGAAAATCATAACGAAAAAGCGTTACGTTTTTGGCATTACAGGGTGCCATTCAAGGTTCAACGGAAGTTGGGCTAGGTGGCACCCTGTGAGTGTTGGGTGCCATTCAAGGTTCAACAGAGGTTGGGCTTGGGTTCAATTACCGTTCAACTTGAGTTCAACTTGGGCTCAACTTGAATTCAACTCGAATTCAACTTGAATTTAACTCGAATTCAACTTTAACTTATGTTCAACTCATGTTCAACTTTCGTTCAACTTTTGTTGAACGACCCAAAAAGTGTTACTTTCAGCTTAGGTTCAACTCACGTTCAACTTTCGTTCAACTTTTTGTTTTTGTTTTTGACATTTTTTGCTAGCATGTAACAAATAAATTTTAAATCACATGGATTACGGCCACAAGCGGTAAGGGTCATTAGAACAATTTAAGAAGAATTGTAATGTTTCATAGATTTTGAATATTCTGTTGGAATTGGATATGGATTCGCAAAATTATACAAATGGAAAACTCAAAACGATTTTTTCAATTTACGAGTACAAGGATATTTGCAAGTCTTCACTACAGTTTTTTGATACGCTACAGTTTTTTGATACGCTACAGTTTTTTGGTTTCAAGGATATTTCGTGATCCGCTACATTTATTGACACAATGAATTCAGCTTCATTCAGTTTATATTTTTTAAATACATACTAGCTGAGAGAGCTCGCGACACAACTTTAAATTTATGAGCGATTTTGACTCCCAACTCCTAACTATACCTATAAATATTCACCTCGCCTAAATTCAACGCCTTCAAATAAACTCTAAAAACACAGATAGTTCAATTTTCAGTGTGATTTATTCGAATGGAATAAAAATCAGCAGAGAGCGATATTATAAACAATGTTTTCGTTTTGTTTTCTAGCGAAAGAAAAAAAAACAAACAACGAACACGGTTCAACACGCGAACAGGCAACATACTGCTGACCGTGCGAAAAACAGGGAAATTCGAGATTAATCCCACAGACTACCAACGATTGGCCTTGCGATTTGTTGATTGTCATTACAAAAGTCAATCGAACGGGGAACTGAGTCCGCTTGAATTGGAATGGAAGATCAGTTGGAATAATCGGAATTTGTGGGATAAGTTTTTCCTCCCCTTTGAATTTTCCCTTGATGATCGTCGCTTGAATCATATTGTTCATCAGTTTCTTGACGGACAACCGCGAACCGTTGCACAATTTCCGATGATTCAGATTCCGTTTATGATCAATCCCACCTTCAGCTGTAAATTATGCGGCGCGGGGCTCCTGGCACATCAAACGAGTTCAAAAACTCAGTCGAATAGTTGGTCGCTTCATCCTCGTCGATCACGGTGTCAACGGATTTTTACGAATTTTTGAAAATTCAGCAGCCGATGGGTCGTTTTGCAATGCAATTTCAACTTCTTGACATGCCGCCACAAAGATGACAATTTCAGGCATGCATTAAGTTCATCAGCAGCAGTAGATTTCGGGATAACGGGAAGCGTTTGACGAAAATCTCCGGAGAGTAATACATATCAGAGCCCCACCAAATCATCTCAAATCACCTCGTAAGTCCTTCATCGTTCGGTCAAACCTCCAAAGCTCGCTTATGCGCCATCGTACATTCATCCCAAATGATGATTTTGCATTCTCGCATCAATTTCGCTGTTCGAACTCTTAGTGATTGTGCACGTTGGATTCTCAACCAAGAGTAGATTCATCTGCAGCTTTAAAGCGGAATGTGCAGTTCGACCGCCTTCCAACAATGTAGCAGCATCGTTCATCAAAAGATTTGGCGCTGGCATTCCCAATTTCGACAGCAGACAGCCTCACATGAGCACGGTCATGTCTTCGATAAGAACTAACGGTTCGTTGCGCATCTCGTTAATTTCAAGATCGAAATTCGAAGTTGTTATGCGAACTCTATGCTAAATGTCTTCAGCAAACTCGTCCTTGTATTTGCTCCACAATGCGGTCTGGATACGCCAATATGAACAGAAGAAGATGAAGGTAAAAGTGTGAGAAAATGCACTGTCCTCATAATTTTGCGCGTGTTTGATAGTTATTCACAGCACAGCAATTATTTATCTCGTTAGCTTCTTCACCCAAAATTGAACGCAAAACGTCTTCTAATACAATGAATTCCACAATTATTCTAAATTATCAAAAGCTTCATAACGAATTTTCCACCTTTGCATCGTCTAAAATCATCAAATCATTTAATAAAATGCAAAACTTTCTTCCTGAATTTTACGAGTTTCCTACTTAGAGTTTTATATTTCTTCCCTCGAAAAGCTATTGTGGAAAAATTGCAAGCAAAAAAAATAATTTTCAAGTTTTCCAATTTTCCGACTTTTCCGGAGGGTTTTCCCAAAATTGTCTTTCGTAAAAACCTTCTCCTGGTAATTGCAAACAACTTAAAAAAAAATTGAACCAAATCGGTCCAGCTGTTCTCAACTGATGAATTACTTTGATTTTTCCAATTTTCCGACATTTCCGGTGGGTTTTTTCCAAAATTTTCTTTCGTAAAAACCTTCCCCTGGCAATTGGAAACAACTGAAAAAAAATACCGGCGTACAGAGGGCTGCGCCCGCATTACGAGGGATTTTTAGAATTTTAATGCATAGTGAATATTTTTTGTACATATTTTTTATAAGCAATAAATAAGTATTGTGCACAACATTAATGAAATGCTTCCTGTAAATCTATTTTTGGATTGGTCTAAAAAAAACGCGTTCCAGAATGAAAGGCTAGCGCCTTTCATTCTGTTCCACCTTTAATTAGACCAATCCAAAAATAGATTTACTATTTACCCAGTTTGTATAAAAGTACTCCAAGGCCTACAGAAATTTTTCGATTTAAGATTTCTGATGTTTCTGATGTTTCTGATGATTGTTTCATCAAGTTAAAAGATATGCATTGAAGAAATGCTTAAGAGAAGAGGCTTGCATTGTGAAAGGCCCTTACTAAATACTTACTTGGCTATATTTCCGGTTTGGGTACAGTTATTCGAATGAAAATTCGTAGACATATTCTCTGTGTAATTTTCTAAAAACCCTTAGCAGAATTTTCATATTTGGAAACCTAACAGGGGCTACACACAAACAAATTGAAATTTTACAAATTTACTGTTATTTACTTTTCTTTTGCAAAAGTCAACAGTCTTAATATGTAACGTATATAAGGCCCTACTGACCAATCTTTGTGCAAAGTTTCATATCGATCCCTATAACAGTTTAGAAAAACGGAGCTCGAAAAGGAAGTTTAACTTTAAACGCCTATAACTTTTTTACCGTTACTCGAAACTGGAAAATTTTAACTGATATGAGGTCTACTCGCTTAGATCTTTGATTTAAATACCCATACGTCAATCTCCGATAAAAACTAAAAAAGTCAAACGTTCGGGACACCCTGTTGTCTTCTTCTTACCAACTTCTAAGGTATATGTGCCAAAGACTGTAACCATTCTACACATTCCCACCAAATTTCATGACAATTGGTTGAGCCGTTCGCGAACAGACGGACAGACAGACGGACAAAATCGATTTCATAAGGGTTTTTTGAAAAAAAAATCGAAAAAACCCTAAAAAATTGAACCAAATCGGCCCAGCCGTTCTCAATTGATGCATTTTTTCAATTTTCCAATTTTCTGACTTTTTGGAGAGTTTTTCCAACATTTTCCTTCGATTTTTCCAATTTTCCGACATTTCCGATGGGTTTTTCCAAAATTTTTCTTGCGTAAAAACCGTCTCCTGATGGTGATGGCAAACAACTGAAAAAAAATTTGAACTAAATCGGCCTAGCCGTTCTCTATTGATGAATTTTTCGATTTTTCCATTTTTCCGACTTTTTCGGAGAGTTTTCCCAACATTTTCTTCCGTAATAACCTTCTCCTGGTAATTGCAAACAACTAAAAAAAATTTCAACCAAATCGGTCCAGCCGTTCTCAATTGATAAATTACCTAGACTTTTCTGGAGGGTTTTTCCAAATTTTTCTTTCGGAAAAACCTTCTCCTGGTAATTGCAAACGACTGAAAAAAAATTTGGAATAAATCGGCCGACTTCACTATCACTTTACCTGTGGTGGTTTCATAATAAGTTTTTTTTTTTTTTTAATAAAGTAATAAAGTAGAATTGAACTTCAATGCATATGATGACAAAAAAGTATCAGTCCATTGTATTTTCATTGATATGACGATAGAAATCACTGATTTAAAGAAAATTTAATCGATAAATTTTAGCGTTATATTTTATTATTTTATGTTACACTGATTTTTGATGTAAAATCAATGATAAAGGAGAAAGTTGACATTTGACCTTACCACCGTGTATGCATCAATTTTCATCGTTCACCTCGTTTTTAATAAATATTTCATTTATCTAATGAATTCATTTCATTAAATTTATGCATATGAAACTACATTCCTTCACGAATTATATGGATATTTTCCCGGAAATATGGAAACTTTTGTCGGATGAATCTTCTTTCATTAACTGAAAGGAACCCTATGATTGCCATGCTGAAAGTCTCAGTGAAAGCATCATAATACCAACGATTTGTACATACATTCAGTGAATATTTCTTGATGATTGGCATTCATTTATATTATGAAGAGAAGTTTTTTCAGTGTACGTTTTCATAGAAAACACATACACAAACTGAGATACATATTTTCATTGTGTCAATTGGTATGACATTTGAAATGGTTTGGTTGTTTCCCTGCGAAATAATGAAAGTAGGCCCAAATCACATATTTTTTGTGACTCTGAACATATTAGCCGCGTTTTTTCGTATCGGCGTAAATCTGACTGATCGCGGTTAACATCCCGGTTAAGACCAAACAGCTGACATCTGACAGTTTTTGAGCATCTTTGACTCACACTCATTGGCTAATTTTGTAGATTTGGTGGATTTTATCACGAAAGATTATTCCTTTGCATAATCTTTTCTCGTGATGAGAAAAACTCTCACATTTGGTTCGAAAAAACAAATTCCCTCATATTTCCCCTATGCGTCCGCCATCTATACTTGGTTCCTCTAAGCTCTATCCCGTGTAGGGTAGTTGCACGCGTGAACTTTACCTGGGTAAGTGTAATTTTTTTTATATGAAGTTCTACCCAAACCTGCACGGGATATAATAAATAAAACGCACCTATTATTAAAGATTAACAAAAATTAATCACGGTGCACGATGCTTGCTTGCAAGTTTCCTGAAAGGTGAAAGTTTTTAAAATGTAAGAGCAATGTTTTGCATCTGCTTCTGAGGTGCTATATATTAAATTACGTATTCTGAGGATAATTATGTGCATTATGTGTACAGGATGTCTCAGGTGAAGCCGAAAAGTGAAGATGCAGCGCATTTAAAAAAATGTAAATAAATAAAATGGAATCACGTATTTTTACAGTTATGTATACGCATCAAAAGAAAATCGAAAAAATGCACGCCTTGTTTTGATTCCTACAATTCTCCCGTCTTTTTGCACTATATCGGCAACAGAATGCTCTATTAATTCCAGCCCAACTCGAAACATAACTGTTTGGGTTATAGGGGATAGATCAAACTCATTGGTTGCATTTTATTGATCGGGCCCAGTGCCAGGATAGAGCAGAACACCAGGAAAAAACGACCTGGAACAATCCGGGAACAAAACAACACTTTTCGTATCTGTCATGATGTCCAACGTGATTGCACATCAGTGGATCTGTCTGGAAAAAGAACAAAGTTGCTTATAGAAAATACCGGTTTTCTAGGAGAGTTGCCGTGTGGAGCAAGGCATATACAAATTTAATTTTCATATAACAACAACGTTGTTTCTCTGCAGGCAGACCCATTACTACAAAAACAACAGGTAGAACTATGTACTGTGCAGACATGCCATTTGAAATTTGACACATTTTTCTGTACTGACCATATGGTTGCTGACAGTTCAAGTCAATTGCACCAGGCCTCTGCAACCAGATTTTTAATTGTTTGTGTATTTTACTTAATTATTCCCAATTAGGTATATAGAGGACTTTTTACCAAGTATGTAAAATTGTCATATCTTGTCACGTCATATCTCCAGATTACTAGCACCGCGGAGCAGTGGCGCAACCATGGGAGGGGCTAAGGGGGCTTAAGTTCAACCTAAACCCAGAAATTGCAAAGTGGAATATGAAGCAATGCATTTCGTTTGATTCCTATAAAAATATGAATTCTTGTTCGTGCAGCATAGGATTTTCACCAGATTCGATGGTCTGTCCAAGTTTCAACATCCCTACCACAATTTTAGAAACTTCTTTGTGTAAAAATGAAGAGGACAAATTCGTAGTTCTCAGGTGAATTTTGCGAAAAAAATGTTTTGAAAATAGATGCTTCGCAAAAAAATCCGTCTACTTCAATAATAATTTTTCCCAACGTGTAAATATTTCACAGCTGACACATGTGTGAATCGTATCGACAATAAAAAAAATTGATTTTGTTTTGGGCTTAAATTCCTACTTGTCTCGTGGCTCAAAGTGATTCAAAATTGAAAATCCAAAATCGGTTGATGATCGTTCAGGAAATTTGAACCGGAAAGCTTAAAGCTCGATGCTTACACGTATTCATTTACGAAGGGAAATTTGAAATGATTGTAAATAAGAGAATTTTGGCTCGAGTATTAATTTCCATTGCAACGGATCGCGAGTGCTCCGAAAATTTGCCTTGGGTTTTCCGCACAATCTGTTTTTTTTTAGGGTGTAAATTCGTCCGATTAGCTTATTTTATACGATTTACCTATAAAATTTCTCTCAATATAGACAGAGCTGCTGCCCGTGGTATCAGATCATTTCGAAGTCTATGAACTAGCTGCTACTTTTTTTTTGTTTTGATGTTGGATGATATCAATTTTTCGTCATAAATCGTTGCATGTCACCTGGGGCAATGGTATTTATGTATATGATGCGCCATTGAAACTCAAGCACGAAAGTTTGCATGCGCCTTCAATTCAACTAGCCATACAGAAGCCCCGATTTTTAATACCGTCGCTGAAGCTGATTATGGGTTTTTTTTTTCTAGAGATCTGGTTGCTTTGATAAAAAGGGTGTTCACTAAAAAAGTTTCCCTAGTTTTACCCAAGAGAACTATTAACCTGTTACTACGCTTTTAAGACTTGAAAAACGATGAGTCAACTTCGAAAAATTCCTAGCGAAAGAATATCAAACAAAACTAAGCTCTGACATAAAACTAACAAATATTCCATATAGCGCCAGACGCTTCATCCCTTAGAACAGTGCACGGACTGAAAAAAGTTGAGAGCCACTGTTCATTGCAAGCACATAATAAGATTTGGCCGTTAACGTTTTTTTTCTACCAATGCTACGAGGAACCTAGAACGTCGAATGCAATACTCAATATTTAAACGAACGCTCAGGGAGCTCGCAGCGGAAAGCTCAAAGCTCACATGTATGAAGGACAAATTGTAAATTATGAAATAGAAAAAGACATTTCCACTAGAGCGCTTATTACTCAAAATTCCGAGGATGGAAATTTAATAAAAAAAAGTTTCAAGCTTTTTCTAATTTATTCCTCCTTTAGATAAAATATGGAAGTACATAGTCTTGAGATAAGTTCTTCCTGCAACAGCTTAGTGCTACGATATCTTCGGTTTGTGGTTTAAGTATGAGCAACTGTGTGTAGGTATATTCTGAAAATGGGCACAAATTGATGTCCGAAATGCGCATGACTAATCGTGCGTTAGGAAAGTCAATTTCGTTTCTTTTTCTCGAGCCAAATTAACAACAAGAGCAAAAAGGAAGTTGTCTTCCTTAGTCCACACATACACGGAATGCAACGAAACTCCAAATATGTGTACATGTGGGGCGGCCTAAAGGCACTTTTTTTTAGCTCACAGCCAATAGACCATTCGTTCATTTAATCATACCGATTGCGCAACACCAATCCAATCCACCTTCTTCCATTGATGCAATTAATTTTCTCAAAACCATTAGTACAACATGCACATCACAATAGTGCCTTGAACCCATATATTCTGTAATAAAAAAACCAAACAAGAATGCTTTGGAAATTTTCAAACGTCCACGCGCGCCTCATATGGGGTGATACGGACCGAACCCATCAATTTCAATGTTGATGATGGATGCAATCTTAATGTCTTACCTGAAACAACAAACTACTCGTACTCTTGTCTATTTGGCGCCCCAGCCTCATACTCCTATAAGAGCTCCTCTAGGCTTCACTAAACCCATAATCATAATTGATCATTTAACGATCATCATCATCTCATACGGAAGGAAAGTTTTTCGCCCATAATAGTATAGTCGAAGAAAGCCTGCGCTATGTATCTTAGCGCAGTTTCAATTTTTAGCTATTCTGCCGGATTGCATAGTCATGTGTCGGATCTACAAGTATCTATCAATTTCAACGCTTTGGACGTGCTGTGAAGCAACTTTTTTTCAGTGTGTCTACTGCCAAGAGTTGAGTCGTGTAATTAACTTATATCCACGATAGTGTCTGTAATGTGTAATTGAAAAAAAAGTGAAGAAAAAATACTTTTCGCCTTATAAACTTTCCAAACTAATCAAGTTTACGCTGCTAGTAGGTATACGAAATATGAATGCAATATTGATTTCTATATCACACGCATCGTATCGGTAGACAAACATTATAAATGAAACATATATGATGTGTATCCTGCACCGTCATATGTGTATCTTACATAGCCGGGAAATCTTTAAGTGATTGTGCAAATTACACCACACACTTCATACCAGTTTGAGATAATAGTCATCTCCGGTGCGCTTACCAACCAACCTATAGGCTAGCCTCGAAACGAGGCCTAGCAAAGCAATTGGATGGTGATGATCAAAGTAATTGCCGTAGGTAATGAAAATTACCTTTTGATCGAAATTGTATCTGAAAGACTGAAACTGATGATTATCAAGAGTATCTTTGATCAGTCAGTAGCAAAATAAATCTATTTCAGTGGAAAAATCGGAGAATGATGATCATTTAGTGGAACTACTTAGTTTTGGGGGATTTTGAAAAATTGATTGAATAGTGATAAATTTGTATCAAGCTGTTTTACTGGGTCGACCGATACAGACACAACTGAGAAAAAAAATTTCTTAATCCCCAAAATCAATCGATTCATGTTCCCCCCAAAAAAAAAACTTTCACGTTCAGTGAAAATGAAATCTGAGACACTAAATCCAAATCCAAACTGCACGAAGGAGGAATAAATTTAAAATGTCGCGGCATTTCGAAATCTCATATTTGAGTTCGACTGGTGTAATTTCCCGTATATAAAATCCAAAAATATGTAATCTGAAAATTATCAGTATTCCGTGATACATTGACATTTCATAAATAGATAAATTTGTTGTGTTGTGTCTTAGGGACCAACGACCTACGATCATTATAAAATATTGTGTGTGGCGATCCGGATCCATAACATGCAGAATATGGAATGAATACCACATAAATAGACAATCCAGTCTTTGCACCATTTATAAACTCGCTATACAGTAAAACACGGATAAGTGCACATCGATAATGCACAATTTTTTCGTGCACTTAAGCGTGTTGTGCACTTATCCGTGCTCCATACAAACTATCTAATTTACGTAGCATAAATGGAACCAAGTGGTAACAACTGATATTGTGTGGCTATACTTTGTAACGCTATAGTCAGGGCCGGCCCTAGGGGTGGGCGAACTGATCAGTCGCCCAGGGCCACCACATCATGGAACCTTTTATTTTCGGGGGGCCACCAGAAAGTGCTCCACTCTCTAGGGGCCTTCACGCAAGAAGATAATCAAAGCATATCCCTGATGCAAAATCAATTGAATCGCTGGGCGATGTTGTCAAATAAAAATGAGGTTGCAAACACGCTGGATGTTTCACATCTTATCGGAGATTTTTAAGTGTCCGAAATCCAAAAACTTCAGTATAAACCTAAGTCTATTCTATAAAAAAATGCCGCGGAATTACCTGGTTCCAAAAATATAAAAATTTGTTTCTATTGAAAAATCAGTATTGCGTATGCGCAAATATTTTCAAAAATTGCTGTTTTAGAATTCTAAAGCTTAGGCTACTACAAGCACTCCGATATGTGTACCGATAATTTGCATAAAATTCTTAAAGAATGAAAGCCGCAGAAATGGAGTTGGAATTTCGTAAAAAAATCGGTCAAGTCGCATCCATCTGACGGATAGTATTTCAAATGTTTGGCGAGGGAAAAGCACTGACACACATTGACGGATTTTTTCACAGCTTTGACGTATTTGCCAAACACATAAGGTGTGTTTTTTTGGTTATCCCGTGTAGGTTTGGGTAACGAAACTCCATATAAAAAAATGCCAGCTGACCCACCTGTCATTTTTTTATATGAAGTTTCGTTACCCAAACCTACACGGGATAACCAAAAAAAACATACCTATAAGCCACATCAGGGAAGTGTGTATGACCACATTTTTGGGATTTATTTTGAAGCGCAAATAGTCCGACAATTAAATTTTTCTTTCAACGAAAGCTCGACAAAATAGATTCTATTAAAAAAAAACAATGGCAAAGCGAAGACTTCCGCGACATCAAAAAGATTGCGAATCACTGATATACCCTGTGTAAAAAACATTCAGGCCAACAAGGTTAAAAAATATTGACAATAAAAAATTGATAAAAAATTAAACCAAAATTTTGGTTGGAAATTGGTAGTTGTCATCATCATTGATTTGGCCCTGGGCCACCAAAATGCTAAGGCCGGCCCTGGCTATAGTTGTCAACAATTAAATTTGGCAGAGCCATGTACAAGCGACTTTGTAAAGCTTTCGAATATTGGCAACAAATATTAACGAATGGGCACTATCAATCTTTTTGAAATGTGATCAATGCACCCATTATCAAACTAACAGCTGATTGCAACAATCCTGTCAAAGGCGCTGGCTTTGAGGGATACATCGAGGGAGGAACATCGAACATAGTTGTGGCGAATCGAGCTTTTTGTAGGCTTTTGGGACGTCAAATTGCGTGTAGCTTAAAATATTTTTTTTTTGTACATTTTCAATAACAATTTATGAATGTCAAAATTATCACTTGGTTGCAGAAATGGGAAAACAACATCACAAAAATTTTATTAGCAAAAAAAAAAAACAAAATTTTCGAACAACCTAACGACTATCTTAGTTGTGTCCTGCAATCTAAAGGAGGAG
Organism: Microchrysa polita; assembly: GCA_949715475.1. Classification (NCBI taxonomy): domain Eukaryota; kingdom Metazoa; phylum Arthropoda; class Insecta; order Diptera; family Stratiomyidae; genus Microchrysa; species Microchrysa polita. Next base: position 30,854,530 of record OX454418.1, on the reverse strand, counting down.
ACTGACTGAGGCTGCTAACATGAACGCTTGAATAACAAAGAGACTGCCACTTTTGCTAAACATTTTTTTATCAAGACAATGTTTGATCTTAGCATTAAGCTGCTCCCAAAACTCTCAGGTTTACTTAAAGCCAAAAATTATCCAGTAGACCTGATTTCCCTTTCTTTTACATTTTCATAAATTGAATCAATAAATATTAGATATCTCGGGATAGGATCGAATAAATTCGTAAGGAGGTTTTCACACTTGTACTTAATCTGGCCAGATTACTAATCTGCAGCGTGGTGAGTTAAAAAATGTATGGAATTTGACAGCTCAAATTAAGTAATTTGCACGGATACGTAATCTGGCCCTAAGTGTGAAAATCTCCTAAAATAGTCTTGTTCGAAACGTCTACGCTAGTAAATTTTTCAAAAACACATGTGCACTTATCCGTCATGAATCGTGTCCAAATGTTGTTAACCCTACAAAAAAATGTCTGCACTTAAGCATGTTGTGCACTTATCCGTGTTGCACTTACCCGTTTTGCAATGTATTAAAAATCGCATTGAATGGATGGTGCATGAAAATTGTGTGCACTTATCCGAGTTTTGCACTTAAGCGGATTGCACTTAACCGTGTTTTACTGTACATATCAAATTGAAATTCATTTTATATGTCACACACATGTCGTTGCGTTTTATCTTTTTCATGACTTCGTGGATGTCGTGTGGTACGATCACCTCTCCTCACAGGTTCTGCAATATTCAAAGTTGCCCGGTTATGCCCATATAATAAAATATTTTATATCGAAGCAAGTTATCTATCACCTATAAGCTGCGCGCTTCTTGCTGCTGCTTAAGACGCTTGGAATCTATTATGCAGATAAATGCTATAAATACTATTCATGAAAAATCTAAATCCAATTTGAGATCTCACAAATTCAAATTCACCTTCGCTACTCTGCAACAAACGAGATTGAAAACCTCCGTATTTGTATCGGATTTATGCAGATTTACTATTATGGTTCAAAAAAACCTAAAGTATCCTATTCCATACCTCTATGGCGTTTAATAGATATGCGATGATAGAGATAGTATCTGGTTCGCAGTGATCTCGGTATCGAAACTAATAAATTCGGTGCAGTCAAACAATATTAATTGTGTTGCAAAATTCAGAAATTCGTGTACGTGGCGTCGTCAGTGCGATGCTAGGCTTGGTTTGGGTTTTATATATGAATGAACTTCTATGGCAGCAGTATGTATATTTCTCAAAAGTATGTCTCACAAACGTACGAGTATATTGGCGTTGCGTATCTTATGTCTTTCGTGAACCTGTAACAAACTAGATCTTTTGCGAAAATTTTATCTATGTATTTCTACACGACAAAATGTACAATAATGTAGGTTGTAGCACTTGCTCGGTTGCTTGCTTGCTGGTGTAATTTGAATGTCACCGACGACTATTCATGTAGACATTTTGTTAGATTTGGAGTCTTGAGTGTTTTATGTGAATAATGTACATTTTGATAAATGACTTTTTGATTAGGGGCACACCGAACATGAAATTTATCTGCGGTTGGTGGTGTAGTCATGGTGTTAGATATTCATACATTCTTGGGAGCATAATTGTAGGTCAAAGGACCGCGAGTTGGGGTATATGTATCTACTGATATGTATGGGTTTTGAAGACATGCATACATGTTGGTTTAAATCTAAAGATTAAGTGGAGTTTATTATGAGCACATTTGCATATTAGGCAATGAGTACAAGACATACATAACTAATATGTGATAAGTATTTAATTAACACTGCTATTTAGAAAAATAAACATTAAAAGTCTGTCACCTACTTCTATTCTCGTTGACATTTAGGTTGGGCATGACGGTTTAAACAGAAGAGCTTCCCAAAGTTGGGGTTGGAATCAGGAAATTTGTTTTTATGACCTTATGAAAGTTACTTATTCAAGTTAAGTCGTCCCTCGTGTAAATTAATTTTGAAAAATCAATTTCATACACACTTCGGAAATTTATCATATTAGAGTAAGGTGACCAGACGTACTGAATTTCCACCTACAGCATCAAGAAGCGTACAGCATTTTCATTTTCACACAATAAAACCTCAGGAGCAATCCAACGAGTTGCTATTTCGAATAGTTTTCCACCACACGAGATCAGAGCTGGCATTCTGTAAGGCGATAATCGACAGGTGACACTTTATTATTTTGGTATATTCTAATGCGGTACTTCCCAACCGATGGGGCGTGACGGTCGGTAACATTTTTGGAATCATGAACAAAATTCCTAAATCGCTGCAACCATACAATAAAATATATAAGCCAGAAATAATGCTTGATAATATACATGTAGTTCCTCCAATGACTTCAATTTTGCTTGTTGACTCACAGCAAGGTATCAAGGTATCCAACGGCTACCATTTGATACTAATTTGAAGTTTTTCGTTACATTCTATCAAAAGATATGGCTGAATATAACTTTGTAGGGGAAGTAGGGGTAGGGGTAGTTGGACCTACTCCACATACCACCAACTCAAAGTATATGTCAGAATGAGACATTGATCAAAATTTCAAGTCGATAGCGATATTCTACCGAAAGTTATGGCCGAATTAAAATATCAAGGAGGGGTAGTTTGTATGGGAGGTAGGGGAACCCGTTGTCCGATTTGGCCCATTTTCAATACCGTCCAAGATTTTAGCAAAACAAACATTTGACCAAAATTTCAAACCGCTAGCTTCATTATTTCGGGAGTTATCGTGCTAACAGACAGACACACGGACAGACTGACAGACAGGCATGGCTTATTCGATTCAGGGACTGACCCTGATCATTTATATATATACTTTGCCATACCTCCGGTGGCTCCTTTGAGGTGTTACTTAATATCGGCGTAACAAAAACAATATACCCTATACCATCTTATGGGTAGTCTGGCTGGTCTAGCGGTTAGTGCGCGCACCTTCGGTGCACAGGCTCATGAGTTCGAATCTCACCGTGTTCCATGGTGTTTTTCGAACTCACGAGCTTGTGACGGACTATGATCTCACTCAGATGTTAAACGAGTACCCATTTATGGGGATAAATAACACTGCTTAGCGTGATGCTGATCTCATTACCTCAACAAAAACCAGATAAGATCTTGGAAATAGGATGTCACTAACACATCCTGCGGCCTTAGTCCAATGCTGGATTGTCGCGCCTGTTATTTATTTTATTTATCTTATGGGTATAGGGTATAATGAGATATTAGTGTAGTCATTAGGTGATTTCAGATTGCAAATTCTCAAAATTTTCGGAGTTTTTCTGTTGTTTTTTTTTTGCTTATAACTCCGAAATTACACATCATATCTGTGAAAATCTGTCCATAAACATGAGAAAAGATGTTTGAGGGCCCAATATTTACATTCATCTTTAAAATGCGTTAAGCGGTGTCGCTACAATTGATAGTCATTTATTAGGTTTTTTTTTGCGATTTTGACCCTGTTTCACAACGAAATTTTGTTCGGATGCTACCAATTCGGGTTGAGCATATCAAAATTCATAAATAACAGGAAAATACAACTTTTGCCACCGAAAATTAAAAACCGTTCCATCTTAAAATTTATGTCATAATATGGAACTATGTTAAAAATGGCAAATTTAAATTATTATCAATTGTAGTCTTCTTCTTCTTCTTCTTTTTGCGGTGCAGAAAGGTGTGAAGTATGAACCGCTGTGTATCGTCGTCGTTTTCGTCCGTATTCTCCAGGGACAAAAACGTGGCAGCTGCAATGGGATTTTCTATAGTGAGCGGGGGGTGAGATTATTGGGTGCAGCTGGGCATTGAAACAAATAGGCCACATCGTGTGGCGTGCCAGCGCAATTTGGGCATATGTTTTGTATATTTGGGTCTATGCGAGATAGATACGAATAGAGGCGTGATCAGAAGCCTGACCGAAGTTGGGCTAAAGTCACTCTGGTGGCTCTCGGGAGCCTAATCTCCTCAGGCGAAATAGGTGGTGGGAGCGCTGAGAGGACTCTGTTCGTACCTAAACTCGCAATAGACCGACTCACTTCGTCAGATGTGAATCATAGCCATGGCAGCCCGGTATGAATCTTCATCGAAACGATCCCTTTTGTAACCCTGGACCTCTCTCTCAAGGTCACGAAGGCCACGTTTGATGTTGCGTGGAGGGGGAATATTGTCCATAAGGTCACGGTTAGGATGATCCTCTCGATAACAACCTACTAAATATTGTTTTGTGAGTAGTCGATTGTGGTCACGTATTGGCATCAAATGTGTCTCCTGATGTAGGTGATCCTGGGCAAACATCAGAAGGCACCCTGTGGCTGTGCGTAGAGCAGAATTTTGGCAGACTTGGATTTTATTCCAGTTTGTGTTAAAAAGACCTTGCGACCAAACTGGCGCCGCAACATCAGACGCCGCTCGACCCACCGCTTTATAAGTGGCTAGCATATTCTCTTTATCTTTGCCCCAGTTGCTGCCAGCCAGTGCTTTATGAATTTTGTTCCTACTGCGCATCTTTTCACATACCGCTTCCGCGTGATGGGCTGATGTCATCATTTTCTCGAAGTGAAGCCCGAGAACTTTTGGATTTGTATTTGGAACTGGTTTGTTGCCAATACGTACCCCAACCGGCCACCGACAATCACCTGACCAGGTGGTAAGGAAGGTCGCAGACGATTTTGACGCTGAGATGGTTAAAAAGGAAGCTTCTAGTCGCGCTAAATATATATTGATATCTACGGGCATGACTTCCCTATCCGCTCTCGTGGTAAGTACAGTGCAGTCATCGGCATATGAGATAACTTCAATGCCTTCCAGAGGTGTTGGGAGACCTTTAATGTAGATGTTAAACAACGTGGGAGAGAGAACCCCACCCTGAGGAACACCTAATTTGATCTTTCTGAGTTTGGAACGACTGCCTCGAAACTCGGCGCAGGATTGCCTTCCAGCTAGATAGTTGGCAAACCATGCATGTTGAGGAGGTTTGCCAGAAGCATGGAGTGATTGACCTTATCAAACGCATTTGATAGGTCAATCGCCACCATGATGGTTCTATGGCATGGTGTACGCTGGTTTAGTCTGTCTCTTACACGTGTAGTGATCGCCTCCAGAGCGGTGGTCGTACTGTGCATGCGTCTGAATCCGTGCTGATGGGGTTCTAGCTTCGCATGTAAAACGAGAGTGGGGTGGATGAGGGCTTCCAGCGTCTTTGCTACATGTGACAGAATCGTAATCGGTCTGTAGGAAGTTCCTTGTTTGGCACTTTTCCCTGGTTTAAGGCATGGGACTATGCGACCTTGTTTCCAGATGTCGGGGATGGCAAGCGTAGACATTGACAAGTTAAAGACTGCCGTGAGATACTCAATGGCAGGAAGGTCAAGATGTTTGAGCATGGCCATTGAAATGCCATCGGGTCCAAGGGCCTTGGAGTTTTGTGCATTCTCAATGACTATTTTAACCTGGTCCGGGGTGTAAATTGGTACGGAGTCAACATTTCGGCTGCGAATCCGTCTTCTAATTTTGCGCTTGAGGCCATCGGACTTGGGATGTTCAATAAATTCCTTGAACTGGCTCGCACACTGAATAGGATTGCTTGTTTCTTTTTTGCTGAAGGATATGGCTATATTGCCCTTATCTTTTGTGGGGTTCGAAAGGGCACGGACAGTTGACCATAACTTACCAGCACCTTCATTAAGGTTACAGTCATTGAGGTGCTCGTTCCAATCGGCCTTCTTGTAGTCTTTAACTTGTCGCTGTATTTGGATATTGAGCTCCCAAATTCTGGCGTCACCAGGGTTAGCGCGCCTAATGTTGTCACGTTCATCGGCTAACCGTGCGGCACTTGTTGGAAAATTTGGACGAACCTTTGGAATGCGACCTGCAAGGATGAACCTTGCCGCAGTTTTGATAATGACGCTCCTAATGTTCCGTTCGGCCTTATGTATATTGGTGGGAGGGGGAAGCGCGAAGAACTTTGATGACGTGAATGTTTTGAAACCTTCCCAATCTGCTTTTTTATGATTGACAAACGTTCGCTTCTCTGAATTGGTCAGGTCAGCTGGTTTGTCAATTCTGACTATGATTGGGAGGTGGTCAGAGGGAAGACCAGTACGTGTTTCCCAGGAGGTCTCACTAATTAGGCTGGCGCTGACAATTGTAATGTCTGGGGAGCTAATACAATTGTTCGCATCACGGGTTGGCGTCGTTTTTATTGAGGGTACAAAAATCTGATGCGACCAGAGATTCGGCGCTGGACTCCCAACATCAACCTCTTTCATACCCCCACTCCTTTTTGTTCTGGGCAAGTCCCTGTACAATATTCAATAAAAAACGCTGTTAAATTGAAATTTGATAAAGGAAAAATATTGACAGCTAGAAAAAAATTATCAAGGCATTAAGAAGATGTTTTATGTTCTTATGTCGTTTTAGGTCGCATCTTTGAACTGCTGACACTTTTGATCATTAACAGCTAGGGCTCAGAATTTTCAACATAATGCGCACCACAAGTGCTAGTCCGTTGGTCGAATCTTTGGACGGCTGTTACTTTTGAACGCCGCGTGTGTGAGCTTTGTGCAAAGCATATAAGCCGAAGAGGTGCGATAGAACCATATTTGAATGACAAGCCTTTGTAAATGTCAGTTGTCTCTATAGAGACTATTCGCTCATCCAACGGTTAAAACTTTTTTCCTTTGCTAAGCATTTTTGTGCAATTATTACAATTACAATTCTTTCAATAAAACGGACATGGCAAAGCCGACTTCGGCTCAAATCATGTTGGGTACTGAAATGATCACCCTAAAACCAACAGAACAAAAGAAGGCCTAGCAAAATTGGTTCTTTCGCACCCTGTACATTTTGAGGCTTGTCTTTGTCCGATTATAGTGTTCCGGCACTGTACATGATACGAGGCATAATAATTATGTGTATACCTGTTGGACAATATGTTGGAAATATATAATGGTAAATTTTTCAATTGATCATGGTCATCCCGGTTGTTCGATCCAAGCCGTTTTAGTAACGAAGTTGTCAACAATTTTCGAATCGATTACAAAACTTAGTTTGAAACTTCCCATCGTAAGGAAGGAGTCCGCAGTTTCTTTGAAAAGGTATCAGGTGGTAGTGGCAGGACAAATTAATGATTGCAACACCGTTATTGCAGCATAGCCCATAGTAAAAAGTGAATAGGAAAGGACCAAACCAAACACCCAAATAAAAAGAAGAAAAGTTTTTTTTTTTAATTTTTTTTATTTCTTGTATAAAAACATTATTAAAACAAATTTATTATCCTTAAATTAAACACAAGTTTTAGGTTTCTTGCTATTAGCTTTTGATACTCCTTCGTCGCCTTTTTCCTCGGCCTTTCGTTTCGGTGCCCGCTTGGTGGCATTTAGTGGCTTGGCCAACGATGCCGACATTCTGGCCAGTTTTTCCTTCATAACTTCATGTAAAGCCCTGGAATCCTGTGAAACTTGACTGGTCCTTGCTTTCGCGGGAGCGGATGAAGCATAATTTTGCGGGATAGTGACAATTTGCTGGATTGGTTTGCGATTCTCCTGTCCTTCGCGATGTGATGTAGGCGGCCTGGATGGCATAGAATGCTTTCGTTGCGGAAAATCGGGTTGACTGATTGGTGTTTGTTTCGGCACACTGATGGATTTGTTGCTCGACGGAGTGGGCCTTGTTGTGATTGAAGGCGGCCTGGATGGCATAGAGTGCTTTCGTTGCGGAATATCGGGTTGACTGATGAGTGTTTGTTTCGGCACACTGATGGGTTTCCTGCTCGACGGAGTGGGCCTTGTTGTGATTGAAGTGTTGGATTTCGGTTTCGGCTGTGATGATTCTTTTCGGATATCGTGGGCAATTTTTGGGTGGCTGATGTTATTCGGCTTTTCATTACAGTTGCTTTGCTTGATGTCCTGTTCAGATTTCCTGCTGCCATTGTTAACCTGATTATTAGTTTCCTTCGAACTGTTCTCAACAAACTTCGGGTTCTTATTCGTACTCGATCTCTGTCCTTTGCTGGCGAGCTTAGCATAGGTCCGCATCACTTCGTCGGATTCGGTGTCAGAGTCATCTCCGAATAAGTCAATGAACTTCTGTTTAAGACTCTTCTTGGATTCACGTATCGGCTGTTCCAGCCTGGACTTATTTGAGTCCTTGTTGGACCTGGAAGACTTAGACGGTTGATCTTTTTGCACGGATTGGCTCGGTTTCGCTTCGTCCGCTCGGTTCCTTTGGCTCGTCTTGCTATAGTTATGATTAGCCGAACAATCGAACTTTCTTCGAGTATTCGGCTCAGATTTCTTCTTGTTTTCCGATTTCTCAATCGGATAATCTTCTCTTCGGCTGTGGATTCGCTCTTTCGTGACGGTCGAGTTTTCTCGAATACAATTTGGACGAACATCATGAACTACCCCTTCGTTTACTTTCAGACGTCCGTATGCGTCACACTCTGAATCTGTGCTTGAACTGGGTGACGCTGCCGACGATGCCACCGAATCAAGTCTCTGCCGCAACTCTCCAATTTCTTCGGGGTTAAAGAAGTTTATTTGTAAATCGTCTTCGGTCCAATCAAAGATGTGATGACTCGACATTTTTGGTAAAATATAATTTGTTTCGCTTCAACAAGATGAAAGTATCAAAGTATAGCTATGAACTGATTTCCTGATTCCCAGGGTCGGAATTTATATTTTAAAAATTTTGTTGTGCAGGTGGACAATAAGGGCGGATAATGGTATATGCAGTATATAACAGGTAAAAATGGGTGCAATTAATGAAATATGCAAATTTGTGTTGTCCTGAGTTTTGCACAAAAGTAATAAACAGGGATTCCTTGTAATTGTCCTTTTTACCTGGGATGAAAACTTAATAGTTAGAATATCTTAGGACGCTTTAGTGTCGGCAATTTTATTTTATTATGGCGCGTTTCTGATGACATCCTGAAATGACGAAATGAATTTTTGCGCACAATTTTTGATTGAATCAAAGGAAAAATTTTGTACACACGAAAAAATCGAAATGTGCAATTTGTATAGGAGCGGTGTGAGCGCACAAACATTGGTCGTGAGCACAATCTGTACACACACAAATGCTCAAATGTAAATGGCGCGGTTTGATATTTTATTTGTCTGCGCAAAAGCACAGATTAGAAGTTTGTACTGTATAGGATACATGCCTTATAAGATATAGCCATAGATGTGGTATTGCCGTATCCAAGTTTATCCTGGCTATTTCTTATATTTGGCTAGCTTAGAAATCTGTCTCATTTCAGTCTATCAAAATAAAACTGTGGACATATCTGGCTTTATTCCGGTCCTCTACAATATCTTTACAGAACATTCGGTATCTGAATAATTTGGTTCAGTGGCGCAACTACGGAAGAGGCTAGTTGCGAAATTGATTATAATTTCGTCGCGTTCTAAAAATGAACTAAAAAACATGAATTGTGTTCAATACATATTCGATTTCCTAGTTTCGATGGTATGTATATCACTTTACGTGTCATTTTTGCTGCTAATCACCAGAATTTTCCGGTTTATTCGTTTTCAGCGTCATCCTGATGGACAAATTGCTTTTCCTGAACTTATCAAGTCGGGGAGTGTTCCATAATTTGCCATTATTTTTACACAAAGGGGCATTTTTCCGCTGATACCGCAAAGCCAAATATTTGTCATCTAATTCACTACAAATTAAGTAACCATAGTGATAGATTACTAAAGGCCGAAATCCGAAACTTTTAGCCGGGATGCATAGAGCTATGTCGAATTTTCGGATATTTTCCACTCTTGAAAATTTTCCAAAGTACCAGGACGTCTTCAAGAGAATGACAGCTCACAATTTTGTAACAAATCCAATAAACGCATATGCCCACTTACATGCATTGTTCGAGCTCCCTCTAAGACAGGACTTCCCAACCGGTGGGGCGTGACGGTTGGCAAAGGGGGGCGTGGGCTCAACTCGAGTGTTTATGTCATGGGTTATATTACAACGGCCATGAGCTGGTAAAATTCTTCAAATCATGAACAAATTTTCTAAATCGCTGCAACCACAACATATTAGCGAGGAGCCTCTGCCCAAAGTCTGTTTGATAATGATCGCTGAAATTATTTTAGGAATATAGACCGAGGGAAAAACCAGGAGTGCACTACCATTAAACTTGAATGAAATTGAAATGGTGCTTCATAAAATACATCTAGTCACTTAAATGACTTAAATTTTGCTTGTAGACGCACCGCTGAGCCAAAAAATTGACCTCGCCAGGGAAAATGAGTTTTCGGTCTAATATAGTAGGGATATATATAAATCTAGCTCTCCGACAATATTTAATTCAGCTGCGGCCGCTACGGCTGCTACGTTTTCTTAACTTCGTATCAGTCGAACTTAAACGTTGCTATGGTGTGATGAATCGCCCGCCCACTGAAGCCTTCTTTTATAGTTTAAGTGTGGAATCAATTCAATATTCAGATGAGCTAAATGTAAGCTTTGGAACTGCTCATAAATTTAAATTGCGAAAATAGAAACCAGATCTGATTAGTCCAAAATCTCTGTGAGATTTTTCCAACGATACAAATGTTCTCTTATTATTTGTCAACTTGGCGAATTCTTAACAAAAGAAAAAGAATGAGCTGAAAGATGCCTTCTTCCGTTTTTGAGCGAAAATTTCGTTGGGGGGCGGCAGATTCGGCTAACCTTCCAAGGGGGGCATATATTGAAAAAGGTTGGGAACCCCTGCTCTAAGATATATGAGTTGCGCCACTGGTTTAATCGATACAATTTTCACGGTTATAAATTCTAACTCTCAGCATTGTACGACTCGGTTGTTCTGTGTAGGCATTGTGAGCTTGAATCGTCTCTGCCTTGAATTTTAAATAATGAAATCTACACATAACGGTAAATATAACTGTAAAATGTTCTTTGAAAAAAATTCTCTCAGCCCCGTCAGATAGGAAAGAAATTCAGACGAAAATAGCTTCAAGTTTGTCATAATATATCATTTTTATGAACGTAACCGTTACGCAGATTTTCAGAGGAGTCTTCGTAATCTCCATACAACGGTTTCATAATTCCGCTACGGAAAGCGTGACATTAGTCTCACTTTCGAAGTTTTAAACAAGCCACTAGCGGCGCTTCAGAGGGGCAACATCTAGAAAAACGGATTTATGGAAAGTCTAGATAACGGTACGGGAAAGTGTGTATGACAAACTCGTATAGATCTTTCAATTTCTGTTCAAAGTGTCGAAAGGATTCCATCAATCCGAGCTCTCCTAACGGGGTCAGATGGTCAAACGGTTTTATGAAAATCTGTATAACAGTGAAATTCACTAAGAATTTATCTATGGTAAAATGGTTGCCTAAAGATTTCCAAAAAAATGTATACAAATTTTCACCTAGTCTCCTGTGGGTTATAGTGCATTGACTCAGCTTTATTATCGACTAAACCCAAATCATCTCGCCCATCGCCGCGTTTACTTCAGCAGTATCAACCTTCTGTCATCACTTCACGGAAACGGCATTACACTTCTAGTATTCTTCTTTCGCAACTGCTTGTGGTGCGTTGAAACAGCCTGTCTCGTGGTTCCTCAATTTTTAGGGTGTACGAAGTTGGCGTTGTCATCACTTTCGATTTCTTATTTTGTCTTGCTAAGTTCATTTTCCCAGGAAAAATGTTCGTCCACTCAGCCAACCAAAAGAAGTTATTGGCAAAAAGCATTTTCCATTTCACTCAATTTATTGGTGTGTCTAGGACAGGACTTGGCCTATTTGATTGCCCATGCAGACTCTGGTGTGCCCAGGAAAAATCGTCGTCTGTTATTCACCGAAAACCTGTACCATGCAGAAATTTTACTAAACGAAAATTTCGTTTTGGCAAATTTGTCCACTTCCCGTTAGATTTTTTAATTATTTGATCGTATAGTTCGTTTGTCCATCGTCAGACCTTGTTTGCCCATGAAAAATTTTCATTTGCCTACATACTCAAAAAAAAAATTATGAACAAAAAACATCTTCTATTTCACTCATGATCTGGTCTGGGCACCCTAAATATGCTTCCTCGATGTGACTTAACCACTTTCATTATGCCCATGGAAGCCCTAAATTACCTACATCAAATTGCCGTTTGCGGACCTCTCAAAAAAGTTTAATGGCAATCAAATTTTCCATACATATACATTTCACTCAATTAGTGGTGTGCCTCATCTGGCCACCCTACACATACTAGCGCAATAAATTTTGACCCTGAGTTCTCTCCGTTGTATAAAAAAGATATGAATAAGAGATTTCCCTGTCATTTACTTAAGTCTCCTTAGTTTGACTGTTTTTCACTACTACAGTAAATTGCTCCTGCTCCTACTAGGGCAATTTCCAGGCTTAAAGACTTACAAACTCCAGTTTCTAGAATTCCATCTGTGTGCTACAATTGCTGGGCTAGAGGCCTTGTCAAATTGATATCTTTTTTTTCTGCATTTGAGGCCCTCAACGAGGCTTCAATAAGGCGCTAAAATGTTTGTGAATGGAGTCCTCTAGACCCTGTTACAATATCGTAATTTCTATCCTACGTCGGCAACAAACGTTTAGGAACGAAATTCTCTTGATTTGCTTTCTCAGCCGTAGCTAAAACGTTCGTAACATGCTTGCCCGGGACGTTTGTGAATGGAGTCCTCGTAATGTCGGTACCATTGTCCAAACTGAAATGTTCGTGATCCTACTTCCTTGTCCGCCCTTAACAAACCAGTCTCCGTAATTTCGCCACACACCGTATTTTCTTAACGCTTTCATTGGCCGCACTTCAGCGGCTGTAAAAGAGGTCGTCCTAATTCTCCTACAGATGTCGGTATTAAAGTGCTTGGAAACGGATGACTCGGCATAAAAAACTTGTGACTCGGGTTTTCATGATCTCACATCACTTAAGGGTTCCTTCGCATATTCACGAGCAATTTCTACAACGCGACTCTAAACGGTAGCCTGATTGACTGGCCTGTAATCCTCTACATTGGCAGATTACACGAAAAGGTTATCATAGGATATTTACCGTTACTCTTCAAAAAAAAATTAGGATGAACGCTACACTTTTGCAAGCTCTATTGCACGATTGCAGCTAACGGCGCTACTGAGGAGCAAACACTTGCACAAAACTATTTCCGAAAATCTTGGTAACACTGAAAAGTGGTGTATCACAAACTTGCAGAAAGTGATGAAAGGCTTTCAATTCGCGCTCTCCTAATAGTATCAAGAGGCCAAACGGGATGGCTTTTTTACTAGGTTTTGTAAAAATCTCCTTAATGTGGGTCTTAATTTTTGAAAACCTGTTCATTGGAAAGTTTGACCGTACGAATCTCCCTTAAAGAAACAGGCATCGTTGCGGACTTTTTTGAATTTATTGGAAGTCATTGCAGCTACAATTGAAACATAGTTGACCTTTCAGTAAATGTTACCGTTATATAAATATTAACTAATATTTATTTAAATGTCTTCTGTTGAATGTTTGAGCTCTAGTATAGTTCGCTTCCACGTGACACTCACTACCACTGCTTCGTGTCTGTTTTTTGCGACCCATGATTTATATGTGTACATGACGGTCCCCGCCCCAGTACGATCATGAGTCACATGTTACTCATGAATACTATGTGTACATGAAGTTCCTCCTCACTCACGTTCATGAATCATGTGCCGTCCCCGTTTAAGTTTAGGAGCTGAATGTGTTTATAGCGTTTATCCATATTCACGCCTATGAGTCACATGTGACTCACGAAAAAATGGAAAACAAACGATTTTCAGAATGGAAATTGTAATTGATAATATTCAGGGGAAAAGGGTCAGAGAGTGAACGTGTTAAGAACCTTTTATAAAATACAGTATAACCTTGATAAATTTACCACTCGGTATCATGAATAACTCTTATACCTATTAACCATCTTCTTTCTCACTCATGCACTTTTAAGATATTTAGGATCGCCCGCATCGATGGGTACTTTTGCATGTAGTTTTAGGGGCCAGAGTTGCGATACAAATTTTTCATAAACTACTTTTCCAGAAAGTGTACCGTTATAGATGAATTTCTGAAAATTTCTTTGTTTACGCGTTTGACCTAGCGTATACGCATCTTTAAGACGACTTTTGTGCATTTTGTGTTTTTGGTCATTGGGTATAATTTTTATGAGCCTTGAAGTGACTCATAAAATTCATGCAAAAAAGACTGTTGTACGATTTAAGTCCTTGCGGCTCCCTAATGGGCGTATGGATCGTTAATAAATGCTGATGTTTCGTTAAAAGCTGTATGAGCTACAAATTCATCCTACGCTACTTTTTAATAATGTCACCGTTATACATTGAGCTTCAATGAAACCGGGCCACACGGTAAGCGCGAACTCTAATCAAAACAGGTTAACGGTACTTCAGATAAAAATCATAGTCATTTGAATTGCCATTAAATGCACTTTCTGTATATATAATTTCATAGTTGTAAGTTTCATACTTTTTGAGAAAATTGAATTTGAGTTCGAAAGTGGCAAGTGGCCCGATTTTTGTGAAGCCGAGTGTAGATTACTACCGAACAAAAACTATTTGCTTAAAACTTCCATTCCACATAGGTCCCCTTGAAAGGCATGTATCAACGAGGAGCTGGGGAGATATACGATACCGTTATAGAGATATTCTTGAATATTCCGAAAAATAACGTTTTTTTGAAGGTTTGATCTAACTTGACCCCTATCGCGGGTAATTTGTTCTTGCAGATGTGTGACCCTCTCATTGCAAACGGTATACGTGCAGAAAATTTTTGGAGAGTGTTTAGAAAGCCGAAATGAAGGAAGGCTCATTAAAAAATCAGCATTTCCTTAGCTTTTCTAAAGTGTTTCTCACCAATGAATGAAATGTTCGTTAAATTTGATCTGAAGAAGTTCTTCCGGGAATTTTTCTGTAAGACTTAGACGCTTAAACGAACGTCTACATTTTTTCGGCGTAGGCATTTCCATAGTTATGATTTTCTGTTTTGCATAGATTAAATTATAGTCTGCACTGTGTAAAATTTTGGAGTGAAACCGAATTAATTTCCGTATACATATAAGTCCATAAATTTTTCGTATAAAAATAATAAGTCTCATGGATATTAAATTCTATTCCACCTCATATTAATCTTATACCAGTGATGTATAGAAACATTTTATTTTCTGACTGTATAGGAGCTATATGTGCGTAAATAGAAATATTTAATTCTTTTATATATGAAGTTTATACTGTGTCCATATAAAAATCTATCATTTACGATGTATAAATTCTATTCGTATAAAAGTGCAATGTACTATCGAACTATATATAGTTTATATACTAGGACGTATTAAGTTTAATACGTTTTTGGATATTAATCGCATACCTAGCGATGGTAAATGGAGTCGGCGATTTAATACAAACCTGAAATATTTGACTAAAAATGCATTTTTTAATTTGTTTGTTAATTTTGGAATTATTTTATTTATTACATAGATGTCTACAAATGATCTTTATAGAAAGTTTTATATTTTTTTAGTACTCGTTTAACATCTGAGTGGAATCATGTTGGTATTAGGTACTTGGTACTTGCAAAATATGAGAAGTCGATCTATAGCTTGCTCGTCAATTTGCCTCGATCGTTTTGATCGTCCTGTTGGCGATGGAGGGAGAAGTCGAAGAAGACGAATGACCAATATTGTGGCTACGCCCCAGTCTACAACAATGAAAATAGTTACTTTTTTTAAATGATGAAAGCCATGTCTAAATTAATTGTAAACTTACCAGAATTAACATCAGCCTCGTAACAATGACATTAGGTTCGGCATCTTTTCAACTAAGTAAGAACATTACTATTGCCACGCAAACGTCTTCCCGATTGTAAAACAAAGAATGACCACATTATTGACATTGGAATCTCAGCTTGCACGCAGTAACAGGATATTATGAGAAGAATTTGGTCTGATTCTAAAATCAATACACTAGCCCTATATATATTATACTATGACTGTTTAAATGGCACCTGGGTTGTGTGAAATTCGACTGCATAATGTGTTCATTTGGCATAGACGCATATTTTAATTCTCAAGGTGTATTTAAATTAATACAAAAGACAAATAAAATTCACCTTTATAAAATATGTCGGTATGAAAGGGATAGAGTTAAGGTTTAGAATTCATTTTTTATACTTTATTCTTATAAATTTAATACAGACTAGCGCTGTAAATTATAAATTAATTCTGCTTAGGTATAAATTTTATATTAGTCCAGGTTTTAAATAATTCTATTCATTGAGATTAGTTAGCTTTTATAGAAGAAATTGTATACGAGCATTTAATAGAATTATTCGTATAAAAAATTATCCGAATATTTTGCACAGTGTGCTGTCTGCATACGAGAGAGATTAGCTCGTCAGTCCAATTTTCAAGGATTCACGGACTTTCTTAATCTGAAAATGCTAATTTGACCTGTTTTAACTCATTTCGAAGGAGCTTCTGTCCACCAACTCCACTTTTAGATGATACATATCATTCTATACTGCGCCCTAGTTTGCTTAAACATCTTCCGGTGTTGCTTAAATTCCTGAAATATGTCTGACTTGGAAAACCTAACTGTTGATTTTGACATTTTCTGCTAATTTTTTGTTAATTATTTAAATTGTTTGAAATTGTCTAATCGAGTCCTGTCGATACTCAATTTACAATTTAAACGACCACTGGAGATGCCCATTTTGATTGAAAATCCGACCACACCGACCGCTAATATTGACCAACCTTAAACCAATTTTCGAATGATATTTATGAATCCCAAAATGTTTTCATTTACAGAACTCGTTAAACCACACACATAAATGATGCCAAAATGTAAAATAACCTAAAAGTGAATGAACAACCCCCAAAATAAAGAGTGAGTGCCAGTGCAATTCTTTTATAATGTGCCAGATAATCAGTGTATAAAAAAAAATAAAGTTAACCACAACCACAAAAAAATGGAATCAGTGAGTGCAATGAAAATGACAACAGTCGAAAACGGCCATTCGACCACCACAACAACAACAACCACCACCACGACGGAAGTCATCATAACCAAGCAACAATCCAACACACTCAAAAACAACATGGATCAAAAGGACGATGCTCCGCGTAAGCGTACCTCCATTTCAATTGTACCACATCGTCCGGAAAGTATGATATCCACTTCGTCCTCGTCTCGTTCTCCATCACCTGCCACGGATAAGTTTCGCAATTCGGCCGATATAACCAATTTGAAATCGTCGAATCGCAGTCATCACAATAACAACAATATCATCAACAACAATGACAATGGTCGAAATGTGACTGGTGCGGGAGGTGACCGCAACAACAAATCCACCACCAAAAAGGCTTCTTCGAATCTAATCAACAAACATCACGAACGGCTCGATAAGGACGTGGAAAACGATGTGAACGATTTGAAGAATAAGAATGTCAGCAACAGAAATTCGGTTGCTAGTGTGAACAGTTCGTCGGGAACATCGTCGAATGGTAGTCGTAGTCCTGACTATCAGAATGACGACGATGATGATGACGTGGTGAATGGAGTTTATCGGGCGGGTCCTGATAATGATGACGGTGAGGAGGACGATTTGAAGAATGGCAATAATATGGGAGCAAGAGACGAACAGGAGGAGATGGGAGAGGATGACGATTTGAAGAAGAAACGTCTCTCGAGTTCATCGTCAGGCGATGATTACTACTTACGAGAGAAATTCCAAAATATTGTTAATGAATCGCTGGTGGAGCGAAAAGTGGTGGAGGCGAGTGCCACGACGAATGATGATGACGATGATGTGGTGGATGCCAATAATAAACGCAATAGTGCCATGAGTAATAACGGATCGATACAGCAGGATGCTATACTGAGTCCACACGAGGGACCCATGGGAAGACGTTATGCTGAAATTGTGCAGTTTAAGAATACGAAATGGTATGTTTGATGAATTTATTTGTTGGTATACAATTTTATTGCATTTCAAACGGTTTTAGTTTACACTCCGCAATGACTCTAGTTTCTTTAGTGAAATCGCAACGTTTGCAAATTTTTGGGTGATAGTCACTTCCTCTGCTTCGTGTCTGGTATAGTATTTCCCAATTGAAAACATCCTTATCCCAAATGAAAAAATCCGTATCCCAAATGAAAAAATCCGTATCCCAAAAGAAAAAATCCTTATCCCAAATGAAAAATCCTTGTGTGCGAATTAAAATAAAATGAATTTGGAGGTGTTTTAAGTTGTTTCTCGCATCAAATTATGAGGTGTGGTTGATGTTATTGAGGATACGAATAGCATCGGCTTCGTGGGGTTGGCTAATGCAATTGCCGTGGTTGGACATCTATGAAATTTTCTACTCGTACGTAAAGTTCCTTGTGTGTGGTTGGCTCTTGATCTTCATCACATACGCATACCGATCGTCATGAAATTTTGTGGAGATGCGTAGAATGGTAACAGTCTTTGGCACGAAATACTCAAAAGTTAGGTTAGGGCAAAAATAACAGGGTGTCCCGGAGATTTGAAAATTTGTACTCGCGAACGGCTCAACCGTCATGAAATTTGCTAGGAATGTGTAGAATGATCTTTGGCACGAAATGCTTAGAAGTTGGTAGGGCAAAGATAACAGGGTGCCCCGAAGATTTGAAGTCGAAGTCGACTTTTTTAGTTTTTAATTAAATCAAAATTTTTATTTGTACGTTAGTTGCCCAGGTCTGCAGATTTGAAAATTATGATGAGTCTTTTGAGAAAATTACATAAGAAGAGGCCAGAAAATTTTAATTCGAATAACTTAATAAATATATACCAGAGAATGAACATGGAATTTGGTTTAAATACATAGAATGGTAATAGTAACACCTATGAAGTTCGTAGTACCAAATTAACAGCTTCAAAAGTCTACTTTTTCAAAACGTATAAGAATGCTTTGTGTGGGAAAATATAAGTTCTTTTTTCTTGATTCGGGAAACGGGAATGGATTTACATCTAATAAATTAAGTTAATGTGTGCAGCCATGACACGCTCTGTGACTCACTTGGCTGAGTCGCACTCTACGAACCTAGTAATCTAGAGGTCCAGAGATCGAATCTCGGCGTTGTCCAAACATTTCCGTACATGTGCGCATAGGAAATATACAATAGTGCTTGCAACATTATACAGGGTGTCCTGAAACTGCCGCATAAAAGCACCGGATTGTGATTCCTCGTGTGATTTCCAGCAAAAAAGTTATATGGAACATACCCCCAATTCTAAACCCTTTAGCTGCCACAGGCGTTTGAAGATTTTTGAAAAAATAATTTTCTGCCCGATTTAAATCTAAATATCTCCAAAACTACCTTGCTAGAATTACGATTATTAAATTATTATTAAATTAAATAATAAAACTAATCACACTAAAATCTTATAAGAGGTTTGGTTTTTACATAGCTTCAAAGTCAATTTTTTGTGATTTGACCCAAAAACAATCAATTTTTCCATCTCAATTTTCTTCAACTTCTGCCAAGGTGAGCTGCTTGTACGATTCTTTTAAAAATTGGCGGATAGTCTTACGATCATATCTTTCTTTCATCATTTTATTCTAACTCCATTATTTCTAACAGTTTTGATACGTTAAGTGTAGAAAACTAGTGTTAATTTTAGCGTCCATTTGTTAGAAATAATGGAGTTAGAATTATTTTTTCAAAAATCTTCAAACGCCTTTGTATGTTCCGTATAACTTTTTTGCTGGAATTTACACGAGGAATCACAATCCGGTGCGTTTATGCGGCAGTTTCCGGACACCCTGTATAATGTTGCAAGCACTATTGTATATTTCCTTTGACTCCTCATAATTTTCAAATCTGCAGACCTGGGCTACACACGTACAAAATCCAATTTTGATTTAATTAAAAACTAAAAAAGTCGACTTCGACTTCAAATCTTCGGGGCACCCTGTTATCTTTGCCCTACCAACTCCTAAGCATTTCGTGCCAAAGACTGTTACCATTCTAGACATTCCTAGCAAATTTCATGACGGTTGAGCCGTTCGCGAGTGCAAATTTTCAAATCTCCGGGACACCCTGTTATTTTTGCTCTAACCTAACTTTTGAGTATTTCGTGCCAAAGACTGTTACCATTCTACGCGTCTCCACAAAATTTGATGACGATCGGTATGCGTATGTGATGAAGATCAAAAGCCAACCACACACAAGGAACTTTACGTACGAGTAGAAAATTTTATAAATGTCCAACCACGGCAATTGCATTAGCCAACCCCACGAAGCCGATGCTATTCGTATCCTCAAAACATCAACCACACCTCATAATTTGATGCGAGAAACAACTTAAAACACCTCTAAATTCATTATACCCTTCGCTCATAGAGTGAAAGGGTATATTAACTTTGTCATGAAGTTTGTAACGCATTGAAGGAAGCATCTCCGACCATATAAAATATGTATATATATGATCAGCGTGACGAGCTGAGTCGATTGGACGATGTCCGTCTGTCCGTCTGTCCGTCTGTCCGTCTGTCCGTCTGTCTGTCTGTTGCGACGCGTTTTGCTCGGCCAGTTTAAAAGCTATGGTGCTGAAACTTTGCACACATGCTTCTTTTTGTTGCAGGCAGTTTGTATGTTTGAATCGCTGAAATCCGACAAGGGGGTCGTGGGGCTGCCATACAAACCAACTCCCCAAAATTAGGTTCTTCTTAGAAAAACTTTTTTATTTATGCATAAATTTCAATAAAATTTCACACAAATGTGTTTTCATTGCTGACACACAATATATGTAAAAATCGACCAAATCGGACAATGGGGTCGTGGGGCTGCCATACAAACCTAGACCCCCAAATTAGGTTCTTCTAAGAAAAACTTTTTTATTTTCTCATCGATTTCAATCAAATTTCGCACAAATGTGTTTCAAATTATATCACAAAACATATGTAAAAATTGACCAAATCAGACCATGGGGTCATGGGGCTGTCATACAAACCTAGCTCCCCAAATTAAGTTCTTCTAAGAAATTTTTTGTTATTTATACACCAATTTCAACAAACCTTCACACAAATGTGTTTCTATTGATGACACAAAACATATGTATGAATAGATGGAGTCGGACCATGTTGCCATGGGGCTACCATACAAACCTAGCCCCCCAAATCAAATTTTTCAAAGAAAAAACGTTTTTATTTGCACACCAATTTCAATCAAACCTCAGAAAATTCTATTTCTATTGACGCCACATAACAAACGTGGAAATAAATGAAATCGGACTATGGGGTCGTGGGGCTGGCATATAAACCCAACCCCAAAATTAGGTTCTTCGAAGAAAAACTTTTTTTATGTATCCACCATTTTCAACCAAATCTCATAGAAATGTGTTTTAATTGATGCCACAAACATACGTAAAAATTTATGGAAAGGCCATGCGTTCGTAGGGCTGCCGTACAACCCCCCCCCCCTTTTTGGTTCTTCTAAGAAACCCACATCCCCCGCTTCTCCCATTAAATCTTCGCCACGGCACTTATGTGAAAATTCAAGGAAAAGCATGGAAGCGGGGAGGACTAAACACAAGTCATAGATACGCCCCAAAAAACTTTTAGCCCGAGGGGAGCGAAGGGTATCCAAATTTCGGCCGCGCCCGAAATTAGCCTCGGTCTCGTTTTATATTAATTCGCACACAAGGATTTTTCATTTGGGATAAGGATTTTTTCTTTTGGGATACGGATTTTTTCATTTGGGATACGGATTTTTTCATTTGGGATACGGGTTTTTTCATTTGGGATAAGGATTTTTTCATTTGGGATATGGATTTTTTCATTTGGGATATGGATTTTTTCATTTGGGATACGGATTTTTTCATTTGGGATAAGGATGTTTTCAATTGGGAAATACTATATTTATCATTTCGATTGTTTTATTTTCTCCATAATAATTAATTTAATTAATTTAAGCTATATTACCGGAAAAATTATGACCGAGTTCAATCTACCTTATAGGAAATCCTTTGGTCGATCTGTACCACCACATTAGCTTTCTGAAAATTTGTTGTCTTACGAGTCACATGTGTCTCATATAAGAGAACGGGTAAGAATGTTTTAGGCACGGCGAATAACTTGTTAACATGTTGACTGTCTGCGCGTCACATGTGTACATGGCGTTCTTTCCCGTTCATGTACTCGTATTACTCATGAAACAAAGTGAAGGGAAGGCAGTTGCAATGTTAACGAAAAATTATCAGACAGTGAACGCGTTACCATGTTCATTGTGTATGTGCCACGCAAGTTCAAAGCGTTCCGCTCCATTTATGTATATGAGTCATATATGACTCATATACATATGTTTTCAGATGTCAGACATAGTGGTAATGTCAGGGAAAACCGGTCAGTCAGTGAACATGTTAGAAATCTGTTTCGAAATACAGTCGAACCTCCAAAAGTTGACTACTAGGTATCATGAGCTCCTCATTAAATTCACCCTCCTAATTCTCCTCGATGCGCTTTTAATTGATGTTCCAGTTACGTCAATCTCGTCTTAGTAGCCGGATTTAACCTGCAATTGACGCAAGCATCAAGTTGCTAAGCTCGGACGCATTCAGCTGATGTTTCGCCTTACAACCAGTTAACTATTCGGGAAGGCTGCCAAGTAGTCTCCACACTAATGCGCACGTTTTCGGAAGTACATTTTTCAGGTTTACTCTGTCTAGGGAAGACAGAAGAGTCTTAGGCATTAGCCGAAATATTACAGGAGCTTCCTGCCAAAGTAGATTGATTTCTCCAGCAAGTGCCCTGTAGTTATCCTTCTCCTGTGCATGTTTTCTTTCAATATCGGTAATCAAAGCAGAGTGACTCGTATTTTCGACTAGGAGTATATCGGGTCTGTTGTTGGAGACAGGGTGATCAGAAAGAACCTGCCGATCTCAGTATAGAAAGTGGAACAAGTGCTGTCCCGCACTGCTTGTGGTCTGTTCTGGTAAATCGGTTTTGTTTTACTAATCCACCACCAACTGTATGTAAGCATACGGCATTGAGTTTGTCCGTACAGGACAGCCAGGAATGATCTGGTCTTGCGTTTATTGCTCCGAATTACACATTCGGTATCGATCATAGTCCCGTTAATTACAATTGTTCTTAGGATAAGGACGGCCGGGGACCACGTTATCCTGAACGGCTATCATATAGACCCTTCTGTTTTTACTTGACTGAGCCGTCTGTTCGACAGCTGTAGATCGACAAAGGCTGCGAAGGACTCCGATTAGCCGATGAATGGTTTCAAACATTCGCGTAATCGATGTAGCATGAAAAGATATTTCTCTGTTTTAGTTTAGCTTGTGTTACTACAACCGAGTCAATCGTAAGTTGTTCCAAGCATGCTGCTATTCGGCAAGCATATTATACTCCTCGAGGTGGCAATAGACACCCTGCGACTTCAGCGGCTGTAATCTATTTATAGAGGGTCGGAAAGCACGTTATCGGCCTTGTGTCAGCAGCGTTTCCTACCGTTTCCTTCTTAGGTAACACCTTCCTCGAGGAAAGGCGGAGTCTCCTCGGGATTGCTAATAAACTGATTGGTTTGTTGCATAATCGTTAATAAATGTTTGTACCAGAAATTCTGCACTTGCAAGGCCCTTTCGAATTCTTACTCCGACTTCGTAGGTGTCCGATTCGGGAACCTCAGCGAAATTCTTGACAGCTAAACTGGCATGGGGTGTGGTTTCAGCTTGAATACTATCAGCTTCTTGAAAGTGTCGAGCTATAATGTACCCCAGTACTGCTCCGCATCAGTCACCGCAAAACTGGATGTGAGGCTGACCAGTTGGTGGTCGTTAATTATCCTATTGGAGTTAGTTTTTCACAATAGCGCTACCATGGATACGGCTGGAGAAGCTCATCGTATATCGTCGAAGATCAGTACTTCTTCTGAAGTAGTACCGGAAGTAGTGGAGTATTTTCAACGTTCTGTCGGAAACGCTAACTTAAATTCGAAAATGGTTCCACAATTGTTCTCTGCCATTTTTTTGTACTAATTTTCGTTTTCTAAAAACCTCTTTAGAGCAATGTTTAAAACAACACGAGCCAGAGACATATAGCCCGTCTCTGGCTCTGAAGTCATTTTAAACATTGCTCGCATCAATATCTGCGGAAAACTGTGTAAACTCGCTTCGGTATAACCAGTTGAAACTACGTCTTAGGCCGCGCGCAGACTAAAGGCGTATTAGAGCGTAGCGTCGCGTAAAACCTGTCGTCCAATACAAGCGACGAGTCGGTTATTTGGGATCGGGTTAAAACCGACCTACGAGTCGTTTTTTTTTGGTATCGGGTGAAAATCGATCGACAAGACAGTTTTAACTCGGTACCAAAAAAAACGGTACAAGATATCGATACTTTAGGATATCGGTACCGGTAATGAATAAACGCCGGTTTTGTATCGTGATCCCTAGGGCAAATTTTCATCATCGAAAGGTAATTGCCAGACAAGAACTAAATTCTGAATGCCTGGATAGACCCCGGGACAAAGTGTAAAAAAAGTGTTTTTCGCTGAAAATGCTCGCTTACCGCCGGAAACGCTAACTTAAATCCGAAATGGTTCCACAATTAGTGTTCTTTGCCATTTTCTGTATTAATTTTCGTTTTCTAAAAACCTCTTTAGACGGACTATATATCTGGCTATGAAGCCATTTTAAACATTGCTCGCATCAATATCTGCGGAAAACTGCTTAAACTCGCTTCGGTACAACAATTTAAAACTACGTCTAAGGCTGGCCTTATCACTTTAGAAACGGTGGATTCGAATTTCTTCCTGACAGTTACAGTTTTGTCGTCTGCATCACCGATTGTAAAGTAGCCACGCAAGCCCACTCTGAAGAGAAGTTCGTCTACAACAAGAGACCATATAGTAGTGGTGCGAGAATTCCTCCTTGCGGACAACCTTTTATAGCATGGATACTGATTTTAGTGTTTCCTAATGTGAAGTTTTTTCTTCCACGTAGCATGGCTTCTATCCATGCTTTAGTAGAACTTGGAACGCTCTTCGAAATCAAGGCTTGGGATATACTTTCGTATCCAGCAGGGTCGTACGCAGAAACATATTTCGTCAGGGGTCATAGAAAAGAGGTTCTCGTTGGCAAGGACTCCAGCGTGGGTGAATGCAATTGCTTAGCACGAACTAAGCACTGTTTTTTGTGAAAAAAATAAAATAAATAACAGGCGCGACAATCCTATTTCCAAGATCTTATCTGCTTTTTTTTTGTTGAGGTAATGAGATCAGCATCACGCTCAGCAGTGTTATTTATCGCCATAAATGGGTACTCGTGTAACATCTGAGTGAGATCATAGTCCGTCACAAGCTCATGAGTTCGAAAAACACCATGATCCACGGTGAGATTCGAACCCATGACCCTGTGCACCGAAGGTGCGCGCACTAACCGCTAGACCAGCCAGACTACCTTTTTGTGAAAGAATACCAAAAAATGAAAGAAATGTTGCCACTACATATCCGACAAATAGGAGAATAGTACGGTTTCGTTACTCGACTTTGCCACTACATTGTGACCAATTGTAAAGTATAATCAATTTTTAAGTGCCAAACCCATAGCTGTATAAAGTTTTTGAAATTTCATAAAATTGGATGCCTAATAGTAAAATTTAGAACTATAAAGCGGATAGCGTCCCACTGGGAACTTTAAAGTACCATTTGGAGCTGTCGAATACTTGCTGCCATACGAGTATTCTACAAGGGACTGAGTGAAACTATACGCGCAATCTTTCTCCGTTTCAGAGCTGCGCAATAGTTTGCTACTGTACATTTTTTGTAGTGCCTTCCTGGCATTAGGTTCTCTTAATTTTCAGAAGAACAGGGAACATATTGCCCGCAACTTTCCCGTGGTATTGAGTCCCTTGCTGAATGTCGATAAAATTTCTTTATAAATTCCTTCTATATCGAGTTTGGAACGTCTTCACTTTCCGTCCTTATAAACCCATTTCGCCTCTCAGTCAAATCATACTCCGTCACATGCTGAATCCTAAAAACTGTCAAAATTGAATCCATTTACAGTGGTTTTTAAAAAAAAAGTACAATTGTGTCTGAAACATTATTGAACCCCCAAAATCACTACGTAGGATCGCCACTGGCAATCAAGAGCTCCCCCAATATCAAGGAAAGCACATGAAGCGATTTCTTTATCATCAAGGGATTTTTTATCGCACCTACAAGGCTATGTCGAGCTGTCGGAGTCAATCTGTCATACAACAACTTATCTGTAGCAGGGTTGGGACCACAAATGCGGCTTTTGGCACCAAATTTCCTGAATAAGAGCAAGGGTGATTCTTTTCTCGGCAAATAACCTACACAATGTGGCTGAGGCATAGTGTAGGTTCGCAGAAGATCCCTAATGGTGTTCATTATCAAAAGTATTTGACCAACGTTTTGTAAGAACATGGTTATTGTTGCGACGGGATCTGTTAGCCTTGTTTTTTTTTTGGTACCGACCGATGAGTTCGTTATTTGGTGTAGGGTTAAAATCGACCGACGAGTCGATCTTTCGGTACCGATTCACTTCAACCATGAGCCGTTTTTTTTTTCGGTTAAAAAAAAACTGGTTACCGGGTTAAAGCCGACCGACGAATCGGCTTTTTGGTACCGATTCACTTCAACCCTGATCCAGTTTTTTAGTACCGGGCTAAAACGGACTGACGAGTCGGTGTTTTGGTATCGGTTTAAAGCTGACCGACCAGTCGGTCTTTTTGGTATCGGGTTAAAACCGAACGATGAGTCGATTTTAACTCGGTACTGAAAAACTGACTCGATATTGAACATGTACCAAAAAACGGGATATCGGTACTTTAGAATATCGGTACTGAATAAACACCGGACCAGCTGCAGGGTATCTCCATTAACTCCTCGCATCATGACTCTCAAACAGTTAGTTGGGAGTCTGTTTTGCACTCCTACCGAATTGATGACTCTCTCATTCTCATTTATGCCTCAAGGAAAATACTCAGGCAGTACATATGTATGTATATGTATGTAGAGAATCCTTTTCTTCCAAAGGCCGCTTGTAAGTTAACACTTTGCTTGAATATGTTCAAAATTTGTACGAACCCCGATCCTGCAGATACATCGTTTGAACATAAATGGTGGGATAGCCTCTGGTGAGATCTGTGAAGACACCTCCTAGCTTAGCAAAACTTATCACCACCATGCTGTGAAACGGTTTTCTAGGCGCATCTTGTGTTATAGATTTTTTGGAACGTTTTGTGAGCAGGCGAGTTGTCCCCCGATCGAAAACGTTTTCTAATTTGTGCTAGATCTGATGCGGACATTTCGAGGGCTATTAATCTGGACTGACGCCTCTTAGTACTAAAAATAAAAAGAAGCTGCTTCTGACGAATGAGACGTTTGAAGTAGAGACAAGGGGCAGCTTGACACTGGCCCAAAAGCATAGACTGTAACCGGCTAGGATGATTGCATTACTTTCAAATGCAAAGGTATTGAAAATACTGCCAAAAGGGTCACTTTCGAGCGGGACGGTATTTTGGCAGTTTTTATAAGAAATGCAATTAAATAGCAATTAACTAACAAAGCGGGTCAATCCGCTTGACCACCAACCCCACCCCTTTTCTACGCTACTGCGTTCAATCGGTACAACCGATCTACTACTACTTTCATGATTTAGCATATTCGCTTTCCTTTAGTCACGTCTGTACGTGGCGTTCCTCCCCATAATTTCATTAATGAGATACGTTTCTTCCCCTTCACGTATATGAGTCATCTGTGACTCATGGAACAAAGTGAAAGCATATTAATTTCGAAAGACAAACTTGATGGTAATTTTGACGAAAGAGGGTCAGACAGTGAACGTTTTAACAACTTATTTTGAAATACAGGAGAATCTCCATTTTGACCATTATACTCCCTATCATGAACATGATCATCTCCAGGCTACATCTAATGTACATGTACAGGCAATTGAACTCATCCAATTCGAAAAACAACAATTTGTTGCATTTTTACTCCAATTTCATTTGTAAACTCGTCCAATACATGCGTCCATTGATACGATAATGCTGATTCTATTTTAAGTCGCTCGTCAAAACACAACACAGCGTTAAACGCACTATTTTACGATGCACTAAAAAGCAATTCGCCCCCAAACGCACTAAATGGTAATTGAACTCCGCCTTATTTTATGGCTTTATGGCATACATATAAATAAATTTTCTTAGTCGAAGCAAAGCATCATGCATCGATGGTGGTTCAATATATTGGGGAGAAAATTGACGAGTATTTATTTTACTCAAGAAGTTTAAGGTAAGCTGACCAGACGTGCAGCATTTTGCTGTACAGTGCAACATTTTGACCTCTCGTACAGCATTGGCAAATGTACAGCAAAATGTACAGCATTCCCCATGCCACACAATGAAACCTAATTCACTACATAAGCTCCTCCATGAGGCATGTGATCAGTCATATCTACTTTTAAGGTGAAGTGTTTAATCGCACTTTTACGCTTGACAATCGTCCAATTTGACCCTTCCCGATCTCACTGAAACTTGGACACTTGTAGAGCTACTTGGCAGCGCTTATATTTTCTCCAAAACTCACGGTCCACCTATCCGCATTTGGTAATCCCCTGCCCAAATCTCACTTCTGTGGTTTCGAATCAAAAATTGTCCATAACTTGCAAATTGGGCGAAATTTGGCCAACTTGAAGGGCACCCTACTGCCCATATTTGGTGAACATTTCAAGGCTCTAGCTGCCAAGGTTCAGAGGTTACAGCCGTCAAAAGAATCGATTTTAAGATGGAAAAATCAGCCATTGTACTCCATCCGATTCCTTTATCAACCTCTATAGGAATATGCTATTAAAGAAAAGACTCAGCATGGTTTTTAGATTTCGCAAATTTTCTTAGAATCCATTTAAAACGGCGTTAAGAGCCCAGGGGAACGGCATGGCATCACTAATGTAACCATGAAGAAATTCATAGGTACTCTCCTCGAGAAATATTGCAACCAGGTTTAGATAAGATTTAGACCTTTGGCTCGTCCTTTGGTTTACTTTAATTCGGTGGCTTATTTTTCGCTCTGCTCAGATCTCGTACTGTCAGTCGCGCATTAGAGAATTCGGTATCATTTTTGTGACGCAGTCCTGTTGGAAAATAGGATAAGGCGAAGTGCAAGCGCAGCGAGCGGTAAGCCAATGGAAGGCAACTCGTTGGATTTAGATCTCTGGCTCGTCCATACATTTATACAGATCCTGGGGCTCGCCCTTGGCTTCGCTCAGAACTCACTCTGTCTGTCCCGCTTTTCAACATCCTTGCGACCAGCGCTGGTAGGAAGTGGATAAGGCGAGGTGCAATCGCAGCGAGTGGTGGGCCAATAAAAGGCCATTGACAAAATATAGACCTGTGGCTCGTTCTTAGGATTACTCAGATCAAATAACTAGCTTCGCTCCGCTCAGATCTTGCTGTCTGTCGCCCTTTTTTCAATTCACAATTGCCCTTCGCTTCTTCCAGACCTCGCCATGTCAGTTGCGCTTTACAGAATACGCCTACATTTGTGACGCAGTGCTGGTGCTAAGAATGATGATCGGTAAGCCAATGGATGCCATTTCGTAAAATTTAATCCTATGACTCGTCCGTATGATAGATTCTGTAGCTCGCAATTCTCTGCGCTCAGACCTCTCTCTGTCTGTCGTGCATCAGATAATCAGCCAAAATGTTTGCGACATAGACCTCGGACCTGGAACCTGGATGTATGGCTCTGGATTTGCTTGAGAACCGAATTCCGCAAGTATGTGTACAGCATTGGGCTTTTGGGAGTCTGGTCACCTTAGTTTAAGGTATGAGTTCGAGTATACAATACACATTGCTTTGGTTTGTGTGTCCTCTTTGAATATGCTCCAATGCAGCCCGATGCATCGGAAAGCATCCGAAACATCATCCTCTTCGTCTGCATGTTCAAAAAGATTGCAATCTTTAATCGTGAAAACATCATAAAACTCTGTTGCTCTTGTTCTTCTACAGTTTCTAATAAATTGACCAGTAATTGATTTTCATGTCATTCATGTCTTTGTTGTAGTATTTAGTATCGTTTTGGGTCGTTGTGTGGTTCTAATTCAGTTTATGAGTATTTCAAGTGGACTTTGGTGGAATGTTGTTGGAAAATAATGACAGAGGGTACCCCTGGCTGCTTGCCTGCATTTAAATGGCTGCCTGTGACTTTGGTAAAACAGAAGCCAGCAGCATAGTCATTTTTATCGTGATTAACGAGAAGAAATAATATTTATCATTTATCTTACTATAGAGTCGTGTAGACATAATTTGAAAATGTCACTTCATTAGAAAATCAATGGATACTACGACCGACCGATTAATACCAATAAATTCAGGCAACAGATGCTCAAGTGCTGTGAAGAACTTAAGCAGATTTCCGGCTTAAAGAAGAATATTGCTTGGGGACTGTTTTGCTTCGTCAAGTTAATCTTGAATTTTAATTAAAATGGGGAGAATAGCTCAGATAGTAAGAAAGACTCCCATGTCCCGTCCATTTCCGAAAAGATTTACATACTTTGTATTCAATATTCAAACTGAAAGAGTTGGTATGGTCATAAAAAGAAGTCGACATGACGCTTGACTGCATCATTCGAGGCCTCCACTTCAGGCGTTTTGAACTGAAAATGTCTTGTAATATGAACAGATTATCTGCAATATCCAATTTCCATTGGACCATCGAGTTGTTTAACTGCTTGATTGGATGTCCACTACGGATACGTACTTGAAAAATGTGTATTACAAGATATTATGCCCTAAAGCGATTAAGTGCGACCTTGACCATTTTTAAAGTCAACTGAATGAAATCACTTTGTGCGTGCAACTTGAACATGCAGACTACATGACTATATGATTCTGAGCGTAGTTGTGATTCCATGGTGGTTTTTATGTGTTTCGTTTGAATTTGATATTTTTATGAGCAGCATTATTATACGCACAAATCGTTTTCACGGGAAATGCCCGTACAGGACTTGGGATTTTACATCTTGCAATCGCGACCATTTTGTTTCACTTCAACGGGTCTCAAAAAGCAACGGATTTGTGACCACAATCAGCGTTCCTTTAGGAGTGTAGAGGTAACGTAATAGTCTTGTTGAAAGTGTTAAGGCTTATCGTTTTATACTGCTGCATGTCTTTCTACCAGCTCTGCCGTTCTCTAAGTCCATTTTCCCGGTTCATGCGCAACTCCTGTGTCGTTGTAAACTAACCGCTCGTACCACAATCCTACCTCATTCATCGGAGGAGACAGGTACTACAGAAATATAACCTCTATTGAGGACTTCGCAGAAAACTGCTTCAAGTGAGGACACCTTGCATGTACTCTAGGACTGGCCTTCTGACTCTCCGGGGGAGCGGTGTAGTCATTACCGGAATGGACACTAAAGTCTTTGAGCTGATATGGAATAACGGTAGTGGATTTTGATGGAAAATATGCGGCAACTCCTCCATAATACCATATTAACTGCGGGTAATCGCTACTTGAATAGTTGAAGAGAGCCGCCAGATTTGTCTTTATCGTGCGTTTACAAAGGGAACTTTCACGGATCGTGACGGGTTCTGAGCTTAGTGAAGACATTGTCAACCTTATACCTGAACCATTGGACTTCTGCGGTCTGGTCAAATTTTTTATGCATGGGTTTTATATAAATAATTTTTAGATAAGAGACAGATATGTGAAAACAGTTGCTTTGAAGGTTTTCTTCATTGTGAATTTGATACAAGTTTCCATAGTTACTGTGATATTCCTGTTAGAGAAAAATTAAGGGAGAAGGGGGTGTTGGGGGATTTTTAATGTTACTGAAATCAAAGGATAAGGCCAAAGGATGAGAAAAAGAGCTTTGCCAAAATTTGGATTTTTTGCTTATCCGTCTGCAAATTAAAAAATATTCTCTTGGTCAATTTTGTTTTAACTCTTATTCCTCAACGAAGGTGCAAGGTGCTTCAGGTTGAAAGACATGGGAGGAATTTACTGAAATATACTAAGTCATTCAAAATATATAGGCAAAAGCTCGGAAAGAAGAACTGCTAATTTCTCATGAGCGGTGGTGTAAGTAATTTACTGAAGTACGATAATTCGATCAACAGATATACACAAAAGATGGAGAAAATAAACTGCTTTCACAATCTTTCCAATTTTGCAGATGTTTCAATGCGTATTTTGCTGTTTATCATTCAATAAATCTGGATGGTCCAATTTACTGAAATATGTGGGGAAATGTCTTTATAATGTTGCTTATTGTGAATTTTGTGCATGTTTCATAAGTTATTCTGTTATGTGGAGTAGAGACCAATCGGGTGGAGCCAATTTACTGAATCCGCTAATATGTTTCTTGGGTTCTTGGGCTATTCAGAAGTATTGGCAAAACGATTTATTTTCATAATTTTGCTCATTGCGAATTTTATCTGTCATTCAATTGTTGTTCGGTGTAGACACCAATCCATCGGGGCTTAGGCTACTGTACTTATTCGGCTATTTCAGGCGAAGAAAAATAGAACAAATACAAAGATCTGTTTAAGAAAAGTGGCCAAAGGATCATTGTGCATTTTATGCATTTTTCAATAGTTATTCTGATATTTTCGGGCAGAGTCCAATCCGGTGGGGTAAATTCACAAATTTATTTTTGGAGTAGAGACCGATTCGGTGTAGCATTTTGACCGGAATCCGCTTATCCGTTCAGGCGATAAATGCAAAAGTGTGTAAAAATGAACTGTCTCCATAATTTTGTTCATTGTGAATTTTGTGCTTGTTTCAATTCTGCTATTCAGGATTGAGTCCAATCCTTATTCTTTCGTACTTCTTACAGCGCTACATGACGTTGCATTGTTTGATCTGCAGTGTAGGCACGTTGCCCGTTCTAGCGGTAATGTCTCAGCCTATTTCTACAGGCACCTCTATCTTGGATCGTGTAATCACTGAGACCAATGCGTTGTTGTTGCTTTCCCATTTGATACATCCAAATGGAGTCTCATCTCGTGGTGCAAATTTACGCAGATCCGCCAATTAGTTTAGGAGATACAAACAAACGTATGTATTTGAAAAAAAAACTGTTTTTACAATTTTGCTTATTGTGAATATTTGGCATATTTTAATAGAGTTATTCTGCTTGTAGACAAATCCGGTGGAATCAATTTACTGAAATCCTGCAATTTGTTTAAGAAATACAACACGAAAATATGTGAAAAAGGACTGTCTTCATAATTTTGCTCATTGTGAATTTTTTTCGAAGTTATCATTAGGTACTTATTTTGCTATTCGGGAAGATCTTCGATAAATCCGCTAAATGTTAAAGCAATTCAGGCTGTGAAATTGCTCATTGTGAATTGCTAGGCAGGGCAATTAAAAAAAATCATAAAATGATTAACCTCTTAACGATCACGGTTCCTACAGTAGCTTGACTTGTTGTTATGAGAAATGGGAAAAATCACTTTGATCAAAATGTTCTTTCCTATTTTCTATACTTCTAATCGTATTCGGCACAGAGACAAATACGGTCCAGCAAATTTTCTAAAACCCCTTTATCCGTTCAAAGTGGCCAGGGGATAGGAAAAGAGCTCCCTTCAAAATTTAGCTCATCCGTTCAGTTGATTCTGCATGTTTCAGTGTTATTTAGCTATTTTAGGTGGAAAAAAGCAAGGTGAAAACTTACAAAAAATATTCTAATTTATACGAAAAGTCATCAAAGGATCATTTGAATTTTATGTATGCATCTACATAATAAAAGAAGGTCCGTGTAACTAACCATTTGTAACTCGAGAAGGGCTAGACTGATTTTCATGTTTTTTGGATTGGGCTCCGGCCGGAATAAAATAATAACTTTATAATTATTCAAAAATGCAAAAAAATCACAATGAGCAAACATTCATAATCGGTTCATTTTTGCCTATTTCTGCATGTATTTTTAGAACGTATCAGCGGATTTCCGTAAGTTTACTCCACGGGATTGGTCTCTACCTCAAGTAACAGAACAACCATAGAGAAATGACAAATTCACAATGAACACAATTATTAAGACAGTTATTTTTCACATAATTCTTATTATATTTCTGGAACGAAATACACAAATTTCAGTAAGTTTACCCCACCGGATTGGTCTACACAAGGCTCCGGCAACTATTCTGGCCGGAAATATGCAGAAAATTCACAATGGTCTAATTATAAAGATTTTTCTTGTTCGCATATTTCTCCCTGTATTGCAGTAAATTCATTCCACCGGATTGGTCTACGCCCAGATTAAATATTGAAATATGCGAAAAATTCACAATGAGCATAGTTATGAAAACAGTTATTTTTCAAATAATTTTGTTTATATCTCCTGAACAAAGTCGCGGATATGAGTAAATATGCAATATGGGAAAAATGTTCAAGGCAGTTCAGAATGAATCAAATATCGTCCATTGCCATTCAAAATTGAACTTTACAGCTCTCCAGTGGTTTTTTGATATTTTCAGTGTTTGAAATTTTGGTCAGGTCTTTAAAAAAATATTCTGACTAGAATCGAGAATAATGAAGCAATCGTCATACCATTATGAAAACTAGAGACTACACTGAACCAAACCGCCTGCTAAAGTAAAGAAAATATGGCTCAAATCAAGAAAAAAGACAACAAAAAACAGCCAAGAAATATTTCTCTTCTCTTGAGAATTAGTCAAACTGATCCAAGTGAAATAGCAATCGCTTTAAGAAAAAGTAACCTTGAATCAAGAAAAACTGTTCTTATGAAAAAGACAAGATGAACTGAACAAAAATAAAAAAAAGAAACTTGCATCCAACCAACATCGAACCCATAACCCCATTCTTCCCAGTCAAACGCGCTACCCACTGAACCAGAGACACTTTTGACTCATCTACTACAACGCTCCAAAATAAGCTAAAGCTAAAATAAAGCTTTTTTACATTTACCATGTAAACATGGAAAATGTAAAAAAAAATATATTATCAAGCATTTGTTTGCTTGAATTGAGAATAATGGTTTTGGCTTGAATCTACTTCCTGTTTCTCAAAAGAAAGTCTTGAAAATAGGATCGATTCAAGAAGAAATTTTTACATTTTTTAAAATTTTGTATAAATTCGGGAGTTTTGCAAATGAGAAAAGAGTTTCTTAATTTTAGATAGCCCATTTTTTTCAGTGTATGCTCTAACTTTTAAAATTACTTACCCGGGACCTTCCGGCAATTAATTTTGCATTTTTTTTGTACAGTTATTTGAACTTAGACGAAGCGATGAATTTGATCTCTCGATTGCACAAAGAAGATCCCATTTCTCTCAAAACAAAACAGTTATTTTTTCTGGTTGGGGTGTGGGTAATACAGCATTTTTTGCTGTTGCAGCGTCAAAAGAAAATTGGATAAATATTAACATTTGCAGTTACAGTGGATGAAAAATTACAGCAAGGTCTGCGTTTTTTCTTTAATTACAAATACATAACTGAAAAAAAGCGTAAAGGACACTAAATGCCTATCGCCAGTTACCGAGTTATTGCTGGGTTTTGAGACACCCTGTGTATGATCATACTAATCAATATTTGTGCAAATATTCATATCCGTACCTATAGAGATTTAAAAAACCGAGGTGATAACATAAGCTTAACTTCAAACGAACATAACTCCGTTACCGTTACTCGAAACTGGAAAAAAGTAACGGATATATAAAATGTACTCGTTGAGTCCTTTGATTTGAGTACCCATACGTCCATCTCAATAACAGGAAATTATATTTTGTAGATATCGACTATTGCAAGAAACCGTTCTTTCGTCGATCTGCTCTAATAAAGAAAAGCTCAGCGTATGATTTTTGAAACTTTACTATTAATAGGGGACGAGAACAATGTGTATGGGAACTACGCGGAACTTTGTCTGTGGGTGGAGAAGAGCCCCCTGCGAGAGAAATATCGAGCTAATCATTTTCGGAAATGTCACATTGTGACACACAAAGTTCCGCACCATAAAGCTGGTAATTGTCATGCCAAAAATACTACAGACATGCACCGCAGTTGGTGTATAGAATGGAACGATAAGTCAAGATTTTCACAATTAGTTAATACTCGCACCCACGAAATTTGGGAATCATAATTAATACAATAATTGTATAAATAAAAGTTTAAAAATGTCCTGCATTAGGAGTCCGACGACAACGGTAATATGAATCAATAAATATACCAATTGCTATCCTCCGTAGCCGTCTACTGAGACGTTTTCATAGGGGTGTGTTTGCCTCACACACTATTTTATGCAATAGTGATTCAGTCATGACTATGCATCTCTGGTCACCGGGAATGTGTTGAACTATCGCTGATAGCGCCAAAAGTTATTTGAACGGGTTCATTAGAAGTAGATGATTTCTTCACTGAATTGTTAGAACCGAAGCAAAGGCTTCGCGTACCACTTCAAATAGCTTCAGGGACCAAGTGTTAAGAACCGGTGGCATAAACGGGTTGCAATGAGTAATCGTTTTGAAATGAATCATTACGTCATTGATACAATCTTCTGCTCTGCCCAATATTTTATGTTTTTTGGGCTAAAGAATTATCTAGAAAAAATTTTGGGACTCAGAGGTCATGGATTTTTTTTTTTTCATTTTCCTTTAACAAAACCCTGACACTACTATCCCCACTTTAATAACATTTAAACCAATAGCTCTCAACGCCCATTTAAATCGAAACATATCACCGCCCAAATTTAATTACAATCTCAAATTGAATCATCCAAAATATACCAAATCAGAAATTCCTTCGCCCTTTTATCGTTGCCGATATGTACTTACATCTCTCGCGACTTTCATCTCCTTCTTGTCTATTGTATTGTCAATATCTTTACGTTTTTGATTAAAACTATGTATACATGCCTATAGATGAATTTTCTGTGTAAAGAGTCTCTGAACATTTCACGATTTCACCCTTGTTCATCGTCGTTATACCGCGTTGTCTTCGAGACGATAATGTCTTCCGTCTGAATCACAACTTCCTTAAAAGCACGCACCCTTAAATCATTGCCAATGGCAATGGTGATGATGATGATGTCATGACATCACATTGTGAATTCCACCAATTGTATGAGATTTCTCGCGGCGGGATGTTGAAAAAACTTTTCACATTAAAACACTCTGGATGGGACCGAAAATAAAAACGTTTTTCAAATTTTCATTCATTTTGTTCCCTTTAGCGCACAGGATACGAGTATGTCAAAAATTCGATTTTTCCATTTCAATTGATGTCTGGATGAAGAAAAGGAATGGCACGACACATCCTTCTCTTCATGTTAATGCTTTTGTCGTATTAATTATTACCGGAGGTGGTAATAAGCGCAGGAGAGACGAGAATCTTAAAATTTCCATTAGTGCGGGTGTGATAAAAGGGATGAATGACTAAAACTTTGAGCACATCGCGGTTTTCAACCCTTAAAAGTGAACGAAAGGAAGAGAATGCAAATGCACACTACAAATAGTCGAAGGAAGAGTGAGTCCTTACACAATATTGTTATTACCATCATATAAATTTCGAGTTCGTCCTTATGCGTCTTCTAACCACACAATTTTATCCTTAAGATGAATATTCGCCTCCCTTTACACCCATCATAGTCACAACTCTGCTCCTCTTGTTCGAATACATATATTTTTGCCTAGCGGGTATAAAATGAATAATGTTTGTGTCAAAAATTTTCAAGGGGTGTGTTCGCCTTTGTAACGAGACAGTTGCGGGTACTCCGTACACATATTCTTTGAAATACATATTCCCCGTTAAACGGAAAGTTTTCTTGAATGATTTTCATAAATAATCTCCGAGATTCATCCGCATGAAGTGACGCAACGACACTAACCAGGACTCTTATTCTATTTTTTTTTCTCGAGAGCTACATGATTGATACTAATGTCTAAGAACATTTTAGAATGTTTAAGGATGTTTTATGTCATGTTATTTGCATGAATGATTTGATCTTATTCAAAGAAGAAGTCAAAATAAGGATATCATAGTGATTTTTTCCATTTTTTCGGCTGACGAATGTCTTGAAATGAATATGAAGGGATTCGTGCCGAAGGGGTGATTGTCGCGTAAAGCTTTTGATGAATTATAGTTACAAAAAGAGGAATAATATCTTAGCAGCGCAAACTTTTTGACGGATCACATTTTAGTCGATTAATTGTTAATATTCATTGTGAAAAAGGATGTTTATCATTTGCTTCAGAAAGAAATTTGGGGGAGCTTCGAGGCGACGTTTATAACAAAGAAATTGACAAAATGGTTGATGGATGTAATTGAACCAATTTAATATAATTCAAATGGTATACTGTCATAATTCTGATAAATCGGATCCAATTATTATGTGACATCTGAAAAGGGGTTAAATGCGAAAATTTTAATTAAGAAAAAAAATATCTATGCCGGATATTTTGTGTGATAAATCAAATTTGCGCAAAAGACTGAATGCCATACATGACATAAAAGGGTATTCAACTCGATAAAAATTGCCACACTTTCCGCACAACGATTCAAATGATTATTATTATAATTAGCAAACATTTTTGTGACCATGCCAAATTTTAATTCATATAATTTTGTTATCTAATTTTACATCTGACCATAAAAACGCATATTTGCATTGTAATAATATTGACTAAATTTGGAGGTTCGCTTTTTTGTTTTGTGCGCACACAATGTGCAATTTGTCGTCGTATTTGGTTGATACACAAAAAAATATTCAACAAAAGTCCAATCGAATACTATTGTGCAAAACATTTGCGAGTCAAACTATTATATTAGGCATTTACCATACATGACAAATAGTGCAATAAATTAGTTTTGATTGCTATAGAGCTCGAGCTCGAGCCCATATTGCAAAAATACATATTTTTTTAAATTGGGGTCAATAAAGTGCACCCAGGGAAGAAAAACTTCCGCCAGTATTTGTATTTCGTTCCGTGCGTTTAGAGACAGTAATTTATGCATTTCTCAAGCTAATAGAGACTCATCATTATCGATTGCATCCAACTATAGTACACAACACAAGTACCCATGATCGATGTATCTTTTTCGTATATATCCACATCCACTTGCCAACATCTATCAATCTATTGCTGTTGGAGGCCGCGTTTTGAAATCCGATAGGTTTGTAAAATGAATTTTTGGTTTTTGTTGTATCATACTCATCGATATCTATAGAAAGTGGGTCTTGTGTTTTTTTTCTCTCTCTCTGTTGCAGAGTCGATCGTGTATGACTGTATGTCATTCAAGGTAATCGAAGTTAACGAAGCGAAAGATCGATTAAGGCTCCATATACAGTCATGCACACACCTCTTCCTAAAATCAACCTACGAATGCGGTGATTCCAACAAGCCAGGCAATACACAACCTTCATAAAAATATTATTGTGATCAACAATATCATGATTTGGCATAAAATATCAGATACACTGTGCATAGGTGACGTTAAAAATAGTCAAATCAGTCAAATCCAAATGCTAGTTAGTGTCTCTCAGATGTGTGTAGGCTGACTGACATTGCTCGAAAGAGTGCCAATGCAGTATCTAGTCGGTAGTGCATAGTGCTTCAGGGCCCAATCCAATGACCAGAGTACCATAAGTATATGATCGGATTTAAAAGTTTAATCTGACAGATGACCATTTAGAAAATTAGGTTCTTCTGAATGGTGTGCTGTCCACAGATAATATACTCTTTCATGATAATTGGACAGATAAACCTGTCTGGGAAATGGCTAAAAGATATGTGGTAGCTAATTAGAAAAGTATTGTTAGGCTGAATAGAAGAATTATGCAGCCTATTAGTTTTATCTGTATGAAAATTGTATTTCACAAGGTATCTTTGGCAATAAATAATAATTTATAATAATGAGTAGAGCTTACAATATATTTAAATGCTGCAGACATAAAGATTGCCCAGATAAAACTGAAAATTTCTACATCATAGAGTCATCTATCCAACAACAACAAATTTCTGCATTTTAAGCAGGGTGTTCGGCAACCGGTTCACCATTGACCTATGGTAAATTTAAATTCTAGAATCTGTTGCTGCAAAAATGTTGCCCTAATTTTGCCTCTTTTACCCTTAAGGAGAATGTTGTAGCATTTTTTGGAAAAGCCCTCTCAAATACCATCTAAAAAACTTTTTTTTAACCATGAGCCGTTTTTTTTCAAACACCGGTTTTTTCAGTTTTTTTTTAGCACCTGTACTGAACAGGTTTTGGACCTCAAATTTAGAATCAGCGACCCAAAATTCTTTTAGTGTTTTTTTTTCGCACGCCGATTGGACGGATATTTCCCAGAGAAAACAGGGAGCGGGCAATACCGAAAAAATTGTTCTTAGTATTTTTATTGTTTTTGCCACGCCGATTGGACGAGTATTTCCCTGAGAAAATCGGGGTACCATTCTGAATGAATGAAGTCTTTAAACAGTTGGAAAACGAGTCGTGGCTTGTGTGAAGAAAAACCTGGAAAAAAGTGCTAAAATTGGGTACAAAAGAACCTGAAGCTCAGTTCATAGGTGCTAAGAAAAGGTGAACAAACCCCAATACTGAAAAAATGCGAAAAAAACCTGGAAAAGACTGGTACATACTTAACAGGTGCTAAAAGAACCTGAAAAATACCAGTACTGAACAGGAACACTTGCAAAAAAAAACTGAAAAAGACCAGTACAGAACAGGTGCTAAAAAAATCCGACCGGTACTGAACAGGTGATGAAAAAAACGGTACTGAACGGGTGCTAAAGTTAACCTGGAAAAACCGTGTTAAAAGAATAACCGGAAGCGGCCCATGGATGAAAAAACCGGGATATCGGTACTTCAAAATATTGGTACCGGTGTTGATTAAACACAAAACACCGGTTATTTATTTAATTAGTTTAAAAAAAATACCGAACATCTGACGAATGGGTGGCATCCTGAGAACCCCACGTGGTTTCATAAAAAAAATGAAATTTTTTAATTTTCGTGACTATCGCTATAACGGTAACGTATACTAAGAGGTCGTTTATGACAAATTCGTAGCTTCTACGACTCCAAATATAATGCCAAAAGGGCTCATTCTTTCTTGCGCCTTAAGGGAGCTGGTATGGGGTAAACGGTTAGAATGGACATTGTTGTGCAAATATATCTATGACGGTAACATTCATCTAAAAGTAGTGTATGACTCGTACGACACTCTCAAAATATCAAAATTTCATAACGAACGATGCGATACTCAGGGAGCCACAAGGGTTCAAAACGTATAATAAAATGTATTTTCAGAAATTTTCGTGAGTATCTTCATAACGGTAACATACTCTAAAGCTGATTTGTATATTCTATGGCTCTCAACAAAATGTCAAAGGTTCCCATCGGTGCGTGTTCACGATAAGGAGCTACAGCCTGTCAAACTATCAAAGTATCTTTCGCAAAGGATATTTGGAAATAGAGCTCTATATAACGGTGCATTTAACGAAATAGTCGTCTATGACGAAGTGTCAGAAGTGTAAAAGACAAAATTTTCGGAAATATATCTATAACGGTATACATACTTGATTGATGAATCAATATCGACTTTGCAGTGGTTTCTTATATTATAAGAGGGTTCTTATATTATAATGAAAGCATTTTCATACATTTCCGTCAATATTTCTATAACGTCAACTGAAACTGAAAGGTCACATAGGTTAAAATTGTGACTGCAGTACTGCAGTTCAGAAGAGACAATCCCCCCCCCCCCCAAAACATGTTTTATGTACCAAAAATTTGTTGTATTAAAACCATTGAAAAAAAAGAGTTATGAAAAAATTAACAAACTTGAATCTTGATTTAAGGAGATAATTAAAATAAAAAAAAAACATTTTTTTTTCAATATTTGTGATGAGTTTAAACTAACAAATTTCATAACATTTATTTATTGCGTTCACAAACTAAAAACTGGTGTCCGAATTGCAATTATTTTTATTAAAAAAACAAAGTACCCAAAAAGTGTCATAAGATTTTTGATCCCACCTAATCATTTACGTATGTAAAAGATACACTAGGGAGAGGGGGTTAACGATATCTTCTCGAAAATTACCAAAATGTAAAAATTATCGGTTTTCTTCTATCCAACAAAAGTCAATAACTGACTTTTTTTCTAAATTGTTTTTTACATTAGGCTACAGTAAACTAATTATACTCAAAACGTAATCAATTATATTCATTGTTATTACTTATATGAATTTTTATATGACTTGCAATATTAATATTTCCACAATTTTCTTTTTGCATTATAACGGCAACAAAATGCTTTTTTTAAAAAAACCGAAACCGAAAGTAACTGTTTTAGCTTTGAGAGAATTCTCGCCTTTTTTGCGGAAGCGAGAGATCAAAATTGTTGTTTTACAAAAATTCAAATAACTGTGCTGTAAAAAACATGCACTAAGGCTTTCCCACGAGTACTTTTAACAGTTTTGCGCATGCTGGCTAGATTCCATAACGGTATCACATTTGCTCCATATTTTTGTCAGAATATTTTTTCAAAGACCCATATGCTATTTTTAGCTAGATAATTGCAACACACAAAATGTAACCTTCAAATTTTATTAAATAACGTAATTCTTTATTAAAACTGAAATTCGACAGATATTTAGGTACGTTTCATATATTTTGAGTGTTGCAATTATTTAGCTAAAAAACCATATTCTGGCTAGCCACATCCACTCCTGGCTTGACGTTGACTTATGGGACACCCTATATAATTGCTCTTAAAATGGACTTAGAATGAAGATTCTGCTCTGGTGGGTTGCTGGATAATAATTATAGTGCAACCCCGTTTAACCGAAATCTGAACCGACATTCTGTAAGGCGACAGTTGACTGGCGATAGATATTTTCGTCATTTTGGAATCATCTAAGGCGACAGTCGCCCAATGTATCTTATATGGCCGTCAGTCACTTTCATGAAAAATTCACCATAAGTTCAATACGAACTCTTGTTGAAACATCAATTGTGTACCAATAACACAATGTGACACGGCATAACCAATAATTAACGCTGAAACCTTTCTTCAAAAAGTAAATTACATGTAAATTAACAAAGCGACAGTGCAATGATAGGTGTCGTCCTTTGGAATTATGTAAGGTCATCACTTTGTATACGGCGACAGATGGTTTTTGTGCTCGCTGTGCTTCGTGTGACAGATATATGTATGTGCTTTTGCATTATACATAGATACATTAGGGTCATCCGACACCATGCATTGCAAACGTACATATGGTGCGTATGGTTATGGACGAGTTCCCAAAATGGACTTATATTGTCGTCCATCGTACGATCGATTCCATGATATATGAAAAGCGTAAGGAATTTCTTTATGTTTTTGAATGTGTATATGAATGTATCTAGATGTGTATGTGTGTGTGCGTGTGTGTGTGTGACTATGGCTCATGT
This sequence comes from Microchrysa polita, assembly GCA_949715475.1. NCBI lineage: Eukaryota > Metazoa > Arthropoda > Insecta > Diptera > Stratiomyidae > Microchrysa > Microchrysa polita. The sequence continues at coordinate 30,811,111 of OX454418.1, read as the reverse complement.
TTGGTTCGTTGGTGTGTGCTTTATTTGATGACAGATTGTCGAAGTAAAGCTATCTTTAGGAGCGAAAATAATGAGTGCATTCAGCGAACGAAATTTACTGGAAAAACACTGGAAATGCTACAAGAATTACCCGCCACCGACCTCTTCCTCAGCTGAAAAGCCTTCACGCGGAATGAGAATCTAATTGGAAGAGCACTTTTCTGCTACATTTTTCGTTCGCTGAATGTACTCAATGGAGATGAACATTCATCGCTAATATTGATGAAGAATGACCGTTACAGCCACAAAATGAAGAATAGCCACCGATTTATATGAAAAACACACACAACACCAAAAAGATTGTTCAAACGATCGGAAGTATGTATGGCGTGGCGAACCTAACAGATCATATGGCACCTGAAGACGTCAGGGTGGATAGTGTGGTAGATTGGTAGTGTGTCTTTGGTGAAGAGCTTTGAACTTTGAGCGAAACATAGTAAGTTCATTATTGGTTATTGGATATGTCGACAAGTTAGCGAAACAACTTTTGAAAATTGACTCGGCGCACGCCTTTGCAGTAATTTCGGGGATCGATTGATCTGTCGAAATGAAAATGTATGTCTCTAGGAAGAGCGTGTATGAAGATATTTGTTCGATGCGTTATCGGTATTTCCACAATATCTTTCATATATTATGTAGAGCTACACATAAAAACAGTTGCATGTAACCACTTTTTTTAATGGTATTGATTGGCTAAGAAAGTGGATTTAAATCAAATCAGTCCAGAGAAATCGCCAAAAAATTTTAAATGAACTATTTCCGCCATGCAGGTTTTTTTTCAATATGATTTTTAGTTAATTTGAAATATTTTTTTTTCAAACGGCGATTGTCGGGAGTTTATATATTAGTAATTCTATAATGAAAAAAAAAAAATAAAAAAAAATAAAAATAAATGAAACGGAAAAAAAAAATAAAAGTCGATATCGAACAAGCAAGTGACAATTGCCCACACGAAAATATTATCTTCCTTCGACAGGGTTGTCGAACCATAGTTTCAAATCTATACAATGCTCACGCCCTGTCAAGAAAAATCGTAATTTACTAACTTTTACTCTAATGTAAATACAATTAACCCTCACTAAATATTTCAGTATTCTAGACCCACTATCGCATCTATGTCATATGTACATCCTCACTCCAACGCCAATTTCACGCACCAAAAGATACATATAGCAATCATTATAATGTATAAATGACTAGCATCAACCAAGTATCTATACCCGCAACTAGGCAATACATGTATGTATGTATGTATATTACATGATCATAGATTGTACCCGCAAAACTGAGTCATTTACATCATAAATAATTCCACAAATCCTCCAAAAGCGCCCTTTTGTTTATTCCTTCACACCAACAACTTAAAAAATGTCGAAATTATATGAGCTCTCAAGCCATTTCCGTTATTTTTCGAATTTCGTATGAAAGCGACAGTAACAATGCTGTCGCTAGAAAGTGATCGCTATTGGCGACAGTTATGGGCGATTATTGCCTTAGATGATCCCAAAAAAAGCTCTGTCGCTTTTCGTTCTCTGGGTAGTAGTAGCTATCTCTTTCATACACACGTAAAAACCCATTAATAAATTGTCGCCCGACGAGACCATCACTTTCGATTATCGCCATTGGCGATGGCGATTATCTCCTTACAGAATGTACCCTCTGATTTAACCGAGACAGTCGTAAACTATTAACCGAAGCTAAAACAAAGTACAAAGATGCGCCAGATGAGCGCATGTTGCAAGCAGCTTTCTACTTACACGACAGTTCGTTTAGGACATACATACTAAAAACATCGATCTATACACTAGTCTTAAAAAGTGTTTCATTTGCCTTTTCTGATACTATGGATTATCTGAAATTTTAGTTATCAGCCTACATTACTTAAGCGGGGTTCTATTGTACATAATGTACTATTGATCAGCTGTTCGGAACCAGATAATTATCCGAAGAGCTGTTAGTACCGAGGCGAATTGAGAGTATGGTAAACAATGTGAAAAACTAAAAAAAAAGCAATTACATACTTTTCAAAATAACCATAAAATCTGTCAGTACTTTAATAAACGATGGAGCCACCATAATTTCTTCTGTCGAGTTGGATATATTGCTGCGACCCACTTTCTGCACTACTTTAAAAAATCATCTGATAGATTCTCCATTCAGAAATAAAAATAGAAAAAAACTAAGACGCCGCAATTAGTTTAGGAGGCACGGGATAAACTAGCAGCAGCAAAGAACAACATTACATTCCAATGTAGACTCCGCATAAATGCTGTATGTAACACACAGTATGTAATGATGTACTCCAAATAGTATTGATATTGTGTAGTACAAAATAGACCACCGAAATTCGATTTGAAAAAATTCTCCAGGAACCACATACATACATAAATATGTGCGTATTTATTTTTAGGGATTTTTTTTTATCGTACGGATGGTGTCGATTGTTGTTAATTGAAAGTTAAATGATCCGAAATGGATTTTGGTGAAATATGAGTTAATTGATTTTCTTGATACATGTGCATTTCGAGACGGTTCTTGTATAGTGTATATTTTGGATGAATGACACCATTTATATTTTTTTCGAAGATTTTTTTTTTGTTTTTCTTTCATCTTTCAAAAAGGAAAGGATAAATCATTGTCCCTCGATGCGTTTTTTATATGGCAATCTCTTATGCGCTTGGTAAAAAATTGATGGTGTTATTACATATTGCATTCGAGGGATTTTTTCGATTTTTGTGTTTATTTTTCAGTTTTTTATGTTGGTTTTTGAAACATATTTAAAAATACAAAAAAAAAGTGTTTGGCGTGTAAACATTTTTAAATAAAACAAATTGAATGCACTTCTAGTAAATGTTACAAAAAAGGGAATCTACAAAAGAAATTAAAGACACAAGAGCTTAAGAAAGAAAAAAATTGTGCAGCCTGAAAAAAAGAGTTTCCTTTGTATTGAATGATTTTTGGTAATGGAAATGAGCTGTGTCGCATATTTTTTTTTAGATTGAGGACATCAAATTTAATTGAATTGTTTTTAATTTAAATTTTAACATATATGAAGACAATTAAAAATACCTACATTAAACCCAATTTTTAAAATATTTTTTTTTTCTATCTTTCAGGTAAGCCTTACACATTAAATCAATAACTAAAAAAGGGTGTATTGTAAGTATTGAAATTAATTATTAACTCCGGTGCTACGAAACAGTAAAATAAATCATGTTATACCTAAACGGTGTTGTTATAGACGTGTGGTTTTCAATTTGGCAATACTTTTTTTCGCAGTTGGTCTTTTTGACAGCTGTCACTTGATTTATGCTCTGTTTGGTTCGCCATTTCATAATAAACGGAACAACTTTTGAAAATCGTGCAAATTTATTACCAAAATAATGGTTCGGTTCGCGCAACCCATCGCGCGCTGCGTCCAAATTCGATCGACATAATTGCCCAGCACAGTCGGCAATTCGAGCAACCATGGATCGGTTTGGCACCACGTTTACTCTAGTGCAGGGGTGTCAAATTCAAAACCTGGCGTGGGCCAATTAAGATTCTCCTCAGGTTTAGGTGGGCCGCAGGAGGAAATGCCAAAAACTATTATGTAATAAAATAACGAAAGTTTATTACAGAATATTACTTTTCAAATATATCAGAGAGTCTAGATCACTATAGAGGCTTCGGGATTATCCGTGAGAACTTCCTCCTTTCGAAAACGTACTTCAGGAACATTAAAAAATTAAGGCAAGGAGCAAAAACGTGAAAATATGATTGAACTTCAAGTAACCACAATTACATGATTTGCGCCAAATTTTGAACAGATGCTAAAAGATGTTTAACACCAGTCATCCGAGGTCGCCCAAAATAACAATGAGAGGCAAAATAGTCAGAATGAATTAATTTCAGCAGAAAGATGGCTAAAAAAGACAAAAAGTTGTTTGTGATGGTTTTAAAGAAACTCATGCATATTGGACTAAAAATCAGGCACTTGGGCTCGAATTATTATGTTGGAATTTCACATCCACGTGATTTAGTCACCAATTCCAAGATTTCCGTAGTTTTTAAAGCTTTGTCATTTTTCCAAATAAATCTCATGTTCGGTAAAGCCAACCAATTTTTTATTAACTACATTTCGGGGCAGACCAGTTCCATGAAAAGACTTAGTATCATCCTGTACAAAAAAGATGAGCTGTCTTATAAAATCAAATAAACCAGCCTCAAATTGTTGGTAGTATTTAGAAAAAAAAAACCCAAAATTATCTTGCATAAGCCACGAGTTTTAGTAATTTTTGTAGACTTGAGTTCAATTTCTGAATTTGTTCATCTTACCAATTTCAAAATTTTTGTGTAGATACAGATTGTGCTGCTTCGACATGGCCGCGGGCCGCACAGAACTGCGAGGAGGGCCGCGAGTTTGACACGTCTGCCTAGTGAATAATGCGCATCCTCAGAGACGCCGTACAGTGCGCACCGAAGACGCTATTGCTGCTGTGGAGCAGAGTATCGAAGAAGACCCGAATCAATCCATCCATCACTTTTGATTGAATGGGTACGTTAATAAACAAAATTGTCGCGTTTGGAGTTATGATAATCCACAAGCCATTGTTGAGACGCCGGCCGTTACATCCTCAAAAAGTTACTGTTTGGTGTGCTCTATGGGCAAAAGGAATCATTAGACCGATTCAAAAATGAAGCTGGCTATAATGTTACAGTCAATGGGGAACGCTATAGAACCATGATTAATGACTTTTTCGTGCCTGAATTGGAGAATTTAGCACCGCTGGACTATTTTTTGTTGGGTTATGTGAAGTCGCTTGTCTACGCAGACGATTGACGCCTTGAAAGAGAATATTCGGCGCGTTATTGCTGACATACGGCCTCAATTGCTGCAAAAAGTGGTTCAAAAATTAGGCCTCTGAGCCTTGGGCTAGAATTTATTCGAGCCAGCCTCGGCGGCCACTTGCCCGAAATAATTTTTAAAACATAATGGCAAACCCTTATCTTTACAATAAAGCTAAGTTCTTGGCCATAACATTAAATTATATGTGTTTTATTTCTTCTGGAAACCAACCCACACGTCTAAAAAACACCCTTTATTTGGTAAATCTGGCAAGATAGGCCGCCGTATCGTACCTTGGTCGCCTGAATTAGGGATATCAAAAACCGGGCCATAACTCGATTTTCGTTTCTTCTCGGTTTTTTTGCGAAAACCGGTTAGACCGTCCGGTTTTAACTGGGCCCGAAGTACCGGTTTTTCGGTTAACCGAGTCTTTTCATGGATTTGCTTAGAATTGTAGTAAAAACACACTCCTAATGGTGGTGTTCGTATCGTATGCAAAATCAAATTAAAATGCATGCAGAGGGTGCACCAGAGAAACTTACTCATTTGAAAAAAAACTTCTGACCGGTGAGTTGGAAGAGTAGATGGGTGAGAGGGGGAAGTTCCCAAGTTTGTTTCCCATTCTAGTCAGTCGCCATCATGCTCTGGTGTAGAGATCAGCGCACCTTCGCTGTCGAGAGTTTCTTTTCTAATGGTCGCTCACTAAGGACATGATCGCGGATTTGTTTGAACGAACGTTAGGGACGTGTGGTGTCAGTCACAGATGCAGCCATAGCAAACACTGCACTAGGCTGAATAAATTTGTTGCGACAACTCCTCCTCGACCACCTCATCTCTCAGAGAGGCGATTTCCCATGACCGGCACTCTCTCGAGATTTGCTCCATGCGATTTCTACGCGACGCTATTGCTAACATACCTATTGATATGATGCAAAGAGTGGAGACGAATTTCAAAAATCGTCATAAGGAGAGTGTTCGGAAATATATTTAAGGGATGAAATTTTAAAACGCAATTTTTTATAGGGGACAAGTAATAGAATTGCTTATTGAAACATCAAGAAAATATGAAAAATAGTATGAATTTGAAAGAATTGTTTTTCGGTTTTAACCGGATGATCAAACAACCGTCCGGGTTAAAACCGGAGGAGGAAAAAACCGCAAATAAACCGGTTAACCGTTTTGAAAGTACCGGTTTTCGGACTAACCGTCCGGTTTTTGACATCCCTAGCCTGAATTATTGAGTTGCAATTGTCGCGGTCGGCTTGCTTCGAAAGCCCAGCAGGTGATATATATACTGAGTACTCACAGCCGGCTGTCGGTCGTCCACGCGATTTGACTCCGTTCGATCGTTCGGGAAGTGGAACTCCCAGCCAGCTCTCGCTCGTCCACGCATTCATTCCATCCAATCGTTGTGCGTACATCACCTTTCACGGAAAATGAATTAAATAAAAGTTTGTTGGGAACTCCCATTTGTTCGCGTTCATATGTAAATCTAACTTCCGGCTGGAAGTGTAGCACTTTTACACCTTACGTGGGTATTTTCAATTAGATACATGTTCAAATAATCATGTTGAATTATGATTACCACGCCCAACAATAATTTCTAAAATGTAAAAATTTCCGATCAAAATAAAAAGAAAAAGCATTCTACACGCCCTATATAGGCTCCAATACAAAATGCGGACAACATTTTTAAGAAATGTTTACATTATCTTTGTACAACACAGTGGGAGTTATTCCTTCAGCCCGCTGTGAAAACGTCTGCATCTGGTGGTAAATACAATGCGCCTCGCTGAAAAATGGGAACGCATCCACCGAAAATGATGTGCTGGTACGTACCTATAGCCCAAATATGTACAACACACTACATCACTACAAGAATGCAGTCTTATATTCGAAGCAATGAGCATTTATGTCAGATATTCAGTATTCAGATGAAGATTCTTAACTCATTGCCGGACACAACGCCAAAATTTGACACGATTTGTATGGTCAAATGCTCAAAATTGGACGTCTATAGACGTTGTGTCCGGGAAAGTGTTAAAATCCATAAAAAACGGTCGAGAAAACCCCATCCACACCATGAATGGATGCCGATGGCTGAGTAGGGCATGAATCACTTATACAGTACGTACGGACAGAAGAAGTTCTGTCTTGTGTGTCGCTTTTTATCCGTTGTTTCGTATGTACGACGGATAATACCATGAATGAGAAGAATTTAATCCGATGCAGCTGGTCGGTCGGTTGTTTTTGCCCGAAGCTATCGAAAAATCTGGAACATCCGAAGCAAATCGACAGCCGGATGCTTTCAATGATGGCAAATAACCAAAGGACTCTGCTAAAAACTCAGAAAAGCATTCTATACCACACATTTACCACTCTTAATGGTTTTCAATATTTTCTCATTAACAACGCACCATTAACAACTTCAGAAAGTTCTTGGCGCTATCTCTTTAATTCCATAGACATTTCTGCTTCTTCTTCGCCCTCGTCTGCTCTGCTCTATCCAATCATTGATAAATTACTTTAGATCTGTATGAAATTGCGTAATAGCTCAGATTATAATGGATTTTCAATGATGCCTTTCGTCACACCAGTTTGGTGTAAAAGGCGCACTTAACAACAAGAAAAAAGTCCTTGCAGACAAATTTGCGTATACAGATTGAAGAGGGGTGTCACGGTTGGATTTTTCTTCGAGAACAAAGCAATATGTACTCGTAGATGCCATGACACCACCAGCCACCACCATCATGTCATACCATCCAACCACCAACGTTTACCATTAAAGGAATATCGGAAAGATGGGGAAAGAAGCAAATCGGGCGCATTTAATCTTCCAGAAAATTGTTAAGAGTATGATGAGGTACTAATTCGACGAAAATAAAGTTTTGTCATTTCGGAATCCGACGGGGGATTTAATAAAATGTCAAAGCGATTAATGGGGATTAGCTTAAGATTTTTATTAACAGTTTGGGGAAAGGTAGGTGCGGGGAAGAGAGAGAGAAAGAGGAAAAAAAAAAAAAGAAAGTTGTCGTATAGTTAATTTGTGCTTAACACACAATTGATTATTTTAATAATTCTGGGAGCGCCTAACGATTTTTCAAGATTCTCTGTCGACGTTTGATAGCATACTGGATTGGTATTTTGTTTGTGCTGGCGAGCTTAGACGGAATAAGCATCAGTTAAAAATAGAGTATTCCTTCAGGACAAGTAAAACCGCATGAAAGGCGGAAAAATCATTTTCGTACGAGCGTCTCAAGTTTAATGTTTCCTGTTAACCCCCTTGTGGGGCATCTAGTTTAATGGTATAAGTGGAAAAAAAAACAATAAAATCGTGTTTTATATTAAAATTTTGCAAAGCAACAGCAGAAGTAAATTTTTCAAATGAAGCCCCAATTCAAGTCACTCCTCCTATTTGCAGCATGCCTGCAACAATTAAATAAGACCTTCAATATAATTTTCCACTTCAAAACAACTGCGGCTACTTGTTGGTGCTCTCCCCCTTATAATTAGGTCATATCATAAAATTCTCATACAAAACTGAAATTAGGTTTTCGTCCTGTTTGTCCAGAAAATCGATAAAGAATAAACTCCTGAAGTAATGTTCAAACTTCTGTATAACTTAGCGTAGAAAGAAAGCCCCAATTGTATCGTTTTTATTAAGGAATTGTTACCTGTTAACACGCAACCATAAATCGACTCCACTTGACCGCTCATTTGAACATGCTTTCTATAGTCTCACTTAGTTGTTTTGATTACCTCCCCCCATGTGGGTGGTGGTGCAATAAATTCCCGATGACCTATAAAGGGACTATTAAAATGTAAAAGCTTTCCCTAACACTATACGAAACAAGCAACTCGAAAATTCAACTTAAGTTTGTGGAATTTCGATTGTGCCCACCAACTAAACATGTAAAATTATCGGAAGATAAGGTCGATAGTGTTTACTAAACGAAAGTTCTGAGTTTTTTTTGCTAAATCATATCTTCGATTTTTTGCTAACTTAATCAGTCAAACTTCAAGAAAACTACAGTAGAGGAATTTTGTTAGGCATGTTTGGCTTTTCGACCGAATTCATTAGGCAAACCACAAAAGGAGCTAAAATAACGGCAAAGGACAAATTTGGAAATCTGCTGATCTACAATCAAAGCTGGTTCACAAATGGTTGTTTTTTCTGTTAAGGTAGGACTATCTATAACTTCACTTCATCCGTCACTGATAACCTCCTCCTTCGTAGCACTCTGCTGGTGAGTCGTGAGCTTGAATCGTTATTGATGAATCTGCCGATTTATTCCTTCAAAGTTTTGTTTATTCCTCTTTCTAGAAATTATATCAGCTGTTCCCTCCCGTATCACAAGTGGCACCGACTTGTTTCCTCCACAAGAATCATTCACGCACAGGCAGAGTCGTAAAAAGTAGCTCGGCACTCTCAGCATACTTTTGGAGCTGATCATTTTAAGCTTTTCTTTCGAGACTTCGTCTTCAACTCCAACACAACCACCACCTTGTTTTTGAATTTGAATTTTGAATTTTGAATTTATTTTGAATTTTGAGTTTTTGAATTTTTGAATTTTGAATTTTGAATTTTGAACTTGGAATTTTGAATTTTGAATTTCGAATTTTGAATTTTGAATTTTGAATTTTGAATTTTGAATTTTGAATTTTGAATTTTGAATTTTGAATTTTGAATTTTGAATTTTGAATTTTGAATTTTGAATTTTGAATTTTGAATTTTGAATTTTGAATTTTGAATTTTGAATTTTGAATTTTGAATTTTGAATTTTGAATTTTGAATTTTGAATTTTGAATTTTGAATTTTGAATTTTGAATTTTGAATTTTGAATTTTGAATTTTGAATTTTGAATTTTGAATTTTGAATTTTGAATTTTGAATTTTGAATTTTGAATTTTGAATATTAAATTTTAAATTTTAAATTTGGAATTTTCTAAAAACCGACGAAGTGACTTAGATGTAAGATATTTTCTGATGAAGGATGGAGAGGATTTATTTATTCGAGGACTTTTGCCCTCGTTATGTTCCTCTAATTTGGGGTAAACCCATCGATTGATGGCCGCTTGATTTGGATAACAGACCAAAAATATCAAAAGCTGATGTCAAATCAATTGAAAATGGCATGAAATTAAAGATGAATTAAAAACGAAAAATCAACTAAATTTTCTTACCCAATAGACGACCAACTGATCTTTCTCCACCCAGCTGTCTGTCATCTCTTCAATAAAAAAAAAAACAACCCACACCACATGTCGCGTGCTCCACTTTTCATAATGATGATGACGATGCATGCCCTTCATGCTCACATATCGATATCGGCGCTGTGCGATGTAGTGTCTTACCAACGGATTGCACAAAAATATTCCTCCGAGATATTTTTAGTCGTCGATCCAGATTGCATTTTTCTTCTGTTTTATACATTCTCATGCGTATGAGTTCCTCCTGACTCATCGCGTTCCTCCAGGAAAATTGCCATATGCAACCGGAAAGCATCGGCCAGACCCACCTCGTTGAGGAGTTCTTCCCTTCAAACCGAAGGAACGCTTAGAGATAGACATGCTTTGCCGCTTTCTCGTCTATGGATATTTCAATAAATTATTCTGAAATATGCAGACTGACAGCGTACGGATACGCATTTCCTGTAATTCTGAGGAAGGCGAAAATGTGTGTCACTGGGCTGCTATGTCTTTTTTGTGTTACTGGATACCATAAAATCATTCCGGAAAGCGAGTAATAGGTGAAACACTTTCTATGGCGATCAAATGGGTGGAAAATTGAAAATGGCAGATTTAATTTACTCTTGTGGTTATACACATACACTTGACACCTGAACCATTGCTGATAAATTCAAAATGACGCGAGGACCAAAATTTGGACAATCATTGTACGCACCAACCAATGTCAAGTTTCTCTAATAGGATTGCAATTAATGTGTCATCCGTTCAGTTGGGGGAGGAATCACTCTTTTCACCTTCATCTTAATATTAGGAAAGAAAAATCCAGTCCAGGCCCTATGACATGTAATTTGTCACAATATCGGTCGCTGTTGTACGAAATTACTATACGGCGGAGACCGTCAAATCTAATTGGGAGGGTGAGTTTTATATGGAACAGACGTTACCTGTCGTTGTCGATATCCGGACGCTGGATACTTGCTGCGTGTATCGCAAAATCACAGAGCTCCCATTCTATCCGGTTGATGCGCATAATCATGTCAAAGTTTGTGCTCGAAACAATCCATCAAATACGGCCCCGATGTCGTTGTCGTGTGCCATAAGCTACAGCCGTTTCGATAAATGATTGATCCTTGAGTGTTTATATAGATGGTCCGAGATTTTGATTTTGTTACGCCATGGCACTCCCTTGGTTTGTACTGATTTCATATTGTACGGCATAAGATTCCGTCCATATCAGCACGAAGAAATGCAAATTAGAAAGTAAATTCACTGACAGACTGATGAATAGGATAAATGTTCTGAATGTCACGTTTTCTGTTAAGATAAATGTCGTTGATGTTTGACCTTTGTTCTTGATTGGAAGAAAAGTTTGCAAATCCTTCTATAGGGCTGATTGATAGAAATTGAAGAACTTTAATGAAAAACTGCTTGGAAAAGCCAAGGGTTTGATTTCATTGAAAAAAGTTTCCCGGCGCAAACCGACCATATCTTTTATATAAAGACATAAAAGAACAAAAAAATTTTCTCAAACTTTCTAATTAATTAAAAGCCACCTCAACTTTAACCATGGACTAAAACTTAATTTTCTGCCTTCTTCGGTTATTTGCTTGAAAATCACCGCAGCGCTCAAATTTCTCTCGAGTGCAATTGCACTTTCAGAACGAACGAAATGAACAGCATAACCCGCATATAAGAAGAGCCTTCAAACTGCACCTCTTCGCCCATTCTGGCCAACCGTCATGTTATGCATCTTATTGCCCATTTGATATTAAGGAGGTCAAGTTGTCGTTAGAGATTGCCTTAACTCCTACAACTCTGTACAGTAGAACATTTGAATAAATCTGAATAAATTCAACCAGAGAACGGTTTTTGCATACGGAGAAACTTCTCGCCGGGCATGTTAACATGTCGAAGGAACAACATTTTGTCTGATATGTACTCGTATAAGTAGCGGAAATTATGACCCAACACGCGAAAGGATGAATGGTTGGCTGACTGCATGTGGGACATGCTTACATTTCAGCGGAAAATGCATGCATAGTCGCATGGCTTGGATAATGCTGCAATTTGGATGGAAACGGCGCGGAACCAACCGACTCTTCTATGTGGTGAGTCTGCTGACTGTATGGTCACAACAACCGACAACCGCATCTCTGCAAAAACATTTTTCTTATGCGGGGGAGTACATACTATATCTGACGGAACATTGCATAAAAACAAACCCGCACAAACGGAACAAGTCCAAGAGGTTCTTTTAGTAGATAGAATATCACGAATCTCGTATTTCTAGTCTTGCAAAATTTGCAATCATTCTACGTGATTCAACCATACTCACTTTTTTTAGTAGGTCTTGCTTATCGGCTGCTCTGCGCGAGATCTTTTTATCGTTAGCTGACCCGAAATGAAATCTCATAATCTGAACCATGCAGCCATAGAGTTGATCCCCATAGGAGTAACAACGGGATATGCGGGGGATGTATCTGTCTGTGCCACATTGCATTCTTAGTTTCAATGAAAAACAAGGACTCTGAATGAGGCTATGCTAGATAATATCTATTTCTGCATTAACCATTATACAATGCACTGCACATAGGCCACAAGCCACCACCAGCCGTTGGCACTAGATTCATAGAAAGGAAATGAATGGAAAATGCAATCTAAATTGTAAATGGAAAACTGAATAAATTAGCAAGCAGAGGAGCTAGTGTATCTGGAAAACTTGTGCAAAATTACACTTGTGAGCTCTGATTTGTCTATTGCGATAAGCACGTAAATGTTCCACGATGGAGCTCCTTTGATCGCACGGCGAAATGGATTTTATCTAAAATCTGAGCATAATAATTAATTAAGCAGCAATTGTATGCTGCGATTATGGTCGTGATTGTAGGCCAAATTTAAATCTCTTTTAGTGGATTTCGGTCGGAAGAGCTAATAGGACCCCTTTCAAAAGCCAATTGCCCAAGAAACTAATTAAACTGGATGAACTGATCATCGTCGTTATGATGGACTCCATTGAGTCAAATCCGAATATACGTGTGGCCATAAAGGAGAATTTTTGGAATACAGGAAATCAAGTGGCACAATCTCACAAACGACAACTTTGAACCTGTAGTAACTCCATTCATTGATAAAATGACGGAGTGGTTTCAAAACAACACGAACTGCACCGAGCACAGTCCAACACAAATGTGGAAAAATTTCGCTGAAATGTCAGTAGGTGAGGCGGAAAAGGCACTTGGAGTTTCGAAAGGTCCACTCCACACGAAGAAAGAAACATGGTGGTGGAACACCGAAACTAAGGAAGCAGTGCAAGCCAAATCGAAAGCATTTAAGGCATGGACGAAATGTGAGTCAAGCGGTGACACCAAACGGGTTCAACTTCGCGAAAATTATATGCAATGCCGGAAGAACGTAAAGCGCTTGGTAGCTCAAGCAAAGGCGAAGGCAGCTGACAAATTCTACCAAGAATTAGAGACTCAGACTGCGGCCGAAGGACCGTCTTTGCGCGAGAGACCTAAGCACGACGCCAGGATATTTAGGGTCGCAGCCCAAAGGAGAAGGAACGCACGGGAAATACAGGCGCCAAAGTACGTGGAGGACTCGCAAGGAATGTTGCTGATTGACTATGCGGCAATTTGTAGCAGGATGCGAGAGTATTTTGACGAACTTCTAAATGAAGAATTTCCTCGAGCAGCTTTTCAAGATGTTGAGCCAAATACCACCAATATTGAAGATATCTCAGAGGAAGAGGTGATGGAGGCAATGCATCAGATGAAACGCGGAAAGGCAGTCGGACCGGACAAAGTCCCCGCGGAATATTGGTTGGAAATGGAAAATGTCGGTCTTAGTTGGCTCACAGTCCTCTTCAAAAAAATCAAAGGTGGGCAACCGATGCCTGATGCTTTCAGGGAAAGTTTTCTTCTTCCTTTCTATAAGAACAAGGGAGACTCACGCAAACTCAACAACTATAGGGCTATAAAGTTAACACCTCATACACTGAAGATCTACGAGCGAGTTGTCTGCAACCGATTGAGAAAGATTGTGCGGTTGAATGACAATCAATGCGGCTTTGTTGAAGGTCGATCTACATTCGATGCGATTCAGTGCATTCGTATTGCGATGGAAAAGTATAGAGCAGCACGAAAGGATTTGCACTTTGTGTTCATCGATTTGGAAAAGGCATTCGATAGAGTTCCTCGTGATCTGATATGGTTGGCCTTGAGAGCACTTAATGTCCCTGAGGCATACGCCAGGATGATACGAGACATGTATAATGGAGCTACGACTAAGGTTAGATGCACAGCCGGTGAATCAGAAGAATTTCCGGTGAATGTCGGAGTACACCAGGGCAGTGTATTGAGTCCGTTGCTCTTCAACATCATCATGTGCTACTTATTAACACGTGTCTCCGACGGCCTAGAAATATCTATTCTTTTTGCTGATGATATAGTCCTCAGTAGCCCAAACATCGTTGCCTTGCAAGCTGCACTTACAAAATGGTGTGACATTCTGGAGGAGCATGGACTGAGGGTAAGTATAACAAAGACTGAGTTTTTATGCTGCCCATTCTCAGACCCAGATGCACCGATACCAGATATGTACGTCAAAGGAGAGCAGCTTAAGTCTTGTACCAAGTTCAAGTACCTTGGCTCGATGGTGAACACCGGAGCTACATGCGATGATGACATCAAATACTGCACAAAGGTTGGGTGGATGACGTGGCGAGAAAACTCGGGAGTTTTCTGCGATAAGAATATGCCACTGAAGCTAAAGGGCAAGTTGTACAAAACGGTTGTACGTCCCGCACTCATGTATGGATCAGAATGCTGGACCATGTATGAAAGTTACGTGAAAGAAATGACAGCGACTGAAATGAAAATGTTACGCATGTCAGTTGGTGTAACCAAAAGGGACCACATCAAGAGTAGCTACATCCGAGGCAGCTTGTCCATAGACCAACCAATCACCGAAAAGCTCGGAGACCGACAAATGGATTGGTATTGCCATGTTCAACGGCGTCCGCCTGAAAACCCCGCAAAGAAAGCGATATCAATGGAAGTTCCACTTGGTGGACCCAAGGCCAGAGGCAGACCGAAGAACACCTGGATATGTCAAATGAAAAAGCAACAACAACGCATTGGTCTCGGCGATGACACGATCCAAGATAGAGCTGCCTGTAGAAATATGCTGAGAAATTATCGCCAAAACGGGCGATGTGCCTACACCGCAGGTCGGGCAACGCGAAACCGTGGAGCGGTATAAAGAACGAGGCAAGGAAGAAGAAGAAGACAGGACTCATATACAAGGGAACCCAAGTGCCGATGTATTGTTAGAAAACCGAAAGAAAACTTCAAGAAAGACAAAGTGCTTCAAAATACAGAATGTCGGTTCAGCTTGCGTACAAGTCCGCAACTCAGTGGGACATTTTCATGTTTTCAACAAATGCTAATGTACAGTACTGATGCAACCTCGAAAAGATTTATACATTATTTCGTGACGATTTGCTTTTCGAATTTGACTCTTTTTGGGTCGTTCAACAAAAGTTGAAAATGAGTTAAACCTAAGTTGTAAGTTACACTTTTTGGGTCATTCAACAAAAGTTGAACGAAAGTTGAACGTGAGTTGAACCTAAGTTGAAAGTTACACTTTTTGGGTCGTTCGACAAAAGTTGAACGGGAGTTGAACCTAAGTTGAAAGTAACACTTTTTGGGTCGTTCAACAAAAGTTGAACGAAAGTTGAACGTGAGTTGAACCTAAGTTGAAAGTTACACTTTTTGGGTCGTTCAACAAAAGTTGAACGAAAATTGAACGTGAGTTGAACCTAAGTTGAAAGTTACACTTTTTGGGTCGTTAAACAAAAGTTGAACGAAAGTTGAACGTGAGTTGAACCTAAGTTGAAAGTTACACTTTTTGGGTCGTTCAACAAAAGTTGAACGTGAGTTGAACATAAGTTGCAAGTTACACTTTTTGGGTCGTTCAACAAAAGTTGAACCTAAGTTGAAAGTAACACTTTTTGGGTCGTTCAACAAAAGTTGAACGAAAGTTGAACGTGAGTTGAACCTAAGTTGAAAGTAACACTTTTTGGGTCGTTCAACAAAAGTTGAACGAAAGTTGAACGTGAGTTGAACCTAAGTTGAAAGTTACACTTTTTGGGTCGTTCAACAAAAGTTGAACGAAAATTGAACGTGAGTTGAACCTAAGTTGAAAGTTACACTTTTTGGGTCGTTAAACAAAAATTGAACGAAAGTTGAACGTAAGTTGAACCTAAGTTGAAAGTTACACTTTTTGGGTCGTTCAACAAAAGTTGAACGAAACTTGAACGTGAGTTGAACATAAGTTGAAGTTACACTTTTTGGGCCGTTCAACAAAAGTTGAACAAAAGTTGAACGTGAGTTGAACCTAAGTTGAAAGTTACACTTTTTGGGTCGTTCAACAAAAGTTGAACGAAAGTTGAACGTGAGTTGAACCTAAACAAAAGTTGAACGAAAGTTGAACATGAGTTGAACCTAAGTTAAAAGTTACACTTTTTGGGTCGTTCAACAAAAGTTGAACGAAAGTTGAACGTGAGTTGAACCTAAGTTGAAAGTTGAATTCAAGTTGAATTTGAGTTTAATTCGAGTTGAATTCAAGTTGAACTCATGTTGAACCCAAGTTGAACCCAAGTTGAACCCAAGTTGAACCCAAGTTGAACCCAAGTTGAACTCAAGTTGAACGTAAATTGAACCCAAGCCCAACCTCTGTTGAACCTTAAATGGCACCCAACACTCACAGGGTAGAACCCAACTTCCATTGAACCTTGAATGGCACCCAAAACTCACAGGGTACTACCTGTAATGCCAAAAACGTAACGCTTTTTCGTTGCAATTTTCGTGACGATTTTCGATTTATGTGCCAGAGTCAAGACATAAAATGTCAAAAACCGGCGACCGACAAGTTGAGGGGCTTCTCGTCAAACTAAAAAAAGTTCAGAAGCCGCGGCAGTTGATTGCTTAGATCTAAAATCAACGGCATATTTGTGTAAAGCTGCTACGATCGAATAACCACCGCCATAAGTAATCCTATTTTCAAAATCTAACAAACCGTCCCAAGTTCTGACAGGAATCCAAATTGCGGGGTAGTCAACGAAATATGTTGATGAAATGAAAATCGTTAAAAGAAATCCTGTCAATTGACGAATAAGAAGTCTTTGCAATTCGCTGATTAACTGACAATAACTTGTGTTGCTTTCATGCCACGGAAGTTTTCGTTCAATAAACGATGAATGGACTGAGGATGTGGCAAGCATGCGTCGCGAGCGCTTTAAATCGTAGAGCTTTTGTCAACGATCGACACTGGCAAAAGCATATAGTGATTTGCATGCTGGCCTACAAAATAGCCCGACATCATCAATGAGGCACGATAACTCTACTTAGGGTTTCGAATACCTTGTCCTCCACTTTCGAAAGGCCAGTAACTGTTGAACTCCTTGCGAGCTATCGGGTGTCCATTCGTTGTGCAAACAAAATCGATCGATGAGGACGCGAACACAAACACATAAAGCGTAATGACATGAAGATCATTTGACAGACACCACCACGATTCATGTTCCATGCTGAATGCGGTTCAAAAATTAGCCAGAGAGACAACGCCTGACACCAATTAGAGGTAATATACCAGCGAACTTCTCCTGGCTGAATTTAGGCTAGTAAAGCGCTTGGGCCAATTATGTTGCGGATTCATTTAGGGAGAAGCTGAATTTACTGAAATGCTCCAATCCTGTCATGAGATGTAGGCTAATGTAAGTGCAAATGTAGGAAAAAACTGTCTTCATTAATTTTCCCACGTGGTATTCCACGCGGAATACGTCGAGACCAGATTCGGTCGAGAAAATTTCAGAAAATCCGTTAATCCGTTTAATGAATGATGTGGGCAAATAGATTGAGACAAAATAAGTGTTTTCAAAATGTTTCCCATCGTTGCGAAACAGGGTCAAAATCGAAAAAAAAGTTAAAAAAGGACCATCAATTGTAGCAATACCGCTTTGAAGATTAATGTCGCATTGGACCTGCAATCAGGTTTTTTCAAACATGTTAATGGACAGGTTTTCGCAGATATGTACAATTTCGGATTTATTAGCCAAAAACAGAAAATGTTTTTGCGGTTTTTACCGTGTTACGCAACGAATTTTTAGTGGGAAGTTTCGGATTCGAGCTCAGCACCTCAAAAAACATAAGAAACGTCGGTTTTAATAAGAGAAATGTGAGAAGGAAGTGTTTTCATTATTTTGCTCATTGTGAATTTTTCGATAATTATTTTGACCACTTCAATGGAGCTAAAATGTCAAAATCTGCTTCTCCGTTTAGGGGATACAATCAAAAGTTTGTGAAAAAAATATCTGCCTTACTCATTGTTTAGTTCATGTATGTTTCAATTTATTATTGTGAAAAAAATTGCCTTCACAGTTTTACTCAATGCGAATTTATTGCTATTCTGAATACCAATTGGGTGCGAATAATCTTCGAAAATCCGCTAATACGTTCAAGAAAAACATTCAGAAGTAAAGAACTCATTGTGAATTATTGCCCATTGTAAATTTTCGCATTTTAAGTTATTCTGCTATTCCGGACGGACGACTAATCCAAGGAAACCTAGATCCTGGAAATTAATTCAGTCGCTCCTGAGTTGTTAACAGGATTTTCTTTTATACAGGCGGGGGGGGGGGGGGGGGGGTTCCGGAAAGTCAACGTCAAGCTGAAAGTACAGATTGTAAAAAAAATTCACCAAGGCGTTGCGGCAAGTAATTTTAAATGTTTGCGCATTTTCTCTAGATTCCATAACAGTATTAATTTTTTTTCATGAATTCTGATTTTAGCCAAGATTGTGAGACATATTTTTCTTTTGTGTGGAATGTATGATGTGTGTGTTTGAATGTACCTAGAGTCACGCATCTCGTGATTGCATCTATCCAAGTTCACCTAGACTAGATACAAGCCTGAAAATCCCCTGATTTAAATGAATCTGTCTGTGGTCAGCTAGGGTACTCAAGACCACACCTACAACAATTCACAATCAAAACAGTGTTTTTCAGCCTATCGTATTACTGCTGGTTCGTTAGTTGTATTCTGGAATTTTGATGGTGCTGCCATAAAGTAAGTAATTGGAATAGAGATGGAACTCCATACAACATTGAAATCTACTGAAAAACATTTTACCTTTGAGTGTGTGCTGTAAGTAACGTGTCCATAGGAAGATATCTTCGTGTATATACACGTTACTTACAGCACACACTCAAAGGTAAAATGCTTTCCAGTAGATTTTAATGTTATATGGAGTTCCATCTCTATTCCAATTACTTACTTTATGGTGCTGCAGCCTTCGCACTCTTAATTTAGTCTTTCATAAGAAGGCACAATTTGGGCGGCCACACCGAATTGTAAGTATAGTTACTGCAAGTGCAGGAAGAATAATGGTTCTGTTCGGAATTTTACCCCATGCGTTTTTCTTAGGGTTTGGACAGTTTTCACATGTATGTATGTCTCCATACAAAATTCGCACCAAATACACGTTGAATGGTATGAAGTGTTCTAGTTTTAGTTCAGATCTGGCCAACATACGGCCCGCGGGCCACAATCCGGTCCCCGAAAATGTTTTATCAAGCCCCCGATCAACTTTAAAATTAGAATGGACTAATTTTAATAAACAAATAAAAAAAATCATTTTTGTAGACAAATTTGCGAGTTGAAGATAGTTAAAAAAGGCTTCAAAACGGCATTTTTTTTGCAAATGAATATCCATCATTTAAAATAAATTAAATCAAAGAAATTCGTGCAAACACAGCAAAATAACAAAATAATTCCCTTGGGTCTGATCAGGCCATTACATTTTGTTCAAGTAGCGGTGATTTTTGTTTTCGGCTTTTTTGGATAACAGACAATAAAAAAAGAGACCTGCAGGGATGTCTCCTCCTACATACAAATTTTTTGCCCGCCGGTATCGCTTTTCAAACCACTAATATGGCCCTCGTATAAATTGAGTTTGACACCACTGTTCTAGTATAAGGTGACTAGACTTCCGAAGGCCCAATGCTGTACATATACTTGCGGAATTCGGTTTTTAATCAAATCCTCAGCCATACTTCCAGATTCCAAGTCCGAGGTCAATGTCATTGGCTAATTCTCTAATGCGCGACAAACGTAGAGAGATCTCAGTGCAGCGAAGGGCGGCGTAGTACATCTAAGTATAATCACACGGAGGAGTCAAATTGTCTAAATTTCACAAATTGCCATTCATTGGCTAACCACTCGCTTCGGTCGCACCTCACCTTATCATTTTTCGCATTCAGCATTACGTCGAATTCTGAAAAGCACGACAGACATGGCGCAGTGTGGACGAAACAAAGGGCGAGGCACAGAATTAAAGTAAACCAAACAACGAGCCAGAAGTCTCACAGTTCGCTGGACTCGCACCTAGCTCTATTCAAAAATGTTAGCGAATACTGAACAGCGCGAAAGACAGAGCGATTTCTGAGTGGAATGAGGGGCGAGGTACAGGATCTGAGTATTACGTATGGACGAGCCAGAGATCTAACTCCTACGAATTGCCTTATCCTCTTTCCAGGCAGCGTTATGTATCAAAATGTTGGCGTATTCTAAAAAGCGCGACAGACAGCGAGATCTGAGCGGAACGAATGGCGATACATGGAATCTGAGTAATCCTAACGACGAGCAAAAGGTCTAAATCTTACCAATCTTGCCTTCTATTGGCTCATCGCTCGCTGCGGTTGCACTTCGCCTTATTATATTTCGCAACAGCTCCGAGTCGCAATGTTACCCAATTCTCTAATGCGTGACAGACAGTGCGAGATCTGAGCGGAGCGAAGGGCGACCCACAGAATTAAAGTAAACCTAAGGACGAGCCAGAGGGCTAAATCTTATCTAAACCTGGCTGCAGGATTTTTGGAGGAGAGTACGCATTTTTCCCTAGTTACATTATTGATGCCATGCTTGTCCCCTGGGCTCTTAACCCCATTTTAAAAGGATGGAGTACAGTTGCTGATTTTGTCATCGTTTTGTCATAGAGAAAATAAATTAAAATCTCATCTTTTGACGGCTGTAACTTCTGAAAGCCTTGAAATGTTCACCATATATGGGTAGTGCGGTGCCCTATAAGTTAGAAATATTTTAAAATGTGGACGATTTTCGATTAGAAAACACAGAAGTGCGATTTGGGCTTCGGAACGCGAATATGTGGACCGTGAAATTTGAAGGAAATATGAGCGCCAAGTAGTTCTACAAGTGTGCAACATTTTCAGAGATCGGGAAGGGTTCCCGAGTTATCGAAAATTCAAGATTGACAAACATAAAAGTGCGATTAACTCGCTAAATGTCGATCGCACAGGGTACAATAAAAGCTGTCACGACTGATCACAGGCCTCATCGAGGAGCTTATTATGTAGTGAATAAGGTTTTATTCTGTGGCATGGGGAATGCTGTACATTTTGCTATACATTTCCCAATGCTGTACGACAGGTCAAAATGCTGTACTGTAAGCAAAATGATGTACGTCTGGTCAGCTTATTCTAGTAGCATCTAGATTTACATATGTATGTACTTTGCAAACAACGAAGCACTGTCACATGTGTAAACTGTCGTACTCCTTTCTATGTCATATGGCTCAGACGTGCAATCAGCTTAGACTCTGTATGGGAGGCTAGCTTTAGCCTCCTCAGTGGCGAAAGCTTACTTGTCAAACTGTTTCCATTCTGTGTAGTAAAGTACGTTACAAATTTCAGAGAATTTATTTTCTTTTATTACAGGAAAAAATATGAAATCTTTCGAAATGGAGTTTCCGCTGAACGGTAACTTTCCCTGGGCGCGCATTTACAAACCCGTTCGTAGTTCGAAGTCGAGTACCACGAACAAACCCGTGGTGAATAGAAGGGCGTATGCCTTATACTCAACAGGGGTCCGTAAGCAAAGATATCGAAACAACCCCGTGCGGAGCTCTAGGCAATCATGCCTCATACTGAATACGGGTTCGTAAATACGCTCCCTGAGCCTGGGTTCTCATTTTTAAACCTAATTATTTAGCCATGTAGGTCTCGGAATATTTAACAATTTTCGGGAATAAAACTTAAAAGCTACCGTACCACAGAAAATGGTAAAATATGCTTAAAAACCCCGCAGCAAATCTATTTTGTTGTACTCATTTGTTTGGACCCTGAAGTATTTTTAGGAAGCTATACAATTTCGTCGTATTCTGCTCTACAGAGATTTTACCGTTATTCCGATACTCTTTCTATTTCTGTACGTTTGCTGCCAATAGGCTTCTCATATTTCGCCGCCTTTTCCGAGTACATATAAGTATACATTATATTGACTAAGCCTCGATCTCGGATATTTCGCGACTGCCAAATAGCTTAAGCTTAAACGCAATTTAAAGCAGCTTAAGCAATTTACCTTTCGCGGTAGATCCTTACCGCAGTCTAAGGCTTTTAGCTTTTTGTGGCTTACCTTTAAATCATGTTATGCAAAATATGCGAGATACTATTAAGAAATTCCTAGATACTCAATACTTTGTATCGAACGTCAATATAAAGAACGGATTTGCTTTATTTACCCAAAATGGTTTTCCCTTCGCACATTAATACGTACGCATGAGCTTTGAGCTTTCTGCTTCCTGAGCGTTCTTCAATCTTAACCACAAAGCGAAATTCATATAACTTACTTTTATCGTTATTCTGCTGTAGGGTTTTTTTTAAGAATATTATGGCGTAATTGAAATTTTCACCTCTCTATTCACTTGGACCAAAATTTCACGTACATTTCGGACATACAGTTATCAAAACTGTAAATGTCAACATTGGGTTTCTTTGAAAATTTCATAACGCTGAGATGAATTTAATTTGTAAATTAATAAAAACGAGACCGAGGCTAATTTCGGGCGCGGCCGAAATTTGGATACCCTTCACTCCCCACGGGCTTCAAGTTTTTTCGGGCGTGGCTTGTGTTTAATCATCCCCCTGCGTTCTTTTCCTTCCGTTTTTACATAAGTTCCGTGGCGCCGATAAAACAATATTTGTGTGGGGTTTGGTTGGAATAAGTGGGCAAATAAATATATTTATTTAATCAGAAAATTTTATTGGGCGATGCGGGAGCATAGTACGATTCCATTTGCTTTACCTTTTTTGTTGCTTTGATAAAGACACATTAATTCAAGGTTTTGTGAAATTGGTACAAAAAATGTTTCTTAGAAGAACCAAAAAAGGGGGGGAGGCGAGTTGCATGGTAGTCCCATGACCCCATGGTCCGATTGATTCATTCTTACATATGTTTTGAGTCGTCAATAGAAACAAATTTGTGTGGAATTTGGTTGAAATTTGCGCACAAATAAAAAAGGTTTTCTTAGAAGAACCTAATTTGGGGAGTTAGGTTTGTATGGCAGCCCCATGATTCCATGGTCCAATTGATCCATTCTTACATGGGTTTTGTGTTGTCAATAAAGACACATTTGTGTGAAATTTGGTTGAACTAGGTGCACAAATCAAAAAGTTTTTCATAGAAGAACTTAATTTGGGAGGTTAGGTTTGTATGGCAGCCCCATGACTCCATGGTCCGATTTGATCCATTCTTACATATCTTTTGTGTTATCAACAGAAACACATTTGTGTGCAATTTCGTTGAAATTTATGCACAAATAAAAAAGTTTTTCTTAGAAGAACTTAATTTGGGGGATTAGGTTTGTATGGCACCCCCATGACCCCATGGTCCGATTTGATCCATTCTTCCAGACCTTTTGTGTTATCAACAGAAACACATTTGTGTGCAATTTCGTTGAAATTTGTGCACAAATAAAAAAGTTTTTCTTAGAAGAAGTTAATTTGGGGGATTAGGTTTGTATGGCACCCCCATGACCCCATGGTCCGATTTGATCCATTCTTACATGTCTTTTGTGTTATCAATAGGAACGCATTTGTGTGAAATTTGGTTGAAATTGGTGCACAAATAAAAAAGTTTTTCTTAGAAGAACCTGATTTGGGGGGTTAGGTTTGTATGGCAGCCCCATGACCCCATGGCCCGATTTTATCGATTCAAACATACAAACTGCCTGCAACCAAAAGAAGCATGTGTGCAAAATTTCAGCTCGGTAGCTTTTAAACTGGCCGAGTAAAACGCGTAGCAACAGACGGACAGACGGACAGACAGACAGACGGACATCGCCCAATCGACTCAGCTCAGACTCAGTCATGCTGATCATATATATACATATTTTATATGGTCGGAGATGCTTCCTTCTATGCGTTACAAACTTCATGACAAAGTTAATATACCCTTTACTCTACGAGTGAAGGGTATAAAAAGCTTGGTACTCCAAGAAATAATTAGACGTTGATTACTACCTGATCAATGTGTCAGATTAAGGTACCTTTCCAATCTCTTTGTGCGTTGTTTTCAACTGACAAACATTTAGACATTTTCTGAATTACATTTAGGAACTGCTGTTGTCTATTTACATAGGAAAGCACAAAAACAAAGAAAGTGTTTGGGTCTGAATTTTAGCCTTTTACCTACTATACTAAGGGCCCAGTAAAGTCGCTTGCGGAACTCGTAAAGATGTTCTCTGAAATGAGAACACCAAATTGAAAGCTTGCACAAATATCCAGTATTTAGTCCAGTACAATTGGTTCAAAATAGCCCCAAACCTAAACATCCAAAAAGAAAAGAAGTTTTTGATGCCAAATTGTTGAATACACTGCCTAATATACGCAGTAAAAAGTTACACTAATTTGCGTCATGGGTTAAGGGGGGAGGGGGTGACAAAGGGGTGAAAATTCAGTTTCTTGCAAATATCTGGAAAACCATGAGTCTGACCTTAAAATGAGCTGAGGACAAAACAAACAACATAAAATTACCTTTGTAATGATATGTAACACTCTAGACATTTTCTCAGAAAATTATACCCTAGACCCAAAAGTTTTATAGTGAATTTGGCTTTTTCGAGTTTTACATTTCGCACTGTAACTCATTCACTACGAATTGGGATCAGACACCAACGGATGATCTCCGCATTTGTTTATTTGTAAGGAAGGTTTTACGACACCGGGAATCGACCCTACATCTTTATACATAGTTTCTACCATAGTAGTGTGGAGACTCAACCATTGTAGCCCTAGATCCAGGAATTTGAGTCATCAAGCACTAACAGCGAAACTCAGGCAGTTAAAATAAGGCACGAATTGATTATATATTTATATTTCGCACGGACTACTCTCGTCATTTTTATTTGCATTTGTTTAGTCCAGTTTTTGAACCGTTCAAAATTATCCAATATTCAAATTTTTTATTTTTCCTTTCATTTTAGGACTGCCGAAACAACAACCGCAACACATCATCATTCTCATCATCAACAGCATCATATCACAAAACCACGTCGTCTACCATTTTGTGGTGGAAACGATGCTGGCAGTGAAGTGGATGCAATCATTGGTAGCGGCGGAGGTGGGGGCGGCGGTGCCAATAACAACAACAACAATGGCATGGAATCGCTGACTTCCTTGGAAATGGATGGCGACGGTCTCATGGAAGATGACCTACAAGCATTGTTACCGAATTGTCGACAGCTATCGCGCGATGAACTTAGCCAGGTATGTGTTTTGTCCCAGTTTTATGGTAATTTTTCAAATATCCTTTTTGCCTCCTTTTTGGAGTTCATAAAAATTCTTTTTTTCGGAGCTCAATTCTGGATATTATACTCGTCTACTTCATAAATTTTTATTTAATTTCCTTTGAAATCTGAGAAGTCTGAGGTATATCCTGCAAACACAACATTGCACAGAGTAGAAGCAAAGGTCAAGTCCTGGTGTCTGTTGTTGTCGCACTTGCCGGGATTAGGGTAGTCTGCAATGTCGACGACAGGCTACTATTGCCTGCAAGGACATCCAAAATCCACTTAGAATATTTTTTCTCTCTCCTATATACAGAAACTTACTGTCGTCCTTCCTTCTAAAAAAAAATTGTTCAAAATGCAATTTAACGTTCTACTTAACTTGGACTATGCGATTTCGGAAATTTTATTTTTTACTCTTCTTTCTCCCTTAATCGGACTACGACTACGAAGAACTCTATGGAGTGAGAAAATAGCTAGTTTATATGCACGTACCAAGTCGGTAAGAAGGAGTGAACGCGGAGACATAAAAATCTGTGTGTGAAACTGATCCTTTGCCTATAGTAACTGTGAGCAGAGAGTAGAGTAGAAGAATCACTCGCTATGGCTCACTGATTGAATAAACTCAATTTAATTTGCTCCCTTTTGCTCACAGACATATTATAGTCAAAGGAATGAAGACGATGGGCGAGTTTGAAAACGGATATCTTTGGTATAGTCGTCATAGTTCTTTTTATGTTGTCTGCTGGTTGAGTGTCAGGAGTCAGAATAAAAGAGAGAAGAGAGGAAGAGAGTTTTAAGTTAAAATTGTAGCCTGAAGGTTTTAAGTTTTATTGAGTTTCATGGAAATGAAGATTCTATGGTAGAATGGTCCTAGACGTTCGACATAGAGCTTTGCATATTTAAATGCGGAAAAAGTGTTTTATTCAGGATTAGTAAAATGGCTAAGCACTGTATCCTCCTGTTAAGGTCAATTACCTCCCGAATTTGGTATATTTTTCTTCATTTGAGCTGCAATCACAAACATAAATCATTTTTCAAGTACTCTAAAATTTTCTGCACACTCCGAAACAATATAAAATTGAATTCATCTCTCTTCAAATAAACGTCCAAAACCCTTTTTCCTTCAATTCAACGCGCTTCAGGCATGCAAATGCCTACATCGAATTCGTTTCTCAAATGATGCAACTTTGTAGAAAGAAATTCCTCTGAACTTCAATCCAAAATCAAATCAACTCCCTGCTGATTCACATAAACACTCGACGACGACAAACGTATCCCCAAAAATCGTATACCTGCACTACGGCGTTCATGCACAAATCTCCTTAACAAAAAAGCCCGTCGGCCAACCAAAATTTCAACCACATAAGGACCCTTCACGTCGTCATTATATTGCAATCAGGTTATAGAAAATGTAACAAGTACGAGACTTTCATCGTGGCATTATGGCCTACAAATTTTTTGATCCTTCTCACCCCCGTGTCGGTACTGTCATGAATGTATATACATGATGGGCATAGAACTACGACTTTGCAAGGCATAGGAATTCCGAAAATCAAACGAAATCCTGGAAAAGTGGGGGATTTACCAGCATGCATCATAGGGGGAAACTGCGCGTTTCTGATTTGATCATCCATCATCAGGCATCGATTTCAATCGTCTCCTGGAAAAACAATGAAATGGAATTCAATTGTCTTCCGGAGCATGCTGTGCGTAGCAATGTATTGATTGTCGGGAAAAAGGGTTCGAAGGAAATCGGCACAATCCAAAAAAATTTACAAGAAATTCGAATACACGGCATACAGGCGACATTATACTTTATAACCGTCAAAATATGACAAGAAGTTTGAGTGTATCTGTTGTCGGAAGAAAAGCTACAATTTCCGCCATAGGCATGTATACATATCTAGGACAGACACAAACATCTCTGAATCACTTCTTTCTCATTTAACTTTAATTTGGATACCATCATGAAGGCTTTTCCATTTCAGTTTGTTGTGATGATTGTTGCTTTGAACAGACTTCGTCGTTTCAAAATAACGTTTAACCCAAAAACAGAATGGGTTAAACGTTATTTCGAAACGACGAAGTCTGAATCGAACAGAAGTTGTTCCTGGATCTCTTGCGTTTCTAAAGCAAACTCGGTAGTCCGGGGATATGATGTTTTTCAAAAAGGATTAAATATCCCATCATCATGCCATAATCTTTCGTTCTGACCGAGTGCAGAAGCAGAGTTGCCCCGGGGATATTGTTTGTTTATACAGTAGCAGAACGGTTTTAACAGTAATTCTCTGTGTGCTAGATTTGAGTAAATATAGAAATCAGATGCACAGAAAGAGGCGAATAAGGTTCAGAGATGAGTTAGAATGGCGAATGATATGGAGATGAGTTGCAGTGGTGAGAGGAATTGGACGTTTGTATTTGAGTTTCGCTCAATTTTATAATTTTTGATTACTGGCCAAGTCTGTCACTGCCTTATTTAATTTTAAACTATTTCAAAACTGAAACATTGGCTGGAGTTCTGGTCCCCTAGAAAAACCTGCCCCGTATGAGTTAACTTTCGTGCAAAAGAAACCCCGATATCGCCTCCAGGTTAGCAGTTAAAATCCTAATTTTATTTCACAGCTTGAGCTCTTCGGCTAAAACTTTGTTTGCGCCTAATTTTATGCAATGCATAAACGAACTGACAAACCGAAAGGGCAGTTTATATGCAACAATATGGACAAACTTTTTTTTGTTTAATAGGAACGGACCCTAAAGTTATCAACCTGAAAAGCTTATTTGAATTTAAAAAGAATGAATATGTCAGCTGCACTGTAGATCCTTTTGGCAATTTGCAATGGTCACTCATGCTCACAGTCCAATGGTTGCTGAAATTATATTGTGGCATGGCAAGAACTTCAAAGGCTTTGCTTCTCAGATAAGCTTGATAGTCACGGTCTGGAATCGATAGTGCTTCCTGAAATTCATATGGTGTTTGGTAAGTTCAGTTTCTCGATCGACGCATCATCAAATTATTGGTATCGATGGAAAAGTGAAGTAGGACATAAAATTGCCTGCTTCCTGTGTGACTTGAAGATGCACATTAGCCCCTCTTCACCTACTTGTCTGAGACAACGCCCAAGTTTGGTCATTTAGTTGTCAACTTGACAACCACATGCCCATTATTTTCCACTTTCTCCTACGATCAAGCAAATAAGGATTACTCCATGTTGAACATGTTGGTGGTTGTCACCACTAACACATTGACATCAACATCAGTGGATGAGATGCATTTTTTGAATCTTGGGGGCTGCCACATGAACACATGAATCTTTTGCGCTACTCCATTGTACATCCAAGTCAATCAGTTGACATGCAAAGCAGCTGATTTGACAAGTGCGGTCAGAATTTTCGAAATGCTTCAAATTATTTCAAACTATGCAATACGTTTTATGTTTCACCCCCTGAACGAAATGTTTTTCAGCTGTTAAATATCAAAAGATTACCTCAGTTCCTTTCCCCTGAAAAACTGGTATCGGTGAGAATTACGCATAATTTTTGTGTTTTTCGGATGTTTCGGTAAGCGGCATTACCATGTCTTTTGTGGTCTAATTTTTACCCACCGTGTGAGTTAACCCTTTAACATCATACAACCATTTTAGCAGTCGTTGTGTACGAGCTTTCAATTTCGACCGTGTAAATTGTTGTTGTTACACGATCGAACTTTAAAGGTCGTGAAACGGTTGTAGAGTGTAAATGTTCCTTATATGGAGTCTTATAACGATAAAATGGGTTAGATTACAGTTCAAGGAATGACACATGATACATTTTTATATAGAAGGCTATTCTTCATACACATCACACAGCTATTGGTTTGCCTCAACCTCATAGTGAGGTTAAGCGTGGCAATAACTTTTTCGCATCGTTGTACTGGATCCGGGGTCATGGGTCTTATTTCGGCCAAAGGTTTTCCGATAGCTTTTGACACTCTTGCCATGTAAGCTTTGGACTGTTGTTGAAGACAGGGTTCCTCACAAAGGTGTCAGGCTTCTAGGATATTTATGTGTATGTATATGAAAAGCCAGTGTTCGTTCAGTTTTCTAAGATCGCCGAGCTCGGATGCCCAATGTGGGAGCAGCGTCCATATGCTGGCCGTGAAAGTTTACCAGACAGGTATTGATTTCATCGCTGGGGTTGGATGATGTCAAGGGATTTTACCTCAATTTTTGGGAGCAGATAATTACTTCCTATAGCAGTGACTCTCCTAGACAATTCTGTGTTACAGATATACAACCACTGCTTAGAACAGACACGGCAGAACCTGCAACCTAGTGTGGGCGCTTGGCAAACTCAAGGGATTGGTGGCTTAAATTATCGGGGGAGCCAAATAGTTATTCCCCGAACGTGAAACTGAAATTGACGAATAGTACTTCCAGCTTGACTTGGAGAGCGGGTCCTAACTATACTCATGGCAGCGCTAAAGTATGGCGATGAGGCAGATGCTATAAACAGACAGCGTGTATGTATCCTACCTTCTCGCACATGGGGCACGATAAACCCTTGTGTAAAGGTATGCATTAAGTGATGCATGGCCTGTGATGAGAAAACCATGGTCTAGACTGCAGTTGAGGTTGGTCAACATGAACCTATTCAATGTACCTGAACGTAGTCCTCCTATTAAGCGACACTTCCCATCTAGATTGCCATCTACAGATAGGACACATTCCTCTTGAAGATCAGTGCGGATCACCCAGACACGTTCCCGGGAGCGACAAGCAATTAGGAGGTAATGGAAGACCTTTCTGTTTGTATAGTGATTCAACCCGCGAGAGGTGGACCTCCAAGTCAGGAAGGAGTACCCCGGTCGTCCAACAGGAGGTGCAGAACGTCAGTGGACAGCATCCTACACACTCGTATATACGCATCCAATACAACAAGCTTGAAAGCTTCGAATCATGGGAGCGAGCCTAGCGAGAAGTGAGCCGATACAAAGCATTTCAAATATCCCAGAGGTTCTTTTGACGACGATTCTAATATATCAGAGATAACCCATATACAGCTTCTAAATGCTTTGTATCAGTTCACCGCTCGCTAGCCCCCAACTCTTACTTTCAATAAATTCAAAAAGGCGACGAGCAAGCGTAGAGATCGGTGAGCCGATACAATGAGTTTCAATTTTTCCTGAGAGTCCTTCGAGGGTGCATTTTAATTGCAAGACACTTCGAGAGACTTCCACAAAGCTCTTTAAAGCTAATTGATTGACTGACAATCAGTCAACTTGTATGGAAAATGGCTGTGACTGATGACTGAAAAGTTCGGATTGACCTTAAACGCTTTGTATCGGGACACCTCTTTAAAATTTTGATTAGAGGTGCAAACGGATCGAGCGGTGAGGCGAAACAAAGCATGTTGCAGATTACTCTCAGGGTTGTTTTGAAACCGCTTTCCAATCATCAGAAACGACTTTCAGAAAACTCTTAAAACGCTTTGAAAACGCTGAAGTATTTCTCCATTCAAGCTTTTAAGGGGGCCAGGTGCGAGCCAGCACAAAAAGTTTCTTCAGGGTGCTTTTCAGACGCTTCTAATGGATCAGAGGCAACCCAGAGAAGGCTATGGTGGGAGCAGTGCGGCTTCAAATTTTTCTGAAAGTTGTTCGAATATGCTTTTTAATCATCAGATACGACTTTCAGAAAACTCGTTAACCGCTTGTCCTATGGTGGTTTATAAGTAGGCGAAGTGCGAACGTGTTACTTTTTTCTGAGTGTACTTCCAAGACGCTTTTTATTCATCAGAAACGATACTTTGAGAAAACTCTTTAAACGCTGTGTATCGTCTCATCTGCCAGACTGCCACTGGACGTCTTCGGTCAACGGATGGCGGCATGCACGGCGTTGCGTCTTCGTGAAACTGACCTGTGGCGAGCGCTGGACTATGGGCACTCAACGATTCTTCGCAACTTCAACCTGCCCCCAGCAACTGACTACACTGTTCCCAAATACCTATTTGGAAGAAACCATTGTAGCCTGATCCCGTCAAGGGAAGCGTGGGATAATAGCATATCCCTCCCTAGTGCATCCATTGCAATTTATACTGATGGTTCGAAGACGGACGCAGGAGTGGGTATCGGAATATACTCTGAGGAACTGAACATTAACTTGTCTCTCAGTCTCCCTAACTTCTGTAGTGTTCTACAAGCAGAGGTCTCAGCGATTTTGGAGGCCCTAAATTGGTTGGGTAGGTACGTCGTCACAGGAAGGAACGTTATACTCTTCACCGATAGTCAGCCTGCTATTAGATCACTTGAATCAGTGCTAACCACATCAAAAATCATCGAGAAGTGCCGGTTAGTACTGAGAGAGATGGGTCGTTTCTTCGATATTACGCTATGCTGGATACCGGGTCATAGTGGCTTCGAAGGGAATCGACGCGCAGACGACTTGGCGCGACTTGCCTCAGCTAGTGCCGCTGACGGCGATCGTTACAACATAAAAACGCCATCTGCTGCTTGTGCAATGGTAATAAAAACCGCTGTTGAACGCAGGGCCAATGCAAGATGGACCTATGGTTGTACTTGTAATACGACGAGGTTGATATGGCCAAAGCTAGATTTTGTTCGATCAACCATATTACTGTCTTTGGACAGAAAGCATATTCGGAATGTAGTGGGGGTTATAACGGGACATTGTCCTATTGGAAATCTTGCTAGAAGGCTCCGAATTCCCCACAATGACTTCTGTAGAAGCTGTGATGACGAGGAGGAGGAAGAGAGCGTACATCACTTACTCTGTCAATGTCCTGCTTTGGCCGAGAAACGAAACCGTTATCTTGGTTCCAGGTATTTTTATGATACGGACGATCTTCGTGATGTGAGCCCAATACTGCTCAACAAATTCATTGTTAGCACTGGGTGGTTCTCAGCTTAATAGGTTATTAGATTCGAATTCTACAGAGGTATCACAACGGACCAAGTCTGGTCTAAGTGCGCTGGGGATAAACTCAGCAGCCCCTTCACCTAACCTAACCTATCGTCTCATCGCTCTCTACGCCCATACTTCGCCTTTTTATAATTTTACATAGGGACATGATAAAAGCAAGGTGCGAGCAGTAAGTTGATACCAAACATGTTTTCAATTTTTCTCCGTGTCCTTTTCAAGAAGTTTTCCAAACGAAGACGAAAGATGACTAAGACCTGTGCATGCATTAATGGGCAGTACTCATGATGAGTCACGATCCTTTTCTACAAGGTTGTAAATTCAATTCATGGCTCGACTCAACATTTTAATTAAAATTGAAACGTCATTGCTCCTGCCTATTTAGTTTGGATATTGACACATTTAACACAACCTGAGTTTGGTACCCATTTATTGAAATGCAGCGTCAGTACTGAGTTTGCAAAGGACCCTATCTTTGCTGGCCGTGTCAAATACTGACGAATGGGTATTGCGAGTTGAGTTGTCCGGAAGAAATAAATTTATAACTGGACCGATTTCCATGATTTTAGGTTTATTAGATTAGACTTCGACCGGAATAGCAGAATAACTATTGAAACATTCGAAAAATTCCCAATGAGCAAACATTCACAATGTGTTCTTTTTCTCCTACTTCTGGGTGTGTATTTCTTGAACATGTCAGCGGATTTCAGTCAATGTGCTCCACAGGATTGCTCTCTACTCCAATTAACAGAACAACTATTGACACATATGAGAAATTCACAATGATCAAAATTATGAAGACAGTTCTTTTTCACCTACCTCTTTATGTATTTCTTGAGCGAATTACCGGTTTTCAGTAAAGTTACTCCCCCAAATTGGTCTATACAAGGCTCCCGGCGGAATAGCAGTATATGTATATTCAGGATGAGCAGCAATTCACAATGATTTTTTTTAAAATAGTTTTGTCTTTATTTTTGAACGAATCCAATCCAACCGAATAGGTCTCCTCCGCGAATAGAAGAGTAACTATTGAAACACGTAAAAAATTCACAATGAAAAAAATTATAAAAACAGTTATTTTTCGTATAGTTCTTAAACGAATTGCTGGATTGTAGTAAATTGATACCATCGGATTGACCCACACCCAGAATTCTATTGAAACATGCGAAATTCACAATGGTCAGAATTATTAAAACATATCCTTTTCAAATAAATTTGTTTATATCTCCTGAACGAATTCTCATATTTGAGTAATTATGCATCACCGCATAAATGGCAGAATAGGTAAGTATCGAATCGTTCATAAAAGTTAAAATGAACAAAATTATAAAGACAGTTCGTTTTCACATACTTCAGCATTTATTCCCTCAATGCACAAGCGGATTTCGGTAAATTTGTCACGCTGAATCGGTCTCTGCTCCAAATAACATAATAATAAAATTCACAATGGGAATAATGTACAAGCCAGCTGAGCCATTAGGAACATTTTGGAATGGTTTGGTAGATTTTATTAAAGATACACCACCGGATTGGTCTCTACACCCAATAGCTAAGTAGCTACGTAAATTTGCAAAAAAGGAATTAACATGGGAAAATTTTGAAGGTAGCTCTTTTTTTTGCACATACATATGTACCTTTGGCTGTATGTATCATAGGTTATAAGGTGATTTCAGCAAATTTTCCGCAACGGGTATAATAGGTATCCATCCAAAACACCAGAATAACTAATGATATATGCATAAAACTCAAATTTTTTTTAAACGGATTAGCGTTTTTTTTTTAAGTTTTCCCCTTGGATTTCTCTTTTTTTCCCCCGAAACCGGAAAAACTGCTGAAACATGCAGAATCTCCTGAGCGGATGAGCGAAATTTTGAATTCAGCTCTTTTCCTATCCCTTAGCCACTTTGAACAGATTAGGAGATTTAAATAAATTTGATCAACCGTATTTGTTAAGGGCTTAATAATTTTATTATTTTTGTTTGAATTGCTCTGCCTTCAAAATAGAATGAGAAACAATTCACAATGGGGTCTTATCAGCAGCTGAATGACTTCCACCCTCAATAGCAGATGACCTATTGAAACATCTGCAGCATTCACCACGCAGTATGTACTTCCGTAAATTATCTCCTCCCCCTTTCCATGAGCGCTGCCCGAATAGCTTATGAAACATTCGAAAAATTGGGCGGAAATAATGTGAAGGCCGTTCAATTTCTAGAGACATACAAATACATTGGATTATATGGGAAGGTCACAACGAGCTTGAGCAAGCGAGAGCCGTGCCGCTGTCAAAACACGGCTCGCGAGCCGTGAATTTACGGGTTGTGGTGCTACTTTCCCCATTTTCGGTGACATATTTTGAACTGAATAGCGCATTTTTAATTAATTTTCGCCAGATGTGTGGAATATTCCGTTAATAGCTGAATAACCATTCAAACATGTGGAGAATTCACAATGAGTGACATTTAGTGAATTTGCCCCATCAAATTAGTCTCGAACATCACCTATGGACGAATTAGAAGATTTCAGTGAATTCGCTCCGCCTTATTGCTCTATCTGCCCTCTTCTTCTTCCTTGCCTCGTTCTTTATACCGCTCCATGGTTCCGCGTTGCTCGACCTGCGGTGTAGGCACATCGCCCGTTTTGGCGATAATTTCTCAGCATATTTCTACAGGCAGCTCTATCTTGGATCGTGTCATCGCCGAGACCAATGCGTTGTTGTTGCTTTTTCATTTGACACATCCACGTGTTCTTCGGTCTGCCTCTGGCCTTGGGTCCATCAAGTGGAACTTCCATTGATATCGCTCTCTTTGCGGGGTTCTCAGGCGGACGCCTTTGAACATGGCAATACCAATCCATTCGTCGGTCTTCGAGCTTTTCGGTGATTGGTTGGTCTATGGACAAGCTGCCTCGGATGTAGCTACTCTTGATGTGGTCCCTTTTGGTTACACCAACTGACATGCGTAACATTTTCATTTCAGTCGCTGTCATTTCTTTCGCGTAACCTTCATACATGGTCCAGCATTCTGATCCATACATGAGTGCGGGACGTACAACCGTTTTGTACAACTTGCCCTTTAGCTTCAGTGGCATTTTCTTATCGCAGAAAACTCCAGAGTTTTCTCGCCACCTCATCCACCCAACCTTTGTGCGATGTTTGATGTCATCATCGCATGTAGCTCCGCTGTTCACCATCGAGCCAAGGTACTTGAACTTGGTACAAGACTTAAGCTGCTCTCCTTTGACGTACATTTCTGGTATCGGTGCATTTGGGTCTGAGAATTGGCAGCATAAGAACTCAGTCTTTGTTATACTTACCCTCAGTCCATGCTCCTCCAGAATGTCACACCATTTTGTAAGCGCAGCTTGCAAGGCAACGATGTTTGGGCTACTGAGGACTATATCATCAGCAAAAAGAAGAGATATTTCTAGGCCGTCGGAGACACGTGTTAATAAGTAGCACATGATGATGTTGAAGAGCAACGGACTCAATACACTGCCCTGGTGTACTCCGACATTCACCGGAAATTCTTCTGATTCACCGGCTGTGCATCTAACCTTAGTCGTAGCTCCATCATACATGTCTCGTATCATCCTGACGTATGCCTCGGGGACATTAAGTGCTCTCAAGGCCAACCATATCAGATCACGAGGTACTCTATCGAATGCCTTCTCCAAATCGATGAACACAAAATACAAGTCCTTTCGTGCTGCTCTATACTTTTCCATCGCAATACGAATGCACTGAATCGCATCGACTGTAGATCGACCTTCAACAAAGCCAATTGCTCTATCTGCCCTAAATACCCGAAAAAGTAGTATTGCGACAGGCAGAAAATTCACAATGAGTGAAACTATGAAGACAATTCTTTCTCACATTCTTTTGCCTATTTAACCAGAATGAATTAGAATGGAACTCTACACAAACCTCAAAAATTGACCAGGAAACTACTTTTGAAGCCATCTGTTGAACGTATAGAATAGCCTATTTCAGTAAACTTCCACACGCAACTGAAAAACTCCCACGTGCAATAACTGAATTGCTATTGCCATATCTATCGCCACTGAATGACTTAATGACTTAGACTCGCGATAACGGAAATTCTATTGCCTAATCAGAAAAATTAGGCATGAGAAAAAACTAAAACGGTCTGCTCATTTCTACAGTTTTTTTCTAAATTTATTGAATTGCTTGACGGGTTTGACGAAAACTCAAGCCGGCTGTGGCCATATTTCCTGAACGGATTAACTGATTTCACCAAATTCAAACCCCTCTCCATCTTCCATCCTCAATAGTAGAATAGCTATTGTAACATGTGTAATATCGGCCAAGAAGAAATCATCAAGTCGCCTGACTATCTTATGCTTTTGAACATACAAACAAATATGAGGACTTCAGTAGTTTTGTCCCACCCGCCAATTGATCACATCTGGGGCGAAACGAAGTTCGCCCGGTCAGCTTTTAGTTTCATAGTTATGTTAAGGTATACTTTTAACCTACAATAGCGCCATCAAACGTTTCAATACCTACACCTATTTGACGTTGGTTAGAAGAGAAATAAAGCTGTAATCTCTGTAACTACAGGATCGCCTCGAGGGGAAGAGTTCGCTATGGACCGTCGTAAGTTACGTTTCTCGTCGTACTAAGGTTGAAGTGTCATGCAATCATTTTGTATGAATAACTTCTTCGTCTTGAAAAAAGTTTACCAATTTATTTCACCACAACTAACATGAATCTCATTAAAAACTCTTTCGCGCAAACTTAATTATTCAAAGAGTTTAATTATATTATTCCTTGCAAAACAGTTTCACGCCTTTTTGCCTATTCATAATTCAGAACCAGAGAAGAAGAGTAAATTTTCAGACTATGACAAACTTAATACATAAACACCGAGTGCAAAATAATTAATAAATTGTCGCCAACATTTTGCCTTCGGCTGGATATTTGAAAATTTCATAATGAAACTTGTTGAAACTTTGAATTCACCAACGCATATCAGCGTTGAGCCTCGCCGCGCCGTAGGCGCAGATAACACGGAGCTTTAGTGCTGGGATTTAGTATATCCTCAGTACTGGTGGAGAAATACATACAACATACATTAAACGTGTCATCGTTGTCGTCGACATAACTAGCAAATCAAATATTTACCACCTACATGTTCCCTGTACTCATGTATGCGATGAAGTACAATGTTTCGGTGAATGATTGTGGTCCTGGTCGCCCCATCCTTGGGAGCTGCATTTTGTTGTAGCTATACACTACGCAACAAAACATGATTTCGGTGCGGAAAGACAGACATCGGCACGGTGAGAAAGTGTCAGGACACCATTTGTGGTGTGAATCTCTTAAAAAATGCATACGTTTGTGGTGGCACACATGTGTGTACTGTATGCGACAGGAAGAGTTTCAATTTCATCGTAACGAATCCTATATCCTCTGGCGTATCCGGACGTAGGACCAATGTGTAGCTCACCCTCTCACTGAACAGAATAAATCCCCGACAAACGCAACATCCATCTGACTGTGATACGACGACGATATATGTATCCAAATTTCTATGGGTAACGGTCAGAGACAAGAGGGTGTCGTCCTCTTGTCAACGCGACAGTTTGCGGTGAATCGTCTTTAGCCACATCGATACAGATGTGGCGAAATGGATGCCTAGACATGCCGAGGTGTCACAAACATATACAACATGCTAATGTTGTCTATACGCATTTCAAATTTCCGTGTCCCTTTTTGCACGCACCAGCCCATCATAGGATAACCAAGCCGAAGCGGTGTCTCCATTGTTTCCGCTTCGTTGCGGATATGTTGACAGACAGGCGATTTGCAATCTGTCCACAATAGGTTTGTATTGTTTGGGAAATATACTTTCGACTTTTCTCTGGAAAGCCCTCAGAATATTGTCTCCGCGCAATTGTTACTGATATCCTGTCGAAATATTCTACTAATATTCCTCCAGTTAAACACTCGCGGTCTCTGCAGTATTATTTGTATGCGGTGTTTGGCAAAATCAGCTCGATGATGTTTCTCTCCCGATGTGTTCAAGCAAGGACGACAAGTGTGCGCTACACAGATGCTAACCATGTCAACGGCAATGATTTTAGCACCCCATTTTCAGAGAATATGTTACTTTGTACACTGCAGACATTATAGCCTCACACTCCACATTTATATGGACTCCTGAGCCCATGTCCTTGTGTGTGCCTGTGCAGTACCTTTATAAAATATATTCACCACACGAC
The DNA here is from genome assembly GCA_949715475.1 of Microchrysa polita. Taxonomy (NCBI): domain Eukaryota; kingdom Metazoa; phylum Arthropoda; class Insecta; order Diptera; family Stratiomyidae; genus Microchrysa; species Microchrysa polita. The sequence continues at coordinate 30,772,253 of OX454418.1, read as the reverse complement.
ATGCAGCGTACAAAAGTCGAGTCGTATAAGCTTCAAAAAGTTCGGAAATTTTCAATGGAGTCCTTTTGCGTTTGGAGGACAACGCGACACAACAACGGCTGGCTCCACACGTTTTGAATGCGGAAATACCAGCTGCTACCTTTACATTATGTCGAAATGTTGATTGCGCATCACTGCATGCTTTTAACTTGCAGGACTCCCCATGCCATCATCGGTGTCATTGTTGTCATCGCTTCCTTTCGCATATGTATACATGTACCAACTAAAAGCGAAGCAATGCTTTTAACAGTCTTTTCAATCGTCTTTTGAGTCCTTTCGAATATTACAGAAAAGCATCTTCGACTCTTTTGACACGACACGGGGGCATGGGGAAATTGAAAATCAATAGACGGCATCTGCCGAAACTAATAATCTTCAAAAGAGAGTCGATCGCAGGGAGTACCGACAGTCAGTCGTATTAAAAGGAATTTTTCAACGTGGGGTCGACAAAAGTCTGGCCGACATTGATGGACAGTTAAGCGGTGTACGGACCGTCATCGCACCCTAATCACTTTTTGACTTTCAGTCGGTTTCTATTTCTAGACGAGTGAAAAAAATGTGTTCCGTCTTCTATTTCGTCTAATCCTTGAAGCACAACCATCACCCTCGTACTTCACGTCACTAGTGTATCGCCAATAACAAGGCTCATGATGATGATGAGATGACTGATGAACGCGCGGGCAAGGATACCTAACCCACAGCTTTTTTTTCGGGGGTTGTATATACGAGAAATTGCGGTATGTTACCGCAACAGAAAACCACAAAGCCATTTCTGTTCTGTATACGTAACTTTAATGAATCCGTAACGAGATCTTAATTAAGCGAAAGCAGCCCTTATTCCGAGAGGGTGTGCTTTCCTTAGGTAGCTATGTAAAGGAAAACTTTGTTCGGCAAATGTAAAGTTTCGGTTTTCCGTTTTAAACGTCACTTGAAGGTTCCGTGGTAGGTCCTAGATGGAGTTCTATCGGGGCAACGATATTTATGATAATTATCTTATGAAATTAATTCACTTGTTGATATTCGTTGTGATATCTTCTTCCGAGTTGTGTGACTAATTAGACGGAAACAGGATTATGTCTTTAAGTCGTTTTGTATTAGACGGAAATGTATATGGGTGTACATGTATACGGACATACCTCCAAGGACGATAAACGCGATGACAATAATAATTAATGCGGATGATTTAAGGAGTGGGAAATTTGTCATTTTGATGACGATGGGGTGAGGATTTGTGCGATGACGTCTTGAATATAGACAAGGCCGGAGAATGTTCTTATTGCAGAAACTAGGTTAGCAATAAAGACGCCAGACAGGACTACAGACAATATTTAAAATATTTTAACGTTGTAATACCGTAAATTGTATGCAAAGAAGAATAATTGTTTTACGGTATCATGCATAAGTCGTCAAGTCTGTCTACCTATATTATCCTTCAGCGTGAATCAACCCAAATTAGGAACAGAAATCGTTCTGGAACGTGCTCCGATAGAAACACTAGAGTTCTTCCACTAAATGGAATGCTGCTCCAGAAGCGGCACACTCGAAAGTTTTCAAAATTTTCGTCTACGGAAATGCTTTTCTTAAGAGTCGTCGTAGACTTTGCAATTAATTGTAGAATCAAGCTCATCTTCTGTGGAGAAAGCTAATTTTTTAGGTTTAGCTTTCTCCACAGAAAATGTGCATTCTCCATAGAAAATGAGCTTGATTATGCAATTAATTGCACAGTGTATGGTGACTCTAAGATCGCCACATACTGTCCAAGCATTTGTACAATAAAGCCCCCTTTTTAGGTTCCAATACCGACTTCGTTAGAGAAAATGAGCTTTATTGTACAATCGATTGGACAGCCGTAGTCTCTTAGAGTCGCCAGAGACTGTCCAATTAATTGTACAATTAAGCTTATTTTCTGTGGATAAAGCTCATTTTCTCTAGTGAATTCATTAGTGAAGTACCTTAATAAAAAGCAGCTTGATTGTACAGTCGATTGGAGAGTATATTTCGACTCTTCGAGTCGGCATACATTATCCAATCAGTTGTACAAGAAAGCTCCTTTTTTAGGTTCCACTACCGACTTCGTTAGCTATCTCCCCAGAAAATGAGCATGATTTTACAATCGATTGGATAATGTATGCCGACTCTTAGAAACACTATTGCTAACGAAGAGGAAGCGCTGCAAAGCTACTCTTGTAAGAAATGCTTTCCTAGAAGCACGATGACGAATTGAGAGAAAGCTATGAAAAGCTGCTTATGATAGAAGCGCTTTAGCCTGTGACATAATCTTCCATAAGTGCACGAGAAGTATCGACTAATACGAGCGGAAAAAGAGGTTCCAGAGTTGTTCTGAGTGGACAATAACGGCCTTTCGAAGTAATGTGGTGCGCAGTTTTGAAACGGTACTTTCGTATCGATTGACTGTATTTTTTCCCACTTGACAGGTACCTTAGGAGCGCCATAGACCTTCCAATCGATGGAAGATTTTTTTGATTGTCAGATTGGAAGGTGTATGCGACCATCCAATGCCATTTTTTTTATTGCACGTGTGGAACATATTGCCATGCAATTTTTCATACATACATTGTCATGACAATCATATGTTTTATGTTGCTGATTTTTTGACATAAACGGGTGGTCATTCTTCATGTTGTGGTTATGGCGGTCATTCTCCCTCGAAAGTAGAAATGATTCATGATGTCCATGTTCCATCGCAACAAAATATAATAATTTTCGCTATGTTGTGTTGTGTTGTGTGGACCGTGAGACTTTCATTTTAGATTGCACGATAAATTGCATAGTGTATGTGCTGTACGGTCGTCAGATCGATTGTGTGCAATCGATTGATCAAATGATTGTTCGATCGATTGGTATGGCGAGCTTTACGGTGTAAGGCCCACATTTGGAATGCAAGTCGTTTAAACTCGTCAAAAGATTGCTCGATTAAGTTGTCTGTCGGTATCCCTCGACTGCGGTACTATGTCAGTGCACCAGTTGGCTACTACAACTGCGTAGTTTGAATGGTGTTTGGGATCACCCGGTAAGTGGTCGGAGCTGCAAAATACATCGGGTATAATGGGATAACGGAAATTGGTTTTTGGGTAGAAAACTCGAACGGAGTTACACAATGCCAAAGTAGTGCTAACTGCTAAATCTTCATAAATCCCAGGAGTGCAGGTAGCTAAACGGTTAAACACATGTGGGACACTATGCATCTAAAAAAAAGTTCTACAATGAAATCAGGCGAAGCTTATACCAAGACAAACAGTAAAAACAAAAATCAGTAAATCATAACAAGAAATAAATATAAAAATCCTAATCCGAGGAGGCCCAGACTCCTAGAGGCCGAGGGAAGTTTTAAAAGTGCAAACGTTGAGCTGTAACTGAAAATATAGGATCAGGATCTTGTACCGAAGGCCGTAAATCAAAAAGCTTTCATTTACAAATTAACGGCACGTTTAGTGGCCCCGGCGCGGTGCTATGGAGAAATCTATGAAGGGTAGAAATTTATTCTCAGAAATTCTCCCGTATACGCAGAAAAAAATTAGGCTAGAAACTAGTTCTACTGAAATTACGTAGTCCTAAGCTGTGCTATATATCGTTCACAAGTGACCCAAGTTTACAAGTTATGCCCCACAAGAGGTGGCGATTAATAGAAAGAGAAAATATTAAGACCTGGTACATACTAAATTTTGAACAATGTCTTGAAAGGAAGTTTTCGAAACAAACTTAGCTAAATGATTCTTTTGAGAAAAAAAAACTTAAGATAAGCAAAAAATAAATCTGTTGGGCGTATAACGGTGAATCTACCAGCCCGCCATTACAATGACAATATTTCAGAAGAACATTTATTGACAAGTTTTAAAGGTTAGGCCTAATGGATTTCGACGTACATGTCGAAAGCACATTTGACTTACTTCGGCCTGAATCGACTCTGGTTTGAACTTTCGAATGACTCCCTTCGTTTACTAGGCAGCAATGCGACTAGGTGTTTATGGACATCAAACTACAAACAGCTATGTATAGGCGCATTGGTCATTCTCCCCTAACGCCCTAACTAGCGTTAGCTCAGGTTATGCGGAGCCAACTTCTAGGCGTTACACGCTCGTTTATCGTGTCTTCCTCCCCACCAAGGAAACACTGCAGGCCATGCGCGGCTTAATACCGGCTGACGATCCCGAGTAAGAAATCAGTCAGACCGAAAGCACCGTGCATGGGTTCATCGAAAGCGTCATCGCCCGAATGGCTTTGTACACATCCACACCATGGCGTATCAATCATTCCTGGGGGGTTAGTGTTCATTATGATAAAAAGACGCCGACTTGTTCGCATCAACGGTCTACGAACGAAGAATAATTAATCGAATGAAGAATTTTGCTAATTTCTTGCTTGAACGATTTTTATTAGTCCTTAACATCTTTCTTATACGGACGCAAAGCAATGTGAGCATTCAACACCGGTACAGACCTGCACGGTCGAGCGTCATGGTGGTAGCCGTCACGGCAAATCAAATCTCCATAGAATTCTCCCGCTAAAATTCAAGTGGTCGTCTTGTGCACAGATAGACAACAGACACAAGACCTGATGAGTGTGTCTATCTGTACGAAACCACAAAACTTTGGGGAAAAATACCAAAAATTGAGGAAATTGAGGGAAAAAAGTTTCGTCCCAATCGGGATTCGAACCTCCGACCTTCAGTCACAAGGTCAGCAACTCTACCTACTGAGCTATAGACGCTTAGAGGTCTCAAGTGCAAAGATTCCAATGTGACATTTCCGAAATTGAATAACTCGATATTTCTCCCGTTGGGGCTCTTCTCCTCCAAACAGACAAAAGTTCCGCGTAGTTCCCATAGAGCTGGTAAGTTGCCATGCCATAATTACTACAGACATGCACCGCAGTTGGTGTATAGAATGGAACGATAAGTCACAATTAGTTAAAATTCGAACCCACGAAATTTGGGAATCAGAATTAATACAGTAATTGTAATATTTTTTGGATTGTTTATTGATTTTTTCAAGCGACTATCTGGAGTCTAAATGTATGAATATTACCGGTCAAGAAGTTTATAATTTAATTATTTGAAGTTTACCTTCAAATGTCACTGAGTCGACAACCTGCAAAAAATAGTTATTGTCAAAATTTCGACATATACATCGCTCACGGAATGCTATAGTGGCACATCTTTTATTAGAGTAATACTGAGATAATCGCGTTTAAAGAAATAGTGGAAAATATGTGTTGATGCTTTAGCTGATAGTTAAATTAGAAACATCGCAATTTTTGGTTTTATAATAGAGTTCTGGGAGCTGTTTCTAGCTATATTTGCTAAATTAAAATTTTTAGATTTTTTGCGAAAGTTTTGTGAGATGTGCCACTATAGCACAAACTAGTAAAAGATCAGAAATTAAAGATATGCCGTTTTAGAGCACACATTTTATCAATTACTATAAATTTTTACCTGTTATTCATGCTTAATTCTTCATTTTTCTTAATTTCAAAATAAGAAGCCTCAGTCTTGTATAGAATTAAAGTCAGAATTCTTCTTCATTCTATCCTTATTCTATCATTTTTGTTTCTCAGTTCCTAAATTCTCATAGAAATATAGTGGTATAAGTGCCGTAAAGCCCCTTTAATTGAAGTTTCGTTGTGCCAGTTTTTGTCATACTATAGAATATGCTATTGGGAGTATTTTAAACGTCATAGCTCAAATTTCGAAATTTTCGAAGATGTGCCACTATAGCATTCCGTGAGCGACATATTTACCTACATGTTCTGAAATATCCCCTTGACGGTATCAAGAGACGCGAGAGCGTATCGCCCGCCAAAGGAAAAAAAAGAAAGCGAACGAGTCTATGATTACCGGAGACAACTTGCTTGTTTGTTTGACAGGACTACAGCCTTCCAGGAAACATCCCCAAAAAAATTTTGTTTACCAAAATATTCCACATATCCTGTTCTAGTGCCTTTCCAAAAAAAATCTTCGATCGGCACAATAACGGGTAAGATATATGCAATAAACGGTGAAATTCACCCTCACAGATTTAAGCGAGTAACCCAATTTCAGACTGGAGTCTACAGTTGTAGAAAGACTTGCTTCTACTGTCTCTACCCGTGATGGGATTTTTATGAAATTTGGAATGAATGATCCTCTGGTGGTCCTTCTAAAGAATCAATGTCGTCCATTTAGATAAGTGGATGGAATAACGGTAAAATAATAGGTAAAGTTAACAAAAGATTTCCAACAATTGCGTTTTTCGGCTCATCGCATTGACAGTTTTTTAAAACACACTGCGACATTGGGACACTGGGAAAATAGGATCCTGGGGGCGTGGGAAATTAGGAAATTGGGGCATTAGGGGCTTGGGACATTAGGACATAAAGACATTGGGGCGTTAGGCACACTGGGGAAACTGGGACGTGGGGACATCGGGATATTGGGGCATTGGGACATCAGGATATTGGAACAATGGGACATTGGGATATCGGGACATTGGGACATTGGGATATTGGGACAACAGAACACTGGGACATTGGGGCACTGGGATATTAGGATATTGGGACATTATAATGACCTTGGGACAATAGGAACATGGGACATTGGGAAACTGGTAGATAGGAACATTGGGCCACTGAGACATCGATATATTGTGACATTGCGACATCATGATATTGGGACATTGGGGCACTGGGATATTAGGACATTGAGACATTAGGGTCATTAGGACATTGGGACATTATCATACTAGGACTTTCTGATATTCGGACATTAGGTACGCTGGGGAAACTGCGACATTGGGTCACTGGAACATCACGATAGTGGGACCTCGGGATATAAGGACATTGGGAAATTGAAACATTGGGATATTGGAACATTGTGATATTGGAACATTGTGACATTGGACATTGAGACATTACGACTTTGGGACAATAGGACAATCGGACATTGGGACACTGGTACAGAGGGGCAATGGGCCACTGAGACATCGGGATGTTATGACATTGGGACATTGGGGCACTGGCATATAAGGACATGTGGACATTAGGGTCTTGGGTCATTAGGACATTGGGATATTAGGACATTAACACATTAGAACATTGGCACATTAGGTGCACTGGGGAGACTGGGACGTAGGGGCATTGGGCCACTGGGACATCGGGATATTGGGACATTGAGACATCGGGATATTAGAACATTGGGACGTTGGGATGTTGGCATATTGGGATATTGGAACGTTGGGATATTGGGACATTAGGGCACTGAGATACAGGGACATGGGGGCACTGGGATATTAAGACATTGGGACATTATCACCTTGGGATAAAGGACAGTCGGACATTGGGACACAGGCACATAGGGACATTGGGCTACAGAGACATCGGGATATTGTGACACCGGGATATTGAAACATTGGGGCACTGCGATATTACGACATTGGAACATTGGGATATTGGGACATTGGAACATTGAGAAATTGGGACAATGAGGCATTTGGACATATTAGGTACACTGAGGAAACTGGGACTGGGACATCGGGATATTGGGACATTAGGACACTGGGAGACTGCGACGTTGGGGCATTGGGATACTAGGACATTGGATCTTGGGACAATAGGACAATAGGACAATCGGACATTGCGACACTGGTACATAGGGGCATTGGGCCACTGAGATATCGGGCTATTGGGATATTGGGACATCGGGATATTGGGTCATTTGGACATTGGGGCACTGCGATATTAGGGCATTGGAACATTGGAATATTGGGATATTGGAATATTGGGACATAGGGACATTGGGACATTAGGATATTGAGACACTGGAACATTAGGACATTGTGAAGCTGGGACATTTGGATACTGGGACATTATGTACACTGGTAAAATTGGGACATAGGGACATTGGGACAGTGGTACATTCGGATATTTGGCTATTGGACACTTGGTAAACTGTGACATTGGGACATCGGGATATTGGGACATAGGGATATTGGGACATTTGTACATTGGGACACTGGTACATTAGGACATTGGGCCATTGGGATAATATCACATTAGGATACTGGGAAATTTGGGACATTGAGAACTGGGATATTAGGAAATTGGAACATTAGGACCTTGGGACAGTAGGACAATTGGACATTGTTATATTAAGGCATTCGGTGGGAGACTGGGACACTGGGACACAGGGAGACTGGGACATTGGGATATTGCGATACTGGGACATTGGGACACTAGGGTAGTGGGACATTCGGACATTAGGCCATTTGGACACTGTGATATTTGCACATTGGGACATAATGACATTATGAAATTGGAACACTGGGACATCAGGATCCCAAAACAAAAATATTAGGTGGCTATTTAAGTATGCAAAAATATATTATAAATAAAAAAAAACAACAAAGATGTAAAAGTTACCCCGCCAAAGAAAAATTAATCTGCTGCAAAAAGAATACATATCACTCCATTCCGCCGCTCATAATTAATTTTGTTTTAGGTGTAAATGCTGGATGTAATTTTGTTTTAGGTGTAAATACTGGAAAGTTTAAATGTACAGGACTACTTCCTAAAGTAATTTGGTGGGAGCCGTCAAAGTGGCACGGAGTAAAATGTTAATGCTCCCACCAAATTACTTTAAGAAGTAGTCCTGTACATTTAAACTTCTCCAGCATTTACACCTAAAACAAAATTACATCCAGCATTTACACCTAAAACAAAATTACTTATGAGCGGCGGATTGGAGTGATATGTATTCTTTTTGCAGCAGATTAATTTTTCTTTGGCGGGGTAACTTTTACAACTTTGTTGTTTTTGGTCAGATATTTGATTACAATGTTAGCTGTGTTGAGTTTGAAACTTGCGTTTATGGCATTACGCAAATGCCGAAAGTCTGTGTGTCTCTTAAAGCGACGTACACTTGGTGAAACGCATGGGCGTAGTCAGGATTTCGTCTAGTGGGGCAACATTTTTTCAACAATTTTCGCCCCATGAATACGATTCATATTTTTATAAAAACTGCAATAAAATGTTTTTTTAATTTTTGCTTTTGGAATTTTTGAGTCTGGGAAGGGCTTTAGCTTCCTTAGCCCCTCCCGTAGTTGGCACTGACGGTAATGTTCTATGATGAAATTATATCTGCAGTTGCTTCAAAGCATCAAGTCATGATTCAATGAAAAACAAGAACGCCGGTAAATTCAACCAATAAAGTGGGGGATCTGTGACAGTGGCGGATCCATCCAGACTCGAAACAAGCACTTCAAAGCACACACCACACCGTACTACTCACTAAAACTTCAGAATCAATTAAAACAAAATTAATAAATCTATTGTTTCAGCAGTAATGTATGTGTGTGTTAAGTTACCTTACCTACATAACTGGTCATTTTGGTGCCATTTATCATCACAATGCCTTAATTTGTTATCATCTAATACGCTTTCACTATTGATGATCATTGTCTACATTTTAAAATATATTTCTCCTTACAACGACCGCATCGTCGGAATATGATTGGATCGTTAAAAAGAAAAATGTCTTCGTTTCACTTCCTTCCAAAGTCGTGCCCTCCTTTCGACTCCATCTTTCTCAATTTCTCGCATTTAAATCCTTTTACGAATTCATTGCTTTCAGCCATACGCCGCGTTGCGAATCCAAGGATATCTCTTGTCACGCTTTCATAAGTTTCCTTAAACGGAAAAATATGTAGGTATAAGGCATTCACAGATTTTCACGTAATGTTCATTCGATTCCAAAGTATGCAGTTGAATAGACTGTGAAAATTTATAGATATGAAAAGGACGATGCGACGCGACGTCTTTTCAACCCCGTTTTGGCGCTTTGTGGTGCTTATGATGATTGAGCTGAACTTCGTTCGAAGGTTCGAACTTGAAGAGTGTACAGATACAGATGACTCAGAAGAAGTCAGGAATCTAACCTATAGCGTAGTTCTCTCTAGAACGAACCGGAAACTTGAGAGAGTATACTCAAAAAAAAATTGTTCAAAGCACGTACCGGACGATGTAGCAACTTCTTGCTGATATACGTATCGAAGTTGTGTGTGTTAGCCAAGGGCGTATAACGTGATGTTTTAATCGGATTGGAAAAGTTCTCCTGATATTGGTCCGAGACTGAGAGCTAGAGAGTAATATTTCTGAAAAAGGATGGAAATGTACTCGTACACATTATACAGGGTTATTGGTTAAGTCGACCTATTCCCTGCAACACGTTATAATAGGGTCAAAATGCAACAAAATTAAGCCATCAATGTTACGCCGATTTTCAATGGTCACTGAGATATTTGAATTTTTAGGATTTTTTAAATAACCTTGAATTTTCCCATTTAAAGTAAGAATTAAAAAAAAAACTACTAAGGTAATTGGTTAAAACTTATTTTTGGATTTTAGTCAACACTATGGCAGAAGTTATAGCACTCTATACATGTAGGAAAGCCGTAGGGAAAACCTGGGGCTTGCAGCCAAAAGCTTTACATTGGATCTACACTGCTGTTGTCCGTCCTATTCTATTATACGGTGTATGTGTATGGTGGACGGCACTCAGCAAGACAGCCTATAATAACTTGCTGGCGATGGTACAAAGAATGGCTTCTCTTGTCATAACTGGAGCCTTTCGTACCTCCCCCTCAGCCGGACTGGATACGCTACTTGACCTGCTGCCACTGGATTTGTTCGGTCAAAAGCTGGCTGCTAACACTGCTTTACGTCTGCGGGAAACTAATCAGTGGCGAACGCTTGATTATGGGCATTCGCTTATACTAAGTAATTTTAACCTACCTTTGGAAACTGACTATACTACTCCTAAATACGCTTTTGGTAAGAGCCATCAGGGATTTGGAGCGACACTTTTTTACGCTCCGCTCCGCTCCCGCTCCGACCAATTTGAAACCGCTCCGCTCCAGCGCTCCGCTCCGACTAAAATTTTTTCGCTCCGCTCCGCTCCATTACAAACATACAACAAAACTTCATTGTTTTTAGTAAATATTTATAATTTTCCGCGAATTCATCAATTCAACTTATATCTTCTTACATATTATAGAATATGGCTTAAAAGTTGCGTTTTATTCGATCAAGTACAGAACAGGATAGCACCAATTTCGTACAAATTTGAACATAAAATTGAGTTGTTCTAGATAGGGTGTCCGGAAACTAAACTGTCGCATAAGCGCACCGAAATATGATTATTAAGGTCATTTCCAGCAAAATAGGTGTACCGGGAATATCCTGAATTCTTAACTTCTTAGCTACCAAAAGCATTTAAAGATTTTACAAAAATGCTACCACTAAGACCTCCGTCGGAAAACAAATTTATATGAAATAAGATCACAAAATTTTGTCTTTGAAGCTTTTTTACACAGCTTAAACTGCTTATCCGATTTTTATTGGGTTTATTCTTAGGAAAAATTTTTGGCCACGACCGAAAGAAAATATGTAGGTAATATGAGTATTAAATTTTGGAAAAATCTTTAACTGTCTGGTAGCTGAAGAACTAATAATTCGGGCTTTTTTTATACTCCTTTTTGCTGGAAATATCACAAGGAATCATATTTGGGTGCCTTTATGCGATAGTTTTCGGCCATCCCGTATAGAACGAGATCTGTAAAATTGTTATGGAAGCTGTCCTGTACTCCATTCAATAAAATGCACCTAATAACTAATTTAAATTAAAACGGGCGTTTCATTCAGCGATTTCAGTAGATTTTTTAATAATGAAGAGTGATGATTCTGATGACTAAACGCAAAACCTCTTTTATCACAATGAATTTCACCATAATCCGAAATTTTGCAAGTCTCTCAACGAATTCTTCGCCTTTAAATCGTCCAAAATCATCAAATAGTGCCGTTAAACGAAAAATTTCGTCGAAAAAATTCAATTTTTTATCTCGGAATTTTCTTGATTTCCTACTTCGGAGCGGAGCGGAGTGGAGCGACTTTCAAAGCAAAAATCGCTCCGCTCCAGCCTGCCGAAAACCGCTCCACCCTCCGCTCTTTCGCTCCGAAATTTAAGGTCGCTCCGCTCCGCTCCAAATCCCTGAGAGCCATTACAGTTTGATTCCGTCGAGGGATTACTGGGACAACAACATGCCTCGGGACGTTAAGTCATTTGCTATCTACACTGATGGCTCCAAGTCACACGAAAGAGTGGTTATTGGGATCCACTCGGATGTTCTTGATGTTAACCTGTCATTTCGTCTGCCTAATTACTGTAGCGTCCTGCAGGCGGAGATTTCGGCGATTATGGAATCCTTAACATGGCTAGGTAATCATGTCGTCACTGCGAGGGATTTCACTATTTACACTGACAGCCAGGCTGCAATTCGATCTGTAGAATCGGTCCTGACAACATCTAAAGCTGTCGAAACCTGCCGCTCGGCTCTTATAGAGATGGCTCGTTTTTTCAATATTACCCTCTGTTGGATACCTACACTGAGAAAAAAAATCCTGTAAATTCAAAAAATACGCATATGATTCAAAGAGATTCAAATATGATTTTGCTTCATATTTGTTTCCCTTTGAATCATTGTATAATCCCTTTGAAATAATAAGATATTCCTTTTGAAAGTCTATCTATGATCACTTTAAATTAAAGTGATGCAGTGTCAATTTAATCAGGTCACAACCATAAATCAAAAAGATTTCCCTTTAATTTAAAAGAGTCCAACCTTTTAAATTAAAAGGAAATCTCATTGTTTTTCCAAATACATGAACTCAAAAGAATATAAAGTATTAAATTACACCAAAAGGAGTAATTTTCACAGGGAAAGAACATAATTACTCATAAATGAGTTTTGTATAACTGACCTCGCTATAAGTGTTGGCGACATTTTATTTACTTCTTTACGCTCTGAAATGCATAATAAATTACCTACCTACAGTGGGATTCGATACCGCGGCCCTATGAATTGAAGACTAACGCCCCTACCAACTACACCACACAGACTATACGGGTCGACGTTTGTAATTTATACCATACATTGTGACATCGCTCTACCACACTGCCGACCGACTGCGAGTGTAAACCAACAAAAAATGACAATTTTCTATGTAAACAAAGCGATTTCATTTCATTTCAAAAAGATTTCCCATTGAAAATTTGGATTTAAAGGATTTCCCATTAATTTAAAAATAATGAATTTGAATCAAAGAGATATCTATTTAAAAGGAAAGGATTATATTTAATAGGAATGTAACTCGATTTCAAAGGGATATCGATTGAATTTTAAGGGACGTTATTTTTCTCGGTGTAGTCATAGTGGATTCGCGGGGAACTGTAATGCGGATCGCCTCGCCCGTAATGCGACAAATATGAATTTAGAGGACCATCATAGTAACCTAAAAACGCCGATTTCCTCCTGCAGAGTGGCAGTAGAAGCGGCTGTTTTGCTCAGGGCTAGTGCCAGATGGACTCACGGCAGCACTTGCGCGACAACTAGGTTGATTTGGCCACGGCTTGACTCGGCCCGATCAACAATATTATTGTCACTGGACAGGAAACACATTGGTGGAGTGCTCGGTGCTATAACGGGGCACTGTCCTATTGGGGAGCACGCAAGGAGACTCCGCATTCCCCATAATGACTACTGCAGAAGTTGTGATGACGAAGAAGAGGAAGAAAGCGTGCATCACTTTCTCTGTCAGTGTCCGGCCTTGGCCGAAGTACGAAGACGTATTCTTGGTTCTAGGTTTTTCTATGATATGGACGATCTTCGGGATGTGAGCCCAATATTGCTCAATAAGTATATTGCCAGAATGGGCTGGTTTTACAGCATGGCTTAGTACGTACTTTTCTTCTTCCATGGGGTATCACAATGGACCAATCTTTCGGTCTAAGTGCACTAGATGTCAATTCTAGTGGCTCCTGCACCTAACCTAACCTAACCATGGCAGAAATTTCTTAATCATTTAAAATTTCAAAAACCCATCACAATTCGGAATTTTAAATTTTTAATAAACAAAATTTTCTAAAATTTTCTAAAATTTTTTTTAAAGTTGCTTTTTAATGTAGTATTACTAAAAAAAATATATGACACGGAGACTCCGTGGTCTGCAGACTGCAGACCACTGGAAAAACATACTCGTGTTGTCAGCTTTCCAAAAAGGTGTCAATGTCAATATAAATATTTGAAATAATTGAAACAGCTTGCTGCAACTTGTTCGGGGACCATAATTTCGTTTGATAAAAAATGAAATAAAAGCTTTGGCGTAGGGATAAGTTTTTAATGTGTTATGGATTTGTCGTTTTTTATCAAACGAAATTATGGTCCCCGAACAAGTTGCAGCTAGCTGCTTCAATTATTTCAAATATTTATATTGACATGGACACCTTTTTGGAAAGCTGACAACACGAGTATGTTTTTCCAGGGGTCTGCAGACTCCATGTCATATAATTTTTTTAGTAATACTCCATTAAAAATCAACTTTTAAAAAATGTAAGAAAAAATGTTTCTATTAAAAAAATCAAAACCTATCACAGATTTTGAAATTTTAAAAGATTGAGAAATGTCTGCTATAGTGTTGACTAAAATCTAAAAATAAGTCTTAACCCATTACTTTAGTAGTTTTTTTTAAATTCTTGATTTAAGTGGTAAAATTCAAGGTTATTTAAAAAATCCTAAAAATTCAAATATCTCAGTGACCATTGATAATCGGCGTAACATTTATGGCCTAATTTTGTTGCATTTTGACCCTATTATAACGTGTTGCAGGGAATAGGTCGACTTAACCAATAACCCTGTATACATTTGTCGACATTTTAACTACGACTTTTGCAATATTCGTCTCGTATTAAGAATGCTCACATTTTGCTCTTATAAGTATACGAACAAACACACAAAATCTATATCTACGTACATCCTAGCAGAGACATCCATCTGTAATATTGCAAGTAAATACTTTCATAAATCTATAAATATAGATAGATTTTCTGGTGATGATAAGAGAATTGAAAATGAGGAAACTTTTCGAAAAGAAAACTGTTTCCACGGTTTTGTCTAGACGACAAATCTTTAGATTTCATCGAGTCCGTCATAATGCAACGAAAAGAAAAGGATATGAAGGAATGAATAGGGAAAAAATTGGTTTTCAAGTGTTGTCAAGGAGAAATGGGATTTAATCTTGGAGTTTATACAGAAAATCAAGATGATTGGTGTTTTTTTTTTATCTTTTTAACCCTAAAAGGGATTAACAAAGTTCTGCGGGAATTGGACTTGTGTTGCAGGAACATCAGCAAAACTGACTTAGCTATAGTGAGAGCTCTGCCGTCGGATCTGAAAAAAAAATAAAAAATAAATTAAAGGAATACGCAAAAAATCTTTGACGGGATTAACTTTCATTTGAAAAAAAAAGTGTATGTGTATTGAAATGGCTTAGTATGCAATAGATTTATAGGCCGAAACGGGAAAATTTTGTTGACATCTGAATAGACGAGACACTTATATCTGAGACATGTTTTATGAACAGTTGGGATAAATAATACAACCCAAGTGAAAAATTAAGTTACTTAATCCTTTAAAACAAATTTTTCTCTTATGCACTTTTTTTACCTTTTATAAAAATATTTCGCTGTCGATCTCTCATCCCCCGATTTTTAAAATCAACAGTAGGTAGTAGTTTTTTGAGCTCCCTGACCTCTATATTATTTCAAATACATACAGAGTCCGTTAACTTTGACTATGATGTCTAATAGGAAAAATAGTAGGAACGCTCCTTTAAATTCTTTTGGAATTCATAAAATAAAATAACAGCGATTCCCCCAGTTGTGTTCTTCATTAAACTCCCACCGACCCTTGAAACTATCCTCATATGCATATTGTGTCTTTGTTGGCATAACACTTTCATCAAACAACCCTTTTCTACATATTCACAATCTCCTCATCATGTCCCCTTCTCTTTCGCTCATAAATGCTCAAGTTGAGTTCACTCACATAACAATCCTTAAGGATCTAAGCAAACGGAATATGCTTATGCGACTATTAAACGCGTTAAGAGGTACTCCAACGAGTGTACCCCAATTGGTACAGCCACTTATAGCAACAAGAGATAACATAGGTTAGGTTAGGTTACATGCGAACCTTCTCTCCCCTTCTTTCCGGGTCCCGGACATGATTATATACATTTTCTCTATGATATCTCCATTTAAACAATACCATCTAGGATACGCAGGAAATAAGAGTGTAAGTGAAAGTGGCACTTTCCATGCCGGAATCGGAAAGGGAGGGAAGAGTGAGAGAGAAAAAGCGTTTGGGAGATGAACAAGGAAATTTTCCACACTTTTCCAAAGTAGGAATATATTACGGTTAATTAGCAGGTACTTGAGTATTCTAGAGAATATGATGATGATGATGAGCTGATGAGGACGAGGAGAATTGGTTAGTTTTTTGATGATTCCATGGCATAAGACGACGGGATATGTTTAGTAATGAGCTTGATTAGCATAGTATCAAGTGGAATTGCTTAAAATAGTTCAAGGATGAATTTGGATTACAAAATGTTATTAGCATAATGCTGGTATCATCATAATGATAAACATTTTAAAAAAATTAATAGAATATCCTCTGCGAGCTGTTTTGAGAACTTATAAAGTAGCAAGGGCAAAACGCTCTCTTGATGCTACGTTTTGGTGGGATCTTAACTTTTAATATGTATAGGTATACAGGGTGTCCGGAAACTGCCGCATAAACGCACCGGATTGTGATTCCTCGTGTGATTTCCAGCAAAAAAGTTGTACGGAACATACCTTAACCCTTTAGCTGCCACAGGCATTTAAAGATTTTTGATAAAATCATTTTCTTGTACGACTAAAACTTCAATATCTCAAAAGCTAGACTAGCTAGGATAGCAAAATAAGATGAATGTTACAGCCAACAAATTTGCCTAAAAAATAAAACTAACGGCACTAAAATCGGATAAGAGGTTTTGTTTTTACAGAATTTTTGTGATTTGACCCAAAAACTAAATATTTTTCCATTTAAATTTTCTCCAACTTCTGGCAAGGAGAGATGCTTGTACGATTCTTTTAAAAATTGTCGAATAGTCTAACGATCATTTCTTTCATACATCATTTTATTCTAGCTTCATTATTTCTTACAGTTTTAAAGCCTTAAGTGCAGAAAAACTAGGGTTAATTTTAGCTCGATTTCAATTCAATTCAGTTCAAACTGCCCCTAAAGATCTGCAATTTGGCAATTTTATTGAAATTACATATATCAAAATCGGTCCAAAATTAAAATGGTTTCCGTACACACATATTCCTTTAGGTCGTAGTCGAGATAAGTAATCCAGCCACATTAAAAAAATATGCAAAGATGGATCGGAATTGGAGCGATCATCATATGGGTCGTCTCTATAGAGACGTATACGAACACGTACCTTTAGTCTTCAAATCATAGGGTCGCGGGATCGAATCCCACTGTTGGTAGGTAATTTATTATGCATTTTAGAGCGTAAAGAGTTAAATGAAATGTCGCCAAGACCTATAGCGAGGTCAGTTATACAAAACTCATTTATGAGTAATATGTTCTTTCCCTGTGAAAATTACTCCTTTTGATGTAATTTAAAGTATTCTTTTGAGTTCATGCATTTGGATAAACAATAAGAAGAATCCTTTAATTTTAAATAATATATCCCTTTTTAAAACAAAGAGTCCATTCTTTTAAATAAAAAGGAAATCTTTTCGATTTATGGTTGTGACCTGATTATATTATTATATGAAGCAAAATCATATTTGAATCTCTTTGAATCATATGCGTATTTTTTGAATTTACAGGTTTTTTTTTCTGAGTGTACTCAGAAATGTAGTCGACTAATCCAATTTGCATTTCGTTAGTTCATGGTAGTGCTGCTGCGGTCATACGGTCTCCACTCTTATATTCTTGATTCTGAAAATCTTGAATTCTAGAAAATCAAATAATGAAAATAAACTAAAAGCAAATATATGGTGATGTATGACAACTGCCGCTCTTAAGTCTTAAGATAATCATAGTTATTTATTGGGACCTCGGATACAATTATTGCAAGAAAATCTCATTCAAAGGTTTATTTTTAAAATATAAATTTCAGGACGAAATTCATATTAAAACTTGCCTATCCGGTACAGTTTTTCTCAGTGATTTATACGATTTCCTTGCTATAAATATAAAATAGGATCTTTTACTATTTTCTTCATTTCTTCATTTTATAGTTGCTGAAGATTGGTGCAAAATCCATCAATGAACTATGTCCATTTGCGATGTTATTAAATTCATTCAGGCACACTGTCATCGTCCAAGAAACTCTCTCAATTTCAAATAAATAAAATAGAAACAAACCGAGAAAAAAAAACGAAAACTTTGTCTTGTCCTTCTAGTCTCAACTCCTGAAAATCTAATTACGACTGCATTAGCCTTCCGACAAAGGTCACAAAATAATAAAAAACGGACAAAGCAAGAAATTAACAAAATCCTTTACGCTGGTGATTATTATTCATCAACCGTTAATAAGAACTTCTCGCGATTCTTTTTTTTATGATTGTGCTTTTATCCTTTTTGACGACTCTGTCGCGACGACCGACGACTGCTCCGGAAAACGCTAATATGAAGCCTTTTGATGTTTATTTTTCTTTATTTCTTTCTAGAGGTTGTGGAAAAGTTAGAATAGCTTTATGACTTTTTTGACTGAGGCGAACAAGTAGAAAGAGGCTTTTTTGTGAAGGTGTTTGCTTGGCCAGCAAACTTTGGAGAGGGCGTAATATTTGATTAAGGTATAGGCTTATAGGTTTAGATATAAACTTGAATATAGTTACTGAGTTATTTTTGAGTTTTTTATTTAGTTTTCTTACAATCACATTTGCATGTATGTCTAGTTACTAATAGAGTTTTAAAAAAATATTAAAATAGTTAAAAATATAACGAATTAACCCTCCTTCATGACTTACCTTCCCAAGTCGAGAATTTTTTGACATGTTAGTTCATATCACCTTAGTTTAGTCACTTTGATTTCTGGAGTCCCAATAACTCCAGTGTGACTATAGTATCAACTTCCATTAATGTTAAACCTTCGGTCGAGTAAGTATTTCGTAACATTTGCTACTACATAAATGAAATAGAAGATATCGAATTCTATTCCACAGTCGGAAGCTAGGTTAGCGGTCGGTCAAAATTGACGCACGAGCAATTAATAACACTTTTCGTGTTCGCGGCTTTATCTCCAACATCGAGGAGTCGCAGAGGAACGAGAAGCAGAAAGAGTAGCTCACGTGGGCTCTTGGTATGTTTGCGAATCTTCCCAAAGATAAGCAGTTCGTCAAACGAAAACGCTCATCGGAAGATCTGGTGGAAAGCCAGAAACGACTAAAAGTCGCCAAGGTAAATCCGGCTCCCTCATACGCCGAAGCGCCAAAGAGTTGGATATAAATGCCTATCGTCGACCACAATGACACCGATTGCGGCATGTCTGTCGAAAAATGAGTTATGGTTGAGGGCATTTTCGCCATAAACTTTCAATGTGCCATGGAGGCATTTCCAGGCCCACCTTCAGTGTGTGAAGATTGAGGTTGGTTTCACAGTCGCGTGAAACTGATGAAGTTCGCGGACGAGAGATCAATCTCTATGTTTAAATTTGCCATCAACATGGCAGGGGAATTTTTGCTAGGCGTCAAATTAGATGTGGTCTCGAAGGACGATATCCCGTCTCGACCCGTGTGTGGCTTCCGCTCTTGGTGTCCGATAAGGACCAAATTTTGCACATCATACGAAGGTTTAACCCAAACATTCCACCAGATGATTTGCGAATCGTCAGGCTGGAAGATCCCGTCAACAACCGCAGGGGTGCGGTTATATGTTGATAAACACTCTTTAGTCGTCAGTTTTAGTTTCCTGAAACTAAAACTCGGGGGTTTATAATGGCGATAAAAAATAAGGCTAATGCTAGTAAATTGGTTTCCGCACCCATGGAGCGTGTGGAATATGTCTCCTCAGACAAAGTTTGTATGTACCCCGCGGCTTTTATGTCTGGGGATGAGGTTTTGGATGACGATTGCGTCTCCATTTGCACAGACTTGGCTACTTTGAACACTGTGTCTCAAACCGTCTCCATTTATGGACTCCCACGAATCCGGAACGGATGTGGAGGAGAATATACAGTGTTGGAGAGGACATAATGGTGAGATTTTTTACAGATCAACCTTCACCATTTAAGGGCAGCCTCAGCTGCTCTCATGCATCGTTTATCCCAGAGTAATGACGATATGGTTTTTGTTCAGGAACCCTTAGTGGCAAAATGTCTCGTCAAGGGTCTATAAGGTGTTACGGATTTTACTATTCTTTACGTTTCGGGACAGGGTACACAGCGGTCCTACATTTTTGCTGGGAAACCCTTCAAGGCTTTTCATTTGACTAATTATAGTGATAAAGATTTTGTTTTAGTATGCCTGGAGCTGCAAGGAAAGGTGTATTGGGCTGTTTAGGTATGCACGGCTTATGATGGTACTTTACCTTCTCTCAATTTAAAGGAAGCCATTGCCGTAGCAAAGGCTTCAGAACTAGTGTAATCCTCGGGTGCGACTCTAATGCACATTTTATAGTCTGGGGCAGCTCGGACACTAATGAGCGAGGTGAATTGTTTCTCGAGAACCAATCTTTTAATTTGCAATATGGGCTGTGAGACTGTGGAGTTCTGTAGCATCAGAGGATGTAATTCATTTAATCAAAGATTGGAGAGTCTCCTCAGAGCATTCTTTCTCGGATCATCGGTATCTACAATTCAGGCTAGTAGAGCGTCCCGAAGCGCCTCCGCACATAGTGAATGGCGGAAGGAAAGACTGGTCTAGGTTTCGGACTGCTCTCGCTGACGGGTTGCCATCCTTACCTAATCTGCCAGACAATGAACAACAGTTGGATGAGATGGTACTTTTACGGGAGTTATGAGGGCAGCGGTATCTGAATCGTGTCCTGCCACTTCTTTTTTTTTGGCAAGGGAGAACCGAGACCTCCGAGTTAAGAGTCGTGTGCAGGAGAAGCTTTAATAAGGCGAATGCTTCGAGGATGGAGTCAGATTGGATCTCCTATAAAAAACATCTCAACTCTTTCAAAAAAAGAGGGAAGATCAGCTAAACGTAATGCTTGGAGAAACCTCTATCAAAATATCGAAGGGTTCTCAGTGACCTCTAGATTTAGGAAAATGATGGCATCGAATCCATCTATGCCCAGCTTCCTTCATAAGGAAGATGGATCGTGGACGTCCTCGAGCATTGAAACTATTGAGTGTCTGCTTGACGCGCATTTCCCGGGAAGTTCGGTAACTGAAGGTCGCACGAGTCCCACAGAACCATGTGACAGTGAATCTATTAAATCTCGTGAGAAGATATTATGGGCTATTTCTAGCTTTGAACCTTTTAAATCAGCTAGACCTCATGGGATTATTCCCGCAGATTTGCAGCAATGCTTAGAGATTACTTATCCATAGATTAGAGAGAGAGAGAGAGCACACTAACAGCCTGCCTTAGTCTAGTATATATTCCTCGCAAATGGAGAGAGGTGCGGGCTACGCTTATGCCGAAGACAGGCAGAAGCTCGCACGCACGACCTAACGATCTTGGGCCACTTGGTCTCACTTCAACTATGCTTAAGCTACTGGAGCGACATGTTGATATTCATGTACGAACTATCATCCCACCACATCTCCTTTCAACGGCTCAACATGCTTCTTCTTCTTCCTCGCCTCGTTCTTTATACCGCTTCATGGCATCGCGTTGCTCGACCTGCGGTGTAGGCACCGCTCAACATGCTTACTGGAAAGGAAAGTCAGTGGATACAGCACTGGACTTGTTAGTCAGTTACATTCAAAAATCTCTCTAAAAGGAATAGGTACACAATGGCTGTCTTAGACATTGAAGGTTCCTCTAATACTGTCAGACCTAGGGCGATTACCGACGCACTTCGGAGTCTTCACTTCGAAGGGTCCATTTGCACACTCGTAAATACGCGCTACTAGACGCATTCATACCACACTGGGCTCGTCGTCTGTAAGTAGGTATGTGTGCAGAGGTATTTTACCTCCCCTACTCTGCAATATAGCAATCAATCAATTGCTTGTAGATCTCGAGAAGATTGGTTGCAAGGTCACTGCATATGCTGACGATGTCGTAATTGCTGTGAGGTAAGGTCCCGGAAGTGCTTAGTGGACTATTGGAGAATGCGTTTTCTATTTTAACAAACTGGGCAAATATCAGTGGGCGGGGTTGGACTTAATCCAGCTAAAACAGAGTTGGTGCTATTTACTATTGACCCTCCCATGCTACGGGATAGTTACGGGATGGGCATCTTACTTTTGCTGAAAAGTCTAAATTCCTTGGACTGTTGCTCGTCAGGAAGCTCAGCTATGGAAACCTAACATTGAAGAGAATCGATTTTTGAATTTTTAAATCAAACAATGCGGGAGGTGCCTTTGCTCCTTTTCATCCAAAAAAGTTATCTGCTCATACCGAAATGGAAACCGTCAAGTTTCATGGTGGTCCATGGTAAGGGAGATACTTTTTTACTATCTCTTGATCCGTTAAGTTTTCTACTTGAACTTGCAAATTCCCAGAAATAATGAAAAGTCTTTGAAAAGTCTAAACATATACAACTTTTGTGAAATTTGCAGATATTTAAAGTACCGTTATGAAACTATTGTCAGCTGTACCTTCGAAGCGACGTTGATCTTTCAAACCAAATAAGGAACGATTTATGTTTTTTAGTGCCATTAAGGCCGCAACCACACTCTCCGGGGTTTGGCAAACAGCATGGAACAAAAAATCAACGTTGTAGACAACATACGTCTGTCAGAGACAGAGGCGATGGAGGAATTCAAATTCAAACGTTATTTCTTTGTTGAATTCATCGTCTCTGTTTCTTCGGAGTGTGTGTTGTCCACAAGTTTGATATTTTGTATCGCACGGTTTGGCGAAACCCCGGACAGTGTGGGGCCGGGTTAAGCAGAATATTTGCCGACCCTATTAGTAGTCAGTCTGTTTTTAATAAATAATCATATTTTTTTTAGATAGAAATGTACTATGCATCAAATAAAAACGATTGTCTAAGTTCTCGCTTCAACAAGTCGAATTAACTCCACAACCCTAAGGAGTTGACGTCATTACCAAAGTGTTAATTTGACTTGTTACAGCGTTAATTTCTTTTTATAATTTGTATTTTCATTTGGTGTATATTTAGTTTGTGCCAAAGGGACGAATTGCCTACACCGCATATGGTCAGTAACGCCATAAAGCGGTATAGTAAAAGCAAGGAAGATGAATTATTTGCCTTAAAAATGGGTGTAACAACAGTATGCACAGTGCTGTAAATAAGTCAAATCAAGTAATTTCTTACTTTGTTTTTATGGTCGCTTCAATAAAATCCTGAAGATTGAAGAACGCGCAGGAACCACGAATGGAAAGCTCAAAGCTCATGCGTGCGTTATAATGTGCGAGTGATAAGCTGAAAATTATTGGAAGTAAAATATGTAAACGAAATTTATTCTAAATATTCATTTTCGACACCAAGTATTTTTAATAATCCGCAAATTTTGCGAAACTTGAATTGATGGTAAGCGGCGTCCCTTCGCCGTTATACTTGTAGAGTTAGTAGGGATGTCGAAAACCGGACGGTTGGACTGAATACCGGATCTTTCAGAGTGAATAACCGGGCTATATTTTGAGTAAGATTTCACCGGTTTAGGGGGTTGTTGGCAGCTTTAATCGGTAGAGGCGACAAAATTTGAATATCCTAGGTACTTTAGCGTCAAAACTGTAAATCAGCCACTGATCTTAACCCTGCATAAGGCGCGGTATAGGACTCTCAAAATCGGGGCGCAGTGAGCCTGACAGGCACTCTATGAGAAAAATACTACAAAGTCCGTAAAATGCCATATTAAGTTGAACCAAAATTTACCAAGTACCTCTAGGATGTAAACAATAAAGGAAAAATACAAAATAAATTTTAAGAATTTATTAGAATTTATCAAAGCACAAAAACTAAAATAAATAAAACTGCGGAATTCACAAATCAAGGTTACCATTAAATAGAACCTTTAATTTTTATAAAAAAAAACGTATTCAAAAATGGGTCAGACGTGAAGACGTCGCCATCCATCGAATCTGCTGAATTATCACATGAGCACGCCGAAAAGCATGTTGCACAGAGTGGTTTGGCATGAGAAAGGCATATTCCTCGGTTGCATTTCACGCAGGAGAAAATCGACAGCCGACGTTTACCTGTTTCCACGGTGCAATCACAGCATCTGGACCTTTTGGGAGGGGGTGGGGATGATGTTGGTTGATCATCAGTCGGGAGGAATCTCTTTAGGCGAATTTTCAAGGAGGTGTGAAGTCCAGATGCCTGCTGGCTTCTTCGCTTAAGCTGTTCGGTACACAATTCATGTATGACAATGATTTGAGGAAAACTCTTCTAGGCATTGATTCCAATTGATTCCCTAGGTGAATAACCAAGGAATTGATCCCTCCCAAGTTCAACATGGCATAGAAAATAATCATTGGCCAACGCTGGGTATTTCGTTGAACATTGTATGTGGCGCACAGTTGATCTGCAGTATCCATCCACTCCACTTTTGTGAGTATTGTAATATGTGAGTAGCTCGGGTTTTTTTTTGTTCTCCAGTACTTTCATCAATTGTTTTGGTTTCGTGCATCGAAGAAACAAGGATCACACATTTATTTTTGCGTGGCACGTAGGATGTCAACACTCTCCCATCGTTGAAACCAAAAAGGCTGGAGTATTGCGCTATCCCCTTTGTATTTATAAAAGCATCCGGCGGTGCTCGCTTATTTTGCCGTACTGTCCCCACGTATGAGATCTTTTTTTGTTTCAATGAATCGACGAGAGCGAAATCGGTGAACTAGTTATCTGCCACAATGTTACGTCCACTTCCGAACAGTGGTTCTCCCAAACGCATCACCACATCACTTGGTTTGTTGCTCAATTGGAATGGACCTTCTGGCTGCTTACCCACGTATACCTCCAAGTTGAGAGTGTAAAACATCCTGGAATCCATCTGAATGCCATACTTGTTTGGCTTTGAAGGGATGTACTGTCGGAAGGGGCACCGTCCACGAAAACCAGGTAACATCTCATCAATGGTGAGGTTTTCTCCGGGAGTGTAGGATTTTTTAAAGTTCTGGACAAACATTTCAAACAAATCACGAATGGGTGCAAGCGATCAATATTTTTTCGTTCGCTTCTGGTAGTTTTGTCGTCAAAACGAAGGCAACGAAGCAAGAACTTGAATCGTTTGACATTCATGACAAGGCTAAATTTTTCTATTCCGTCACTATTTTTACCCCATATTTCCTCCAGAAACAAACGATTAGATTTATATATCCCTGCCAAATACAGTAAGCCAATGAAAGCTTTCAATCCAATCAAATCAGTGTGTTTGGCATCTCGCACCCGGATGAAATTATCCTTCACTGTATCAATGTGTTGGTTAGTGTATGTCACTATTATTTCCAGCATTTCATCTGGAAATATATTCCTCCAACATTCAGCGGCAGTTTTTGAATTCTTGACAGCTCCTTTCACTCCAGGAAGGTGACTGATTATGTTATGGCTCGCAGCGCGACTCTTGCGTGGAGGTTCTATGTACCACTTTGTAGATTTGTCTTTTCCCATAAAATAATTTCTGTTAGTTTCATCTTCCGTTTCACTGGACGACTCAAGCTCATCATCTTCTTGTTCAGTTTCTGAACCACATTCTCGTTCTTCAACTTCGTCATCAGATGAACTATCGCTCTCCTCTCCAAGATTTTAAGTCCACACCGGATCTGCATCATCTTCACTGAGCAGCAAGGCCATTATTTTGTCCACGTGACTTGGGTAATTTAAATCATACTTTTTTACGCTCATCTTTCTTGACCTGCAACAAAAAGCAATGACTCAAGTAACGGCTGAAGAATGCAAAAGAAAAATATTTTCTAGGAAAGAGGCGCAATGAGCCTGACAGACACATGACCCCCATTCTTGCAAGTTGATACTACCTGATAGAAATGGCACAACCAGAAATGTCAAAAAATACTCAAGTGCTTCAATTAGTTATCAAAAAGGAACAACTAGTCTTGGATTCGATTCGTTATTGGGCGCGGTGAGCCTGATAGATAAAAACACGTGTGACACACTTTCTTGACGGCTGGAGACAAACTGACTGGGAGAGTCGGGACCACCAACTTAAGTTAGGAAACTACCGGGAGAGAGGGGTCTCGCTCGGCACGCTGTTGGAATGGGCATTAAAAAAACGAATCAAGTGCCTATCAGATCAGCCCTACGCAGGGTCAAAGTCGTTCAGAGAAATCCGAGTGGTAGCTGTTCTTATAGACGCTCGACGCTGAATCGAAGGAGATTTATGATGATTTTCCCGTGTAAAATGCGTCGTTGGAAGGTTTATTTCATCTTTAGTAATCCATTTGTAAAACTGCAACAAATGGACAGTTTTGCTGTTAGGAAATCATGTCCTCAAATTCGATGTAGGAAAAGAACGCAACAGCATGACAACATCTATATCTTTGCATATTTCGAGCAACATTCGCAGCGATTTAAAAGGGAAAAGAAGCCACATGGCCCCAGTATGAGAACTCCGTAAAACAGGTAGAGAACACAAAGAGCTAGCACATCTGTTCATCTTTGATTTGCAAAACGGCTAAAAACCAAATTGGATTTGGTCATAGCAGACCAGTATAGGCTATAATGGGATGGGTGGCTCGTGGGGTCGATGCGGCTTCAGATTCGAAAATAAAATCATATCAGTTATCAACTCTTCTCCACAATTTCATGTGATTCGAACTCATAAAACCCAATTTTCATATTTTCCTGATCCTCAATTAACTTTAAAAAAAAACCATCAATTTATTATTTCGCCTTCTTTACCTTGTTACCTTGTTAGCGCACACAATCCGTTGCTCAAACACCAAACACAGGAATACCTTTATGTGTGCGGTTTCCATCATTTTTCATACGCTCAAATTCCTACGAAAAATAAAGACACAAAATACGTCGCAATTCGCCTCCATCTTTTTACTAAATTTCCGTGTGCACCTTCTTCTCATTGAATTCTTTGGCTGGAAAAAGCCTCCTGATGGTGTGTAAGTGTATAAGTGTGTGTGTCATATGCCTGCTGCACGAATCCTTTGGAGCATAATAATCTCATCTTCAAAGGAAAATATGACACGCCACCACTAAAGAGGCCTCTCTTGAAATCTCTTGAAATCATTCTGAAAGTATAGCAGGCAGCCAAATAGCAGGAGCAAAGCAACGCAATACATCGTCCAACCGTGTGTCAGCAGAATCTGAAACAGAGATGAGAGAAATATGGATGAGGTCCTGTATTCTCATCCTGCCTAGGCATGCTGAAACAGTGACGAAGCTAAAATAAGTTATAAGGGCTCGCAACGGCAAGGGAAGAGCTTAAATCCTACTGGATGAAAAAAGAAATATCCGTGAAACTTCTCTGTAGCGCCTATGGCCTCGTTGACTTTAAACGACAAATCTTCAGGCCAAGTACCTATCTCTCTCCTGTCAAAACATTCAGCAGATCTTCTTTAGAACGCATGAATGGCTGTTGAAGGATAATATTGTTTTTTTTTTTGCATGAAGGTTTTTGTTCTTATGGAAGAAGTTGAATGTCGGTTGTAAATGCCATCAACGGAGTTTGAGTTTGTCGTTCATCATCTATGGTGACTTAGTAACAAAATGAACAGAAACAAAAATATCATCATCACCCAAAGAGCATTCAATTCTTTTGCAGTCTGTCGATTTTGTCTAACCAGGCACAGGGATGATTGAAATCACGGAGCCTTCGTCGCAACATCAACGCGTCCTCGTCATTTTTGCCATTTTTTCAATTCAAAGTCAAAAACGCGCTTATTAACTCTCACTTTAATCTGAATGATGAAAACAAAGCAAAAATTCAGGGTATGGTGTGGATCCTTTGGTTTTTGTTTCAAGTGAAAATTTTTCCCGGATGTTGGTACACATAACTCGCGCAAATATGCCATAAAAATGGAAAGGGGAGCTCTCTTGCTCATCGAGAGTTCCTGAGTTGCTGTCGATGATGAATAATCTCTTCAATGAAACATCATCGTCATGTCGACACAACAAAAAAAATGGAAAAAATGCCTGACGAACGGTTGCCTCCGGCTATAGGGGGCGCGTTCTATGAGGCTTTGTGCAGTGAAAATTAAATATTCGCCGTCAGAGACTATTAGGAAAAGCAACAGTGCATTTTTTTAGGATGATTTTTGATTGTATATGGAGATGGTAATGGAATTCAGCGTTCTAGTAGCTTGTATCCTTTTTTTCATATTGAAGACGCTGAAGGTATGGTAAAATAAGTTTCAGCTCCCACGGAAACATTTTCAAAGAATTTACACGCTTTTCTTTCCGAATGAAGTCAAATCAAAAACTTAATTAATGGAAAAGTTGATGTTAAAAAAAAATAATTAACTCAAGCTAAAATTAGGAAGATTCGTATTTTTTTTATGGGATCCTGATCGAATTTTAACTTCATTTATGTGGTTGGGTGCAGATTTCGAAACCTTTAGAAAAATGGTTCAGCACCCCTGCACTGTATACACAGGTAAACAGCCATCCACCTATTTTTTCCATCAACCCAACATTTGCGCAAAATATTAAACATGTAAAACGGCCAAACAAAGAACAACCCTTCTGCTGACTCAGCAATGAAAAAACTGTGTTCACATTTATCCTTTGTTCTTGCAAATATTTATTTCGTCATATCTATCGCTTGACGATAAATCCCGCGGATCTGTGTACATATTCATGACCGTACACCAGTTCAGAGTTAATATCCCGCATGATATTAATGCTGATACGACATGTACACCAGCGTTTTTGTCATCCATCACACGTTTTGTGTCATTGGAGACTTCGTCTGTATTCATCATCTTTGCATCAACTATGCTGGATGATTTCTCGTCTTATATCATTCACTGCAATGTCTTCAGCATGTCCTGAAATATATTTATATCAAAGTAACATGATGCCATTCGACAAGGACTCAGAGGGAATCATTCTCGTACCCTTTCGTATATATAGTTTCTCTAATATCCTCGTCTAAGTCACTACACACTAGACTCGTATAGTTTTCTTGTAAATACACCAAGGATATGGAAATAAGTCGCTTTTCTTCATGCTTGTTTCTAGAAGTCGCATGAAATCAGCATATCAAACCGCAACGTCTGACGAAAATCAAAAGGACTTTTAAATAAGGACTCCCTGTCTGGAAATTCGCAAAACCTGTTTAGAGTAATCTTATACTCATTCTTGTTGCATACACATCCTTTGTGTTTCTCTAACGCATGTTGTATCCTTTACGCTCACCTGGGAATTGACGCTTCACTTTGTTTACTCAAATTTCCATCCATTCTTACGTATCCTCATATTCCTTGTTCGTATTACATTTCCGAGTCAATAAATAATTGTTTTTGGCTTTCCTTCTGCCTTTCTCCATATATCCTTATGTATGTAATTTTGATGATGTTTTATTGTTTTATCTTTCCAGTCACATACATCGCTTGTATCAAGTTCGGACGGGGGCATCCTGGGAGCTGGAGAGACCTCAAGTGAATCATCGGAAAGCTCCACTAGTCCACCCTGTGATTTAGGATTGATGGAACGATTGTTGCGTACACATCCTGTTTGGTTTTTGCCCGGCATACAGCGTGCTGGTGCCGTGCATTTGTTGCAAGGAAAAGAAGAGGGGGTAAGTACATACATACATACGAGTAACAGGGTTGAATATTTTTAGTTAAATAGAGAAGACAACACGCTCTGTGGTTTAATTGGTTGAGTCGCACTCTACGATCCTAGTAATCTAGAGGTCCGGAGATCGAATCTCGGCGTGGTCCAAACTTTCCGTACATGTGCGGATAGGAAATATATAGTGCTTGCAACATTATACGAGGGTGGTCTGAAAAGTTTCCGACCTCAACTCAAAGATGGCGCCACTCGTCAATAAAAGCTAGTGAATGCAGTTGTGCATCTTTAAACAGTTACTCACCAAAGTTTCGGCCATTTTGGACGCGCAGTTTTTAGTTGACAGTCGAGTGAGGCCTGCAAAGTGGGCCTCCGTGGCGGCGATGACCTCCTCATTCGACTGAAATTTCTGCCCGGCGAGTGACTTTTTCCAAGTTTGGAAATAAAAGTCACTCGGGGCGAAATCCGGAGAATACGGTGGATGGGGCAGCAGTTCGTAGCCCAATTCGACCAGTTTGGCGTTGGCGGGCGGAGGTGTGATCCGGTGCGTTATCATGGTGGAAGAGAATTTTTTTCTTTGCCAAGTGGGACCGTTTTTTTTCAATTCGGCGTCGAATCGGCCCAATAATTCGGCATAGTACAGCCTTGTGACCGTGTTGCCCTTCTGCGGGTAGACGATGTGGATCACACCTTGTGAATCCCAGAAAACGCTGGCCATCACCTTTCCGGCCGATGGAGCAGTCTTCGCCGTCTTCGGAGCACGTTCGCCGGCTGAAGTCCACTGTATCGACTGTTCCTTGGTCTCTGGTATGTACCAGTGTATCCAAGTTTCGTCGACTGTCACAAAACGATGCAGAAACTCCTTCGGATTGCACTTAAACAGCGTCAAACACTGCTTTGAAGTGGTCTCACCGTTGCGCTTGTTGTCCGGAGTAAGCAAGCGCGGCACACATCGCGCCGACAGCTTTCTCATGCCCAAAATTTCATACAGGATATGACCCACGCGATCTTTTAAAATACCTACTGTCTCAGCTATCTCTCGCACCTTCAATCGGCGGTCTGTCAATACGAGATCGTGGATTTTTGTCACGTTATCCTGCGTGCTAACCGTTTTCGGGGCACCTGGACGTGGCTCATCAAAAACCGACGTACGACCACGTAACTCGTTAAACCAATTTTTGACGGTCGCCATCGAAGGAGAAGAGTCACCGTACACAGCATCCAAACGCTCTGTGATTTCGCTGCGCTATTTCCCTTCCAAAAACAAGAATCGAATCACCGGCCGATATTGCTCTTTTTCCATTTTTCTAAAATCGGCGGACACTCCAGTTTCACACGTGGCCAAAGCAAAACTACGAGTCTGATCCGGCTGAATTTTGGACAGTTGCCGTCTAGAAGAATGTACTACACGTAAATTGTAGTAAATTGCTCTTGCGATACGGACACCATCAGGCGGGGAGGCTGGGTACTTATCAGACTACCCTCGTATACACTCCGAAATTATATGCAATGTAACGTTGACTCGAAATTGCATATAAACGGCTGAGTTAACTCACCATGGCCCCACATGGTGTTATACGGTACTAAGAAGAAGAAGAGAAGACAACGGATTTGAAAATTAATTAATAGGACGATGAGGTTTATTTTAATTGTGTACATTGGGACTCGCTAATTTAACTGTAGATGTCTGTGCGAGCTTTTTTATAGAGGTGGGGGAGCTTTCTAAGTTACTATGAATGCCCTGTGTCGCAGAGATTGCCAGCATGCAGTTATGTCGGATTTCCGTCACTGTTACACTCCGCGAGACCATTTTTCAGTGTGACTACACAGGGACCAGTCTGGTTGATCATCTATCTATTCTACTTTGCATGCAGAGCGCACATTAGCATAGTGGAGGCGACTGGCAGAGTAAGAAGAAGATTACCTGGACAATTAACAGCTTTTCTCCATTACCAGATGGCATACTACCAATCATGCTTCATAAAATGCAAGATCTTGAAGTTCCTTGGCTGCTGATGCTTTTTAAAAGTTTTCTGATACTCAACCACGCCCCTCAGTCATGGCGACGAGTTTGAGTGGTTGTCATACCGAGTAGGTATGTAGACAAACGAGGATATGGAACTGCAAAGGATGCAAGTCAAAACACGCATACGTCAAGGGAGTATCCGCAGAAATGGCTCTCCATGAGGTGGTGCGTATACGCTATCCGCTTTTCACGACACTCAACAATGTTCATTCAATACGAATCCTGGTGTAGATTAAAATTAATCCCGTGAAAACTATGGATACTAGATCGAATCGTTTGCCAATAAATTCAAAATGCATCGTATAATGTACTTGTCTTATTCAAATTGCAGTACAATATGGTACAATTATTGTGAATCAAAACAAGCATTCAATTAATCCTGTCGGAAGTGTGAATCTCCTCTAAAAACTCTGACAATTTGCGGCTTACAGAGATTGGAAAATAAATCAATAATATTGTCATGACAAAATAATAATACGTTCAATTCCAATCCAGTCACAATTCTAAAACTCGGCAGAGCGTGCTACTTATCACAACACCTACCCATAGGAAAAGATGTCCAAAACAAGTAAATGTTATGCATCAAAAGAATCTCGGACAGTCGATGCATGAGTAAGTTCCAGAATCTACACTGAACCAAATCGCCTGCTAAAGTAAAGAAAATACGGCTGAAATCAAGAAAAAAAGACAATAAAAAACAGCCAAGAAATATTTCTCTTCATTTGAAAATTAGTCACACTCATCCAAGTGAAATGCAATTAGCAGCGCTTTAAGGAAATGTAACTTTGAATCAAGCAAACTTTTCTTATGAAAAAGACAAGAGAACACATAACCCCATTCTTCCCAGTCAAACGCGCTACCCACTGCACCATAGACACTTCTGACTAATCTACTACAACGCTCCAATATAAGCTAAAGCTAAAATAAAGCTTTTCCACGAGCTTTGCATGGAAAATGTCAAAAAAAATTATTATCAAGCATTTGTTTGCTTGAATTGAGAATAATGGTTTAGGCTTGAATCTACTTCCTATTTCTCAAAAGAAGGTCTTGAAAATAGGATCGATTCAAGAAGGAATTGTCACATTTTGAGAAATTTTGTCTAAATTCGGGAATTTTGCAAATGAGAAAAGAGTTTCTTAATTTTAGATAGCCCAATTTTTTCAGTGTAGAAGCATCGAGGTTCTGCACGTTACATTTGGAGAGCACCTTCGTCACATAAGTACATAACCACTGCCAGGTGTATGAAAATCCTCGTGCCTGCAATTGTAGATCACATTGGTGGATTTTTGTTTGTTTTGTATTTTATATTCGAAGATTTTGTGTTTCAGAATTTTCGAAAATTATTTAGTGATTTTGAATTGAGAATTTGTGGTTATAGTCCTGCCAGAACCCGGTATAGGACGCTCGGTAGGGCTTTTCTGCGAGGCTTGGTGGATGCAGCAAATGTGGAATTAGAGGAGCTGCTGTACTTCCTAAATAACATTGGTTGGTTCAAGGATCTTCCCTACTCCTAAATTCATCAACTAACCTTCATCATATACACTAGTTCAACTTCACGGAGTTTGTGGTTTCAAAACCGCGCTTTATGCGCTAATTTAGGCTTTTGGCTAGCCTCTGCCAACAATTTCACCAACCAACCTGAAAAAATGGCGATATTTGATTTAGCAAAAATCACGTATGTATTTCTGAATTTTGGCAGGATTGCTTGGGACTATCCCCTATCCTGATTATGGCGGGGAAAAAGTTCTGACGGATATGTGGTTTACATCTTGGGGGTAAAAGGGGATAGGGGGTAATTGTTTATTGTTGGCGATTATTTCGAATACGGTTAAATAAACAGAAATTGTCTGATAAAGCGATGACTTACATAGTACCGCAATAGGGAAAAATTGCACCAATCCGCCTACGGGCGCCGTCCGTCTGCAGGAACAGCCTGCGATACAATTTTCACTCACAAGCGTCAGACGGGCACATCTTTCTCTTTGTTGCGCCGTCATTACGACGTATGTCACACCTCCAAGGAATCACCGGAGGTATGGTAAAATATACAGGGTGTCCGGAAACTGCCGCATAAACGCACCGGATTGTGATTCCTCACCTCATTTCCAGCAAAAAAGTTGTACGGAACATACCCCCTTAGCTTAATCCTTTAGCTGCCACAGGCATTTGAAGATTTTTGAAAAAAAAATTTCTTGTACGACTAAAACTTCAATATCTCAAAAGCTAGACTAGCTAGAATAGCAAACTATGATGATGATTATTACAGCCAACGAATTTACCTAAAAAATAAAACTAACGGCACTAAAATCGGATAAGTGGTTTGGTTTCTACAGTACTTTAAAGTCAATTTTTTGTGATTTGACCCAAAAACAATATTTTTTTCCATCTCAACTTCTGCCAAGGTGAGGGGCTCGTACGATTCTTTGAAAAATTGGCGCATACTCTAACGATCATTTCTTTCTTACATTATTTTATTCTAGCTTCGTTATTTCTAACAGCTGTAATAATCATTTTGTTTCACTATTCTAGCTGGTCTAGCTTTGGAGATATTGAGCTCTAAGACGTGCAAGAAAATGATTTTTTCAAAAATCTTCAAATGCCTGTGGCAGCTAAAGGGTTAAGCTAAGGGGGTATGTTCCGTACAACTTTTTTGCTGGAAATCATATGAGGAATCACAATCCGGTGCGTTTGTGCAGCAGTTTCCGGACAGCCTGTATATACAGATGATCAGGGTCGGTCCGTGATTCGAATAAGCCATGTCTGCTCGCACGATAGCTTCCGAAATAATGAAGCTTGTGGTTTAAAATTTTGGTCAGATGTTTGTTTTGCTAAAATCTTGGTTCGAAAATGGGCCAAATCGGATCAAGGGTTCTCCTAGCTCTCATAAAAAATTACTTATCCTTGATATTTTAATTCGTCCATAACATTCGACGATTTGTCGCTAACGACCTGAAATTTTGATCATTTACTAATTGTAACATATCATACCTAACCCCACAAAACTATATTCAGCCATATCTTTTGATAAAATGACACGAAAATTCTCAAATTGTGCTAAATGGTATGGCTGTTGGATGTCCTTATAAAATATTGAATGTTTGCCTGATTCGACCCATCTACCACTACCTCTCCCCTACCAAAAACCTGAAATTTAATATTTTGAGTTTTGCTTGTTTTCTAGGTCTGTACATGGGTGTAAGATAAGTATCACTCATCGTGCTATTCGGATGATTAAAACTCGGTCTCGTTTATTTTACGTTTTTAACTCTGTCCTATTACAAAATGCTGGTTGGAGCTTCAAGATTTGAGTTTAGCACACCAAAAACAAAAACATAAGAAAATTATAAAAACCTTAACTACGTTTCCGAAATTTCTAGAAAAAAATATTGGGATTGCCCCTTCCCTAACCGAAATACTGGCTATGCCCATGGTTGGACTGCTTTTGAAAAAAGTTATTGGTTCACTTGAAGTTGCAGTGTATGATCAATTTTTGGCCTACAAATCCACCCTCTCTGCCCCCTCTGGCTACGCCCATGGCGTTTGACGCTGTACTCCGATAAGAAAATAGGATAATCGTCCAGTTTCTTTTCTGGAAACCGAATTTCAAAACTCTGGGATTGGGATTGGAACAAATTTTAACGGGTTACCAATGT
Organism: Microchrysa polita; assembly: GCA_949715475.1. Taxonomy (NCBI): domain Eukaryota; kingdom Metazoa; phylum Arthropoda; class Insecta; order Diptera; family Stratiomyidae; genus Microchrysa; species Microchrysa polita. The sequence continues at coordinate 30,736,797 of OX454418.1, read as the reverse complement.
AGCCCTTCCATTTGGATTTGGACTAAAATTAAAAAAAAAAATCCGAGGAATTTCAACCACGAAAGACGTCTTTTGCGATCGTCATTGGCTTCATGCTAGAGTAGTGCTACTAATATCGCGATTTAACGTTCGTTTTCTTTCTGTTAAGTGCTACACTCAGAAAAATCTCATCACTTAAATTTGAAGTGAAACAATATAAAAACAAAATGGGAATTCATCAATAAATTATTTTAAAAACAAATATTTGCATATTAAATTTAATAGTATTCACTTTAATGATCTGTTCAAAATTAACTGAAACGTCGATTTGAGTATGTTACAACTTTGTTTTAAAGTTGTTTCATTTTAAAGGCTGTATCGGTTCCGTGTACATAAGTCCGCCGCTATTTTGTTCAGTACAAGTAATCTCAGATAGCTTAGGTGTAGAAGGTAGGACTACGAAACGATAGATGCCCGGTTCGTTTCCCAGTAGAAGCAAAGTTAAAAAAAGTAATGTTAAAATAATGTAAAAAAAATTAAGTATAAAATATGTAAAAAAAAAATGTTATTTATTTATTTATTTTTTCTATTATTGCCAAATTATCTTCTTGGCCATCGATTCTATAGCAACCACAGTCATCGTTTTTTTCATAAATTCTTCATAGTACCTACGCATTGGTCGATTCTACATCATTTTTAAGTCAATCTAACATTTTAAAATTTAAGTGAAGAAATCACTTTTAAAATGAAGTGATATTCCATTTTCATTTGACATGCAGCAATTTAAAAAATACAAGAATCACTTTAATATTTCCACTAATGATAAAAAAAAAACATTTTTGAATTAATTATAAATGTATATGGAGCCAAATCATATTTGAAAATTTTTGAACCATTGCTATTTTTATTTTGATTTTATAACGATTTTTTTCTGAGTGTAGCCAAAATCAAAATACATAATCTGAAATCCCTTTATCGAAGAGACCCACACAACTAATATTAATACATTTCGATACATCCCTGCTTGAAAAACATCTCTGTCGTATCATTTTCAATTTCCTGACCAACGTCCAAAATATAATTATGACGTTTTAAATTTTAAATCAACCCATCATCAGAACAAGTTTATTGAATGAAATAATGAATCAAATTGAAAATTAAATTGTAGAAAGCTTTGGTGTGCATCTGTATCAGGTAACACTGGCAAGCTCTTTCTGAATTGCAAATTTCACTTCAACTGTGACTGTAACCGACCCCACATTATAGGCATCTCTCATCGGAGTTTTCCATTCCACTTCTTCGTATTTATCGTCAGTTAAGCGTAATTTCGTTCGATTAATTGAAACAATTCATTAAATTGCAAATAGAGATATGTATCCGTACAATGGTCGCTTAATTATGATATCCATTGTTTTGAACGCAACACGATTACGTTGGCAAGTCTAATTGTCGGAGGCCGAGTAAGCATTTTTAGCTAAAAGCGTTTACCCTCATCCGTAACCCAGGACAACATGTTTCAGAGAGTCAAGTTTCATGTTTTTCATCCTAAAATGGAAAATAGCACTCCATTACCATAGTCAGCAGTAGCAAGACTATAAACAACTTGTTAAAGGACAATCAAGAACCTTTTAAAACATGTCTATAGTTGATCCTGTGTACTGCGTAAAAAGGGATCATTCGACTGACGTTCGAATTGACAGCCCTTCAAAGTTGTAGAAAACAACACATTTCGAGTATATTGGATTGGATTGAGGAGTATGGTATCCGGGTAGACTCGATATTACGGACGAGTCAGAGTGAGAACGTAACATGTAAAGGAGAAAGGTCCGGGACAAAACAAGGCATTTATCCTTTATTGAAATGAACCAAAAATATACATGTTTCTCTCCTTCAAATAGGCATTGGCTATTTTGAAACGGATACTCGTATATACAGGGTGTCCCATGACTCATGGTACATACGATAATGGGTGATAGTACAGATCATTTGGGTACAATTAATGTTCTACATGACGCCTCTATCTTTAACCGTTACAAAGTTATAGCATTTTTTGTTAATAGTGTCTGAAACCTCGACTTGCCAAGCAAAATCACTATTTGCGACACTCACAAATATTTGATCCGAGATTTGACTTTACTTTCTGAAACTGCTCAAAATTTACATAAAATAACTGTTTTGCTAATTAAATAATTTAAAAACCTACCCAGATACAACCATTCAAACTTTAAAGAAATTCGAAAATTGATGTTTTCTTGAAAATTCAAATTGTAAAATCGTAACGGTACTTTGAGCTGACAAATGTGCAAAGTTGACAAAAGTTGCCTCATAGTGTTAGCTTTCAAACAACATATAAAAATTAGGGTCTAAGGATTTGAAAAATTGCATATCTTACGTGTTAAAGAGAAAGAAACGTGGTTCCAAGAGAAAACCAAAGTAAACGTTTCCACAATTTTTATACGAGTTTTATTTAAGGGCTGAATTAAGATCGAGAGTGAAATTTTTCGCCCAGGGATTTTATCAATAAAAATGGATACTTACTGTCTTGGAGTCACAAATGGTGGGGAATTCCATAAGCTACAAACCGAGACCGGTTCCATAATTCTCCTCGGCCATTTTATGTATTATTTTTCGATTCCGCGGTTGTTTGACATTTCACGATGAAATAACCGGGGAATCGGAAAAAAATTCATGAAATGGGCGAGAAAAATTATGGAACTGTTTTCGGATTGTAGCTTATAGAATTCCCCAGCATACCCCACATATTCCACGACAGTAAGAATACATTTTCATTAAAAAAAATTGCAGCGGCGGAAAATTTGACTCTCGAGGTCAGTACTAGGCTATAGTAAAGATTTTTTTAATAAAAAACAAAAAAATACACGAGAACTAGGTTAATTTCGGTCGCGGCCGAAATTCGGATACCCTTCACTCTTCTCGGGCTAATATTTTTTCCGGCATACCTATGACTTGTGTCTAATCCCTCCCCCCATTCTTTCACTTCCGTTTTCACAAAAGTTCCGTTATCTCGATAAAACACAGTTGTGTGAGGTTTGGTTAGAATAACTGCACAAACAGAAAAAAAACTTTTTTTGGTGGGAGGGGGGATGTGTTTTTTGTTTGTTTTTACAATGTGTCTTTATCGAAAGTACAAAAAATATGTAAAAACAAAATATTCCTACTATGGTGCATCCCCCTCCCACCAAAAAAAGTTTTTTTCTGTTTTTGCAGTTATTTTAACCAAACCTCGCGCAAATATGTTTTATCGAGGTAACGGAATTTATGTGAAAACGGAAGTGAAAGAATGCGGGGAGGGATTAAACACAAGTCATAGGTATGCCGGGAAAAATATTAGCCCGAGCAGAGTGAAGGGTATCCAAATTTCGGCCGCGCCAGAAATTAACCTAGGCCTCGTATATTTTTTCGTTTTTTATTAAAAAAAATCTTGTTTACTAAATAAAACTCGTATACAAATTGTGGAAACGTTTACTTTGGTTTTCTCTTGAAACCACGTTTTTTTTCTTTAACACGTAAGATATGCAATTTTTCAAATCCTAAGACCCTAATTTTTATATGTTGTTCGAAAGCTAACACTATGAGGCAACTTTTGTCAACTTTGCACATTTGTCAGCTCACCGTTACGATTTTACAATTTGTCTTTTCAAGAAAATATCAATTTTCGAATTTCTTTAAAGTTTAAATGGTTGTATCTGGGTAGGGTTTTAAATTATTTATTTGGCAAAACAATTATTTTATGTAGAATTTTGTGCAGTTTCAGAAAGTAAAGTCAAATCTCGGATCAAATATTTGTGAGTGTGGCAAATAGTGATTTTGCTTGGAGAGTCGATGTTTCAGACACTATTAACAAAAAATGCTATAACTTTATAACGGTTAAAGATAGAGGCGTCATGTAGAACATTAATTGTATCCAAATGAGCTGTACTATTACCCATTATCGTATGTACCATGAGTCGTGGGACACCCTGTATAGTCACAGATTACAATCAATTACGCAGGAAAACAATGCTTCATTAGTTTAATGTCCAGATTTATTATTCTTTATTTAATAATTCAGCGATAGAAATTAGGTTCTGGACGCGCGCTGCTGACTCTCTAATCGAACTAGACGGATGTACTTTTCTTATTGACAGATCAGGCAGAAGCGCGCGTTTACAATGGTATATAGTTCACAATTCATGTATTTGTAGAATTCACAATATTTTGAAAATAATTATTTGAATATATAACATATCCTCCCTTCTTTAGGAATGACATTCATTTGTAGCCTAAACGGTCGGGTACTTTTCGCACTCTGGATGATTGACGCGTTGGTGCAGATTGTTTCGTTGCAGAAGCGGTCTCGGTCGTATCCAAATTGCAGGGCGAGTTTGCCAACGGTAACCCTGTATCAGCTGGTAGCGGCGTTCGACTGTTGCATGCTGGTACTGACTCGGATGAAGTTGCTTTATGCGTCATACCTGATGAATTAGCACCACATGACATCTCGGTTAACTTTGGTTGTGATTCAACTGAAGACTTCGGGCTAGTTGGAGAATCGACACCTGATGAGACCTGGCTTGATGAGAATTTTGAAAACGGATTATTTAATGTTAAGTACGGATCAGTGCTTGGTTTAATGGATGACTCCACCGGTTGCAATTGGTTTGCGTGCCGTTTGCAAACGTTACCATTAACGAGAACAGAGTAATTTAACGTGCCGTCCTTGCTTATGACTTTCCCCATACTCCATTTCCTTTGAGGTTGATTGTATATGCGGGCTGCTACAGTGTCTCCCACGTTAAATGATTTGTCCGAAAAGTCGATGTTGGATCTTCGGAGCCTATCGGAGACTTCTTTGACGAAATCGGGTTTCAGGATGTCTAACTTAGACCGTATTTCACGCCCAAGGAATAGTTTGGCGGGACTCTCCCTTGTCGTGATGTTAGGCACACGGCGATACGTGAAAAGAAATGTATTCAGCTTGTGTTGTATGGTTCCTTTGGATTTGCTGACACTTCTAAGGGCTTGTTTAAGTGTGTACACGTATCTCTCGGCTTGTCCATTCGACGCTGGATGGAATGGTGCACTCGTAATGTGTTTGATGTTGTACACCTTCAGGAACTGGCTAAAATTGAAGCTGGTAAATGCAGTTCCATTGTCTGAAACTAGCGTACGTGGAAATCCATATCTTGCAAACAGGTGTTCCAGAATGTTGATGACTGTATCAGTGTTTGTATTACTAACAGGAAAAACCTCTAGCCATTTTGAGTGTGCATCAACGATCAGTAAAAAGGTGTGACCCATGAAAGGCCCAGCGAAATCGAGGTGTATACGCTCCCACGGGCATGAAGGATATTCCCAATAGTGGGTCTTAACCTTGCTTGGTTCCTTTTGTATTTGAAGGCACTCAACACAGTTCTTCGCGATGCTTTCGATGTCCTTATCGATGTTCGGCCAATATACAAATAATCGGGCTAGCGCTTTCATTTTTACTATTCCAACATGGCCATAGTGTAGTTCTTCCAAAACTTGACGCGTGTATTTGTTCGGTATTAAAATTCTTATCCCATTGAATATACAACCATGTTGCATAGAATAATTGAAAGGGTCCGGTCCAGAGGAAAATCCAACACGAAGTTTTTCATATAATTCACGTAATTCGGGATCTTGCTGTGTAGCTTTTCGTATTTCATTAAACGTTATTGGTAAAGTATTCAATTGCTCCAAATGGAAAACTTTAGCATCGTCGAAGACATCGTATTTGGTGGCAGAATCGGCAGATTCAATTGACAAACGAGACAGGCAATCAGCGTTTCCGTGTAGTTCTGACTTCCGATATTTAATGTCAAATTGGAAAGTTTGGAGGAACAGTGCGTATCGCAAGAGTCGAGTAGCTCTTAATACCGGTAATTTATTCGATCTTTTGAAGATATGTACGAGCGGCTGATGGTCAGTGTACAAGGTGAATGTGCGTCCGTATAAATAATTAAAGAATTTTGAGACTCCCCAGAAAATTGCAAGCGCCTCTTTGTCCAACTGTGCGTAATTACGTTCTGCGGATGAGAGGGTGCGCGAAGCGAAAATTACTGGTCGCTCTTCATTGTTGATTAAATGCGAAAGAACAGCTCCCAGTCCTGTAGGCGATGCGTCAACTGATAGTATCAGCGGTAAATCAGGCTTGTAATGTACCAATAATCTTTGAGAGGTAATCTCGTCTTTGATTTCGTTGAAGCTTTGCTCATGTTGTGCATTCCAGTCAAAGATTTGCGCAGATCGTGTAAGTTCGTATAGCGGATTTGCGAGCGTGGCCAAATTAGGACAGAATCTTGAGTAAAAATTGACCATGCCCATGAATGAACGAACTTCTTGGATATTTGACGGTCGCTTGCAGCTGGTGATTGCTTCAACCATTTCATTTGTCTTCTTTATACCGTCTTTATTGATGATATATCCTAGATATTTAACTTCGTGCTGCATGTACTTGCATTTGGTTGAGTTTAGATGGATACCCCACTTAGAAAGTTTCGCCAGTAATGTACTTAGATTATGTAAGTGCTCTTTATCGTCGGATCCAGTTACTATGATATCATCGTGTACGACTTGAGTTCCCGGGATATCTTCGGTTACTCCTTCAATATACTTTTGCCATATGGCAGGGGCTGAACTAATGCCATACATCAATCGGTTCACATTATATAAACCAAGATGCGTGTTTATCGTCAATATTTGCGACGATTTCTCCGTTACTGGGATGTGTAAAAACGCAGTTTTCACGTCAAGAGTTGTGAACTTTTGTCCTCCTTGTAACTTCAGTAGGACCTCTTCAAATCCTGGGAACGGATGCTGCGGTACTCGTATCTGCTGATTAGCAGTTATACTATAGTCGGCACATAGACGAATAGTATTGTTTGGCTTCACCACTGGAACAACGGGTGTAGCCCAGTCCGACACAGAGGTTTTTGTAATGATGCCTTCCTGCTCAAGCCTGTGAATTTCATCCTCCACGCGTTTTTGCAATGCAAATGGGACCTGTCTTGCTCTGCGGAAAATTGGTGTAGCATGCTCCTTTAGTTGCACGTCGTAAGTGTAGTTTTTGACTGGTTGGATAACGTTCGTAAACACATTCTCATGCTTTTGAAGTACCTGCTCGAGTGTAGGTTGTACGTCAATGTTTTTTAACGGCAAACTGGGAAGGATATCAAGCTCGCATATCCACTCGCGCCCCATTATGGATGAATTATTACCCTCGACTATATAGAGTTTTAGGATCTTGGCTTTATCCTTGTAGGAAACTTGAGTCATCAGAGTACCCAGTGGTAAAATCGTACTTTGGTCGTATGTTTTCAGAATTATATTTGTAGGTTGTAAAGCTTCTCTCGGGTAATTGAGAATTGAACGTAGTACATTTTGGCCAACGATGGTAACAGCGCTCCCCGTATCAATCTCCATTGGAATTGATTTGCCATTGATTTGCACCTGAACTGAGATTGGTGGGTGCATCTCTTTTGAATAGACACTGTATATGGGTAAAATCTCTTGTGTACATGTATTGTCACTAACGGCTCGGACTTCATTGACTTGTTTTCGCTTTCGTGCAAAGCAAACTGCGATTACGTGTCCCAGTTTCTTGCAAAATTGACACTTCAAATCTTTTGCTGTGCATTCGCTTGCAATATGCGATTTTCGGCCACATTTTAAGCATACTTGCTCTTTCGATGTACGATGTACGATAGTAAATGGTTTCGATCGCGGTTTGTTGCCCCTTGTACTTTGACGAATGTTGACTTTGTTGACGCTCGAAACTGATGGTTTGTCGAGAATTTCACTTGCGCCAATTGTTGCCTTCTCGATCGCTTGAGCCAAGGTTAGAGTTTTCTCCAATGAAATGTCGTCTTCCTCGAACAGCCGATCGAGAATATTGCGACAGCGAAGTCCACTCACAAAAACTTTACTTTTGACAGATCAGGCAGAAGCGCGCGTTTACAATGGTATATAGTTCACAATTCATGTATTTGTAGAATTCACAATATTTTGAAAATAATTAATTGAATATATAACAATTAGAATGTTTGGAGTAGAGCAGCATTGAGAATAGCTAATGATATTTTGCGAAAACGTATGACGAGTTTTCTGGGAAACATTAGTACGTCTGTGTTGCCAGATGAGTGCAAAGGTTTTTTTTTGTATTTAATCAATAAAAATTGCATATCTGATAGTCTTGGAAGAAGAAAAACACAATTCGTTGATTTTTTTTTTGCCGAAAAAAAAACATTCTTTTTAAATACCTTTTGGCGTAAAAATGGCAATAATCTTTCTTTAACCATTCTTATTCTAGAGACTATCATTATCTCGCAAAAACAAATTTTTTCTTCGCTATCAGCAAAAAAGGTATGTTTCGTTATAAAAGAACTCGTTAAACCGCGACACTCAATTCCGACTCGATAATAATTTTGGCCCACATATTTTTTTTAGCTAATTTCATTTTTTTTGACATGATAGCTATTATGTAATTTTTTTGTTGGATGTAGTACACACAATAATCAAACTAATAACAGCTTCATTTCGACAGATTTATGTACATATACACCGAAAGTGTGCCTATATGCCACTATACACAAAAAAAGTATGTAATTTGATCAAGCAATAAAATTATCTATTTGTATCTTTCACTCTACGATTTTTGCAAACTCTAGAGGTTTTTTTTTAAATTTATTTCAAACAACATTGTTCGTGTGCAACAAAGTATGACCAATCTCCACCAATCCAGAGTCTCCTCCTTCGGCATCATGCTGCTGCCATTATGATCATCAATATCATTTTTGCGAAGCATTCTACCATGGCTTCGGGGCCATCTATCTGTGATGAAGCTATCGACGAGTATTAGATTTATCGAATTGGCTACTAATACCGTCTGTAACTGTAGCTATAGCGTGCTGACTTAGATGAAAAAGTAAAATGAAAAAATTCCTCTTCAGGGATATAATTATCCATTTCGAAATATGATGCCTAAACAGTTATTGTATGACATGCATTTTGATAAAGTATGACGCGGAGCGAAATCTTGAATGCCAAACTATATGAAGACATCGACATAGATCTTGAGGAAAACGGATATGTCCAATTGAGTCTTTCTCAAAGTTGCATATCATTTGAATGCACATACAATCGAGTGTGTGGGTTGTATCGGCAAGATGTGCGATTCCAAGCAAATGCATTGACCCAGTTAATCAGTTGGAAAGATTGTCATTGGGATGAGACAAGATTTAATTATAGACAGAGAGAGATCTGATGTTGAAGGTTTTAAGACGTTGTAATGCAATAGTACAGCGCAACATTGTTGGTTTTAATTTCCCGTGTTGTGAGTCACTGAAATTGACAGGATAATGGTGGTTATGATCGCAATGATTCAATGCTAAGTATTCTAATACGACTCAAATCAACTTCAATTACCCGACCATTATCCGATTACAAAGATGAAAAATCAGACAATGTATCGCGATTATACATCAAAACGATAAAAAATCAGATCCGCCCATTCAATTCCCTTAATCTGCAGTCGAAAAAAACTATTCACAAACTGCATATCATCCGGCTGACCAGATCTGATAACGCCCGCCCCATCTAGACTCCATACGATGGATGGCCATACATAATCGACTTATCACTACTCCATCTATAGACCCCCAGAAAAACTTCAAATCATGGCACATTACTCAAAGGACATAGTACAATAAAAGTTTGGGCCGTCATCGTCGTCGCAGCCTACAAAAGGAGATTATGACATTTTGGCACCGCGACGGACGATCTAATTCAGTCAGGCCGTGGTTTATCCATACATTTTTGTGTTTTCCTGTGCTTTGTGCTGGAAGCGGTCCAGAATCGATAATCACCGCCACAACTTCATTTCATCGACTAGATACCCTTCTAATATCGCTCGTCTAACAATGAACTTAGTAAAGAATAGTCGCGGAGGTTGCAGTCAGTTTGGTGGGTCTAATATGGTCATTGGTCAGCATATTGGCGACTCCGGTGATAGTTGAAGTAATTCCGGCGGGCATAAAGTCCAGGCGAACATATAAAGAAGATTATTTATGGCGATGGCCAGGATTCTTTTGCTAAAAGCTGCTTAAAATGTATGTATGAACGATGCGATTTTCGATATATAAATCCCTATTTCGTTGAATAAAATGGTGGCCCATTTGATGGGGGTGATGCAGTGTATAGAGCAATAGCAACAATAGACAAGCGAACAATAGAAACTCTGAATGCTTTTCATAGAGTGCATCGAGACTATAATATGCGGGGGCGAGAGCGCACCATTCCATATGAAGAGTCTTTCGTTCTCGCACGTTACCAATATATGCAGGATAATAGCTATCCTGTTGTTGTTTATAATGGAAGTGACTTTTTTCGCTGGCTGATGATTTATATCATTCCACAACATCAAAACAACAATTCAAGCCGTTCTGTCGCTGCGGCGGCTGGCGTATATGCATACTAAGCGCTAAGCAAGGGGTTGATATTGCAGATTTAGGTAATGCTTGGCTGTTCACACTCGTACAAACTTTCCTTTTTTCTCACTCGGCAGGTACGTATGAGTGCATGGAGTCATATGTGTATTGAAATTTTTCCCGCATGGAAAAATATCAGCTGGCAGAGATGTATTCCAAGCCGTTACTGTGGTATCCTGCTGTTGTTAGCTGAAAACCCTCCCTAAACGTATATAATGCTTACAGACGCTTTGGCTGCCAAAAGTGGTTTTCGGTTACTCTTAATGAAATATTAATGGTGCAATAATAGAGAGTGGTTGGCAGGGCCGGATTTAGCCTCTATGGCGCCCCTGGGCAGTAACGAATTTGCCGCCCTCCGCCACCAGATAAGCTTGAAAGTAGCAGTTGTCAGCTCAAAAAGGAAATGTAGGCAAAACGTTAGCGGGCGTATGTGAAAAATTTAAAATTTAATATTTTTTACCAGTAAGCGTATTTTGTTTGCTTGAAATTTTTTTATGTTGCTTCCCAGGGGAGGAATTCAGATTTTCCGTGCACCTGCTAAAATTGTTTTAGGAATGTTTGAAACTCCAATGATAACATAGAAAACTGTACAATTCTTATTACATTAGGTTTTTTACCTTTTTAGAAATGCGTTCATGTTTTCTAAATTTTTTCTTTCGATTGTTTTGGAAATAATTTGCGAATTAACCCAACAAATTAAATTTCCTATATGTATGTATTAGCATAATATTTAACCAGAAAACGGCATACCGAAAAAACCCAAAATTAAGAAAGCTTACGGTAAATTTTGAACACACCTTGACCTAATTTGTTTTCGGTGATAAAGATAACGAAAACGAATTGGGAAAGCATTTACTGATGCTATTCAGCAAAAATCATTCGGTGCCTAAAGAGTTCTAGATTTTCCTGATTTCAACTATTTAAAATTATATTTTTTATTTTCGGTGGAATTTCCCGTTTTTTTCTCTTAAAAAAAATTGAAAATCCGAAAATTTAAGCGTAAAAATTCTTAAATATTTAGTTAAACCCGATAGATACTCAAAAAGTTGATAGTCAATGCCGCATTTTTAATATCTAGACTTGGACCTCTCCCGAAATCAAATCCTTGCTTCCCAGCGAATTTTTTTTCATTTTTTTCTTCAAGTCTGGTGCAATTTTAGAGGCTTGAAAACAGGAGATGGCAGCCAAGTACTAGCGTACTTATATCATTTAATGTGGCTTCAGGCATAATGTTTAAAGTGAAGCCAAAGATGATTTATACTGCTACTCTAAATATACTCCTGAGCTAAAGGCCGCCACGCCATTCAGAGTGAATGAGTGTATGCTTCAAGCAAAACTTTTGAGTAGTCCTAATCTTTGGAGGCGGAATCACATTATAATTTGAGTTGATGTTGCGATTAGGTGCTTTGATTAAGACGAATATGTACATCTAACTAGAATAAATTAAAAAATCAAACTATTTTCTACAATTATGTTTGGATTTTCAAAATCCATTTTTCCCATAATTTTAGAACAATGAAAAAATTTAAGAATTTGCCGCCCCTCAAATTCTGCCGCCCCGGGCAGTAGCCCAGGTTGCCCATATGGGAAATCCGGCCCTGGTGGTTGGCTCCTGCAACATCGGTGTCTGTACACAGAACACAGTATGTACACAATATCGCCCATATGGACGAGTCACTGGTCATTAGATGAAAATCATTCAGACTCCTGATGGATGGACGAGAAAACCATGCCATGACGATATGGAGCTTGCTATGGTAACCTTATCCATTAACTGTAGTGAGTTGCCTTAAGCTATAATATTCGTCTAATAAACATGTTGAAGGATTCATGCGAGATGAATATACGGATAGGAGTATTGAATGGCGAACGAGGGAGGATTTAAGTTTTGTCTATAAGCGAAATTTTCGGGACGTATATTATCAGCTATTGTGAAAAGAGCTAAGCAATTCAGGAAATTAACTGTGCAAAAGTAAAATCTCTCAACGTTAGTATTTTTGTTTTGCCCTCGAATCTTGGAAAAATAGTAACATCAGATTCCGCGAATACAAAATTTCAGCGGATTTAAGACTTATAAGGGACACGCAACTGTATACTAGATCTGTTCTTTGGTACTTTTAAGTTGCTCAATTTTAAACACGTTCACTGTCTGATCGGTTTTCATCAACATTACCGACACGTCTGCGGCATCCGAAAATCCATACGTTTATGAGTCACATGTGACTCATAGACGTGAACGGGGAGGAACGCTATGTGCATATGTGACTCATATAAAGTGAACGTGTTTTTTTAATTTTTATGATAAATTATGTGTTCTCAGAGACTATTGTAGCAAGTCTAAAAAAGTAAGAAAACCTGGCCCGATGATACCATCCAGAATACACTATAGAAAACCCAATTATAATTGAGTCTAAAATATATCCTGGGAAAAATGCAAGGCTGTGATTCTTTTTCGGTTTCATTAATCCTGATGATGATGATGTGGAATTGATAGTACTACACCATTTGCACAAGATTACTTCTTTTGGGCTCCTTCATTCATGGCGCTTCAACAACTGCAAAACTGGACAAAAACACCATCGTGGTATTCTATCATGTTGCAACTAAATATTTATTGAAACTCTTCGTGAACGTTTGAATAATTTTATTGATATCCAAGATGATACTCTACGATGCTGCGATGTAACGCGTGCTAGAGTTGGAACCGGAAGGAATCCCCTCTGACATGGGCTCTACTAAAAAGCCCTTGCCAAGTGTACGTTAATTGCCCGATTTGATTACCAATTTTGGCTGCGCTCGGTAAAATATGCAACAATCATGTCTGCCTCTAAGGTCCTTATCATCCGTCTATGTCTATGGCATTCATGAATTCCGATCCATTTGAAATGCATACTAAAACATTTTTTTCACTATTACGAATATTTTATATCGAGAAATTATTGTATAGATACAGAAGCTTACGAGTACAACAAATATAATCAAAATAAAGCATGAACAAGTATAATGTACATCTGCCAGGGTAGCCTATCCGAAGGATACCCTTGTTTATGCTGGATAAACGGCTTGGTCATTGCTAGATAAATGTAGGGTCACTTAGTGAAAGCAACGTATTCATACAGAGCGAAAAATGGACGATGCGTGAACTTTGTTGGCTTTAGCACCTAGGCCCGTATTTATGAACATTCCTTAACTAAAGGAGACTTTTTTTTCTATGAAAAAGTATGGGAAATGACATTTAATTTATTGAATTTCAGCATCCTTGACCCAAGGTCTCCTTGACCTGTGGACTTTCGCATAGCGGCGGTGACATCAGGAACAAAGCACAACCCTGGTCAAAGGAGACAAAAAAGTCACCTTGAGTTAAGGAATGTTCATAAATACGGGCCTTAATTTTATGTAGTTTGTTTTGTCCTCCGCTCATTTTAAGGTCAGACTCATAGTTTTCCAGATATTTGCAAGAAACTGAATTTTCACCCCTTTGCCACCCCCTCCCTCCTTAACTCATGACGCAAATTAGTGTAACTTTTTACTGCGTATATTAGGCAGTGTATTCAACAATTTGGCATCAAAAATTCCTTTTTTTTTTATGTTTAGGTTTGGGGCTATTTTGAACCAATTGTACTGGACTAATAATGAATATTAGGCCAGTCAATAAACCGAAAAATAAGGCGTTAGGTCGCAAAAAAATGCTCGGCTCTGGTTTTTTTGGGATATTGTTAGGATAGATACCAGAAGTGTACCACCAAGTTTGCAACTTCGAAAAACCTGTGCTAACCCCATGACCCTCAAAAAACCTCAAAATTTTCGGACTTTTTTCATATTTTTGTTTGTAATTTCTAAAAGGTGCTTCCTACAAGTAAGTTGTCCACTGCACTATTAAAGCTAAGAAAATCTTCTTAAATTTGAGTGTAACCCCAGCTTTGTAGGCGCAAAGGATCCCAATATACAGCACTTTAAACATTTTTTTTTTTTGAAAAAAAGTTCGAAATTGTAATTTCAGTCATGTTCCGAGCTGAATATCGGCTTAAATGCGCATTTTACAGAGAAAGTCATGTGACATGAAGTTATAAACCAGGTCCTTAGCTGTATATATGTCGGAACGAATGGAATCAGACCATGGTGTCATAGGGCTGCCCCTGAAAATTAGGTTCTTCTAAGAAAAACTTTTTTCTTTATGTACCAATATTAACCAAACTTCACCCAAGTATGTTGCTGGTTAAGCCTAAAAAAATATCTAGGAACGGATGAAATCGGAACACTACGTTATAGGGCTGTCATACAAACCAACCTCTGGAAATTAGGTTCTTCTAAGAAAAACGTTTTTCTTTATGGACCAATCTTAACCACCCTTCCCCCAAATGTGTTTTTAGTAAAGCTTCAAAACATATCCAGAAACGGATGAAATCGGAACACTAGGTCATAGGGCTGTCATACAAACCAACCCCTGATAATCAGGTTCTTCTAAGAAAAACTTTTTTGTTTATAAACCAATCTTAACCAAACCTCCCCCAAATATGTTCCTAGTAAAGCCTCAAAACATATCTAGGAATGGATGGAATCGGAACATTACGTCATAGGGCTGTCATACAAACCTCCTAAAATACAATTTCGGACTTTTTTACAAAAAATCACATTTTTTAAAGTGCTGTATCTTGGGATCTTTTGCTTCTACAAAGCTGGGGTTACACTCAAATTAAAGAAGATTTTCTTAGCTTTAAAAGTGCAGTGGACGACTTACTTGTAGGAAGCACCTTTTAGAAATTAAAAACAAAAATATGAAAAAAGTCCGAAAATTTTCAGGTTTTTTGAGGGTCACGGGGTTAGCACAGGTTTTTCGAAGTTGCAAACTTAGTGGTACACTTCTGGTATCTATCCTAACAATATCCCAAAAACCAGAGCCGAGCAATTTTTTGCGACCTAACGCCTTATTTTTCGGTTTATTGACTGGCCTAAGGAGGATTCGGCAGCTCTTAGCCCTTGTAGGAATGGGCTCCGGGAAGATTTACTTTCTATAACCGCCTGCCGTAGGAGCGTTTATAAACACAACAGAAACATCCTTGTTTACCGTTGGATTAGAACCCACGCTCCGCCAGTTCAGAAATAGAGTATCATCTCTACCCATGGGCGTACCTAGAAAAATATTTAGGGGTAGTTTTAAAAAATTCCGGAAGCACCCCGAATGTGAATATGCTATTAAAAAAAAAACAATAGCCCCCTTTGTTCTTAATAGTATTTTATTACAAACTATAATCACCTTTAGTCCGAGTTAATCGCACTTTTATGTTTTCAATTGAAACATTTCGAAACTGGGCGCTCCGAGAGCTGATGTAGAGCGTATCGGGCGTATACATTTGACAGAAAACCTAAGAGTCTTAGCCAGGCCGGCACAAAGAATTTCGGGGGCCCGGGGTGAAAAAGGGCTCTTTCGAAGAAATTGTATATTACACAATTTATTTCAAGTCCAATTTGTGTATTCCAATTTTCCCACGAAATGATAAGCTTTGAGCAAAACTCGTGTGAAAACTCCACAACCCTGAAACCTAACCGCAACTTCTGTCTGCGCTAGTAGAAACGCTAAAAAACTGAAGAAAATACTTTCGTACATTGCAAGGTTTCCGAACAAGGAAGGAACCCCTTCTGTTGCCCACCCTTCTGCGCGCGCCTGGTCCTCGTTATCAGCGTTTAGGAGCTACCGTTTTACTGGAAATTAACTAAGACTAACTCCAGGCTCAATGCCAGAAATTATTTGGAAAAATAGGCAAACTTTGATGCAATTTTGATTTGATCAGTATCAGTTGTGCCTCTTCCGAGAGATACTACATACTCAATCTAACTCCGCTGATCAAAAATCGGGTCACAATAATCAACTTTGTGGTCCTAGATGCTTCTTCAAGCACTATTCCATGATAATTCCCATGCTCGTTAATTGTTATATGTTGTTCTCACTTCCATTCCACGTCTGTTAAAACTGCCCTGTGACAAATGTTCTCCTTTTCTATTATTAAATCAGTAAATTTCGGAGGAGAGTTGACCAACCAACACCTACATAGTATCGCCACTGTCTCCACGCACTGAGTTGGCCAATGCCGAATGGTTCATGATGTTCTCTACACATGTTTCCTAACGTCGGTAAATCAGTTTTAAAACGGTGGTTTATCGACACCGGTAACAATATTTAGAAGCCTTGGGTCGGCTCCTGCTTTTTTTAAATCGATATTTTTTCAGATTTCCTAGCATCTATTCAGTACCAGTTTTTTCAGAACCGTTTTTTGCCTTTTTTCGCATCTGTTCAGGACGTTTTTTTCAGGTTTCTGGGACCTGTTCAGTACCGTTTTATTCAGTTTTTATTTAACACTTGATAAACAACAATGAACTGGATGAGTGTTTTTTTTTTGCACCGAGTTGTAGCACGTTTTTTTTTAGATTTGATAATTGTTTTTGTCCTATTTTTTTGTTTAAGCCTGTATTTATTTAAGCCTCAATTCAATAACATCGGGGAAATACTCGTCCAATCGGCGTAGTAACACTAAGGTAATGTTAGATCGTTTATTCGGATGGTAATTCCGAATTTGAGGGGAAAAAAAGAAAAAAACGAGACCGAGTTCTAATCGTGCGAATAGCACGATGAGTGTATACCCTATACCCATGTACAGACCTAGAAGGCACGCAAAACCGAAAATATTCAATTTCATATTTTTTGGGGGGGAGGGAGGGGTAGATGAGTCGGAATTGACACATCTTTATTACCTTGTCAAAGCATCCAACGGCTACCATTTGATACTAATTTGAAGTTTTTCGTTACATTCTATCAAAAGATATGGCTGAATACAACTTTGTAGGGGAAGTAGGGGTAGGGGTAGTTGGACCTACCCCACATTCCACCAACTCAAAGTATATGTCAGAATGAGACATTGATCAAAATTTCAAGTCGATAGCGATATTCTAGCGAAAGTTATGGCCGAATTAAAATATCAAGGAGGGGTAGTTTGGATGGGAGGTAGGGGAAGGGAACCCGTGGTCCGATTTGGCCCATTTTCAGTATCGTCCAAGATTTTAGCAAAACCAACATTTCAAACCGCTAGCTTCATTATTTCGGGAGTTATCGTGCTAACAGACAGACACACGGACAGACAGACAGACAGACTTATTCGATTCAGGGACTGACCCTGATCATTTATATATATACTTTGCCATACCTCCCATGGCTCCTTTGAGGTGTTACATAATATCGGCGTAACAAAAACAATATACCCTATACCATCTTATGGGTATAGGGTATAAAAATAACCACATATTTTTATGCACAACAGAATAGTACTCCGATTTTTTAAAGTAACTTCAAGTATCAAAAAACCGAGGAAAATTACAGAAACCCCTACACAAGTGCTGAAAATACGTTACTGAACTGGTGCTGAAACCCAGTATTAAACAGGTGCTACAAAAAGAATGAAAATACGGTACTGAACAGGTGCTAAAATCCTAAAAATACGGCTAATGGTTGAAAAACCGGTACTGAAAAAATCCGGCTCATGGTTGAAAACACAGGTATGTACTTAAAAAACAGGGGAACCGGAAACCGATCCTGAAATCTGAGTACCGAACAGGCCTAGTTGTCACTCACCACCGTATTATCGTTTTAGTATTCCATGAGACATAACACCTTGCGAGGAAGGTTTGCACCAACCCAAGGAACTCACGAATCTTATCAATCACAAGAACCATGGATGCTTAACCAGGGCAGTTTCTAAATTAAGAACCATTCGGACATCATTGACTGCAGCATTACCTCAACAAAGTAACTCTCAATGTATCGAGTTTGTCCACTCTGTGCCTCTGTGATTATTCTCCAACGCTGGTTCGCTCTCACAAATTTTTATCGAGGGATCTGTTATAAGATTCGCCGTCATTATAGTCACACTTCCACAAAGACTTCAAGGCCCTTGTTTAGATCCATTATCACATTAATTCAGTAAAATTTAAAATTTTTCTTTATGGAGAGTCTACGCCTAAAAGTATTTCCCTGTGCGTTTATTGAAATAAAATCCTTCGCTGTCATTCCATATTAGCGCGTAATTATCCCTTTTTATCCTTAAATATGTATTTTCAGAGCAAACCAGCTCAGTCTCATTCACCAGAATAATTATTTATCTCTTAATGAATACAAACATGTGTTTACATCGTTGCGTAGATTATCCCGAGATTATTTAATTTCGGCTTGCTCAGTTGGCCGCGCGAGAAGGGCTTATTCTCATTCTCTCTCTTTCTCTCTTTGTTTACTCCCACATCCGACCGAATCGAAACCGGAAGATAACTGAAATTGAAGTTGAGCTCCATGGACTCCTGGGACTCTTGGTATGGCGTGCCAATTCACCAAGCGCTATCAATTAATCCGTTGAATCCGCTCGCGTATGTATACGAGTACATATACTATTGCATTGCATTCCGATCAATCAAACTCACTGGAATTCACGTTGACTTAATGGATATGTAGTGCGGGAATCCCATATTAGAGAGGACTCACCCACCAACCCGCTGGGCTAAGGAAAGAGAATACATGTCGATGGTATTGGCATTTGGATACTAATTGTTTGTGAACATGACATAACACGGAATGGGGTTGAAATGGGAGAACTCGATATAGGTAACATATGCTCTCCGGATGAAATGAAGAGATCAGGATCAGGACAAAGCTTTAATTAAGGTCCCTCGACAGAATAACAAATAGCCGTACCATTCCTATATACGCGGTGAAACCACTGAACGCAGATTTATGGTATTATCTCATCGAAATGGTTATTGAATTTGTTGATTCGGATCGTTGTTCCAGGGGGAGAATATTTATTATCCTTGTCGTATCAGCATGTACAATCGTATATATGTACATGAGACGATGCTCATATCATTACCATAATTTTCCATTTCGTATATATCGCGAGCGGTCGTTCAATTTCATCAGATAGCAATCATCTATGAATATTCAGCTGTTTAAAGTCCTGTTTTGAGCTATCCCGTCACAGGGACTTTTAAGTATATTCAGAGCGTGTCGAACTCTCTTCCTAACTTTAAAAGTCATTCAAAACCAATATAAAATTTACGATATTACCCCGAGTGTACGATGGTTTTGATTATACTACACAAAATGTTCGCGTGATTTCGATTTGAACGATGGTTTTTATCCTTTCGCGCGATGTTGGCACATCTGCATTAGGACATCCATATACAGCATGAATGGTATGGCGAGTTGGCTCCAAATTAGCTTATCTCGCGGTCGCATCATAATGGCAGGCTATATGGCTTCAGCCTGTGGTTCTGTCATGATTTAGACATTTACAACCGCACTGAAAGAGAGAGATTTTCGAAAACCACGCGCATTTAGGGATTTTTAACCGACCGCGAAAAACGAAACTACACCACAGCAATATTCCCCCCGTACGAGATTGGATGTTGGGAGATATACGATAAAATCGACTCTCTATTGTCAATTCACGATGCACATCGCCATAATTGGAGCTTGCAGGATTGTAACGGATAAAAGCGAGGAACACATATTGAACCCGGATGGTATGTATATCCTTTCAGGATGACAATTGCTAGTGGTCTAGTCTATAGGACAATTTTATTTCTAGACTGGTCCCATAAATGTCTCTATGTTAAAGTATGGACGACGATATGGGATAGACTAGGATTTCGATAGGATCGATTTAACTGCACCTAAGTGATTTGAAAAGCTCATAAAGTGCAGATGAATAAAAGGTCCAGATCGAAACCAGCCTGCAGCGAAGGAAGCTTCAGGAAGATTGTGCATAGCCATATGCCGTGCAGTTATTGTCCATTTAGTTTATGACGCGAATATTAAACTGTCTAGGAGAGATTATGCGGCATTTATGATTTATGGAAGTGGATTTGATTGGATGGCTTTTAGGATTATTTGCGTGGATGATTGAGATCCTTTGGAACAGATTTGTAGAGAGTTGGTTTGACTATCTTAAGCCAAATCTGTAAAAGGTCGACTGGATTGCAAAGAGTGAATTTTTGCGTATATGTCTATTGAATCAACTCTGCAAATAATATTGTTCACGCATTGCTCGATAAATTTGTCTGTCTGTCTCTGTCTGCGTGCCGCAACCAACACTTTGCCCACAAAACTTCACACTATTCCCGTTGTATCTAATCAACGATACGAACCATTTTTAAAACCAGATAATTTTCGCCAGTACTATTCTGGCTAGATGGATCTAGTCTGGCTGTCAGATAGGCTGCGTGGCTTGCCCCTAAATGAAACTTGATTTCTCCCCAAAATGAAAGGTTTGAATTGAAAAAAAAAATACAGAAAATATGATATGTTGTGGAGAGTATGATACCTATACCCCAGGAAATTTGAACAACATTTTGGGCAAACTTCGGAAAAATTAGGGGAAAGCTGGATTTTTGATGAGCCTTCCTTTCGAGTTTCTACACAAAACCACAAAAGCCGCCGTCTGTACGAGTGCCGCTAGCGGTGCTACGGACAGTCAAAGACACTCAAAACCAGGTTTTTCTAAATATCACGATAACGGTAACTTGTACTAAAAAGTGGGGCATGGTAAATTTGTATAGCTGTTGAGGTTTATCGTCAAAGGTAGATTTTGATTCAAGCACTTCTAATGGTGCCAGGGGGTCAAATGGTATTTTTAACAAGGTTTCAGGAAAATCTTTATAACGGTAACTCTGGCTAATAAAAAGTTGTATGGCGAATTCGTGGTCCATACGGTTTTGAAAAGTGGTTTGCTAGTACTATTTTGGCTGGATGGATCTAGTCTGGTTGGTGCCAGTGTTGGCAGATAGGTTGCCTAGTAAAAATCCACTCGTTAGTTTACCAAGGACCACTTTAGTTCTTCTGAGACTCGTAGATTTTGAATTTTATATAAGTAGACTCTGTCCCAGTTCAGATATATTTTAGCCGTCATAATGAAAATTATCACACTCGAGAGTCGATCTCTCCATATGCCACATCATTCTCAATTTCCTATCCGACCATTATTATTGTCCGAATCATTTTTATCAATTTTTAAATTGCATCAAATAGCAGCAAGAACCATTACATAAGCACATTGTGTCCATACTTGAAACGATATCGACATGAATAAATCAAATTGAAAGGAAATTAAAACGGCTTGGCGGCGCGTAGTCACGTTAAAATTCAGTGCATCATCCTGTACATCCGCTGGTGATATCCTCGGTTTTTCTCTCTAGTAGTATATTCGTTTGGAATGATTCAACCATCCGTTTTTCCGAGTCCTTTCCATATGCATACCCGCAGACAATGTCCTTGTGACTATGGAACTAACTATATGGTAATATAAAATCCATATTCAGCAATGTGCTGAAAGGTTTCAGCAGCAGGTATAACACCGCTCAACACAACGCTTCCTGAATTGTAAATAACACTTCAACTCTATGACTATAATTCAACTGATTTTAGACATGACTCGTCAACGTTTCCCCATTTCACATTACTATTGATTTAATCGTCAATTAAGCGTAATTTCGTTCGATTAAGTGAAACAGTTCATTAAATTGCAAATAGAAATATCTACGAGTAGAATGGTCGCTTAATTATGGTATCCATTGTTTTGAACGCAACACGATGATGTCGGCAAGTGTAATTGTCGAAGGCCGAATAAGCAGTTTTAGCCAAAAACATTTACCCTCAGTCGTAGTCCAGGACAACGTGTTTTACAGAGTCAAGTTTCATGTTTTCCATCCTAAAGCCCAAAATAGCTCTCCATTTCCATATATAGTCAGCAGTAGCAAGACTATCTTCAACTTGTTAAAGGACAATCAAGAACCTTTCAAAACATGTCTAGTTGATCCTGAGTACTGCGCAAAAAAAGGATAATTCAGCTGACGTTGGTGTTGGCAGCTCTTCAAAGTTACAGAAAACTAGGGGGCTTCGCCCCCTGCTCGCTTCGCTCGCCAGCCCCCGGGGCCCAGGCTAATTTTGGGCCTGGCCGAAATTTGGATACCCTTCGCTCTCTTCGGAAAATGTTATTGCGGTTGCGGGAGCATGACCCCACAGTACGATTCCATTCGTTTTTAATTTTTTGTTGCTTTGGTAAAGTCACATTATTTCAAGGTTTTGTGAAATTGGTGCAAAAAATGTTTCTTAGAAGAACCAAAATGGGGGTTTGGTTTGTATGGCCACCCCATCATCCCATGGTCAGATTTGATCAATTCATAGATATGTATTGTGTCATCAAGAGAAACACGTTTGTGTGTAATTTGGTTGAAATTGGTGCACAAATAAAAAAGTTTTTGTTAGAAGAACCTCATTTGGGGGGTTAGGTTTGTATGGCAGCCCCATGACCCCATTATCCGATTTGATCCATTCTTAGATATGTTTTGTGTCATCAAGAGAAACACATTTGTGTGAAATTTGGTTGAAATTGATGCACAAATAAAAAAGTTTTTGTTATAAGAACCTAATTTGGGGTGTTAGGTTTGTATGGCAGCCCCATGACCCCATGGTCCGATTTGATCCATTCTTACATATGTTTTGTGTTATCTATAGAAATATATTTGTGTGAAATTTTGTTGAAATTGGTACACAAATAAAAAAGTTTTTCTTAGAGGAACCTAATTTGAGTAGTTGGGTTTGTATGGCAGCCCCATGACCCCATTGTCCGATTTTACCGATTCAAACATACAAACTGCCTGCAGCATAAAGAAGCACTTGTGCAAAATTTCAGCTTCATAGCTGCTAAATTGGCTGAGTAAAACGCTTCGCAACTGACAGACAGACAGACGGACAGACGGACATCGCCCAATCGACTCCCCAAGTCATGCTGATCATTTATGTATACTTTTTATATGGTCGGAGATGCTTCCTTCAATGCGTTACAAACTTCATGACAAAGTTAATATACCCTTTCACTCTATGAGCGAAGGGTATAACAAGACAACATGTTCCAAGTGTTGGAAAGGATTGATATAGGCATATGGTGCGTAGACTCGATACGGACGAGTCAGAGTGGAAACGTGACACGGAAAGGAGTAGGCGAAAAGACAAAACAGACGAGCGTAGCGAGTAGGGGGCGAAGCCCCCTATAGTATACACAATAGGGTTATCAATGGAATAACGTTTCGGATAAATGAGCCCAACATTTTGCCATAACATATCTCTCTCTAGTTCCTGTCAACCCCTTGTGGGCCATAGGGCATTAACTACGCCTACTCTTCACCTCATGCTGTGTTGCGCCAACGGCGCTAGCTGCGACCATCTAAGATTTAGCGTTTTCGCTTCGCTAATTACCGTATCCATGTTGTCCTGTGGATTCCAGTTTAGGGTCTTTTTTGCGACGTTATTGGGCCCTCTTCGGAAGGTGTGACCTATCCATTGCCACTTAAGTCTTTTGATCGAAGTGCCTATCCTTTCCTGGCCAGTTATAGTAAGGAGATCCTCATTCGAAATGATACGATGTACTTGAAGTGCGGAGCCGAGTACATCACTAATGGGAATAAGGAAAAGAATAGGTGACAAAATGCAGCCTTGCCTCACTCCACTGTGCACCTCAAAGGGATCTAAAAGCTTGCCCTTATGCAGAACATGACATTGGACTCCATTGTAGGATTCCTTGATGATGGAGATTATCTTATCTAGAATATTTCGTCTCCGTAAGGCATCCCAGATGTAGTGACGATCAACGCTTTTTCAAAGTCAACGAACATGAGATGTAATGGGGATCTCCACTCCGCGGATTGCTCGATGATAAATACAAAGGGTGTTAGTGTAGTCGCTACAGGAAAACCCTTCGCGAAAGTCAGCCTGTTCATCGTTCATCGATGTCATCGATTTTTTCCTTGATTCGTCCTAAAATAATATTAGCTATTAACTTGGAAATAGCAGGAAGTAGATAGATCCCACGCCAATTATTGCAATTCTTCAGGTCACCTTTCTTCGGAATCTTAATAATTACGCCCTTTTTCCACTCACAGGGAAGAGTTTCAATTTCCCAACACTCTTGGATTAAGGGAAGAAGAATATATGCTACAGCATTAATATCCGTTTTTAAAAATTCAGTCGGAATTCCATCAATCCCCGGGGATTTACCAGCGTCCATTGATTTGATAGCATCTGTTAGTCCCTTTTTAGATGGTGGTCCGGAACAAATGCCGTCTATTTGAGGGACGTCTTCTGCCAGCAGCGAAGATGCACTTGCAGGTCCGAAGGTGTTATTAAAGACCTCTCCATCCTCGCAGCTTTTGTTCTTTGGTAATGAGCAGAACACCTTCCTTATTTTTCAAAGGATGCTCCGTTAATAAAGCTCTGCCAGTTAATGGCTTGATAAGTTTGAAGAGTGTTCCACTGTCACCGCGGAGAGCCGCATCCTCTGCCTCCTTCGCAACTCTGTTGATATTATTATGCTTATCACGTCTTACACTTCTTTGAACGCCTTTTTGAAGGGAACGGTATTCAGCTCTGTATCGTTCTTTAGCTGAATCTCCAGCAGCTGAGTTAATCTGCTCCTTAACTCTCTTGCGTGCTGAGATAAGAGACCAAGTGAAGTCGCTAATAAATGGTCTCCTACCGCGATCCAATCGTCCTAAAATTTCTTCGCCACATGAAATAAATGAATCCTTAGCGACTTTCCAGTTCTCTTCAACAAAATCAAAGGTGGGCAACCGATGCCTGATGCTTTCAGGGAAAGTTTTCTTCTTCCTTTCTATAAGAACAACTATAGGGCTATAAAGTTAACACCTCATACACTAAAGATCTACGAGCGAGTTGTCTGCAACCGATTGAGAAAGATTGTGCGGTTGAATGACAATCAATGCGGCTTTGTTGAAGGTCGATCTACAGTCGATGCGATTCAGTGCATTCGTATTGCGATGGAAAAGTATAGAGCAGCACGAAAGGACTTGTACTTTGTGTTCATCGATTTGGAGAAGGCATTCGATAGAGTACCTCGTGATCTGATATGGTTGGCCTTGAGAGCACTTAATGTCCCCGAGGCATACGTCAGGATGATACGAGACATGTATGATGGAGCTACGACTAAGGTTAGATGCACAGCCGGTGAATCAGAAGAATTTCCGGTGAATGTCGGAGTACACCAGGGCAGTGTATTGAGTCCGTTGCTCTTCAACATCATCATGTGCTACTTATTAACACGTGTCTCCGACGGCCTAGAAATATCTCTTCTTTTTGCTGATGATAGTCCTCAGTAGCCCAAACATCGTTGCCTTGCAAGCTGCGCTTACAAAATGGTGTGACATTCTGGAGGAGCATGGACTGAGGGTAAGTATAACAAAGACTGAGTTCTTATGCTGCCAATTCTCAGACCCAAATGCACCGATACCAGAAATGTACGTCAAAGGAGAGCAGCTTAAGTCTTGTACCAAGTTCAAGTACCTTGGCTCGATGGTGAACAGCGGAGCTACATGCGATGATGACATCAAACATCGCACAAAGGTTGGGTGGATGAGGTGCCGAGAAAACTCTGGAGTTTTCTGCGATAAGAAAATGCCACTAAAGCTAAAGGGCAAGTTGTACAAAACGGTTGTACGTCCCGCACTCATGTATGGATTAGAATGCTGGACCATGTATGAAGGTTACGCGAAAGAAATGACAGCGACTGAAATGAAAATGTTACGCATGTCAGTTAGTGTAACCAAAAGGGACCACATCAAGAGTAGCTACATCCGAGGCAGCTTGTCCATAGACCAACCAATCACCGAAAAGCTCGAAGACCGACGAATGGATTGGTATTGCCATGTTCAAAGGCGTCCGCCTGAGAACCCCGCAAAGAGAGCGATATCAATGGAAGTTCCACTTGATGGACCCAAGGCCAGAGGCAGACCGAAGAACACCTGGATGTGTCAAATGAAAAAGCAACAACAACGCATTGGTCTCGGCGATGACACGATCCAAGATAGAGCTGCCTGTAGAAAAATGCTGAGAAATTATCGCCAAAACGGGCGATGTGCCTACACCGCAGGTCGAGCAACGCGAAACCGTGGAGCGATATAAAGAACGAGGCAAGGAAGAAGAAGGTGGTGCATTAGCTTTTTCGTGCAAAGCGGTGGCGAACGCACGCTTGGTTGATGGAAGTTTGACATACACCCATTATATCGAGGGTCAAATATTTATTCGCTTGGGACGCTGGATTGCTGCCGTCCGTAAGCGCATTTTTTGCAACGACAAAATGGTGATCACTGCCAATATCAGCACCACGTTTCGTCCTTACGTCTAAAGGTACGTTGTCCTCGACGCGGCCGCACGACAGCGACTCGCTTTGTATATGGAATGAGCGAGTCGCTGTCGTGCAGTCGTGACGAGGAAAATGTACATTAAGACAATGTTTGGAAACAGCAATATGGCCTCAGTTCTGCCATTCGGAAAGGTCCAGGTTGATAAGTGGCAATCTTTGTGTTTGAACAGAGTTCCATACCAATGACGAGCTGACGAGAGTTACAAAACTTTATAAACATCTCGCCATTCTGGTTTCTGTCGCCTAACCCATGATTCCCCATAAGATGTTCCATTCCTTGATTATCTGGCTGTAGCGTTGAGATCCCCTATTATGATTTAATTGTCACCTCTGGGAGCCCTATCAAAGGTGTCGCCAAGTCGTTGGTAGAAGACGTCTTTATCGGCTTGATCAGCTGGTTCGGTCAGTGCGTAACACTGAATTATCGTGCTATTTCGTACTCTGAATTTGAACCGTCCGTGATAATACGGTCGGAAACTGGTTTTAATGGTTGAATTATATATCCCGCGTCAGCATCAGCATCAGCATCGGCAGAGGCATCGGCGTCAGCAGAAAAATTTCAATTTAGAACACACGCATTTGCCTTTGATGACCCACATTGACAGCAGCGGCAGAAGCATATGCTCATAATTTTTGTGTAAAGTTGTATAACTCGCCGAATCCGATGAATATGCCCTCCATACTCCTTGTAAATTGGTCATCCGTTAATAACTGGATATCCAATTTTTCGAAACTTTGCAAGGCCCGTTGCACGTTTATTATTCAAAAGAATATGAACAATTTCTTATCGCAGAGTAAGAAATAAAAATGCGACTAGGAAGTGGTACGGCTGACAATACGCTCTCAGGTCAGTTGTCGTCGAAATGTTGACGACAACGCACCATGCTCCTTATGAAGTTGGGGCAAAACATGAATACTACATACTAATTGCTCTCCTTGTTGTTAAATTTCTAAAACTGTCTGCGCGCCAGTTCCTTAACCAAAACTCATGGTAAGCCTATAACAAATCCAATAGGAATCATCATTTTCTAACCCTCTACAAAGTGCATCATAAACGAGTCGTACAAATTCCACCAGAACGCCTGCCCGGGCGTCAACAATCCCATAAATTTCACCACGCCAACCACTAAATTGATTCGACAACCATCTTCTTGCCATCGTCTCCCTTCACTATCACGCGCAATTGCCATTTAATTTTTTATGAAGCACTTTTGATCCTTTGCCATTTCTTATATCGTGTCCAAAAGGAACGAACGAGCGTGCTCTCTTTTCTGTTTCGGAGTCAAACGTTTTAATTCGACCTGAAAATACGACAACTACATGAACGTTTACCGTTGAAAAATTAATTCAATTGCATTTGGCATGGCAATCTTTTTCGATAGAGAAGGAGATTCTATGTAGTTATAGGTGTACTATATCTGAATGGACTACACGTGGTGTTCTTACGGGTGCTGCCACCCCTCTTGAAGGTGCCCGTTCTCCTTAAGAACGAGTAAAAGGAAAAATAATAATAACAAGAAAAAAATTCGCATTTTAGTTGGTTTCCCTTTACAATAAAAAAGGACCAGCGAACGCATTCGCTTTAAATTGTATCTAAAATACAATATACGAGTACTATACGGGCGGTAAAAAATAGAAATTGTAAAGGGAACTTTATATACCTAAGTTAGCAAATGATACCAGGATGAGGGTTGCTGCTACTTCACATCGGTTAAAATAGCACAGCGGTACGAAAAATACTACTGCGCCTCTCTTAATCTTTTTCTTGGATTTCATTCTGACTATGTATAGCTATGCTATACTGCCGCGTGTATTCCTCTAACTTAGTCGAAGTTGGACCAATAAATCCAATTTGAGGGTAATAAAAATGTCGAATGGCGAGAAGAAAATGTATCTACGGGATACTTCTTATACTATACGAACAGAAGCAGACAGACATAAAAGAGCTTGACAGTACCAAGTATCGTCTAGAAAATAGGGAACTATGCTGAAACTGCTTCTTTTTCTTGCAGGAGTACATAAAGATGTGTACATATTGACAAAAGTGTTCTGAATCATGTACTCGTATAGCAAGCATTTATAGTACATATATTGAGGTGATTCCAGACACCTCTCCATGGAATACATGAGTGAGGCAATTGAATGTATAAAACCCTCAAGTTACGAGAGGAATCGAACAGGAACATTTACCAAATAGGTTTCCCGAAAAAAATGCATTCTTTCGCATCTCCAGGTACAAATTGTATCTTTAGTGCAGCATTTGAACTGCAATGAAGTTATTGGAAATTGTAGCCATAGGAATGTACAATTTGCCTCCAGGGAGGAACGATTTGTGCATGTCATATGTTTGTAGGGTATAATCCTTTCAATGAGACTAAGTAGTGTTCCTACGGGAGAAATTCAATTATAGATGAAAAGTGACTGAAAATTTTAAATTTATTTATGAAATTTGTGCATTTTACAGTGTCACTCCATAGTATTTGCGTGTGTCCCTACAAACTAGTTACGCTGCATGAAGACTCTATTTTTTTGATGAATAATTTCCAACTGCTTTCGACAATATGTAATGAAATCGAACAATTTATATTTTTTAGTGTTTTTTTTTAGAAAGTTTTGTTTTTGCATTGTAATCTCTACTGAGTACTGATAACCAGACCAGTGTCCCAGATGTTAAGATGGGTCGTACAATTGCGGTGTAGAGCCATGCCCCACCCACCTATTCCCATGCCCCACCTTCTATTCAAGATTGTCTTGCAGGCGTAGAAAGCCACAAAGGCTTTCTTTACACGCTCTTCTATGTTTAGCTTCTAGCTAAGCTTTGGGTCTAAAACGACTCCCAGATACTTTGAGCTGGGTGATAGTGTGAGTTGTTGTCCATTTAGTTTTGGAAGGGAAAAAGGTGGTAACTTGGTTTTTGTAGTAAACAGCATCAGTTATGTTTTGCTTGGGTTTACGCCAAGGCTTGTAGCCCAGTTGCTGACCAGCCCAAGGGCTCCCCCAATGATCTGACTGATCACAGAGAGACACATTCCTGATACTAATATCGATAAATCATCCGCATACGTCACCACCTTTATACCCTCCTCATCAAGTTTAGTTACGATTTTGTTGATTAGCCACAGTGACGGCAAGATGATCCCACCCTGAGGTGTACCTCTGCAAACGAATTTAGTCCAGATGGCTGTTTCCCAAGTTCGCATGGATTACTCTACAGTCCTCAGTAGAGTCACTATCCATTTACTGAGCTCCGTCTCCACTCCTGAGTCCATGAGGGCATCGTTAATGGATCCTACGAACATTGTTGAAAGCTCCCTCTAGGTCGAGGAAAGCGGCTAACGGGTATTGTTTATATTGAAGGCTGTACTCGATGCCTTCTCACCACCTCATGGCCTTTGCCGGATATGGAGCTCGACGATACGATATGTGCTTAATACGAAGGAGGATAAACTAATGGGCCTGAAATCTTTTACGGTTTCATACCCACGTTTACCTGCTTTCGGTATGAAACGACTCGAACTCGTCGCCTCGAGTGGGCAACGTAGTTGAAGATTAGAAAACTTCTGAAGAGTGGTTAAAGCATTGGAACTACAAGATCCTGCATTTTATGCATCATGGTCTGGGCGTGCAAACGCTTTTGCTCCTAAGGAAGTGTGTTCTCAGAAGAAATTCGAGAGACTCATCCGTGAATTACTTCCAGGTTCCATCATCTCTTTATAATAAAGACGGACTTCAATGTGCTTTTGATATTTTACTTATTCTTGCTGAGTCCTTGACGTGATCCAAGGATTGGCAGAACTCGGCTTGGGCTTCTGCAGTTCTTATGGCTCTCTTGTAAGATTTTCAAACAGTCCTTATATGGTTACCAGAACTTGTGTTTGTTGCAGATATTGAAAATATCGCGAGTAAGTTTCCTGAGCTCGGATAGGTTCTCATTTCACCATGGAGAAAGGGTTTTCTTACTCGCTTCACCGGGCATGAAACTTTGAAGGCCATTTCCATGGTCTGTTTATAATGCCCCGATTCCCCTGTCCAACTTCTTCACGGAGCCTGTCGAGTGATATCGGGGTCTGGAAAGTTTGTTCTTGGAAATCTGTGTAGACTTTTTCCTGTTTTAGGGTTCCTGTAAGACTTGGGAGTCTCCCTGGAGACGTTGATATTAAAAAGTGTCCATTTGAGGTCTGAGAAAGATTTCAGATCGGATACTCTCCACTGTTCCACCTTCATTTTTTCGTTATCCGACAGGAGTGCAACGTCTAGTACCTCCTCTCCCACCTTGCGCTCTTTGCCGAGCTGGGTAAAACGAAGGTTGAACAGTATCCTGTATTGCACACCGTAAGGTTAGTCTTCAGTGAAATTAAACAGGTCCTCGCCTCTTTCGTTTATTTCGGTGCTTCCCCATAAGGTATGTCGGGCGTTAGCATCGCACCCTATCAGAAGGGTTGAATTCCTCGAAGTATTGAATGTAATCAGGAGCTACAAGTCTTCTGAAGACGCCGGCCTTCCGTGAGACAGGTAGGCGGAGGAGATAAACAGCTCACCCATCTCGGGAGCCTCCATTCTAACAAATGTTAGTTCCGATGAGCTAAATTGCGGACCAAGGAAGGCATTAATCCATTTTTTTGACTGAAAAAAGTCCTTTGTATACCTTGGTGCAGGTTGTTACTATTGTAGAAGAGAATGTACTGTTGGTCCACACACCCCCTGATGGATTCGTCGTCAAACCCAGGTCTCCTGAGCAAGTTCTATTCGATGTCTTCCTCCCTTAGGAAGACAAGTAGATCTGAAGCAAGCTTATTACCGTAACTCCTAATGGAGCATGGTGCGTTGATGACTACCATGTGTAGTAATCAACGTTACAAAGCCAACTGAATTCGGAGTGTGATACGGTTGTCAGTCATACCACTTCCTAGTCGCATTGTTAGATTATTATTCTACGATAAGAATATGTCTTATCATTTTCTTCTGAATAATAAATTTGCGACGAGTCGTGCCGAGTTTGGAAACTCGTTTCTCTATGAGTGTCTATTTCACAGAGTGGCGACCGAACGATCACGGCCACAGAGCACGACCTTAGAGTGCTGTAGGTTAATTTGCACTAACTTCATGCTGAGCCACTGCCTCCGCGGCCGTAATTCACATTTCTTCAAGTAGGTCATAGGCTCCGTCCACCGGATCCTGCTCATCCTCCGAATTGGACCACAACACCTTTAGCTTGGCATTACGTATATCAAAACGTAATTTATGGTCTGCCTCCTTACGAGCTGGCAGACACTCTTCGTTGATGACTTTGTCCTTGCGGTTCCTCGGCTGTAAGTACTTCCCAGTCGTCCGTTGCAACCTTTGGGTTTTGTAAACGTAAGGCTAGGAGGAGATTCGGCCCCTCGATTGACATGATCGGTAACCAGATAGGTTTGTTAGGAACACCCTTGGTGGAGATTTGTTCGATCTTCGTACCTTCCCAGATGTCGCTAATCTTAGCGGCACACTATCCCATCACGTGATCACTCACCAATCACGTGATCATTCAGTAACATCTGATCATCACTGATGAGTCGAAGCATGGCAGCGGTCCCTTCTGGTTGTTAATTATGTGCTCAACAGTCATCTCTGACAGTTTCGCCTCAATCGTAATCCACACATATGTCGCGATCTTACCAGAGGTGGAGCGTCTGTCCACCAACGCAATCTGTAGGTGATCTCTGGCCACTGTATGACTTAATAGGCTTGCTGTCAGAGTTGCCGTTTTGTGTCCTGACTGTTCACAATACCGTCCTGTTCATTCCTAGCAATCTTGCTAAGAATGAATAGGGCCTTTTTGTATTGGGACTTCAGTAACACGCCCGAGGACTTTTGTTTTATTCTCGCAAAAGTTTGTGCACTCTGTCTGGTGTTACCACTATAAGTCGACGGTAGTGTGTTTTTAAAGACAGGAGTACTATGTCTGGTACTCACAGCCTTTGATGTCGTTGGTCGATCATGATCATTGACAGGGATACTATGACTGGTAGCATCTGTCTCGTTGGAAATAATCGTTGTCTCCTGACTGGAGACAAGCAGCTCATCTTCGGATGATGTGCCTATTTCGTCACTCATAGCTGTAAATGTATAGAAAAAGGCCAAATGTATTTACGAATACCTTGTCGGACAACAAATACCGTGTCGTTCTCTGGTGCTCCTGACGCTACGCCATCCACAAGGAGAAAGCGATCGTCAATCGAATGATGATAGCTATCGCAGAACTCACTCGCTCTGCTCTTCTGTGCTCTAGACACCACACAACTGTATAGTTGCGTGCACTCACACACACACACATCCAATCTGAGCACGATGGTTGGTTCATCGTACGTTCATAGCGCGAAATTAAATAATTTTTCCACTGATTTAATTTCTCACTCGACCGAAGGGCTTGATTCTGATTTTCTTGCAGGATACTCGCTTAAATCTTTCGGTGGAAAAATGGCGTTTATTGCATATATTTCCTGTTATTGCACCGATCGAAGAGTTTGTCTATGCAGTAGATTTCGACGCGCTGAATATTTTGGTAAACAATTTTTTTTTTCTGAAATTTCCCTGGAGAGCTGTTGCTGTTTGTCTGGTAATCTTCTTCTTTTTTTAGCGGTGCAGAAAGGTGTGACACCTGTAAATTGGGCATCTATATGGATTCGAATTATCGTTCGTCATTGTTTTCATCCGTGGTGTCAAGGGACAAAAACATAGCTGATGCGATGTTTTCCCACAGTGAAATAGGGGTAACATCAGTAGGCACAGCTGGACATTGAAACAAATGACGCACATCATGAGAAGCGCTGAGTGGACTCTATTTGTACCTAAACTCGCAGTAGACCGACCCACTCCTTTAGTCTGAATCGCTGCAATGGCGGCCCGACATGTCTCTTCATCGTAAGGGTCCCGCTTGTTTCTGTATACCTCTCTCTAGGCATCATAAACCACGCCTGACATGTCGTGATGGAGGAATTCGGTCCATGGGATTGTAGTTGGATTGATTCTCATGGTAGCAACCTTACTGGTTCACGTTCTCTTTTTTTCCTTTGGCGAAAGAGACGCTCCTGTGTCTTTTGATGTTGTGTGTGGCTGAGAATGATTTCAATATTGCTGAAATATTTCGAATTTATAATGAATTTAATATTTTTGAGGATTTACTTGGAATAAGAGAATGATAGACGTCCAGTTGTCGAAAACTGTAAATTACCTGGCGTGCTGTAGAAACTGCTCTTTTAATTTCGATTCAGCCTTTAGTCTATTCCAACCTGCAAGTACCTATGCACACACCGAACCATCGTTTCCTTTGGCATGGCGACGCTCCAGGATAGCATTAAAACTGATGATCCACAGTAGTAGATCAGAACTGAACCATGTGGAGTGCCTGATCAAAATTTGGCATTGAAAGTGTTTCTTACATCTAGCGTCACTGCGAAACACTACGATCTGTCGGACCATATCCCAAATTTCGACAGTTTGTTGAAAATGATCCGCTCCTTTTTCAGTGAGACTAATTTCAAAAAGCAGATAAGATCTTGGAAATAGGATGTCACTAACATATCCTGCGGCCTTAGTCCAATACTGGATTGTTGCGCCTGTTATTTATTTTTAATTTCAAGGTTGTGCCTGCCCGACCATCAGGACAGGTGATTTAAGGGATAATAACGTACTGGGAAACTGAATTTTTACATGCTTCGAAGATTTGTGTCTATCGTCTGGTACTACTTGAAAGTCATCGATACTATCACCAGCGGCCTTCACTCAGATTTCTGAATTTCTAGTTTACTTGGAATCGGATTATATGATCCTGCATTTTGGCAGAAATCACACAAATCCACATTCCGGATTGACCTAATGGGATTCTGGGGATCTGATCCTAGGACCATCGTGTAGTTGGTAGTTGGTTAACTTGTTCAACATGGCCAGGATCTCATTTGCAATTTCGATAGTATATTTCAAGCTTTGACACTTTTCGATAACTAATAATTTAATTCATAAAATTATAGAAGCAGAACAAAAAATTATTTGAACTTAAACGCCATTTCTGAAAATGGACATGAATTAATTTCTCTTTATCTAATTATGCAATCATTCCACCTGCTATAGACACAACCTAAAAATATTCTTTGTGCATCCAAACAGAAACTCACCCGGCAACTTTGTCCTTTGTCCGATTACAAAATTACCAAACACAGGCACGTTCCAGTTGCCAAACAAAAGCGACAACCAGCCCCAAAAAGTCAAATACAATCTTTCTTTCTTATCTATTTGCTACGGAAGAATTGCTGCGTTATAATGTCGACGGATGTTTCCACACGA
Source organism: Microchrysa polita (assembly GCA_949715475.1). Taxonomy (NCBI): domain Eukaryota; kingdom Metazoa; phylum Arthropoda; class Insecta; order Diptera; family Stratiomyidae; genus Microchrysa; species Microchrysa polita. The sequence goes on along the minus strand of OX454418.1, from coordinate 30,701,741 downwards.
CCAGCAAAACAGACATTATTCCCTTTGTACGAGACGACAGGACACACAAACCAAGCAACCGCCAACCGAGCAGGCCATTCATCATGCGAATTTTTAACGCACAATTAAACACAGTCTCGTCTGGCCCATGCAGTCAGTACACACATAGTGCCTTCCTTGAATACCCAAATATTATAGATTTATTTATCCTTTATGTACATACTATACAACCAATGCTAACCGATTTCCTCTCGTTTGTTTTACATTTGCAGAACTTTATCGTGCGTGGCTCCAGTCAACCGAAAACAATGGCAGTTTCGGTGCGATTACCTCCGGACACAGGACCCTACATTGAACACTATCTGATACAATCGAACGAGTCAATGTTAAGTTTGGAAAGTTCACGATTTAAATTTGACTCGATACCAGCCCTAATTGCTCACTATGCTCAATGTTGTGATGAACTGCCGGTTCAGTTGATCCTGCCGCGAGTGTTGCGCGAAGCGAAAAACCGCCAACAACTCTCTTCGTTGGCCCTGCTCGGGCAGGAGTTTTGGCGATACCCAATGGCCAATCCGAAAATGGGTATTGGACTGGATGTGAAATCGCCCAACTCGTTGACTGATACTAGTGGCATTGGCACGACTATGTTCAGCTCGAGCACACAGAGTCAACAGTCGCAACAGCAATCGAATTCGGGACCGCAACCAGGACAAACTTTCAAAGTATTCAGCCCGACAAATGCATTGGGAGGTGTTTTCAGCCAGGCGGGAACACCATCCGATACCACGTCTAGTCTGAGCAGTTTTACAACAAGCACTGGCCCCGGGCTGAATCAACAACTGATGAGCCCCGAGTCGATTGATAGTGTCATTCTCACCATGTCGCCGGTCGATGTGAATAGAACAGCTGTGGGCAGCAGTAATGGCATTGAGCACAGCACGAGTTTATCGACTTTCAAGCAAGCCGGTCAGAAACCAGCTGTTGAAGCGAAACCGACAAATGCTTCCGAAAATGCTGGCGTGCGAATACCCAGACCCACACCACCAAATACTCTGAACTTGGCGCCACTACGACCACCCGCTCCGCCAGTTCGATGGTCAAAACCGTTGACACCAATCAGTCCGGCATTGACGCCTGCTTCGAATGACCCGGCTCAGCATAATTTCACTGTTACGACAACGGTAACGTTCAGTGTTGATAACAAACAATCTCAACAAATTCTTGAAGTCACGTCGCCGACTTCGAACAATAACAACAGCAATAGTCTCAATAGTTGCAATAGTGGCAATAATAATTCTGGCGGTAGTAGTTCGACAAGTACGTTCCAAACATTTGCAAAACGGCTGTCGCCCGAAGGCGAGTGCAAGACTACGGTTGATACCTTATCGTCGCAAGGCTCGTCGTGGCACCATTCGTCACAAACCAGCAAAGATTCCAGTCAAAGTCATCGGAAACTGATGTCACCCACGTCAGTTGATACGCCACCGTCTAGTGGACGTTCGCGTCGCAGTAAATTGAAGAAGGAATCGAAACATTATCAGGTAAGAGGCTTTGGGTATAGATCAGTCGTTTTTCAATTGCTAACCGTTTTGGGTCATATTTTAGGAATCTGACATTCTCGAATCACCACAAGTCTACTGTCGCAGTGCGCTGGGCGACAAGATCAGCGACTACGAAGATCTTTGGACACAAGACACACCAGCTTCGACGCCACACGGTAACCGAGTCGGATATCAAATGAGCAGTTTCAAGCCAATAGCGGAGGGAGTTCAGGGAAAACAGAGACCAGATCTGTTGCCAGAGACTCGTAAGATTCTTTTGATCCTACAAAGTAGCAGCCATACTAAACGCTTTCATTTATTTTTAGCCACCATTACCTCACTCAACTGCAACGTTCTCTCACCGCCAAGTTCAATCAGCTCCTCGAACCCCAGTCCTCCAATAAAATCCGGCGACATCAACAAAGACCCTAAAATCGACCCGGCCCACAAACCACCCAACATCCTAAGTCCGGATGTGCCGAAACCGTTCATTCCACCCGCTCCCGAAATGGAAATCATTACACAACGCAATCGGCTGGGTCTCGTACTTCCACTGCAAGGCGACGAAGCGCCTAACATTGAATGTGATACTCCGACAAATCAGACCCCGGTCAATCCACGAAGCAAACAAGGAAGTCCTTTCTACGCCGAACCAGCCGATGCACTACGCGCCGCAGCTGCAATCGGATCCAACGCCAGCATCCTTAGAAGATCACAACGAGGCAATCTACTTCCAGCCAATCATCGACACTCAGAACCGCCCAAAGGTGGCTTGACTAGAACACCAATGTGTCCGGCTCTTGCCCCGGCCGAATTGGAAAAGCTCGCCGGCAGCTTGGATGAATTGAAAAAGAAACAACAACGTAAGGCGGCTCGCGGTCGTCTCGATCCTTGGCCGTTGGATAGCAGTTGGGAATTCATGGGCAACGAAGGAAGCGACGGTGGTAACTACGGCGATTATGATACGGCCGGACAACAGTGGAATGCACCACTCTCCAGTCAAACTCGAATCAACAATAATCTTAACAACATTAACAACAACAACTCTACTAGTCAGATGAACGGCAATACGAAGGATAATACCAAAAAACCCATTACCGTACATCAAATCATTGCTAAACGCTTGCCAGACTTGAATTTACCGGAGCTTGTGCGATGTTCGACGCCCCAACATAATCCCAACAACATCCCGATGAATGGCAATCAGCCATGTGAAATAATTATGACTGATGTCAGTGGACCGCCAAGTATCGTGGAACCGCATACGAATAATCATCGAATATCGGCGTACGATAATGTCGAGCGGAATGGCGGCGGAAATTTGTCATATACGGCGTCGTTCCTAATGGATAGTGCACAATCGGATGATGGTACGGTGTTTTCCGAGCCGTGGGATAGCTCGCAGTGGGATTCCTTTTTGCCGCATGATGGTTAGTCTGTTGAGATTTTTTCATGGAATTTTTTTTTGGGTGGATGATTCATGAACGTTTTGTAACTTTCATTTTAGATACTTCGGAAAGTATTCACATGTCGAAATGCAGGCCGGTTTTGTGCAATTCAGAAGACGATACAATTATGGAAGAGAGCACGCTCAAGGACAATCAAAGTACGTTGAAGGGTAGAACGAATAATAACAACGGCAGCGAGAATCAACAACAGAAGATTGCAACGATATTGCGGAATCGCAGTTGTAGGGATCGTGAAGTTTTATGTAAGTACATATTTCACAATTTCTTATATTTCCATATTACTGGTTGAATAACGATAATACGCGTTGTACATCCGGCTCTGTGTTAGTGTGCTTTGCCTCGCTGAAATCAGAGCAGTACGTCAACCCTAAAGGTACCTTTTCCTCGGCACGGCCCCAGCGGCTCTAGCGACTGCGACTCGCCCATTGCATATAAAAACTCGTTTTTAGTTGATAATGGCTTGGCATAGCTCCACAATGAAAATTATCGTCGAATGAATCGCGCGGCTCACGTTGTATACTATAATGCCCGCATGAGTAGTGAACGTGGTGCACTCGCTTGTTTGTAGGCTTCGGGCGACGGCTGCTTGGGGTAGGGTAGTTGTTACGCACAATAGTCGTACTGATTCGGCTGATACACGGATCTGACTGGATATAGAAAGCAGTTGCGGGACTCTTGTTGTACATAATGCATGCACGAATGTTGAACGTGGTGCACTTGCTTGTTTGTGGGCTCCGTGCGACGGCTGCTTTGGGGTAGGGAACTTGCTCTAGAGCCGCTGGAGTCGCTAGAGTCGCTTCGGCCGCGTCAAGGACAACGTACCTTAAAGGACTTAAGAGATTGTTCTTCCTAGTTGTTGTGTGTTGTAATTTGGTTGGTCCCCGTGGACGAATTCAGTTTATGATTTTTTTGAACTTAGTAACTATGTGGCGGACTATGATCATTCAGCTAATTCAGATGAGTGTATGGGAATAAATTACTCTGCTGAGCGTGTTGTTGATCTCAACACCTCTAAAGAAAGTAGTTTAGTAGTTCATCTTGGAATTTCGATGTCACTTATACATCTACGACCTTGTTCCAACGTTAGACTGTGTCGCACCAGTTACGTATTTTATTTGTTGTGTGACATTTATTTCTTCACTGTTGTCCGAATTGTTCTTATTATACACTACACCCCGCAATGGCCCGCAATGAAAATTGTCTAGATTTTCCTCTTAAAAATGGTCTGGGGTGTTACAAAAAACTAACCGTACAGCGTGATGCCTTGTTTTGGGAGTTCATCAACCATGACCACAGTTCAAAAGGATTCCGAAAATCCCAAATTTTTCGAGAAAAAATACCGCAAACTTTGAAGCATTCTGTGAAAAAATCAAATTGAATGCGTTCGCTAGAAACCATCGTAAACCATCAAATCCATAGGAGCATAAATGTCAGTGGACATTACTATCTGCTGTTGACGCTTGTCTAGTAACTTTAAACATTTTCGCCCGTCTCGCATTGAAGGAGATTTCCAAATTATTTTTCCTTGTCGTGGTTTTAGCACCACAGAGCTCCTTGCATTTCATCGAACAAAACTTTTTCAAACTTGCCCTTATTTATGTATGTATTTATTTATTAATCGTGATAACAAGGTCTAGGCAGAAGTGAGTTAGATAATTTGGTCCCAGGCCTTTCCCTCATTTTAGGAAAACTTTTTTAAGACTTTAGGCTGATTGGGCAATTGAGGTCGTCCATAAATATTTTCCCACTGGAAAAATGATAATGAAAACAAACCTCAATCTATTACTCTCTTCGTAGTACGACTGAAGGGATCGAACATCCCAATTGCACGACAGACATGTGAAAGTTTATTATCAAGACTGGAATTCGCGTCTCAATAAATATTTTCGCCCGGATTTTTGTGAGCCCTCATTTAATTCGAGTCAAGTTGCAACTTCTATTCTCTCTATCCCATTGGAAAACTTTTGCCTTTTTACTGACTCCTACGGCGGCTGTCTCTTCGTAGCGGAACTGTAGAGCAATTCTCTTCGAGTGTTGCTTTCACCCCAGGTAGTGTATGCCATTCCCTTTATTCGTACTCAACAAGGCATCTGTTCTGCTGAGCATTTTCATACAAGTACTCCTATAAAAGAGATCAAATGTTAAAATTATAGTCTAGCACAGAACTGTCTAACTTATGCGACGGAATCGAAGCTATTGCCCGATCGCAATATTAGAAAAATCATTGAGAAGGGAAGCAATTCAGAAAAGTTTTATAAGATTCATAACTCCACACATTTGATATTCTACAAAACAAAGCTTCAGACGAGACCGATAGAGTTTATATTGAATTTCTATTCAATTTCATTGTAGGCGGATTGGTCAAGAAATTAAGCAACATGATCTCGGTAAATTTAATAATTATAATATTACATTCTAAAGCACCGCCATACTTTTGTCAGTCAGCCAATTTTAACCAAAATTAGGCTGCATAGGAGCATTCGGTAGCTCAGTGGCTAGAGAGGACACTCTACCTCTGAATTGCCGGAGCCTAGGTTCGAATCCCACTGTTACCATTAATGTTTGTGTTGCCTTTGTAAAAATGTTCCTACGGGAGCCATTTCTTCGATGTAAAATGTCCCGGAGCTGACCGTTGTTAGAACAGCCAAAAGTTGCCAAATCACCTTCGATTCAAGAGAAAAAATCTTTTGAATCTCTACAACAAAAACAATATAGAAACAGGTGTAGCGTAATAGTCAACAATTAACATTTGTGAAATGGCAGGTTGTTAATGACTCACACACGGATCACGACACGTCTTACCAGTTTTTGACCTATTCGACTACTTTGGGGATCATGATCAGTGGCGTAATGTACATATGCCAACTGACCCACCTATCATTTTTGCATATCAAATTAATGTAGTTCGTAGAATCAATCACATGCACGATGGCTTGCCAGACACCCAGCTGGATGTCGAAGGCTCGATGAATTAACTTTGTTTATTGCAATAACATTCTTCTAGGAAGAGTTTTTCTTGTCGTTTGGTGAACATCGAAATTGAAATGGAAACTATATAGTGTCCTATAACTACCGCATAAACGCACCATAAAATGATTCCAGCAAAAAAGTTGTACGGGATAAACCCCTAATTCTTAAACCTTTAGCTGCCGCAGTAATTTGGAGATTTTTTAAAAATTCATTTTCTTACACGACCACTTCTAGACTCAGATATTGGAAAAGAAAAATGACAAAAGGAAAATACTGCCTATAAAGCAACCCCATTAAGAAATGTTCGTACAAAATCTCCTTTAGTATAAACATTTGTATAAATATGTGTAAGCATCATATTAACAAAATTTTGCCAAAAAAACTTTTGTTCAAAATTATACACAAAAAATCCGATCGAAATATGTATGCAGTTTTTGAACGAAAATCCACCATCACATTTCACAAAGATTCGTACAGACTAAGCATGCACTGCTAAGCAAGCAAAATTTGTTTATGCCTGTTACTTGCCTCAAATACTTGTAGGTGGCCTGGTGTACGCGAAGCCGTATACAAATACCCAAGCAAAAGGTAAATGCAAATGCACCCCAAATCATCATAGAGCCACCACCAAAGTTTCGGCTCATGGCAACTTCTTTTTCTCGTACTAAATGGTGCCAATAATATTGAACACCACCACCAGATTAAACTTCTTTTCGTCACTAAAAATAACGCTTATCCACTTTTCGCCGAAATCCATATGTTGTTGGCCGCATTGAAGACGCTTCGCCTTATGATATTGGGTCAAAAGTGTTTTTTTCTGCCATTTGATGAATTTGAGGTCCTTGTTGGAGTGTAGAATCTTCTGGACACAACGCACACTTACAGGTAAATTCATTTCACTCCGGATTTCTGATGCGAATTTTTTTCCTCAGTGGCTTTTCGGACAATATGTCTTTTTTCTCTTGCAGTAACTGCTGGTCGCCGTCCAGATCTTCGTTGTTGTCCATAATTTTCACGAAGCAGGAGGAAATTGTTGACGACACATCTGCATTTTTTTCTGCAATTTTGCGGTTTGAAAGGCCGCAATCCTTATACGCTATTGCACCTAGTTCTTCGACTGTAAGGGAGACGACACAACCAGTAATTCAAAAATGTCTTTTTAGGGTTTTTTAGAAATATTTTTTCAAAAAACCCTTATAAAATCGATTTTGTCCGTCCGTCCGTCTGTCCGTCTGTCTGTCTGTTCACTAAATAACTCGCGAACGGCTCAACCGATTGTCATGAAATTTGGTAGGAATGTGTAGAATGGTTACATTCTTTGGCACATATACCTTAGAAGTTGGTAGGAAGAAGATAACAGGGTGTCCCGAACGTTTGAAAAAAGTCGAATTTTTTAGTTTTTATCGGAGATTGACGCATGGGTATTTAAATCAAAGATCTAAACGAGTACACCTCATATCAGTTAAAATTTTCCAGTTTCCAGTAACGGTAAAAAAGTTATTGGCGTTTAAAGTTAAACTTCCTTTTCGAGCTCCGTTTTTCTAAACCGTTATAGGGATCGATATGAAACTTTGCACAAAGATTGGTCGGTAGGGCCTTATATACGTTAAATATTAAGACTGTTGATATTTGCAAAGGAAAAGTAAATAACAGTAAATTTGTAAAATTTCAATTTGTTCGTGTGTAGCCCCTCTTAGGTTTCCAAATATGAAAATTCAACTAAGGGTTTTTAGAAAATTACATCTAGAATATGTCTACGAATTCATTTGAATAACTGTATCCAAACCGGAAATATAGCCAAATAAGTATTTAGTAAGGGCCTTTCACAATGCAAGCCTCTTAAGCATTTCTTCAATGTATATCTTTTAACTTGATGAAACAATGAACATGAAATTTGGTGGAAATGCATAGAATGGTAATAGTGTTTGCCACACAAATTTTTGAAGTTAGTAGAACCAAGTTAACAGGGTGTCCCTGAATAGCTGCAAAAGTATACTTGTTCAATACTCATAGGAAAGCTTGCGTTGGCTCTTATGGCAGGGAACACAATGGAATCATTTTATATAAGGTTGCTTTTCCTTTATTAAAAAACAGTAACAGTAGATTTACAGCTAATAATTCAGTTCATATATAAAGCCAAGCCATCCTTCCGTTTGCCTGAGTTTCTTTTTGGTCAAAGGCCATCAGAAATCTTAAATCGAAAAATGCCTTTAGATTTGCCTTGGAGTACTTTTATACAAACTGGGTAAATAGTAAATCTATTTTTGGATTGGTCTAATTAAATTGGAACAGAATGAAAGGCGCTCTGGAACGCGTTTATTTAGACCAATCCAAAAATAGATTTACAGGAAGCATTTCATTAATGTTGTGCACAATACTTATTTATTGCTTATAAAATATATGTACAAAAATATTCACTATGCATTAAAATTCTAAAAAACCCTCGTATTGCGGGCGCAGCCCTCTGTACGCCGGTATTTTTTTAAGTTTCGTTTAGATGTTACCAGACTGTTTCCCACATAAAAAAAAATACTTCCGGTGCGAGAAATTGAAAAAGAACGGACGTGAACGTATAAATATTTAGCAACACTTAACGCACGATTCGGACACTATTGAGTCTTCAGTGAAACTGACGGAAATGATTTCTCCAAAGTAACAGTATTTCGAAACGGAAACAACACAATAAAAATCATTTTCGAAATTTATAACGGTCCAGGAATTATTAGAAGCGAAAAATGGTAGAATTTGTGTGTGAACTTATATTTATTTCGGTGGCTGTATTTTAAGTCGTATTTCGATTTGTGAATCCATTCTTAAATTATATTCATTGGACTATTTTCGAGAGGAATAATAAAAAGTGGTTCCTAAGCATTGTAGTGCTTACAATGGCCCGATGTGCTCCGAACTTTAAACCGCATCTTGAAACAGCCAAAAAATAACCGGAATTGGAGCGGGAATGTATTATTCTTTACGAACACTTTGCAATGCACACATCGAAAATTGAAAAAAAATTGCCTCACCCATTAAATTCCACTTTATTAATTTCCAAAATTCCACTCTATAATAAAATAATATTTTAATACAATTTTGACAAGCAAATTAAAAAAAAAAATCAGAAAAATATAAATACATATCTATAATTATATAAATTAATATAAATATAAATTAATTGCATTGGGATTCCCCTTTTACCTTATTGTATGGCTCTTCTCATATCTAAATGATCGCTCATCTAGAGTTATTTTCCAAAATTTTACACCTTCCGAATTTTGTCCATCATCTGGTGTGCCACAAGGATCCATTTTAGGTCCCCTTCTTTTCTTATTTTTCTTAAACGATCTTCCATCATGTCTTAACTGTCACTCTCTCTTTTACGCCGATGATAGCAAACTATTTTCAGCTGTCTCATCTATTTCTGATTGTATAGCTTTGCAATCGGATTTGGATAGCTTTACGTCCTGGTGTAACTCAAACGAGCTGGATCTTAATATTTCTAAGTGCTCTGTTATGGTATATTCATTGAAATCTACTCCTTTCATTTTTTTCATACCAAATCAACTCTATTCCCCTCCAATGTGTCTCCTTATTCTTCTGTTTCTCGTGATGCATTGGAAAAAGTTCAGAAAAGTTTTCTAGAACCTTAATGTTTAAATATAACTTTGCTTATAGGCCTTATCATGATCGGCTTAATTTCCTAAATTCACCATCACTAAACAAAAGAAGAGACTGCCTTGACCAGTGTTTCCTCTACAGGATATGTAAGGGTCTTACTACTACATCTCTCATAGAAGATATAAAATATCGGTTTCCATCTTACAACATTCGATCGGTTGCAATTTTCAATCATCCGCAATCTTCACTTTCTATTTATAAAAACTCTCCGTTACTTAGAGCTATGAGAAACTACGACCGATTGGAGATTGGACCGTTACCTTCTTCTTTTTACACTTTTAAAAAAACCATACTACAAAAACTTTAATTGTTCTCATTTTACTATCTTTTTGAATTTTAATTGTTTTTAATTTAACCTTTTGAATTTTAACTTTTTTTATTTATATAATTTTTTTCCTTTTCTTTGAGTTTTTTTTATCATTATCTTTATAAGTTTGTTATTCCTTTATACTTATTTTCCTTTTGAATTCTGTACATTGCATGTTGTCGGAAATTATTCCTGTTTTGTAATATTTACGGATTAAATAAATAAATTAAACAAATAATATTTTCAGAATATCATCCTAAACATTTTAATTTTGAAAGTGGCATAAGTCAATGGATGCACATCAGCCCGTCTAAAATATTTATATTTTTATGAACTTTTTTTTTTTAAATTTGCCTTTCAAAATTGAATTAGAATATTTTCGCCAATTTCAAAATAAACATTTTGAAGTTGTTGCTAAGTAGAAAAGTTTGTGGCTATGAAAATTACAGTACATTTTTCGAATATCTGGTGAAACCATCATTAACACAATGCCATTAATTAAATTTTCATAAAAAGTGGACTTAACCCTTCGTTAGGCGCGCACCCATTTGTCACGTGGTTAGGCGCGCGGGCTACAATTGTAGCCCAAATTTAAAATTATATAAAAAATATTTTTAAATTTTATTTTATTTTTCTTGCTCGGTCTGTGGATTCTTGATTACTGTACAGATTAAAAAATATAAAATCTTTAATTTTTTATTAAAATATATATAATAAAAGAGGACAAAATGCATATTAGTCCTATTTTTAGTCTTTTTTGACATTAACTTACTTAGGTGAACAAAATAGTTAGTTTTCAAAATGAAAACCCCAAAAAAGTTTATATTCTCAGAAATCAACAAAAAATCTTCGAAATGGAACACTGAGCGGGAGAATGCAGTTAAAAATGCCCAGTTTGTGGAATTCCAAACTTAGCCCATTTTTGGGTACCCAATATTCACAATTTTTTAAACTGGGAGTACAGTTTCTTGCTAGAAACCTAAATATATAGTGAGTCAAACTGATTGAATTTTACTCGCAATATCCATAATAACTGTTCTCGCAATATTTACGCTAGAATTGATAAAAATTTCGCCCGGAAACTAAGTAATGTTAGTAACAGGTAACATATCCACGCTGTAAGAAATGACTTTGACTTCAACTCCAGGTTTTTCGTTAAAATAGTAATCTAATTTTTGTACATTTACCTTGAAATCCTTTTTTTTTGTCAAACATTTTACTGTTACTATTTTCTACAATGTTTTATAATAATATTTTTATTTTAACGGATATCCATGAGTACCAAAAAAGTAACATGATTGGGCGCACGGGCTACGCTTGTAGCCCAGTGGACTTTGATCGCAAAAAAATATTAGTTTCTAGGCTCAATAAATATCAAAACTATTCTTATTCGATTAAGAAGCAACATTTTAACAGCTACTGAGCAGTTCGAATGAATTCGGTTTATATCCTGAAAATGATCGCCATTTAAAAAAGTGTGGGCTACAATCGTAGCCCGCGCGCCCACTGAAGGGTTAAGCCACTTCCAAAATAAGCAACTCTTATTAGGATGCCCGTACGCTGTAACGTGCTGTCGTTATTACATACATCAACAATTGTGTATTGTTATTACAACTGTTTTCCAAGTGTTTCCTTTGCCTTTTGGAAACTATAGAAATCAGCTGCATTCATAAATTATTCGCATGTGTCGCTTCTAGCAAACAAGCACAACTTCAAGTAACTGATATAACTCGCTTTCTGTAAAATTTCCCCGACGAAATGCTTATGCTAATAAATAAATAATTTGCATCTCTAAACTAAGTGCAATGATCTTTTTTATAGAACCACACGTGTGAATAAAATTAACCCCATAAGTTGATTAATGTATTGTATTGTCCATAATTGTAATCAGATGTAGTTGAATACTTTAAATCAGAAATACATTCGCAAAAACAATCGATACTAACCATGTATTGTAAACAAAATGCTTATTGACTCGTAAATACTGCTATTCGAGGTTTTTTTTTTTGTGATCAAGAGGTCTTGATACATCAATTTGCACTGAAACCGACAATTTGTATTGACTAGAAAAGTCGTACTAGTGCCTTCCATTTGGCAAATATTTTCAATGTGTATTAACCAGGAAGAAAATTCTAATGGTCAAAATTTTCAAAATAAAAACAATTCCACTGGAATGTAATCAATATAGACATCGACATTTAAATCACTTAAATCTTAAGTAAAATTATTGTTTTGGTTAACGAAGGCAAACAGCTAATAAATATTTGTCCCTAATTGCATCAGATGTATAAGTTCTAAGACGATTGAAAAACAGAAATGAATCTGGTACAGTGTAAAAATTGACGCACTGAGTAAATTCAAAGTAAGAAAGTCAACAGAAATAAATGCGCAAGGCGTTCGTCGTCCCTTCGTAAAGACAATATGTGTACACTAAACATTCGACCATGAAATGAAATCGAAATGCGAAATGCATTTAGCTTGAGAAATTCCATTTCGCGACACGAAAAACAAATTTATTTAGGTTGCGTTCGGTGCTTGTCTTTGCGATAAGTGCGTTACGTTATGGAATTAGAATCAAAATAGAGTGTGTTGTAATATTACGGCGTAATATAATAAATTTAACCAATAATAAGAAACTTTGATCTATTTATTCTAATAGAACTGGCGCGACAACGAAGTTTATTTAGTTTATAGGAAAGGTCGAGGCGGGATCGGCACCTTTTTGTGTTTCAATTGAACTTCCTCTTTTGTTGTGTGATCTCATCATAGACGCTAGCCTTGAGCTAATTGAGATTTATATTATATCGATCGGGATGTAGTCAGGGTTGCAGTTGATTTAATGTGTTACGGTGTTACGAGGGGGATGAAAAATCCCTGGAAAATCTAAAACGAAAATAAGCTTCTGTAGTTAAAATTTAACTAGCATATATTGGGATTTGTAAGATTTGTTGCATCAGTGCATAATCACACTTTTTGATTGCAGTTTCCCAGAATAGACTTATCAGCCGATGATATCATCGCATCGACAAATCAGCAGCTAAATTTAGCTGCACACTTCTGTCCCATTGGGATGACCTTTAAGGTTTAAACATTCAGAATCAACATATCGCATTCAAACCGCCGCCAATACCATTAAGCCGAAGCTCCAGATGTTTGACTGACCATATCCTGCTTGAGCCACTCTAATCTAAGTTCAAACTATTGTAGACTTTGTATTCCGAGATTCTACGTTCTGAATAAGTGTGCGACTGCATTATGCATATGTAAACATTGACAACCAACATTGATTCGGTCTTCCTATCAAACATTTACTCCAATTTCCCTAATCGGATTCGAGGTGACAGAAAAGGAGAACGCGCATTTTCCAAGGGCTAGACATACGACGCAGTTAACAAATGGAAGTCGTCTCAATGACCATTCGCATACTTTGCACAGTGCGTTTAGTCATTTCCATACTGATAATGATTCTTTATAATTATCAATACAGTGAGTGATCTTCCTTGTCTTATGGGCGTATCTTAATTAATTTAAATTAGTTTAAATGCAATCATTGTGTATCTCTCAATAGTTTGTAATACTCGTATAATTATTGGGGAAATGTAGTATGTATATAGATCAGGGGTGTCCAACAATTTTTTTTAAGCGAGCCATATTGCTATTGTTTCAAAAACGATGAAGCAGAAATCGGGTTACCATATGCCTCGCTCGGCAGTAACGTGCCTAGACGATTTTCGGAAGCCTCACCTACAGAGTTCTCCCAGCGAGCTCTCGTTCGTCCACGCAACCTCGCTCCGTCAATTCGCTTTACGTGCATCACCTTCTTCGGCATGCGATTATCGTCCATTCGATGTGGCCCTTTGCAAATGTTGAAGCTTCACGATTTTCGATACTTCCAGCTCATGGTACAATTGATACAACTCGTCGTTGTACCGCGCCATTGATCACGCTCGCGAACGGCCCCGAAAATTCGCCGAAGGACCTTTCGTTCGAATCTGTCCAGCAAAATTTCGGAGGCTTGGGTGAGGGTTCATGTTTTGCAACCATAGCATAGCACGGGATGATCATTTATACACGTGTTCCTGTGCGCATGCTTCGAGTTAATAATTGGGAGCAGGGCGAACCCAAGGGAGGGGTTAAGGGCACAAAACACCCCCCGAAATTATGAAACCGATTTTCAAAAGTATTAGTTTAAACATTTTTTTTTTGTTTCTTATGTTTTTTGGGCTGCTGAGCTTGAATCCGGAGCTTCCCACAAAAATTTCGTTGCAAAACAGAGCTAAAACCGCAAAATTTTCGGAGTTTTTCCGTTTTTATTCCCTTTGCTCGTAGAGTCAACGAAGGGTATATAAAGTTTGTCATGAAGTTTGTAACGCATTGAAGGAAGCATTTCCGACCATATAATAAGTGTACATATATGATCAGCATAACATGGGGAGTCGATTGGGCGATGTCTGTCTGTCCGTCTGTTGCTACGCGTTTTACTCGGCCAATTTAAAAGCTATGAAGCTGAAATTTTGCACAGATGCTTCTTTTTGCCGCAGGCAGCTTGTATGTTTGAATCGGACAATGGGATCATGGGGCTGCCATACAAAACAAACGCATCCCCCCAAATTAGGTTCTTCTAAGATTTTTTTTTTATTTGTGCACTAATCAACCAAATTTCACACAAATGTGTTTCTATAGATGACACAAAACATATCTAAGAATTGATCAAATCTGACCATGGGGTCATGGTGCTTCCATACAAACCCAACCCCCCATTTTAGTTCTTCTAAGAAACATTTTACACCAATTTCACAAAACCATGGATTAATGTGTCTTTATCTAAGTAACAAAAACTGTCAAAACAAATGGAATCGTACTGTGGGCTAATTTCGGGCGCGGCCGAAATTAAGATACCCTTCGCTCTTCTCGCGCTAAAAGTTTTTTTCGGGCGTACCTACGACTTGTATTCCGTCTTCACAAAAGTTGACAAAACAATATTTGTGTGGGGTTTGGTTGGAATAAGTGGGCAAATAAAAATATTTACTCAGAAAATTTTATTGGAGGATGCGGGAGCATGGCCGAACAGTACGATTCCATTTTTTTTTAACTTTTTTGTTGCTTTGATAAAGACACATTAACAAATGTTTCCTAGAAGAACCAAAATGGTGGGTTGGGTTTGTATCGCAGCCCCATGATCTCATGGTCCGATTTGATCCATTCTTGCATAGTTTTGTGACATTAATAGAAACACATTTGTGTGAAATTTGGTTGAAATTGGTGCACAAATAAAAATGTTTTTCCTAGAAGAGCTTAAATTGGGGGGCTCGTTTTGTATGGCAGCCCCATGACCCAGTGATCCAATTTCGGTGATTCAAACATACAAGCAGCCTGCAACAATAATAAGCACGTGTGCAAAATTTCAGCTCCGTAGCTTTTATAGCGGCCGAGAAAAACGCGCGGCAACAGACGGACAGACAGACATCGTCCAATCGACTCATCTCGTCATGCTGATCAGCCCCATGACCCCATGGTCCGCTTTGATCCATTCATACATATGTTTTGCTTCATCAACAGAAACATAATTGTGTGAAATTTGGTTGAAATTGGTGCACAAATAAAAAAGTTTTTCTTAGAAGAACCTAATCTGGGGAGTTGGGTTTAAATGGCAGCCCCATGATCTCATGGTCCGATTTGATCCATTCTTGCATAGTTTTGTAACATTAATAGAAACACATTTGTGTGAAATTTGGTTGAAATTGGTGCACAAATAAAAAAGTTTTTCTTAGAATAACCTAATTTGGGGAGTTGAGTTTGTGTGGCAGTCCCATGACCCCATTGTCTGGTTTTACCGATTCAAACATAGAAACTGCCTGCAAGAAAAAGAAACATTTGTGCAAAATTTCAGCTTCATAGCTTTTAAGTTGGCCGAGTAAAACGCGTCGCAACAGACAGACAGACGGACATCGCCCAATCGATTCCCCAAGTCATGCTGATCATATATGTATATTTTTTATGGTCGGAGATGCTTCCTTTAATGCGTTACAAACTTCATGGCAAAGTTAATACATATACCCTTTCACTCTATGAGCGAAGGGTATAAAAACTAAATTAATTTGTAAGAAATGCAATAAGGTAAATCCGTCTAAAAAATTTTGTAACAATCCGTTACCAAAACCAGTTATTTCCTAAGGGAGTATTTAAAAAAAAGAACTTAAATTTATTTGATGAATATAAATAACAGGCGCGACAATCCAACATTGGACTAAGACCGCAGGATGTGTTAGTGACATCCTATTTCCAAGATCTTATCTGCTTTTTTGTTGAGGTAATGAGATCAGCATCACGCTCAGCAGTGTTATTTATCCCCATAAATGGGTACTCGTTTAACATCTGAGTAAGATCATAGTCCGTCACAAGCTCGTGAGTTCGAAAAACACCATGGAACACGGTGAGATTTGAACTCATGACCCTGTGCACCGAAGGTGCGCGCACTAACCGCTCGACCAGCCAGACTAGATTTGATGAAAATCAACTTTAAATATTTTAAATTAAATTTTAGAATATATAAAAACGATTATCTTAAGGTTAAGGTCTGAAAATAAACGTATGATTTCATGAGTCACTTGCATACACAAATCTCCCACCGAAATAAATTCCTGGGTTCGCCCCTGATTGGGTGGACCGAAAAATACGTCTTATTGGTTAGTTGTATCCGTCATTTAATTTCGTCGGTTTCGTTGGCGTCCTTTGATAAGTAACAAGTTGTCTATTTACCCCTCGAAAAGAAACGTTACTTCAGGCTGCGTATCAGTAGGTAAGATGCTCTTACCATATTCCGTAGTCTCGACGTCATTCTTCATTGGAAATCAAACTGAGGTACTTACATTGATTAAGCTGAGCTGGCATTATGTAAGGCAATAGGCGACAGCCACTTTCATATTTTCGGTGCTCATACGATTCTTTAAAAAATTGGCGCATAGTCTAACGATCATTCCTTTCTTACATCATTTTATTCTAGCTTCGTTATTTCTAACAGTTTTAATGCCTTAAGTGCAGAAAACTAGGGTTAATTTTGGATCGATTTTGATATTATTTGAATAAATTTTACCAAATTGCAGATCTTTAGGGGCAGTTTGAATTAAATTGAAATCGAGCTCAAATTAACCCTAATTTTCTGCACTTAAGGCATTAACTGTTGGATATAACGAAGGTAGAATAAAATGATGTAAGAAAGGAATGATCGTTAGACTATGCGCCAATTTTTTAAAGAATTGTACGAGCACTTCTCCTTGGCAGAAAATGGAGAAAATTGAGATGGGAAAATAGATTGTTTTTGGGTCAAATCACAAAAGTTTAACTTTGAAGCTCTGTAAAAACCAAACCTCCTATCCGATTCTATTGCCGTTAGTTTTATTTTTAAGGTAAATTTTTTGTTTGTAATAATCATCTTATTTTTCTATTCTAGTTAGTATAGCTTTTGCGATATTGAGGTTTTAGTCGTACCAGAAATTGATTTTTTCAAAAATTTTCAAATGCCTGTGGCTGCTAAAGGGTTTAGAATTGGGGGGTATGTTCCGTACAACTTTTTTGGTGGAAATCACATGAGGTATCACAATCCGGTGCGTTTATGCGGCAGATTCCGGACTCCCTGTATAGTGCTTGCAATATTATATTTGTACACTCCGAAAAACTATATGCAATGTAACGTTGACTCGGAGTAGCCTATAAACGGCTGAGTGAACGCACCATGCCTCACAAGGGGTTGCGGTATTGAGAAGAAGAAGAAGAAGCTCCTTGCCTCTTTGCAGCTGCCGGGCGTCGGACCTGTAGTTAGAGATCCTGCCTTTTTGATTGTTTGTAACGCAAAAAGGAAGCATTTCTGATTCAATAATTCACAATTTTCAGATTATGAATATTTGTAAATTTGAACTACTGCCTTAGAGGTAACAGCAGCTTTGGAAAATGCCGCCATGATAGAAGGGGGCTGTCTGGGGTTATCCTGGAGACTTGGGTGACAATTGTGGACGAGGATAAAGGAAAAGCTTATGCTAGTGTGTTTTTGTTCGGAAAGTGTGTTGCAGAATTGAACAGATTTGTTATACTTCTACGGCTAATGAAAAATATGAAAACCCTCTTTTTCAGGTGAAGTTTTTTTTTAATTGAAGGATTTATAAATCTGGCTAACATTATCTGGTATTTGGTAGCTACCCGTATAACTGTTTCGCGTTATTATTTTTATGTCGCCTATTTAGCGATAAAGATGGCATTTTCCGACTGAGGTGGATCCGAACTTGGCCACGTAATCAGGGGAGACACAACAGATATTCGTTTGCATGCCTCGTGTGACTTCGTATGGTAGCATCTTGGGAAGGGAAGGAAAGGGTGGAACGCCTATTAGAAAAAGATAGATTGCAAAACTGCATGTCCATCTGTCCATTGCGTCTTTTAAGCGAATTCGGTCCTCAAAGCTGCTGAAGGCCTTGCCTTTTTATTCTTGCGGACCTTCCAAGATTTTTCCAATTTTGATTCGTTCTCCCTGGCATGCGATATCTCTGCTCAAAACCTCTGAGCTGCAGTTTCAACTTCAGCCATAATAACACGAATAGGTTGACGATGAGTCTAGTGTCATCGTTGCAAAGGACAAAAAAGGATCGGAGGTAGGCAAAGGAGACACCTCGAATACATTACATAATCGGTGTATCCCTCCTTTAAGGACCCACAATGGATTAATTTAAAAATTTTAGTGGTAAGTGTCTTGCGGAAAAGAGCAGATTTATAAGTTTAACCTGGAAAAAAAAACTGCCCCCCTTTTCGGAACAGGAGTTTTGGCATTAACAGGAAAAAAACCTTATTGCCTTTAATAGAGGGTATCGTAACGCCGGGACCAGGCATAATCTAGGTTCGTCAGAGCTCTCCTGCTAATCACACCTGTTTCAGCCAAGTTTTTCAAACTGGTAAAGCACGAAAGTTTCTTCTTCTTTCCGATCGTGTCTCATCGGTGTGGAAAAATTAAAAATCTTAAGGCAGGTTTCGCTTACGATGTAAATCTATGATAGAACCCCTTTTATAAAAGTAGATACGCGAGCTGCTTACGGCTTTGCCATTCTGTTCTTGCTGTCACAAATCTTCAAATTCAGATTTTCTCAATTTTAATCCTCTCATTCGTGCTCTCTTACCCATGAACGCAATATCTCTCTCTGGTGTAGAGGACAAAGGGACAACAAACTTTGGCTGAGTTTGTGCTGTTTGTTGCCTACTACCACTCTGAGCTATAGTCCCCTAGGACCTCTTCAGTAGACCAGCGAAGCGCCAATTACAAACACCCATGCTAAGTGAAAATAATATTCTATCCAGAGACGCAAGACAGAACATTTCTTGTTAAACCGAGAAGTATGCTACCAGGGATTGGCTTAAGTTTTAATGCTGTGTCTATGGGATTTGGAGCCACTTGCCTCAAAACTAACTAAGAAAATCATTGCAAATATTAGCTCTTGTTAATCCATTTTAAGGCAAATTTTAGAAGTGGCCCAGCTGGCTCGTTTCTCTGAATCAGCCAGGTGAGTTTTTGTCCAAAAAAAGAAAAATAGGAATCGATCCCTGATCTATGAGCCTCGACTTCAGCCATAATAACAATAATGCAATAAAAATCTGATGTCTATGCCTTTTTCTGTTAAAATCATATACACCCAGCAACTATAAGTAAAATGAACTCACACATGATTCAGGAAGAACCAATTGTGTTACCGACAAAAATACTTTCGAAACAGTTCAAAAATTTTCGTAAAGCATTCAATACTTTAAAGGAAGGTTTTGTGCAAAAACACCTCTGACTGGAAAGTTTGCGTACACATATTTTTGGATTTTTCTATTTTGCATAAAATTTCGCTCAAGTCAGCTTCTGTAGATTTCGTCCGAAGTTGCTCGTCGATTTGAGGACCGCGGGTCGTATGTTGGACACCCCTGATCCTAGCACTTGCATTCTTGATAATGTTGTGATTTTTTTTTATTGTGTCATAAAATAATTATTACAATTTGATATTAATAATATTCATTCGGGTGACTATGATCCAACGAGCGTTGGGGTCACATGCGTTTGAAATGCGGGAACGCTTTAATGCGCTGCGTTTAATAAATTGCGCTATGAGTTTGATAGGCTTGAATTGATTTGGGGAATGTTGCACAATCTATTCATTTCAATGAACAACGCTCCTATTAATATATAAGGGAGCTCCAATTGTGTCAATAATGTCAATACTATCAGCTGCCCGTTGATTGGAATTAGATCACAAAGGACTGACAAAGCCGCAATGTCTGTGCAGTACAACAGAATTGATTGTATTTTTCTGAATTGATTGAAATAGAAGATTCTACGGGTCAACAATATTATCCTTATATCCGTATTAAATATGGGTGTTCTACGAAATCAACCCACCATTCAAAACATTCCACTAATTAAAATCTAGTTAAAATCTATCCGTTCGTCTCTCTAAAAATGTAGGTGCCTAGTGTGAATATTTTATTACAAAAGAGTGTCTGATACCAATTCAACCCGAATTCGAAATTCACTAAATTGCATCCATGTATGACCCTTGACTACGCCAGTGGCAATGTCTGTTTAAGGTTGAATAAACTAAACCAAAATCTCCTATTATTTTGTTGATTGATTCCGCAATGATCGTCAAATTGTACTTTGATCTGAAACGCATTTTTAATTGTTTTTTTTTTTTAATGTTCGCCAATTTGTCATCTTTTATTCTGCACGCACGAGTTTAACGAACAGATAACACAATTTTTTTTTTTAATTTTGTAATTTCATTTTCTTGTCCATTAAACTCGTTTTTAATCAAATTTAATACGTTTAATAAACTCACAGTTTTTAAGATTTCGCAACTGGTGGCGTAGTACAATTCATACTTCTGCGGTCAATCAAGTTTCTTCTGAAAAAAAAAATAATTTGACTACACAGAATCAGTTTTCGCCAGTTTTCAGTCAAGTGCATATTTGCAGATGTGCACGTCTTTATGGACACTATTCAAATATTGATTCGTGTTGTAATTATGATTGAACATTACATCACATTTTAATCATAGCATTTCCTTTAATTCATTTCATAAAGTGTTTATGTTTATAAACAGTTTATTTAATAAATAAAGGTCTTTTAGATTAGAAATTGAGCTCAATCTCAGGGATTATTTAGACGACACGACGACGCGACGCGATGCGTTTGATATAATGTAGGATTTAGAATAGCGGGTTGAAAAGTCATCATGCCATCTGCGGTTTCAGGGCAGAGCATATTTTTAGAAGTACGTCGGATTTTAAATTTTAAATAAAACACATACAATCGAACGTTTAACACTACAACTGGGGCAACGCTATTCAAACTTGGCCGAAAAATCTAGGTTGGCTATAAAATCTGGAATCCTGTTCACACTATGCTCGTAATCTTATTCAACGACTTAACAGTGGTCCGTCTAAATTGCCACTCCGACAACTTGGTGCACGACTGGAACGGTTATTTACATCAATTTGTCCCAACATGAAATAGAATGTAATTTATAATTTAAGTTAAGGATTTTTGTTCGTTAAAAAGTAAAAAAATCACACTTAAGTGGACAGAGTGGAATGTGTGTTAGGCGGCCTCTACTGTAGTCTTGTGTTTGTTTTCACTTTACCATGATTCTATGGAGATTTGTATTGAGATTTTCGGTAAAATCTCGTTACAAAATCGGTGAAAAAGTATGTGAAATCTAAGATTGCAAAGCGGACCAGCTCAGTGCAATTTTCGCCATCTTTCAACGTTCAAGATCTTAATGAATAAAATGACGTTGACATTTGAAACAGTTGGCACGTTACCCCGGAGGAGTTCGATCAACTTTCAATTTGTCATTTGTTGATTATTCTGTATCGCTAGAATACCCCAGGAAATTTTAACACAAATTTTTGCAATCTTTGGATAACTTAGGGTAAAGCTAGCTTACATAGCCAGGGTATCAAGGCCCTTCCTCAGATTATGTTTCAAAAAGCATTGAAATTCCAATGACAACATAAAAACTGAAATTATGCACAGTCATTTGGATATACTTTTCAATTTCTGATGTCGTCTGTTTCTGTTGACTGTCGATCGTTTTGGAACTAAATAAAGCCAGCAAATCAAATTTAAAAAAATACACTCACCCATTCATGTTATTTAGCACTTCGCTTGCCGCCTTAAAAGTGCTATGTTTTGCTGATTTTGCGTGCTTAAGGTACGTTGTCCTCGACGCGGCCGCACGACAGCGACTCGCTCATTCCATATAAAAACTCGTTTCTCTCTCATTTTAAAAACGAGTTTTTATATGGAATGAGCGAGTCGCTGTCGTGCAGTCGTGTCGAGGAAAATGTACCTTTAGGGTTTATGTTTGTAGAGACGACTAATGTGAGGATCGCTCAGCGATCGCTGTTAACCACTGGTTCTGCGTAGGTATATGCGTATATTTTCTATCAATATAAACATGTTCCTTTAGATATCAGTTGAGACATGGAATGTTTACACATTCCAAAAATATGAAAATACATAGATCTCGGAATTGGATGCTACATTACGATCGCTGAGCGATCATCGCATTAGTCGTCTCTACGAACACAAACCTTTACACTCCCCTTACGACCGTTATGATAAAATTTTATTGTCATTTTTTCCAATCTGAGAATATTTTAGGAAGCTTATAGTAAAGGAATCAGGAGCTCGAGGCCAAGTACTCGTGTATTAAAAACAATATTAATTTAATGTAGGTTTACTAGTTTCTAGTTTGTTATACCCAAAATCTCCTTTAGGTTTCCTTTAAATGGAAAAAATTGTCATTCAAGCATATACTAGATCTCAGTCCTTGTTTAAAGTGACTCCAATGAGGAGATTCTTTCTGCTAGTCTAGGCGAATTACCACCAGTAGGTCATTTGGAATAAATGCTTCTATAACAGAATTTCGAGTGAAGGATAAGTCCCGACAACAACTTGAGATGATTGGCGATTGTGCACCCTGCATTGAGGCAAAACCACTTAATTAGAACAAATTTAAAAGAGGAAATATATTTTTTTCTAACTGTCAACCGCTTCTTGAGTTACATCTTTCACAGAATTTAAAACCATTGGAAAGTTTCAAAACTTTGCCGCCGCCGCCCAGATTCGGCCCTGTGCATGAACTTCGGGACTCCAAACAAGTCCCAAAAGTCGCCACCTGATAGGGTGTCACTAGCGGTGCTTAAGTGGCCTAAAAACAGTTTTTTTTGGGAATATATCGATAATGGTAACATTTACTGGAATCTGTTGTATAAAAAACTTGTAACTCATGCGTCTTTAAGGTAATGGTAGAAGGACCCCTATCAATTCCCGCTCTCCTAACGGTGCCAGGGGGTTAGAACAAAAAACGGATTTCTGGAGACTCGTTAATATCGCTATAAAGTTAACGTAGGTATACTGAAAGGTCGTTTAAGACAAATGTCTAGCTTCTAAGGTTTCAAATATAAAGAAAATAGGTTATATGCGGGGTAAAATGGTTCATTGAACAGTTTCTTGGGAATATGTATATCTATAACGGTAATATTCATTAGAAACTTGTATATACCTATATATGACAAATTGGTAGCCCGTAAAGCTCATCATAACAGCATTTCAGAAAAAATCCGTGCGCCTCTCATGGGAGGCATAATGTTCCTAACGTACAATAAAATTATTTTTTTTTTAATTATTATTACATATCTTCATAACGGTAATGTAATCTCAAGGGTAGTCTACAACACATTTGTAGCTTCTATGGCTGCCAATAAAATTCCAAAGGTACACTTCTATTGGTCTGCCCAAAATGGGGGATATTTCACGCGAAAGTCACTTACGACAAATTTAAAGCCTCAGCGACGCCAAAGAAAATGCCAAAAGTCCCCGTGTCCATGTTTTCCTCGTATGGACCTACTCTTAATCAAATGTGAACACCGATTTTCATGCGGTCCTTGAAGAGCTCTGACACGGCCCAAATATTACAAAAAAATCCTGAAAAACTCGGTAACGTTATTATAATGAAATTGCATTTACTCTATCCCTGGCACCCAAAAAAGATGTCAATATTTTCAAACGATATAGCTCCTTTAAGCGATGTGCAGTTTAAATGTTCGGGTTTTCGAAAAAAAAAATTTTTTTTTATATTTTCTATAACCCATTATGACCTTTAATTGAGAATCGTCTGTGGCGAATTTGTATCGCATGTGTTATATTTTTAACAAAACGCAAAAATTACTTAATCGTCCAGTTTCAATACTGGTGCGACCTTAGTATAGACAGCGCGTAGCTCGCTTAGTGGAACACACACCGTTACGGACTTAGAGATTTTAGAGAAAGCTAACGGAGTCCTTCCTCCTGTAAAAGTGAGATCAGATTGTTTATTTGCGTACTTCATTAGTCTGATAACTTCTTTATATTAGTGTCATTTTGCTTTCACTAACAGATTAACAGTGACAGGACTAATTGCCAGCCAAACCGCATCTTCGACCTGAAAGCCACCAATAAATCAGTGTGGCACACTCCACTTGTAACTTAAACATTCATCTACGGCCTACTTCTCCATACAAAGACAAAAAGAACCGAGTATGTATTGGGGTTAAGCTCATATTCCTAGCCTATGTTCACTTTCCTATTTATTTGGATGAGGCGCCCAAGCAATACACGGCTTCTTTGTTCTGCTTCTGCCTATTTAACTGACTTAATAAAATTTTATCCGTGAGTGAAACATCACAACACATAAGATGCGTCATGCATAGGTTTATTTGGGCGAACTTATTGTATATATAGCACTGGATAAGAAGCATTTTTTATTAAATTTATGCAAAAGCAATGTCCTAATTTAAACTAAGCTAAGCTAATCTGCTCAAGCGTATATGCTTTAAAAAAGATTTACTATGCTGATAAGATAAAATTAAATTATTTTAGTAGTTAACAAAAAATTTAACCAACATCTGGGAAAAGGATTTTTGATGGGGAGATTAGTGGATCATACAATATGTATGTATGTATATTTACTGTTGAAAAAGTGGAACATGTTGGGTCATCCTTTTGTGGAGAGGTGGAATTCCTTGAAATATTCTGGCTGTATAAAATACACATTTCTTACAATACAGAGATTTTAAACATAGTTTTATACTTTGCAATTTTTCACTGCTCCCTGAATCCATTAAATAAATGCCTTATTATGGGTTGATAAAGAGGCCTTATTTTTTCATAAACAGAAAGCTATGTCTGGCACAAACGATAATAGCTTTGCATAATCATTCATTACTGCGCTTTACAAAAATGCAACAACATAAGCGCATTTTTCATGATATGTCTAAATCGCAAAAGTGTCTGAAAAAATTGGTATTTATTTGTAAATATTTATTCAAATCTATTGCAACAAACAATATGAGCATGCACATCGCGGCTGAATCAGACCCAATTAATTAGATCTTGAAGCTGATATGATTCCCGTGGATGTAGGAAAATTGCAGTCTCATTGGGGCCCACCACCACCGTACCTATACTTTCAGCTTCAGCCCAGCTTACAACCACCCACCAACATCTCGCCTGGCACGTTCCAATATAACGCTCAAATATTATGATCGTGTCTAGCCTAGCAAAGGTGCCACAGTTAATGGTGCAAAAAAAACTCCTTATTTAAATTATGATGATATATCATTCATATCATATCATACTGACTATGCACACCCTCAGATGAACCTTATTCTTTCCTCCGTTTAGCTGATTTTCTTGTGTCAATATAGTGTCACGCTTCAGTCGTGTGCATGCGGACAAGATCTAAGAAAAAAGTACGAGTACCTAGCTAGATTATCTGCAAAATCTGCATCTTCTGCGTTAGGGTGCGGTTACAATCTTTTCTGAATTTCCACGAATTGCGAGTTGCGAGAAAAGCTTTCGGATTTGAGTCTACTATAAAACGTGGTTGTATTCTATGATTTCAACCGCGTTGGAAATTAGAAGAAGTCTTTGTGGTTTAGAAATCTTCAAACACGAGCAACTATACAGGGTGTCCCATTCATGGTGGAGGATATTCTAATGGTAGGTAGTGTGGCTCATTTGGGAAAAATTAATGTACAACGGGACCCCTCTATTTTTAGCCGTTACAATGTAATAACCTATTTTGTAAAAATACCCGACTTGCCGAACTAAATCAAAATTTGTCGCACCACCAAACATCCGTGATATGACTTCACTTTCTGAAACTACATAAAATTTCCAATAAAACGACACCTTGCCCGTTACGAAGTTGCTCGTATCTTCTGAGATACACCCGTTCAAACTTTACAGAAATGTTAAAATCGGGTTTCATCAAAAAATCAAATAATAAAAATTGATGAAAAACCGATTTTTTTTTTAACGGATGTATCTCGGAAGATACGAGGAACTTCGTAACGGACGAGGTGTCGTTTTATTGGAAATTTTATGTAGTTTCAGAAAGTAAAGTCATATCTCGGATGAAATGTTTGGTGGTGCGACAAATTTTGATTTAGTTCGGCAAGTCGGGAATTTTTACAAAATAGGCTATTACATTGTAACGGCTAAAAATAGAGAGGTCCCGTTGTACATTAATTTTCCGCAAATGAGCCACACTACCTACCATTAAAATATCCTCCACCATGAATGGGACACCCTGTATAGTTCATGTCACAACTTTACAAAATAAACTTGGGCGAATAAAATTTCAGATTGTAGCCACTCCAATTTTTTAAATTTAATTTATACACTCGCAGTTTTTCGCAACATTTCGTAATTCGCAATTAAGGACTGAATTAAGATCGAGAGTGAAATTTTTCGCCCAGGGATTTTATCAATAAAAATGGATACTTACTGTCGTGGAATATGTCACAAATGGTGGGGAATTCCATAAGCTACAATCCGAGACCGGTTCCATAATTCCCCTCGGCCATTTAATGTATTATTTTTCGATTCCCCTGTTATTTGACATTTCACGATGAAATAACCGGAGAATCGGGAAAAAATACATAATATGGCCGAGAAAAATTATGGAACTGTTTCCGGGTTGTAGCTTTTGGAATTCCCCAGCATACCCCACATATTCCACGACAGTAAGAATACATTTTCATTGAAAAAAACGCAGCGGCGGAAAATTTCACTCTCGAGGTCAGTACTAGGCTTTACCAAAAGATTGTAACCGCAGCCTTAATCAAGAAAACCTTATCGCAAAGTAAAGCTTGTTTTTTTTTCTTTTTCGTGTACAAGCATCTTATGCATCTGCAGTATGACTAGCCTTACTTTAGATGCGTACCTAACTACTACATAATTTATTGTTGCAATCATGCGTGAGTATGCACTCTGCTCGTGTACGAGTAAATAAGAAATGTATCCCGCTCTTTGTATATGCCAATACGTTTCAATGATCCGGAAAATTTTAATCAATGCCTTTGAAGGTATCAATCACAAAAATTGATTGCTACACCCCAGCGAGTTTCACTGGAAAACGTGGGAAACACTTCTTATCGCACGGGGCTTGTGCACGGAAAGGTTCTCGTCTCAACGTGCCATTTGTTTATTGGATGATCAGAGTAGAAAAACAAATGGAGTTTGTTCAGAAAATAATGATGTCGAGTTCAGATTTGGATTCAATGGGATGCAGGGATGATGCAACCAAATATGACGTCACAATTGACAAACAGAATAGTAGCACTTTGTTGAAAGTATGGTCACTGCGGGCCACTTGAATAGCAACAAAAATTTTGGCACACCGTAAAATGTTCTACTGCTGAGACTGTAGTCTAAACTAAAACTAACAAGATGCCTTCTTTGCCCCTCCATATACTGCCGCGGAATGCATGTCCGTGATAGTTTCCAGTCAGGTGGCACGGACAAATGGACAGCAGCTAGTGGCCACTCGTAACTGACGGGGGTGCGTAGGCTGCGTCCCAATGCATACGTTTCACTCGTGGAAAACTAAAATATTTGTAGTTTTCAGGCCCTTGAATTCCAGAACAGGGGATACCTATGTGTGAGTATCACGAATCGATAACATAAGTAGATCAGAAATCTTTCCCTATTTTCTTTTGCCAGGATCCGATATTTTCATCCGTTTCATTGCATGGTTTCTGAGCTGCAGAATACAATTTTAACTGTCACATGAAGCCGCTCCTGGAAAGTAGTGGAATTTATCAACATTCCATCTGAAAGTGATTTTAGTGAAAAATGGTATACAGCTTTGCACAGTTAGGGACCTTGTAAAGAACGAATCTCACATTTCCGTGTTTTTCAAGTTATTTAATCAAGATTCCTTTTGTAGCTAAATCATACCAGCAATGAAATTTAGATCTCGCAAGTAGAATATGCAGTCCGAGAGACGAAAATAGCATGGAATATAGACGAACTGCCGTCTAAAATGCAGAAATTCGAGGCCAGTTGAATGTAATCAGAATTACCATTCACACGCCTAAACACGCGCAGGGTCATTTTTCGTTAAATGGTGTAGAAAATCAATCTCGACTGTCCTTGGCGTGACAGTCCAACTTTGGACCAAGGTCACTGATGTGTATCTTAGCTGTTTTTTTGTTGAGATGTTGAGATCAACAGCACGCTCAGCAATGTTATTTATCCCCATAATTGGGTACTCGTTTAGCATCCGAGTGAGATCATCGTCCGTCACATGGGTCGTGAGCTCGAAAAATACCATAAGCTAAATTCGTTCACGGTGAGTCTCGAGCCCATGACTCTGTGCACCGAAGGTGCGCGCAGTAACCGCAACACCAGCCAGAATATTCTATTGCCTAACAATATTTTCGTGGCCGACAATTTCAACTTCTGAGAAAATCATGATGTTAAAAAAAATTTCGGGCTTGCCCCCCCCCCTGACCGAAGTCCTCCATCCATCATCAATGTGGCAAGATAGCCCGACGTTGGTTTTTGACCTGAATCGTTGACCTACAATTGTCGCCGTCACGTGATCTTGTCCTCCAGTTTCGGAAGCTCAGCATCTGGTAAGCGTCCTTTCCTACTGAGTACTCCAGCTCGCTATTCTTCCCTCATGTAATTATGTTAAAAGGTTTCAATTCATATTGAAATTATGTTTTTTTAATCAGAAAGGATCACGGGTGGGATCACAATTGAACCAAATAGGAATAAACGGACACGAACCCATTTGTTAAACTTCTTCATATATTTTTGAGTACTCTCCAGATTTCAGTTGATATTTATTTATAACGCGCCGCGCCGTGGGGCCATAAGATACAGTGAAAAACGTGGTGAAAATTGTGACAATTTGTCTATGTTCTATGATGTATAACTTTTATCTAGCAGCGATAATCCTTTTTGCAAAAATGTCTCCCACTGAATCTCAGCGTAAGAAGCAGACGCATTCAGCTAATTGTAGTTTTTAGGTGAAAAGTTGGCGAAAATTAAAATGGCTTATGAAATCTGTGGCCTAAAATATATTAGTTATATAGTACAAACATAATTATTTGAATTGTCGTGAACAAACATCACCACATAATTTCTAAGCACTTGAGACTACATTTTTCAACACTTTACTAAAACTCGCCAAGAAGTCGCTGCCATGCAAGCTTTATTATATTTTTATAAATCTTCCTCTCTGTTCTACAAACAATTTCCTGATGGTTATTTCAAGTACATGCATTTTTGTTTAAGGCAGCCTTTTTGTGCAGGAAAATATAAAACTCCTTCCTGAAATTTTGCGTCCGAATTCGATTCAGAAAGATATTTTTGACTGCCTGATAGTTATATGTGCCACGGATGCAATATAATGCTTGAAACACATTCGGCAGCATTCAACGCGTCTAATCTGTTTCCCATAATTCGTATTTACATTTTCAGCTTATGAAACAAGTACACCTTGGATGGAAATTTATTTGAAAAGAAGCTTTAATTTGAAAACAAGACTTTAAGGATCCAGAAATCCGGCATTTGGTACGAAGAGACCACCTGAATGTGAACTTGACTTAACATACCAATTTCAGCCCATTAGCCGATTTTTTGCGTTTTAAATTATCAAGCTTTACTGGTGCATGCGTTTGTTTCTCACCACATCACAAACAAACACTTCTCTGTCTGAACTTAATTTATGTCAGCCGAACAATTTTGGTGCCCAAGGTTATTTTAGACTACCTGATGATCAGCGTAGTCTGGCTGGTCTAGCGGTTAGTGCGCGCATCTTCGGTGCACAGGGTCATGAATTCGAATCTCACCGTGGATCATGGTATTTTTCGAACTCACGAGCTTGTGACGGACTATATGATCTTACTCAGATGTTAAACGAGTACCCATTTATGGGGATAAATGACACTGCTGAGCGTGAGGCTGATCTCATTACCTCAACAAAAAGCAGATAAGATCTTGGAAATAGGATGTCACTAACACATCCTGCGGCCTTAGTCCAATGCTGGATTGTCGCGCCTGCTATTTATTTTTTATGATCAGTATGCTACAATAGGTTCGTTTTATTGTGTTTATCCCGTGTAGATTTGAGTAGAACTTCATATAAAAAAATGACACTTACACAGGTATAGTTCACGCACGGGATAAAGCTTAGAGGAATAACATGTAGATGGCTGACGCATTGGGGAAATATAAGGGAATTTTGTTTTTCAAACCAAATGTGTGTCTCATTATGAGAAAAGATTTTGCAAAGAAATAATCATCTTTTGTGATTACATCCATACCATATCTAAAAAATAAGCCGACGAAGGTGAGTCAAAGATGCGCAAAAACTGTCAAACCTCAGCTGTTTAGTCTTAACCGGGATGTTACCCGCGATCGTTTTTTTTTTTGAGTCAGATTTAACCGCGATACGAAAAAAACGTCGCTATTTATCACACAATTTTAAAATATGAGTATAAATCTGAGTCACTAACTACCTCGGGATTAGATCCTTTAAAAATGTCGTCTTTTTAAAATGTTGTTCAAACAAAGTAAGAAAGTTTGGACAAGAAGTTAAAACGACAAAATTTGGTCAGCAACCGCTATGTGTGAATTAATTTCTGTCAAATTTTGGACAGCTGAGCAGTGCTCATTTTAAAAAGACGACATTTTTAAAGGATCTAATCCCGAGGTAGTTAGTGACTCAGATTTATACTCATATTTTAAAATTAATATCCTGTGATAAAATTTCGAAAAAAATTTTCTATAAGCGCTTTCGAAATGTGTATCCTGCGGCCCGCTCAATCCTGCAGGCAATGAAATTTGGCCCAAGCCAAGTTTTGAGTTTGACACCCCTGGTCTAATAGTGTTATTTCAGATTGCAAAGTGTGGTGGAGAAAAATTATTTTTTGTTTCTTATGTTTTTTGGGGTGCTGAGCTCGAATGCGGAGCTTCCCACCAAAATTTCGTTGCGGAACAGGGTCAAAACCGGGACAAAAAACCCAAAATTTTCGGAGTTTTCCCGTTTTTTTGTTTATAACTCCGAAAGTGTACATTTCTCCGAAAACTTGCCCATGAAAATATTAGAGAAAACATAATTGCGGGTCCAACGCGCCATTAATCATTAAAATGTGTTAAGCGGTATAGCTACAATTGATAGTCATTTTTCTGGTGTTTTTTTTTGCAATTTTGACCCTTTTTTGCAACGAAATGTTGGTAGGGAGTTACGGATTCAGGTTCTGCACCCCAAAATACATAATGTACAATAAAAACTCAACTTTTGCGACCAAAAATTAAAAACCGTTAAATCTAAAAAGTTTATTCCTAATATGGAACTATGTTAAAAATGGTAAATTTAAATTATTAATTGTAGTAATACCGCTCAAAGGATTTATAATATTTATGTCTCTTTGGACGCGCAATTATGTGCTTTCTAACATATTCATGGATAGTTTTTCGTAGAAATAAATATTTTCAGAGTTAGGGGCCAAATAACGCAAAAAAAAGCAAAAAATTTAGGGTTTTTCGCGATTTTGACCCTGTTCCGCAACGAAATGTTGGTGGGAAGTTCCGGATTCGTGTTCAGCACCCCAAAAAACATAAGAAACAAAAAAAAAAAATTTGTCTCCACCACATTTTGCAATCTGATGTACTAGGATCATCACCTGGATACTGCACTATAATTGATTTAATAAGATTTAATTCTGACAATGTGAGAGCCATTTTGTAAACAATCAACCAAAATCCACTAGGCATAGGTGATTTGAAAAAGTTAAGAAGCAGACTAGACTTGGTCGGACAACGGGCGTGTCACCAAGTTAACGCGCTTAGTATTGATCAAAGAGATTGATCTTAACATTAGGGTTTTTTTTCAGAATTCCCGATCATCTAGGGTTTTTCTCGATTTGGTATGTAGGCGTACAACATTTCATTAGGTTTTGTTGTGTTAATCACCTGTTCCTAAAACACCTGTATCCCAACATATTTTGTGGTATTAGGTTTTTTGTTTCATGCAATGAGGTCTTAATTACAGGTAGGAGTCGTACACACCGAACGCTGGGATTTTCGACCCAAATTACAATTTCTCTTTTTTGGCGTACGTTTTTTCGCCACAAACTCTATTCATTATGCCGAGATTTCTCATCTCATTTTTGCTAATTACAATTTCTGCGCTTGCTTTTACTGATAACGAGACCATACGAAAAAAGATTCTGTATGTGTAAATCGTAAAATTTCAAGAGGGCATAGACATTATGGCTTGTGCCGTCGTCAAAGTGTTTTACAACCGCTGCCGGAGATCCCTTCGTCTACCTCCTCCTCCCTTCACAAAAAAAAATGAATTGCCATAATCCCAAATGTGTATAGTGAAGTGATTGTCACGTCTCGCGTCGTAGGTTCATTATCACTCGGTCAATAGAAGATAGTGTTCGGAACAATAATTAAATTTTCTCCGTATAATTGCATCGCTATTTGATCAATATTCACGATCGTACCATTTACTCCCATAGTAGTGTTGTAGTGGCGATTATCTAACTTGGAACGTACCAAGTGTAATATAGTAACTCTGATTCTGATTTCTGTTTCGCGAATATTGTAATTAGGTTTTCCAAACGGGTCTCACTCTTCGCGCTAGTTGCCTGATAATAGACAAGTACAATAGAGTGTGAACTGAACAGTTAAATCCACGCAGAGTCCACTGTCCAGTGTCGACTGGATTTAGAACGTTTTGTGTGTTTGCATAGTGCGTGCGATCGTGTTTTAAGTCAATAAAATAAATCTCTTTATTGATAATTGATAATAAGTTGATTTTGTTCCCACACTTGGCCAGATCGCGGATCACTTTTAGTGAAATACTATATATTGACAAGATGATGTTAAGGGCACAGTCATTAGTTGCAACGACTTCAAAACGGTTCTATCGCGATCGATCTACATTGATTGTAGTGCTAACGGATGAGCCGTTTCGGTAAAGGCAATAAGAAAACGTGTGTGCGACTACAGCGGTGATAATCGTGTCGATTGAATAAATTATAATAAAAAAAGGAAGAAAAATAAAAAAAGTGATCCTTTGACACCCATATTTTTTGTGAAACATCCGCGAGGAACCAGACAAATAGGAGACGACCGAAAATAAATTGATTGACACCCCCCACGACTAAAAGCTTATCAATAACGACTTCGTCAATCTTCCGACTTTTGTGCGTCTTTTCAACGGTGTCTTGTGTGTCGATGAGAAATTTTCGCTTCCGTCAATTCGTACTATCCGGAAAAAATCGTTATCGCATCAATCATGAGCTGGTTCAAAAGGTTGTCAATCGTAAAGCGCGTGAGCCTAAATAAAATGCCAGTGTCAAGCAATGACCCCGGTTTTAGCAAACATACTACAGCAGCCGACAATAGCAGCAGTCGTAGTGGAGGCGAGAGCCTTAGCAGTGGCAGCAAGAAGTGTGGCGAGTGTACAGGCTCCGATGCAGATCCTATGATGGCCTCGACTAGCACCAGCAGCACTTATGTAAATCCACAACTGGTAGATCCTGAGGAGTTTTTCGAAGATCCCTATCATGTGAAAATGTATCGAGATGAACGCGAGTTCTTGGATATGCTTTCGGAGTATGTGATTGTTGAGGATCCGAATAAACGAAAGGAGGAAATGAATTTCTTTTCGGCTGATTTTGAAGCGGAGCTGATCAATTTCAAGAGAAGTACATCGACCGGATCCATTATCCTGGAGGATCAGTTTCGAATTTATGAAAAAAGTGATCCGGAGCATAATAATAATAATATTGACGGTGATAATAGTAATTTAAATACAAATATCTGTGATGTCGAGTCGGATAGCGGTGACTATAAATTCTTTTGGGGACACTGGATCAAGCCGGGCAGTATACCGAATCAGGACGAAATGGGTTCGGATAACAGTGGAGTGAATAAAACAGGCGACAAGAGGCATGCACCAGTGAGGACGCAAGGTGCTAAGCGCAAACGAACACGATCCCGATCGATGGCATTCAAACACTCGATAATGAGTGCCCTTCAAAAGTCCTCGGAGCAGTTGGCGATGGCCACCCACGGCAGTAGTGATAGTATTGATAGTTCTAGTGATAGTACAAATGGCTGTGAATATGATCGATTCTGTACGCAATGTACGGATGATGCCGATCAAGAGTGCAAGGAGCAATGCGACCGAGACGAGGAGAACGATGTAGATGTTGAACTCCTATTCGGACTAGATGACCAGGGCAATATTATCCTGGATATGAATCATATCCATGAGGAGAAAGGCTACGGTTTTCTGATGTGTCGCACGAAAAAGTTGTATCGCAGTATTCCCAAGGGCGAGGAAGTGGACGAGAAGACGATGAGAGGAAAGAGACTGTTGGGGTTTCTGAAGCATTTCACCCGATGTTTGTGGATATTGTTTGCTTGTGGTAAGTTGAGGGGAGTTTCGGCGTTTAAAATTGGAAGGCTTAATTCTCAAACGCATTTAACTTTGTTAGAGTTTTGGTGGAGGTGCTGAAAGGCGTGGACCGCCGCGTATGTCCGTGGATGTGCTTTAGGTCTGGTTGTCGGCAAAAGCTATTCAGGAGCATTTTTTCAGTTCGTTCAAAGCTTCGTCGATCATGTTTTTCTGCTATACAATCGAGTAACAATTTTTTCCCTCGGCGTAATCCTTCTTAAAACTCTTAACTATTGGTGAAAAAGCAAAGTAGCGCTTCATTTGAGGGATGCCCACTGTATAAAATTCAAAGTTTCATTAGAAAGCTTGGCAGCTTTTTAGTTTTACCGTTATATATTTTGTAAATATTTACCGTTATATCTGCGCAATTTCTTTTTCGTTAATTAGACGTACCCTGATGCGCCTTGCTTTTCCAGCCGCACATCTTTGCTAAGAGATTAGTGGAAGCTTTTTGCTAGATTGACGGCATGACTCCTCATTCTGTTATTGAGAACCGGCTACCTTAGGGACTTTTTTGAATAATTATTTTTTTAAATGTCTAACGACTTTGTTCTACAAACTCTGGCAGTTTCGCGCTCGGTTCTTTCTTCTAGTAGCGATCAGTGTTCCACTTCCACTGTTCCGAAAAACTCGGGAATTTTGCCAAGTACCTGATTTTTTTTTACTGATTTCACTTGGATTTTCACCGTCTTTAAATATTTCTACACATTTTGTTACGTTCCCAACGTGAGTCAAAAAGGTTTTTTCGTTTCCTGGTGACTGTTTCATTTCCACTATTCCCAACCGCTCTCTACCGTTGAGGCATATTTTTTGTTGTATATTCTTGTGCAGAGTGCGTCAGTGAAGCTGATGTTTTGGAGGGAAAAGTGTTTCATTCCCAGTATTCGCGGCAGTCAATTTATACTGCATAGATATAGTTTAGTGAAGAAGCTAGTGGGAGTAGTGTTTCAATACCACTGTTCCAAAACATTTTTACGTTCTCTTACACATAAATAAAATAAGCGTAGCTAGGCACAATGGTATTTGCTGAAGAGAAGAAATAGCTTAACGGAAATGTCTTACTTTATTTCGTTTGCACCGTTCCTCCTCAAGATCGCATGCAGTGCCTGTGCTAAATTTTTCAAATTTGAAATTGTGTACAATTTTGTTTTCACATACAAGCTCGAATGGCAGTCTTTGCTTAAACTCACTGTTTTGCTATTCTTTGCTGGATAATGAGCGGTGCTCGTCCCCTCTGCAGGCGCTTAACGCGGACCTCGAAAATTGGGGAAAGCCAGGTTCATTCATTAGTAAGCTTGCCAAAACTCGGTTACTATAGAAAGCGTTGTTTTGAAATACAATCCTCGTGAAGGTTTACTTATAGCATCGCTGTTGGAGGTGTGATTTGTAGTAGGGAGGAGTGCTTACATTCAGCCGGAGGAAGCTGCCAACTAGCCGAATCTTGCGCTACATAGGGCAGTCTCAAATATTATTCACTATTCAATTTCTTGAGTCCCAATCTGAACTAAAAGAACGAGCTCTATTAGTCCAGATTGGGAAAAGTGAATCGTATTTGAGACTTCCCTATGTGGCGCAAGTTTCGGCTGGTTGTCAGCTCCGCTCCTGGTAGAATCAACAGAACCCTCATTCCACGATTCGCTCAATCAGCCAGAGAAAATTTGGTAGTAAAACGGCTTCCATGCTTTCAACTTCGCCTGTAGCATACCGAAAGGAGGCCCTTGCCCAGCGTGTGGTACCTTGGTTTCTCCCAAAAGGTTTGGCATTTGTATTGACCGTGAAAGTGTCCACGACTCGCGATACAGTCTGAGTATTTGGTGATGTTCAGGTTGGTTTGTTAGTTCTCGAGTGCGAGGCAGGCGTTCATAATTTGGTCGTTTGGGTCTGGAATATCGGCAGACTAGGACGCGACAATCTATTTTAAACTGATGAGCGTGAATCGTTAATCATGAGAATGTTTCATCATCTGAACTTTAGTGCGGGTGCTCCGTCATTACGCGTGTGGTATTCAGCTATAGCGGTTCAGACTTGAATCTGGCCCGAGTTTAGGGAGTTGGTTGTCCTAACCCGGATCTTTCCTTAGATTAAAATAGCAAGGATGCTTAGTTCCAAATTTTTGATAATTTTATAATATTAGTGAATCTTGATATTTGTAAGCACCGATCCACACTTTTCAGTCATCAGTCGCAGTCATTTTCATACAAGTGACAGATTGTCAGTCAATCAATCAATTGTATGGAAAATTACTGTGACTGATGACTTAAAAGTGTTGATCGACCTCAAATTATATTTCCTGCGAACAGAAAAAAAACAACTCAAAAGTTCCCTTCGGTTTAGACTTTTTACAATTTTTTTTTTGTCAACCCATTTTTATGCCTTTTTCACTAAAATCTATTTCGTCTTTTTATTCCAGGCCATCCGCGCAACAAATCTCACTACGGCGGCCCGGAGGATTCAGTGCGTGCCTACACCTTGCAACTTGCCGCCGATCATTCTTCCACCTTCTCGCAGAACATCGAAAATTTCATCGCATGCACGAAAGAATCTCGCGAACCCGCCCCGCAAGTAGTCATGCGCAACATGCGTCAATTCATGAACGGCATGAAAAACTACTTAGTCAAGCACGGCGAAGGCGACTTCCACCAGGAAGTCCAAAAGGCACGATCGCACCTCAAGTCCGATGAATTTCTCAATTTGGACGCCATACTCGAAGCTGTGATGCATCAATTGGTCGTACTACCTTTGCGCGAGCACCTCTACGGCCTGTTCGTCGATTACTACACACGAACCGCCGATATTCAATTGTTGGTACAAAACGTCAAGTACGCATGCGCTCGTAACGCCCCCGAGTTTGGAATAAGGCCAAGTGTTGCTCCGCCATCAACATCAGCTCTGGCTCAAATCGGCGTCTTGCTCACACGACTACAAGAAGCCGAACTGCCGCTGGACAAATTGGAGCTTTTCTTGTGCGTTATTTCGGCGATATTCGATGCAACGGGATGTCCGCGTGGACAACAGTTGGGTGCCGATGATTTCTTGCCGATTTTGGTGTATGTTGTGGCGAAATGCGGTTTTGTTGGAGCGGAAATTGAAGCTGAGTATATGTGGGGCTTGTTGCAGCCGGCCTTGCTCAACGGGGAGGCGGGTTATTATTTGACGGCATTGTGCAGTGCCGTGCATGTGCTGAAGAGTTTCATGGGAACGGACAATGAGAGCGGAACTGGATCGTTAGACGTAAGCGAAATTAAATTGCGTTTATTATCATTTAGAGAGACGCTTTTGTTGTGGTGGTAGGGAGAGAGAGAGAGTGTGTGTCTGTATTTATTTTGGTTGTGGCTTATTTTGTAAATATATGGAGAGTATTGGACTGATTAGTAAGGGGAAAGACACGCTCGCTACTGTAAATTTGGAAGAAAATAGGTATTATAGGTAATTTATTTTTGAAAAAATAACTTGTTACTCATTAATTAACATCAAATTATATATTATCCTAATCAGCCACATGGAGTGCTGATTTTTCTTTGTTTTTTTTTAAATACATAACATATCTCAAAACTGCAGCAAATGGACGTTTTGAATGCTTTATTTTAGCACCTTTTGCTCATAACGATTAGCAACTGACGAAATATTAGTTTAGAACTAATAAGACGTTTACAATTTGCAATAACGAGCGTCACTCTCCCCTTTTTTATGATAGTATTATATTTTATTAATTTTTGGTATTTTGTATATTTTATATTAAGTACAAAACAAGACAAAAAACAATTATTTAATTTTTAATAAATCAAAATCACAAGCTTTTTTTTAACTGACTGACCCAATAAAAACAAATTAACCCACCGCAAATTTCCTTATTAGACGTATAATAAGAGGCTCTAACTCTCCCCGGAATGCACAATGGATGACTGACGTTTATCTTTTTAATTTGTTTTTCTTTAACTTTTTTTGTAAATTTTACAATCTATTTTTTCTGTAAACACTAATTTTACTGATAAACAGACAAACACACAACACACTGCATGTCTAATTTATTATATTTATGAAATGAAAAAAAAAATGAGGAAGCGTTGACGAAGTTGAGAGTCAGTCACAAGCGTATTTGGGTCAACAAAAATGATATTGTCATAAACCTCATATACGCAGAGGTATCTGCGCTTTATTTGAGAAGTGCAACAGTACACGTATAGAAATTACAAATATAAACAATAAGAATTGTGTAAATTCATTTTTTTTACTTTCTCGTTTCGTGATTTTTGTTCCATTTATGCTACTTTCTTTTCTCAGTATTTTTTTGGAAATTTCGAGAATTTTTAGTGGGTTTACTTAAAGCACAAGATTAAGATGTGCGGAGAATCCATATAATAAAAATTTTAAATAAAATAAAATTGTACAGATTTGGCCTTGATAGTGAATTATGTAATCTGAACTAAGCGTTGAGATGGGGCGTTCATGCGGATAACAATAATTAAGATTTTTCAAATTGCGCCTTGATAACTGATTGTGACGTTGAATGTGACGTTCAGTGAAGGTCAGATAAGGATTGTCATTTTTTTTTTTAAATAACATTCAAATTTTTAAGTTTTTTTTTCTTTTTGGATTATATTTGGCTTGGAGCTTCATGAAACCCGCTGGGGTAGAGATCAATAACCTCGCTGATCTGACCACTTGATACCTGATAAATAAATAAATCAGCTCAGTGCTTGTGGTCTCTATGTCGGAAGAAATCCTCCTTGCATCGAATTTTTTAATTATTGTATTCCAGGAGCGTCAATTAGAAATTCCTACGCCATGTTATCCGAACGTTAGTATTCGAAAGGCCCATGATTTAGTGTAAACTACAGGCCCGGGCGCCAATACCGAATTAATTTGAAAGAAAAAATCTTTTGTTTTGTTGTTTGCCAATTTGGTCGACAAAATTTAGCAAAATGTGAATCAAATAAATTTTAGTTGGAAAAAACTGGAGAAATACTGCCGGCAATATTTTTAGTAGTCTGGCTGGTCTAGCGGTTAGTGCGCGCACCTTCGGTGCACAAGGTCATGAGTTCGAACCATGGTTTAAACAAAGCAACAAAAACATTGTTGTTGGACGGTGGATGTAGCATGCTCAAAAAATGATTTGAGTTATCCACCGTTCCCGTAGTGGGACAGCACAATAGTATGCATACTCCAGTGAGTTGCGGCACACAGAGTGCATTTCGAGCCGGTTTCGAACTAGTATTACATGGCGCGCTGCAATTCTCATCAGATGCCTCTACGTATGCAGCGCGTCATGTGATACCAGGAGAGGCATTACCGGACTTAACCTCAACCAGGCAAAGGTGTACGATTCCTTATATAGGACACGAAATATACCCTGGTATCGAATCATTTTAAATGGGGCTAGACAATGGCTAGCCACCGATTCGATACGGCCCCGTTTCTGACTATGAGAACGGGTTTAAACAAAGTTACAAAAACATTGTTGTTGGACGGTGGATCATGGTGTTTTTCGAACTCACGAGCTTGTGACGGACTATGATCTCACTCAGATGATAAACGAGTGCCCATTTATGGGGATAAATAACACTGCTGAGCGTGATGCTGATCTCATTACCTCAACAAAAAGCAGATAAGATGTTGGAAATAGGATGTCACTAACACATCCTGCGGCCTTAGTCCAATGCTGGATTGTCGCGCCTGTTTTTTTTTTTTAAATATTTTTAGTAGGATTTCTAAGATTTTGTTGCTAATGCTCATTTGTGAGCTGCTTTAAGTATGAGTGTTGCTTATATTTTCTGATTGAAAATTCGAACATGAAGGGCGCCCATTCCAATTTCGTTCACAAGAAATTTGGTAAACGTTACGCCACTGCCCTCTTCCCCTTTTTTCGTAGAGTCGCTGAAACAAATTCGGATAAAGGCGAGTGCTACATAAATAAAAATAAATAAATAACAGGCGCGACAATCCAACATTGAACTAAGGCCGCAGGATGTGTTAGTGACATCCTATTTCCAAGATCTTATCTGCTTTTTGATGAGGTAATGAGATCAGCATCACGCTCAGCAGTGTTATTTATCCCCATAAATGGGTACTCGTTTAACATCTGAGTGAGATCATAGTCTGTCACAAGCTCGTGAGTTCGAAAAACACAATGGAACACGGTGAGATTTGAACTCATGAGCCTGTGCACCGAAGGTGCGCGCACTAACCGCTCGACCAGTCAGACTACTAGTGCTACATAGCGGTTCTATACTGTAAAAAAAAAGTTTAAAACATCTTATATACGTAAAACCATCATCAAACGTAGTGACGAGAATTGGATTAGTTTTTTCTGGGTTTTTCTTGAATTATTGGAATACATATTGAAAGTAGATTTATATACATTAAAGTTGTGAAACCAGTTAAGAGGAGCGCGCTCCTGTGAGAAACGTTTTGCTGAAATGTTGAAAAATCCAACAAATTTTTGTGTTTTTTTTTTTAGAAAATGAAGAAGCATAATAACTTTATGATTGTCTTCAACTTGGGATAGATAGCGGTCAAAGGTCAAATATTTTTGCCTCACACATAGTGGACCCTCTAATAACAGCTTTTTAATGGCACGAAAGTCCGACGTCGGTCCTTGGGCGCATGTAATAAAAGCCGTTTGGAAGAAATAATAGAAGGATAAATGGGTCGGGTACGATATCCCGCCCATCATATTCCCGTTTTTTAAAATCCCGACATTCAATATCCCGCCATTTCAAAATCCCGCCATTTCAAAATCCCGCTCAATTAGAATCCCGTCTAATCAAAATCCCGCCAATCCAAAATCCCGCCATTTCAATAACCCGCTTATTCTAAATCCATGAGAAAAAATACCAAGTCGGGAAAGCCAGGAAAACCAAGGTTCCTGTCTAAGTTCTGGAGTATTGCTGAGGCAGTTGTAGCAAATTTTCCAAGAACTCAAAATAATGTTGAGGCTTGGCATAGACGATTAAACTTTATCATAAGGAAAAGCCATATCGGTCTGTACCGGCTGGTGGAATTACTAGGTAAAGAATTGTTCCTAGCTAAAAACCGAGGGGAGCAGTCCCGATCCAAAGGTCGCATCCAAAACAAACTAAGGGGTTTAGACGTATATTCTAAGAAAATTGGACCAAAATATGGCCATCAAATCCTGGCAAAAATCCTACATCGGATTTTTTTTTGATTATGGTTGGGGATGGTCCCGAGATGATGGCATAGAAAGTCCCAACCGATCGGGGGTCCGCAACCTTAAAAAAAGGGGGGAAAGGGGGGCCTTTTTTTGGTTTTTTGCGATTATTTCAAAAACGGTAAGAGATACAGAAAAATGGTCTGAGGACGAAAAAAACTACATAAAATTATCTTTGCAATGATATGTAACACATTAGAGTTTAATTGAATATTTCGGCGTTAGAATAGAATATAAATTAGAGTATTTTCATTTTAGACCTTTTTTAAAAGCTTCATAACTTTTGAAAGAATGTTAGTTCAGCCGTAAAAATCAGCTCATTCGGATAAAAACTAAGGGTACCTCCCATACAAAGTGACCCATGACAACTTTGTTCTACAGTTTATAAATTGAGTAGTACGTAGAGCAAACTCCTGATGGTTCACTTTGTATGGGAGGTACCCTTAGTTTTTATCCGAATGAGCTGATTTGGGGGGGGGGGGGTGACTATGACCTCCAATCGCAACAAAGCAAAATTTAGCACTCTGCTCCAATTTTGGGGGGAGTTATGGATATGCCGTTTTGAAAAATTTAAATGGGGGAATAATGGAGGTCCTTGACTGGAGCTACTCAATGTTTACGTTAAAATTATCTTAAACTTGTTGTGAATACTTATACAACATTTTACGGTCTATCTCGTCTACTTTAGCAAATAGTGATTAATCAATTGCTTTTAAACTTAGAGAGAATCGAATGAATCGCTTATGCTGATAATGATGCGATGGCAATGCAATTAGAGGTTTCCTGACACTCTTAGTGAGCTTTTAGAGAACGCCAAATTTGAGGAGCTCAAATCAGCATCAAGTTCGAATGAAAGGAAATGGAAATATTGGAAATTAAGGATAAACAACTTTTGAGCGAGGTTTATGAAAATTTCTACTAGTGACGGCCGGCCCTCTAGCCAACGAGAGAGACTGACACCAATCTAACTAATTCACAATAATGAAACACTCACAGAAAGCGGTTTCAAAACTGTAGTTAGGTTAGGTTAGGTACAGGCGCCGTCAGGTCTACCCCTAGCGCACTTAGACCGTTGTTGTATCGCCGAGATAATCATGCCTACATGTTACCGCCTAAGCTTCAAAAGCCAGCTCATGCTATCAACACATAATCAGTATCGTAAGAGATCATCGATATCGTAAAAGTACCGAACATTCGTTTCTCTGCCAATGTCAGACAGGGATAGAGAAAGTGATGTAGGAAGAGATTCCCCTTCTTCGTTATCACAACTTCAACAAAAGTAATTATGAGGAACTCGTAGTATTCAGGCAAGTTTCTCAAATGAACAACGCCCCGTTGTCCAGTGATCGTAGTATAGTCGTAGCGGAGATGCTAACATAGGTCCATCTGGTGTTAGTATTGCATTCTACAGCGACTACAATTACCACAGGGCAACCAACAAGAAGCGATTTTATGTATTCGTGGTCGCCTTGAACTCTTCTAGCTACCTCATCATGGGTACGTAATGAGTGGCATTTCTCAACAGTTTTTGATGTGGTCAACGCAGTCGAGTGATCGAATTGCAGCCTACAAAATGACGTCCCTTGTAGTGACGACGTGATTACCCAACCAAACTAGGGCTTCCATAATCGAAAAGTGAATGTCCACTTCCTCCCACTAAATACCGATATCAACTCCTGCGTCCTTCTTCGACCCATCAGTATAGAGCACTGTTTCCCAACAGGTGCCGACCACCACGACAGAAGGCGGTTCGCGAAAGACTTGTAGGTGGTCCGTGGTAGACTCAGAACAGTAAATTTTTTCTTGTGAATATGTAACTAAAATTAGATGCTAAAAATGAGCCTTCAACGACATTAAATCTATTATATTCAGACCTTAAAAATCTGAAGCGCATTTTCAGCATTTGGTAGCGACAATTCTTGTAGAGTAGTGCTTTTTTGTGTAATAATATTAAACCCTAATGGAGAATTGGGGCGTTCGTGGGAAAATATTTTGAAAGTGTTTTCGGAAAGAAAATTCAAGATTTCTTGATTAGGTACATGAATGCATCTTGGCCAAAAGTGA
Source organism: Microchrysa polita (assembly GCA_949715475.1). NCBI lineage: Eukaryota > Metazoa > Arthropoda > Insecta > Diptera > Stratiomyidae > Microchrysa > Microchrysa polita. Next base: position 30,657,726 of record OX454418.1, on the reverse strand, counting down.
AAATAGCCAATCTTCACAACTACAGTGAGACACGGGAGCCTGTTGTTTGTATTAAGAAGAAATTTTAATTTTTCATGCGTTTTGAAGTAGCACAACTAGAGTGGACGTTGATGTCAATCTACTGACTGAAAACAATGCATTTAAGAGCTAGTAGGAAAAAAAGTACCTACACATAAAACGTTTAAATAAAACTAGCAATAAATATGTTCCCTCTTCACTCGAGATTTTCTTCATATTATAAGTTTCCGCCACAAGTTCAAAGCCAGTGGGGAATTGGCAGGCTGAGTAGGTTGTAATCTAAGGCATTATTTATTTTGTTTTTAGTGATAAAAATTATCTGAAATTTGTAGAGTTCGTAAGGCGGCAAAATTGGGAAAGCCTACTGGCGGCAAATATGAAAATCTACCACTGACCGGTTTTTCAAAGTATAATTAATTTTTTTTTTGCTAGCTTATCAAAACCGCCTCTTGATACCTCGAAATGCGTATTTCACAGAACTTTAAATTAAATGAAAAAGAAATGTGCAGCCCCTTAAAAGTTTGCCACCTCGGGAAGCTGCCCAAGTTGCCAAAATGGGATATACGGACCCGGGCTGAACCACTTGTTGGACGGAGTAAACGCTAACCATTTCAGTTTGATGACACCTGCACTTATGAACATGAAGGGCAGACACGTTATACCTATTCGCTTTACCCCCGAAAACCCAATGCACCAACGTAATCAAGGCCTTCGGTGCGGCGGCGGATCCTCGCTAGAATTGGGCCACGTAATAAAATATAAAGCGACGGGCTATAATTTTTACCCTATTTGTATGAGTCCTTTTGTAAAAAGGCAGTGGACTCTACCTTAAATGAACGTCGTTTACAGCTTTCTAAAATACTGCCTTATTGCCATATTTAGTTTAGTATTTCCGTTTAATTATTAATTTCATTTATGTCATAGAAAATATGCCAAATTATCAGGCTAATGCCCCCACACACGAAGCGTACGAATCCATTTTTGGGTTCTTCGTTCTATCAATTTCAAACATTTTCTTCGATGTTGACAGAACGAACATAAAACGAGACCGAGGCTAATTTCGGGCGCGGCCGAAATTTGGATACCCTTCGCTGCCCTCGGGCTAAAAGTTTTTTCGGGCATTCCTATGACTTGTGTTTAATTCTCCCCGCTTTCACGCTCTACCTTGAATTTTCACATAAGTGCCGTGGCGAAGATTTATTGGTGAAGCGGGGGTCGTGGGTTTCTTAGAAGAAGCAAAAGGGGGGATGTATGTATGTTTGTGGTATCAATTAAAACATATTTCTATGAGATTTGGTTGAAATTGGTGGACAAATAAAAAAGTTTTTCTTCAAAGAACCTAATTTGGGGGTTGGGTTTATATGCCAGCCCCATGACCCCAATGGTCCGATTTAATTCATTTTTTCATATGTTTTGTAACATCAATAAAAATGCATTTCCATTAGGTTTGGTTCAAATTCGTGTACAAATAAAATCGTTTTTCTTAGAGAAATTTGATTTGGGAGAATAGGTTTGTATGGTAGCCACATGACTACATGGTCCGACTCCATCTATTCATATATACGTTTTCTGTCATCAATGGAAACACATTTGTGGGAAGTTTCGTTGAAATTGGTGTATAAATAAAAAAAAAATTCTTAGAAGAACTGAATTTGGGGAGTTAGGTTTGTATGACAGCCCCATGACCCCATGGTCCGATTTGGTCCATTTTAAGATATGTTTTGTTGTGTCACTAGAAACACATTTGAACGAAATTTCATTGCAATCGATGAGAAAATAAAAAAGTTTTTCTTAGAAGAACCTAATTTGGGGAACTAGGTTTGTATGGCAGCTCCATGACCCCATTGTCCGATTTGGTCGATTTTTACATATGTTGTGTGTTGCCTATTGAAACACATTTGTGTGAAATTTTATTGAAATTGGCGCATAAATAAAAAAGTTTTTCTAAGAAGAACCTAAAGTTGGGGTAGGTTTGTATGGCAGCCCCACGACCCCCTTGTCGGATTTTAGTGATTCAAACATACAAACTGCCTGCAACAAAAAGAAGCATGTGTGCAAAATTTCAGCTCCATAGCTTTTAAACTGGCCGAGCAAAACGCGTCGCAAAAGACAGACAGACGGACAGACGGACATCGTCCAATCGACTCAGCTCGTCACGCTGATCATATATATACATATTTTATATGGTCGGAGATGCTTCCTTCAATGCGTTACAAACTTCATGACAAAGTTAATATACCCTTTTCGCTTAATAACCGAAGGGTATAAAAACGATTCGGATTGACCGTGTGTGTGCGACATAGGACAGCTCGATGATGTATTCTATGTATGTACATATTTATATTGCAGGTGTTATTTTACCTAGAATTCTAGAATGCATCGCCTTTTAAAACATGTCATTGCTTCGAAAAATGGTGGTCCGTAGCGACATATTGTTAGGCTAAGTGGTCCGCATACATTTGTGAGTTGTCACTGGTATAGATATTGGAGTCGATCCACTGGCCAGGGGTGTCATATTGTTTTCCTTAACGGAATCTAGCAACGGTGATTCCTCCCAAAAAGTATTTAGTAATAGTGTAGTCAGTCGCTGGTGACAGGTTAACGTTGCGAAGTATCGCTAAATACCCACAATCAGGCCGGGTTTACCTTATATAGGGCCCTCCCTAACTAGCTTCCTAACCTAGGGAGGTTGATAGTAGGAATCGTGCGCCTTCTAGTAAAGAGAACCAACTCAGTTTTGTTTAAATTAACTCAAAACCCACTAAAGTATGCCCAGACTTTAGACTTCTATTTATGTTGTACTAGCCGTGGGCAAATAACACTAGTCCGATGTCGGTTAGATTGTCAGTGGTGATGAACATTCACCATTTTTTTCCTCATTTTCGCTTGTGTCATTGCTCTGAGGTCCTATATTTTTACAAAAACCTTCTTGATTTATTAACCAACCTGTTCTGTACTCTCTTCTTTTTTATTAGCCTCAGAGTCTGAGGCGCAGGCGTTAGTTGCAACGCTAATTACATTATATAATTTTCAAGATTATAAACTGCCGTCCTTTAATTAATTTTGTAAACACATACTACTCTTGGTTAGATCCTGAATTAGACAAGCTAAATGTGCATGATTAGTAATAATTAAATACCATAGACATTAAATTTAATAAGATTTTTAGAAAATAGCATTTTAAGTGCGCCAAAAAATAACAAAACTCCTCTCTTTTCTTTCCAGTGGCGCTCCTCATCTCTGCCAGCCAGCTCATCAGTTCTACGCGTCATCATTCCAGACGAATGCAACGGATCCCTGCAAACACGAACACTGCCCGTACGACCGCATACCACGACCCGCGATGTATGCCGCATAATTGCTCACAAAGCACGCATTACCAACCCACAAGATTACGGACTCTTCAAGCTGGTGGACGGCGAAGAAACGCTTCTGGTCGAGAGTGAATGTCCTCAGGATGCCCGGATTGCAGCACGCGGTAAACATTGTATGTTGGCGTACAAACGACTCGATGCAAAAATTGCATGGCCCACAACAGCAACATCGGCTTAGGCGCACGGAATCCATATTCACTTGGGGAAAAATTAAGTCGATATCAGTAGGAACAATGATTCCGCAAATTTTGTGATACAGAAAAAAAATGGAGGAAGAGGAGAACGAGTTGCAAATTCCGAAAACATCGGGCCACGCAGTAGAAGCAACCAACACTGCCACCCATGACACACACATACGCGTATATGTATAATTTTGAGTTGGGGGAAAATATGTTTCGAAATGAGAAACAAACAAAAACGAAAACAATCAAATATGAATTCTATGAATGAACGATTGAATGAGAAATCTTTATACATATTTACCGAGTAGTAATAGTATGTAGTTGGTAGTAGCAATGCAATATATACATATATTGTGTAAAAAAAAAAACTGAAAGGATACAAATTGTGTGGAGTTTAATGTATTTAGACGATTTTTTTTTTGTACGAAGACTTGACAGTGAAAACATTCTGAAAAACGAAAATTGCTTGAATGAATATTGATTACAAAAATGTACAGATAAAAATAAATCGAAATTCAATAACCTTATAACTTACAATCATATATTACACACGAAAAGTATTTTTAATACATATAATCCGAAAAAAAAAAGTCAAAAATCTGTTGAGAGTGAAAGAATAAACCGTGTAAGACACTACACACCATTTTCTAATTAAGTTGACACTATTATTCTAAATTATTTAACCAAAATATATCAAAAATTAATAAAATGTAAATTTAAATTGATTTGGCGTCGAATAATCTTTTAATAGAACAGAAAACTGTCTAAAAAAAACGAGGAACACGTGGAGAGAAGGGAAATTTTATCTAACAGTTTTCTAGAAGTTACTAATCAGTATTCTAATATGTAAAGCAAGAAAAAAAAGCAGCAACAATCATTGTTCGAAGGGAGAATAAGATTACAAAAAAGCAAGAAAAAAACAAATTATAAATCATCATTACCACCACAAACAAACCAACTAACAATAATAAATTGCCCATTCGTTTTGCTCAATATTACGTACCAATTTTGTGTAGTTTTCTGAAATATTTACACATCGTACATTTCAATTGTCGGGACAACACAACCTTTTTTAATTTATTGTAAATATAATGGTTTAATTTGTCGAAAAGGATTGTCATGTCACAAATTTTTGATGACTTACATTTGCAGCTAATCCTTTTGAAATATTTAAAAACATTTGATAGAATTCTTTTCATTTTTAACACATACAATTGGAAAAATACTAAAACGATGATATGCTTAATGCTCGGCTTAACTACTATGCTTAGTGCTAAACGTTTCAGCCAAGCTCTAAGCATAGCAATGCAATGTCTACAATTCGACTAAATAGAAAACAATTTTTATTGTCGTCTCAACTCAAGTCGCATTAATGACGAAGAGACTGTCTGTCCTACCTCTTAGGCAAGAGCCACGAAACTTCCATTGGACGTATGAAGGTTGTGTTTGTCTCTAGACATCATAAAAATCGTGTAATATTCTTCAAAACTATTTTAAATACTATGAAAAACCATCAATTGATTTGTGTTTCTCTACTATTAAGAATCTTTTGTGTATAAATTATTCATTTTCTATAAGAAGCTCGTATATACATATAGATTTATATATAAACACATTACTACATAGAATTTGATGATGTAAGTACATAAATATAAATTATAATAATTATAATATCACGAAAATCGAAATATTATATTGGTCGAAAATTGTATTGCATTTTACAATAAAAAAAACTACTTTTTCATTCTAATATATTCTCAAAATACTATTTAACACGAAACGAATAAATTTATCTCTAAGTCTCATCTTTTTTCTTATATTAAAATTGTAACAACAATGAAATGATTATATCTACCTAACTGTGACTTGTTTTTTTTTACTTTAATCTATACATTGTTTTTGTACTAAAACAATATATTAAATGAAATTATTGTATCTGAAATTGTTTTATCGTCTTTTTATTTTTGGCATTTTATTTCCTCTAGTTCTCGAATGTTGGCATATCTTCTTCTTTCTGCAAACAAGTTGCGTTAGCTTTCAAACGGAAATTAAAACATTTTGAAATTATGTAAATTAATTTTTATATTTACCAATCATACAATAATCAACTTCAAACATACAAAAAAACACCTAAACGTATCAAAATATATTTGTGTACATGATATATTAAAAAAAGCAGATTTAATCAAATTTAATTAAAATACAAATTAATTTCTTTGCCATACTTGTATAATCGTTGGATATTGCAATAGAAACACACACACACACAATTCAAGAGTTCCCTCTGGTAGTGATATATTAATTGTTTAATGTACGTACAATAAATTGGAACTAACCATAGACCTAGATGACAAGATATACATCATATAGATACATTACATTACCTTTATTATATGAATTAAATGATGAAAAAAAGAAAGAGAACGCATACAGAACTGAAATGATTTTCATTAATATATACGTATTGTCAATATCGTTTGGAAACTAATGGGAAAAGGATGAAAAAATCGTATCAATCAATCAATATAATACGCAAGACACCATAATATACTTTTCTTCAATTGTATTCTATTGTATTTCTTAAAACAAGAAAAACCAACAAAAAAATATTTTGATTGAACTGAAAAACAAAATGAGTAAAGTGGTATTTACACAAATGCAAACTTGTTTCAATTATTTTTATTTACTTTAGGAAGAATTTATTGTGTTTTAGGGAAATTTCCCGAAAGTTTGGATATAGGACACTACACTACTACTACTACGTTCTCCTTTGTCCAAAACAAGGGCTTGGTATCCTGGTGTCACCTCTACAAAGCAGAAGTCCACAGGTGGAGCTCCTTGTATCGAACGGTTGGCTAACCAATATTAGGTTGTATTGCCAGGTTATCACTTTTGTTTTTGATTATTTGCAATAAATGCAATTATGTTTTATATGATTTGCTTTTGTTTTTATTATATCGTCTCTTTTTTCTTTTTTATACCCTTCGCTCATTGAGTGAACTTTGTCATGAAGTTTGTAACGCATTAAAGGAAGCATCTCCGACCATATAACAGTGGCGGCTCGTGGCGTACGGTACAGGGTGGGCCACCAACGTTGTATTAATCCCAGTTTTATGCACAAATATCCATTTTGTACGATTCTGGATAATAGGCATTAGTTATTTTTGTTTTAAATGAAATAAAAAATTGTTTTAAATTCAAATGAATCGCGGTTTTCGATGGTTTTACGTTTTTTTATGGATGTCCAATATTAGTACAACCAATTTCGTTCAATTTGCTGGTTATACGTTTCTTTTTACTATTTTCAATCTTGATGTAGATAAAAATGGATTTATTTGTGGAGAAGAAGAATATATTTTAGTTTATTTTTAGTTCGCTCATGTAGCTAATTACACTAAAATATATTGATATTATTTAAAAAAAAAAAACCTTTTATTTTCTTTAACAAGATTCAATTTAAAAGATCAATTTAGATTTTGTCCGTCTGTCCGTCTGTCTGTCTGTTGCGACGCGTTTTACTCGGCGGGTATTGAAGCCAGCAAGCTGAAATTTTGCAGTAGTGCTTCTTATTGTTGCATGCTGTTTGTATGTTTGATTCACCCAAATTGGATCACTGGTCATGGGTCATAGTCATGGGGCTGCCATACAAACCTAGCTCCCCAATTAGAGTTCTTCTAAGAAAAACTTTTTTATTTGTGTGCTAATTTCAACCAAATATCACACAAATGTGTTTCTATAGATAACACAAAATATATGCAAGAATGGATCAAATCAGACCATGGGGTCATGGGGCTGCCATACAAATTTAACCCCCCAAATTAGGTTCTTCTAAGAAAAACTTTTTTATTTGTGCACCAATTTCAACGAAATTTCACACAAATGTATTTCTATTGTTGACACAAAACATATGTAAGAATGGATAAAATCGGATCATGGGGTCATGGGGCTGCCATACAAATCCAACTCCCCATATTGGTTCTTCTAAGAAGCATTTTTTTACACCAATTTCACAAAACCTTGAATTAATGTGTCTTTATGAAAGCAACTAAAAAGTTAAAAACGAATGGAATCGTACTTTGGGGTCATGCTCCCGCAACCCCAATAAAATTTTCCGAGTAAATATTTTTATTTGCCCACTTAATTCAACCAAGCACAAAACTTTTGTCAAGACGGAAGAAAAATAATGAGGGGGATTAAATACAAGTCATATATACGCCCGAAAAAACTTTTAGCCCAAGAGCGGTATCCAAATTTCGGCCGCGGCCGAAATTAGCCTTCGTCCCGGGGATTAGCGAGCGAAGCGAGCAGGGGGCGAAGCCCCCTAGTTTAACTGTTAACTCTGCCCAGCCATGGCCTTTGTGGCTTGGGTTTTTTAGGTTATATATTTTCAAATTCCTGGTGAGTAATCTATCCCAATTCTTCAGATTGTCCGCGGGCCTCCACGCTCTGCCTCGCACCACAAACGTATCTCTGTGCTCGCCACTTCGGTGCAAATCCTCAACCCGGTAGATGCACTTAATGTGCGCAGAACAATTGACCGTATCGTGCCGCAACCCAGAGCCGAGTCGACACTGAACAAAAGCTGATAGGAGACTGTAGGACACTACACGACCAGTGATGGGCATTTACTCCATTCGGAGTAGATCTACTCCCTTTTTTAGTTTTGCTCCGCTACTCCGGAGTAAATCGTTTCTACTCCTTTTTTACAAAATCCAAGCAATTAACTCCAATCCATTTTTTTCTTTTTCTTGGAACAATAGAAATTGAAATTGAATAGCGGAACATTTCTGTTATAATACTTTCTCTTTTCCATCAGTATGAATTGTAATGTTTAGGACACTCTCTAAACATTACAATTCATACTGGTGGTGGTGGAAATGAGATAGACCTGCATGCTGCATTTGTCTGCACTTTCGGTGGAACAATGAACATTCTATTCCTCTGGGTGGCAGGAGTTTCAAGTGCGTTCTTATTGCATGTCGGTTTTTATCTTGCCTGTATTGCACCTGTCTACATTGCATTTGTTGCTGGAGCCTGGATCATTCTTCTCGGTGGCTGGAGTGTCTATCTAGTGCCGGGGTGTCAAACTCAAAACCTGGCCCGGGCCAAATAAGACTGTCTTCAGGTTTGGGTGGGCCGCAGGAGAAAAATTTCAAAAACTTTTATTTTATCGTATTACGAGACTTAACATAACATAATATTACTTCAATCGCTAATGATAGGTTGGGCTAGTTTTAGCATTACTTTAATTTAGATTAAGGTAGTATTTAAGTTCAAGTAGGTTTTTTTTAGAAAATTGTTCTTCAAAATATTATCTGCTTAATTGCAAAGTACGTACTTACTGTGTTAAACTAACTATTTACTAATGTAGCTGTAAAGACTTATATCTAAACCCTAAACGATGTTAAATTGTATCATACACATTGAATTGAAACCAAATAAAGAAATTTTATTATTATTATTATTACTTTTAAAATTGGCAGAAAGTCTGGATCACTAAAGCGGCTTCGGGATTATCCGTGAGTACTTCAAGAACATTAAAAACTTAAGACAAGAAGCGAAAACGTGAATATATGATTGATTTTCAAGTAACCACTTTTTGTTATTTACAAGATTTGTGCCAAATTTTGGACAGATGATAAAATTTTTTAGCACTGGTCATTCAGGTAGCCCAAAATAACATTGGGACTCAAAATAGTCAGATTATGTTAATTTCAGCAGAGGTGGCTAAAAGAGATAAACAGTTGTTTGTGGTATAGATTTAAACAAACTCATACACCAATACAAATTGATAAGTATAGATTTAAAAATCAGGCTATAGTTATTATGTTGGAATTTGACATCCAGGTGATTTAGTCAGCAATTCCATGATTTTCGCAGTTTTAAAAGCTTTGCTATTTTTACAAATAAATCTCAATTCATGTTCGGTAAAGCCAGCCAATTTTTTATTAACTGCATTTCGGGACAGAACAGTTTTATGAAGAGGCTTAGTATTGTCCTGTACAAAAAAAGAGCTGTCTTATAAAACCAAATAACCAGCAGCAAATTGTTTGTAGTATTTGGAAAACCATTTCTAAAATAATCTTGCATAAGCCACTGACGAGTTTTAGTAATTTTTGTAGACTTGAGTTCAACGGCTGAATTTGTTCACCTTACCAATTTCACAATTTTTGAGTTGATACATATTGTGCTGCTTCGACATGGCCGCGGGCCGCACAGAACTGCGAGATGGGCGGCATGCGGACCGCGGGCCGCGGGCCGCGAGTTTCACACGTCTAGTGTGTTTTGAAAAGTTTTTAATAAAAAAACTAGTGGTCACTTTGTCAACCATCCTTTTATGCTGAACATTGTTTTATTATTGAAAGTGTGGGTAGTTTTTTGGTTTGGGAAATAAACTGAGGAATGTCCATTTTCCATAAAAAGTGAAATGGAGTAAGTTGATTACTCATTTCTGTGTAGAGATGGGTTTAAAGAAGAAAAGATCGAAAGTTGGCAAAAACAAGTGGGAGTTCAGTGTTCAAAAAAGGATCATTATTCATTAATAAAATAATAGAAAAAATAACTTAAATCTATGAAAAAAGTGTGGGGGAGCCTCGAAGAATTAAGTTTTATGAGGGTTTTGTTGTAGCGAACAATTTTCTTTCCCAAGTCCCAAAACACAATGTCACACTTTAAAAATTGAAAGTTTTGAGTTCACATAACTCCAAACATGATCACACCACTGTTATAACACCGACACTGATGACACAATTACAAAAACGTCTATCAATCGTAGGGCTCAGTATGATAATGTGCAAGTATTAAAAAATTTACTCCTTTTTCTCTCCCAAGTAACAATTTCATCCCTATAATACTTCGTAGAATATTTTCTTCTAACGATAATAGGGGCACTTTACGGGGAATAAACGCTGAATAATAGTCCAATAATGGCATTTGGCGCCGTTTTTTGCCCCAATGGAACCTTATTGTAGCACTGAATTACGCTAGAAAAAGACATAACATCATCATCATTTGTCATCATTTTCTCGCGTTTGCAAAAAGAAAAAAAATTCCGCAGCCAGCGTCGGACCAGCGACTGCCGTACGCCAGTCCGCCGCCTTTACCACTCGGCCAACCTCTCATATAGTCATCATTGCTCTTAAAGACTACAAGTGGTTCGTTGCTTTTATCGAAATGCTCAACTCTTCTTTATCGCAATGCACCTTTTTCTTTATATGTCAATCAGTTGAAGCTAATTAAATTCACACATTCATCAATAAAATGCAGCCAGTTTCTGTGCTGAGATTATCTTAATTGATTCAATGAGTGAGGAACAGTGGCGGCTCTTCAGGCGAAGTAGGTGAAGAGCCCCTTCACTAGAAAATATAATCTGAGGAAATGTTGGTTTAATGCAATATTTCAATGAATTCAATTCAAGTGTGTCAATTCTTTAAAAAATCACAAAGTCCATCCTTCTATAAAACTATGCTGAACAATTTATTGGATGATCACACGAATGTCACACTATAAAAATGAAACCGACTGTGCTATAGAAGATTATATGCATGTGTGTGTTGATTTAGAGTCAGGCTATTGCATGTGTGTAAATGTCATTCAATAAAGACTACAAGGAAGTATTTAATGGAGCATATTTTTAGGTTAACGTTTAGAGAAGTGTTATCGAAGTCTTATTGGAATTAGTCGTGAATTGATTATACATATAAGAACTTTATAAACTTTTCGAAAAGTGTTTTAAGGAGTTTTTATCGGATCAAAAAACTTCTATAAGCGATGTCACACGATAAACGGATTTGGTGTTACTATATGATTGCTACAGGATGAAGTGCTTCTTTAAAGCATACGAATTGTTACTTGGGTTGGATTTACTCCCTTTTTCGTCCAAAATCTACTCCCCTTTGGGGCATGTTTTGCCAAATCCAAATTAACCCAGCAAACAATTTCTATCGTCCGCGATACGAATTCAATTCGCCTGCTAGAAAATATTTCTCGAATTTCATATCGAATTCGGATTAAAAGCGTCACTCCCTTCGGGAAGGAATAGTGACCGTTATTAATTCGCCAGGAGGATAATTTGGCAATAATAGACTAATGCATAAAAAAAGTGAAAACATTTTATTTATTTTTTATTTTCCCTTTTTTTATTTTTTTATTCTATTTTATCTTTAACATTTATTTTTTAACTTATTTTAATTTTACCTTTTTACACTTTGCTTCTACTGGGAATCGAACCTATCACCTATAAATAATAAATACTATACAGACGTACACCGCAGTTGGTGTATAGAATGGAGCGATAAGTCAAGATTTCCACAATTAGTTAAAATTCGCACCCACGAAATTTGGGAACCAGAATTACATACATACATACATACAGTAATTGAAAATTTACGATTTCGCAAATGAAATTAACGCTTTAACAAGTCAAATTAATCATTCAGCAAATCACTTGTCATTGTCAAATCGTTATTTTGTCTTGTTAAAGCGTGAATTTCATTTGAGAGATCGTTAATTTAAATTGCTAAAGCGTTAATTTCATTTTGATATCGTAAATTTTATTTCAAAAGAAATTCATAAAAGATTTAAATATAAATGAAATTACAGAGTCGTTTTAACTTTTCAAATTGATTCTTTGGCAAACCTTTGGTGAGTAAGTCCGCCAGCATAACTTCAGTTGAACAATAGATACATCGAACATCTCCTTTATCAATGTGGTGTTTGGAAAAATGGCTTCGAACGTCGATGTGTTTTGACCTCCCTGTTAGCTTTTCGGTTTGGATCCACTTCAACACACTTTGGTTATCTTCATAAATTGATCAAAATCGATACTTTTCAACATTCCGGTACAATTCCTCACATGCGTCTTTAAATTATGATGGGTTAATAGGGATATTCGATAGTTTCGCGTTCGTTAAATCAAACTTCGCCACAACGTTCTTGATATAATTCTCCTGATCCAAGATGAAGCAATTTTCGACGCGACTGACACGAATACTAAGATAATTACATATCTCGCCAAGATTTTCTATCTTAAAATGTTTTTCGAGGATAATTTGCATATGCTGAATACTTGACTGTTTATTACTTGCAATCAAAATATCGTCGACGTAAATCAATACGTAAATGATTTCATTTCGCACATTCGATGAGTATAAGCAACTGTCAGCAACGTTTTGCTTTAGATCCGACTTTACCAAAACGTCATGTAGAGACTGGTTCCATACTCGTGCGGATTGTTTAAGGCCATACAAACTTTTCTTGAGCAAACATACCTTGTCCTCATATCCTTCCATATTCATTACCAACCTGATCTCATCAATAAATCATTTCGGAGGTTGAGATTCAGTAGCTCTTTCAGATCGTCTTAACTCTTGCTCGTTTTCTGAGTCATTAGACATCTCGTCAGAAGAAGAAGCGAAGGTTTTTCAATCACAAGAAAGCCGATTGGGACGGTTTCAAAGCATACTCGTCTGCGAAGTTCATCCAGCTACCACCACCTACCAATGTACATAAGGCCGAAAGAAATATTAGGAACGTCATTGCCAAGACTGCGGCACGTTTTATTCCTGCAGGACGTATCCCCAAAATTCGGCCTAACTTCCCTTCCAGTGCCGCCAGATTAGCCGATGAACGTGATAATATCAAAAGCGTTCACCCTGATGATCCCAGAATTCAGGAGCTTAACTCCAAAATCGATCGACAAGTTAAAGACTATCGGAGGTTGAAATGGAATCAGCACATCGATGACTGCAACCTTAATGAAGATGTCAGCAAATGATGGTCAACTGTCCGCGCCCTTTCCAATCCTAGAAAAGAAAGGGCAATAACGCCATTGAACTTGGCAGTAAAAAAAACTAGTGATCCTCTTCACTGCGCAAGCCTGTTCAATAAACAATTTATTGAACATCCCAAGAGTGACGGCCTTAAACGTAAAATTAGAAGACGGATTCGCAGCCGGAATGTTGACACCATACCATCGTTTACTGCGGTTTAGGTTAAAAATGTCATCGATAATGCTAAAAACTCCAAGGCCCTTGGACCAGATGGCATTTCGATGGCCATGTTGAAACATCTCGACCTTCCAGCCATTGAGTATCTCACGGCTGCCTTTAACTTGTCGATCTCCACGCTTGCCATCCCTGAAATCTGGAAAACAGGTCGAATTGTTCCCTGTCTCAAGCCAGGGAAGAGCGCAAATCTCAGGGAATCCTACCGGCCCATTACGATACTGTCTCCTGTCGCAAAGACGCTGGAGGCCGTTATTCACCCCAGTCTTGTTGCACATACGAAGCTAGAACCTCAGCAGCATGGCTTCAGGAAAATGCATAGTACCACCACTGCCATCGATGCTATCACTACACGCATTCGTGATGGGCTAAATCAACGTCGTCCTTGTCCAAGAATCATTCTTGTGGCAATTGACCTATCAAAAGCATTTCATAAGGTCAATCACTCAATGCTTCTCGCTAACTTGTTGAATATGCATATTCCTGCACAAGAGATTCGTTGGATTGCCAACTATTTAGCTGGTCGGCACTCCTTCACTGAGTTTCGTGGCAAACGTTCCACAGGGAGGGGTACTCTCCCCCACTCTGTTTACCATCTACATGTCCGGCCTTCCCACACCACCTGAAGGAATCGAGGTGATTTCCTATGCCGACGATATCCCAATAATTATCTCATTCCTCCACCACGACATGTCAGGCGTGGATTACGAGACCTTGAGAGAGAGGTTCAGGGATACAAACGGGACCCTTGCGATGAAGTTACATACCAAGCCGCCATTGCAGCGATCCACACTGAAGAAGTGAATCGGTCTATTGCGAGCTTAGGTGCGAATATAGTCCTCTAAGAGCGACCACCACCAATTTCGCCTGAGGAGATTAGGCTCCCGAGAGCCACCAGAGTAACACTAGCTCAACTTCGGTCGGGCTTTTGTTCACGCCTTAATTCGTACCTTTCTCGCATAAACCCGGACATCCAAAACATCTGTCCAAACTGCGATGGTACTCCTCATGATGTGGGCCATTTGTTTCAATGCCCCGCTGCGCCCACCCCCTATTTCGCTGCGGGAAACCCCTATCGCAGCAGCTACGGTACACAAGATTAATGTTGTGTGCTGTGTTTTTACTGGCCTTTTTCGAGAAAGGCTTTCCCAAACAAGTATTACTTTGCACAGACTACATAATGAGAATTTAGACAAACAATCGAACAACCAACGCTTTTAATTTAATTTTATTCAATTTGTCAAATCACTTTAAATTTTCTCAAAACGTGTAGCCGAAATTTTTAGTATTATTTTTTTATTTATTTATTCATAATAATTAAACCAATAAAATACATTGAAGCAACATGAATAGCTGCTATCCTGGATGTTGCCCACCGCAACCATCGTGTTGTGTTCCAGCTAAGCAAATTCAACCAAATGTTTGCAAGGTAAATACTTGGTGCCTATTATTCTACCTTCTCATTTTGTGTATAATGCTGAAACATCACATCTTTAAAGGAAACCGCCTACACAGTCTCCGCCTGTACCCTGGAGTGTATGCCTCAATGCACGCCACCCTGTCCGCCGGCTACGCACAGAAACGTCGTGGTCCAACAACCGCCACATCTCGTTCAACAGAAAAAAGTCGTTTACATGAATAAGGTAATTCAAGATCCCAAATTATTGTATCGCCCGAAGCCTGTAGCCGTTCCTCATGTGACCGAAACAATGCATATTCGTCGAAGACCCGTGTTGCGATGGGTCGCCAAAGCTATTGATGAACCCGTTGTTACGTATCACGTCGCTCAAAGGCCGGATCCGTATGTGGTGTGTTGTCCCAGGACGGTATTGTCGCCGAAGGAGGTGTGCGAAACGTTAATATGCCAACCGAAACCGCAAGTTGTGGGTGTGCCGCCACCCCAAGCGTACAGTTGTTACGAAACTGGTCCTGTAACATTACCAGGTGCACAAACGTGTTTGAGAAGTGATTGTGCCGTTGCACCGCCATTACCGCCACCTGTTATTAATCCATGCTGGCCGCAAAATCCGAATCTCAGGCTACCGGGTACACCGTGGTGTGGACCTTATTGAGGTTATTAGAACTATGAGGTTTTTGTTTTTGGATTTTTTTTACAGATAAATTTTGATGTGCAGTTTTGTTTAAGAAATTAAAAACGTTGAAAAACTATATAAATTTTTGTGGGGTATTATTAGCGTATAAAACGAATTTTTCCTTTGCTTGGCGGTCGAAGCCGGGCAGACATCACCTTTCAGAATTTGAAAATGAAACTCGCATTTTTTTTTTTTGAAAAAAAAAGAAATCAATAAAATATTTTCAATCTTAGACATTATCACAATTTAAATAAACAATAACCCTACATAAAATATTTAATTCACTAAACTGAAACAACTTTTGCACATGAACACTTTGTCCCTTATTGTCGCTCCGCGATGTCCCATTTCATAGCCACTTCATTGCTGAAAATCAATAGAATCCGTAACACAACCGATAAACTATTAAAACTTCAAACAAAACAGCTACCCAATTGCATACACTAAATTCACTTAAATATTTATTTGATTCTGATCGCTTTGCGTCGCCTCATCGATTGGTTGATGCAACTCTGTATATGATACATCGAATGCCTGCTTGCCGACTAGTCCACGGAATATGCCGTGGTCCTTTTGCATCAAGGATTCGTAGGTACCCTCCTCGACGACACTACCATTATCGAGCACGGCAATATTGTCAGCATTACGAATCGTACTTAAACGATGGGCGATTGTCAGTACGGTTCGTCCTTTTGTAATTTTTCCTAACGCTTCTTGTACTAACTCTTCGGAAAGGGAATCTAAGGCACTTGTCGCTTCGTCGAAAATGAGGATTTTGGGTTTCTGTCAAATGCAAGAGAGTTGTATAAACTATGGACGGTGATGGGTGAGATCTTACCTTGATCAAAGCCCGTGCAATGGCGACTCGTTGTTTTTGTCCACCACTCAACATCATTCCTCGTTGCCCGACCAGCGTATCGAGTCCATCCGGAAGTTTGGATACAAATTCATCGACATGCGCTTCTTTGATCACTCGTTGGAATTGTTTCTCCGTCACTGTCTGTCCAACATTGGCTCCGTATAAAATATTCTCTCTAATTGTACCGCTGAAGAGGACGGGCTCCTGATGAAAAATTCGAAATTAGCATACAATCGAAGTTTTAGTTCAAGCGAATATACCCCCTACCTGACTAACTGCTCCAATATTATCTCGCAACCATTTCGGATTCAATTCCTTCAGATCGGTTCCATCTAGATAAACTTTACCCGATAATGGATCGTACAATCTCATCATCAAAGACGCTACAGTTGTCTTCCCCGAACCACTTCGTCCCACAATGGCCGTTGTTATACCCGGTCGCAATGTCAGATTAAATCCGAGCAGCACTCGACTATTGGGTCTCGACGGAAAACTGAACTGAACGTTTTCAAACTTAAATTCACCGACTGGTTTCGTGTCGGGATATGTCCCCGTCTCCAGCGGGATTAGCGGCTCGCGATCGAGAATTTCCCATATTCGCTGTGCCGAGCCCACGCCCTTATTTAGTTCTGTATAAAAATTGCTTAGACCGTTTATTGATATTCCGGTGTAAGCAGCGTATAGGATAAATGATGTCAGCGCACCGACGGATAGTTGATCGCTGACGACTAGAGTTCCGCCGTAGTAGAGGACAGACATTATGATCATATTGCCCGACAGGCCGGTCTGAAAGTTTAAATAAGAATTTACCGAGCCCCGTTAGAAGGTTCTTTGTGCATTTCTTACCAGACCAAAGAAGGTGGCTTTCGCTCTCGTTTCCCGATATCCGAGCTCAAGTGCTTCCAACAGATGTGAATGATATTTTTCGCCTTCTTGATGTTCTTTACAAAATATTTTTACAGTTCTTATATTGCTCAGGCGTTCTTCGGCCGTTTTTGAGATTTCGGCGAATTTGTCAAGTAAATCGCTTGAGATTTTGCGTATGAAGCGACCGTAGATGATGGCCATACCCGCTACACATGGAACAATGCATGTACTTACAAGAGCTAATTCTGGTGATGTGTAGATCTGAAAGGTAAAAATGAAAATTGAAGTTATTCTCAGTAAATCTGAATGTTTAGTGTAGTTTTTTCTGTCGAGAAAGCAAGCCTGGATCTATTATTTAATTAATTAATCATTAATCTGCAGTCACATGCGACACTTTGGACAGCTATTCCACTTGATTAGGTTTGACCTTCAGATACCATTTTTGACGCCGCATTATTGTTGCGAGGTACTCACGTACCGATCGCTTCCAAAACCATTTTGGTAAATTGTTGTGATTTCACCCAATTTTGATTATGTATGGCTTTATCATCCCGTAATTATCCCATCTAGTCTTTTTCTGCTCGATGATCCAAGTAGAAAATGATTCGGAGTTATTACTTCACGGGTTTCATCGTTCGTATCATCCAGCGATAGATAAATTAATTATTTATCAGTTCGGCTTCCACAAGACAACTCATCAGTAGAATGTCGAATGGAAGATTGTCTTCTTAACTGATTACTCGTTCCTAGCTTCAACCCATATGAGGTGCTGCATGTGGATTGAAAACACATTTCGTCAACGAAGTGAAAATATCCTTGTTGGTCATTATTGTTGCTTTTTTTATTTTTATTTTTTAATTCTTGTTTTTTTTAGTTTTCCGTAATCAAAACACACCTTGTGGCCCGATTGATTGGAAGAAGGGCCATTCAAGTTTTCGCCGTTAAGACTCGGCTGGGATGAACTCTCAAGGGAAAACACAAACTTGGGGATGAGACCTGTTTATTTGTTGACAACGACGATTACCATCTTCATCGACTAGTTAATGAATACATCGAGGCGGGCTGTTTTGGGCTTGTTCCAGACAACAACATTAAATTGGAGTCAGACGAAAACATACGCGCCCGCCGCATGATGAAAGAACTAACTATCGAAGACAATGGGAGATTCCAGACCGGATTGTTGTGGTGTTCCAACGACTTGGTGCCGCCTGATAATCGGCAAATGGCGTGGCGGAGGCACGTAAATTTCAAAAAGAAACTTCAACGGGATGTCGGTCTATAGAAGAAATTAAGCGTTCTGATGATGCGATATGCCCTAAGGAATTACATCAAAACAGAAAAAGTGCGAATAATGTGGGACGTAGCCGGAACCTATGACAATGTATCACTCAACTTAGCACTAAAACCCGGGCCTGACATCACCGCTCCACGCTGGTTCACGTTCTAAGGCGGTTTCGGCGACTACCCGTGGCATTTGGGGCGGACATTGAAGAAATGTTCCATCAGGTTCGTGTCCGGGAGGCGGATCGTTGTGCTCAGCGTTTCTTCTGGTAAGGCATCGATGAGGATACGACTACAGAGTATGAGATGGCTGCATTGACATTCGGAGCAGCTTGTTCACCACCATTGGCCCGGTTTGTGAAAAACACTAATGCAATCAGGTGAACTATCACGTATACGTTTGCGAGACGTCTGGAGGATGGACACGGGATGGGATGAAATGGTGTCCGCCGATTTTTCTACGAAATGGCGAGACTGACTGAAGGCGCTTCAAATGATGCAGTCCATTACAATTCCAAGATAGCCTGGCATATCGGAAGACGATGTCCACTCACATATTTATATATATATTGCAGCCGCGGCGTACGTTGTATCGCGACGATCTGGCACAACGACACGGTCACTAATTATGGGAAAATTCAAGGTGGCACTCGATGCATAGTTCTGGTCATTCCGCCAGACCGTCATGGGGAGTGATGCAAAAGACGTCCTTTATCGGCTTCGTAGTCACAAGCGCAAATATTCATCATACACTGCGCGACAAATGCTTAGGTTCACTCATATTTCCTTCCATGAAGCGGTAAAATAAAACCTTACCAGTTCAAGAAATGTTATTTTTGGAAGTATTAAATATCACAAACAAAATGAATGGACTGAATCCCCACAGGACATTTTCCTTAAATTACAGTAATTGATTTAATTCAAAGAGTCAATTTCCAGTGGTTCAGGGACGATTTTACCGTTTTACATAATGTTTTCGCTGAAAAATATTTCAGAAAAGTATGAAAGAGGATAAATACGAAAAAATAGGAGCATTTTTTTGTAATTTAATAGTGTGTATTTTCGCCATTTTTATTTATAATTTCATAAAGCCTTCGAGGCAGGTAATCGTATAAAGAATGCAGCACAGATATCGGTATTTTACACCAAGCTGTCTTAATTCCATGAATTAACTCTTCTTTAGAGTCGTATTGTTTACCACTACTGAAAACCTCCCGAACAAGCCACCCCCAAATGTTTAATGCCAGGGGAGATGGGCACCCAGTCTAACAAAGCCACATTTTTCTCCTCAATAAGCGATTTAACCACCCTCGCTGTATGAATTGGGGCAAGATCATGTTGCAATATCCAAGGATCGCCTCCGTACATGATATTTATCATAGGGATTTCCTCTTCTAAGAGCTGTTTATAAGATGAACTGGTTTGGTAACCTCGTAGAATGACCAAGTCGATAGTTCCATGATATGATATGGCTCCCCATACAATAACGGAACCTATTCGGAAGTGATGGCGTGACAGGTACATAGGGTCCTTCCTATATAATCATGATAGTAGGAGAACCCATCTGGACCGTCCACACAAAGCCGTTTTCCATCCGTAAATATTACCTGCCTCCATTGTGATGTCCAGTTCATGAATCTTGAGGCGAATTCCAGGCGCTGTAGGCGATGTTGCGGGGTTAAGGCTATTTTTTTCTTTAATCGTAAACGTTTTAAGCAAGATGAAGATCTAAGAACTCGTTGGATGGTCCTTACACTTGCTGATAACACCAAAATCTCCCCAAGCTTACGCGCAGTAAAGGGCGAGTTCGAGGCATCTCTTAAGAGACTTCGCCTTGATGCACCGGAAATCGCTTTTTTTCTGCCTCCTGCGTATCGTCGGCCATAATTTCCACTATCTCGTATAAAATTATTAACAAGGTTCAAGCTCCGCTGAATCCGTATTGCAATTTGTCGGTTTGAATATCCTTCTTGCTTTAGTATGGAAATTGTCGCCTTTTCCTCGGCAGAAAATTGATTTCCTTTTGACATTATCCTTTATACGACTCACAGAGTATAACGCGAAAAAAAATGTTTCCACAAACACTTCTCACCAGGACGAGATAACTCTTTAAAGTAAGTGAACCTATACAATTGTCGCAGTGGAAATTGCGATTTTCATTTAAAAAAATTCCGTTAGCTATGCGAGTTGCTTAATAGAAATGTAATATTTATTAAAATAACCGTTAGTTGAGAGAGCATTATTTAAAAATTATTTCCGATCAGAGTACATAGAAATTATATAATTTTAAAGGAAAATATTCATGAACCAAAGCATTTGTCGCGCAGTGTATGTAGCCAACCGAGTTGGTAAAATATTACGACATATGTCTGTGGAATCTTGGCGATGGGTCCCATCAGCCCTCAATCCAGCTGATTGGGCTACGAAATGGAGCATTCACGAGCCACAAGCCGATTTGTGGTGGCATGGGCCACAATTCTTGGATGAGGAGGAGCACTTACCAAATGCGTTTGACGAGCCAACAACGGTTCTAGAGGTCAAAAGAGTTCTGCATGTGAAGGTTAAAGAGTTGTATCCACTAATTCCACCCCCTGAACATTTATCTAATTGGGACGCTTTGGTCCGGAACACAGCTTGAGCCTTTGCATTCGTGAAAATTTAAAAAGTTCGCAAGAGCCTTGCAGCTTCTTTGCAGGAGGGTTGTAAACGTCTGTGTATGTGTTCTATGTTGTTTTTTTTTCGTCAAATTGGGAGCATTTCATCTCAGCGCGGTTGCTTTCAATTTTCCTTATCCGCGCCGGTATCGAAATCAATCTACATTTGCTGTGTATGCAAGCGTCGTGTCTTCGAGAATGCCAGGTCTGTGAAGTGTGCCTGCTGCGGAGTATGCGGTCATTTTTTACTGCTCAGGCTTAAAGAAAATGGGGCAGTATGACAAATTGTATTTTGTTGCTACCAGGTGTCTGAATGCGGCCTCGGCCAGCCCTGGCCTTAACTCTCGAGCCAATATTTCACCACCGCCACCCGTTGCCCCCTCCAACAATACAACTAAATATACTCGCTCCAGTTTAACATCTGAACCCCCCGCAGCAGTATTCATTCCACTCACTATATAGCAGTTTTAGGAGGTTTTCACAATTACGGCCAGATTACGTAATCTGTGCAAATTACGAACTCTGGCACTCCTTCCTCGGTAATGTAATGCCTCTCCTGATAGTAAATGACGCGCTGCATAAGTAGAGGCATCTGATGAGAAATGAAGCGCGCCATGTACTATTAGTTTGAAGCGGACTCGAATTACACTCTCTGTGCCGCATCACTGTTGGAGTATTATATCTACATCCTTATCCTCCGACCACCTTCCCATTATCAAAAATATGAAAAACCAGCTGAACTGACAAAGTCAGAACGGCGTACGTTTATAAACTACAAAAAGGCCAATTGGGAGGGTTTCATTGCGTTCATTACGACAACGTTTGTCGCGCTACCCACTCCAAAAAAACCCTAGGATCGCTTCATTCCGGCAGAACGTATCCCTAACGTTCGGTCATATTTTCCAACAGCTGCGGCAAGGTTAGCCGACGAGCGGGACAAATTAAGACGCGCCGATCCGACAGTCGCCAGAATTCAGGAGCTCAACTCCGAAATCAATCGTCAAGTCAACACCTACACAAAAGTAAAATTAAAATCGAGCATCTCGAAAAATGTGACGTTTCAAAAGGTGTCAGCAAACTCTGAGCTACCGCCCGCGCCTCGTCTCATCCAACCAAAGACAAGGGTAGTGTAGTCATCATATTTGGTAAGAAATCCACTACGAATCCTAAACTTTGCGATAACTTGTTCAATACTTAATTTCAAAATAAAAAACGGATTGGAAACCAAACGGTTGACATCATCCCCACCTATACACCAAGTTTTAAGAACGCTAAAAACTCTAAGGCCATTGGACCAGATGGCATTTTAATGGCCATGCTGAAACATCTAGATCTTACGGCCATCGATGGCTTTCAACTTGTCGATATCCACGCTTGTCATCCCTGAATTTTGGAAAAAGGATCGAATTACCACCCTTCTAAAACCCGCCGATTCCTACCGTCCAATCACAATTTTATCATCCGCTGCAAAGACGCTCGAAGCACTCATCCACCCCACCCTTGTATCACATGTTGAGCTAGCTTCTCACCAGCATGGCTCCAGGAAGATGCATAGTACTACAACAGCTCTGGATCTGATCACCCATCACATCCATAATCCTCAACCAGAAACCGCCCTGTGACAGAACTGTCCTAGTGGCACTTGACCTGTCGAAAGCCTTCGACACGGTTATCCATTCTGCGCTGTTGGCAGACCTCCTTAAAATGCATATTCCGGCACAAGACGTAAGATGTTTTGCCAACTATCTTCCTGGGAGGCAATCCTACACCAAGTTTTGAGGCAATTGTTCAAAGCATGGGAAAATTAAGCAGGGAGTTCCACAAGGTAGCGTACTCTCTCCTACATTGTCCAACATCTACCTGGCGAGCCTTCCTGCACCCCCGGAGGGTATCGAAGTAATTTCCTATCCGGACAATTACACCGTACTCACCACGGGGAATGATTTAAAAGGTATGTGTGCCCGACTGAATGAATGACTACATTGAAAAACTGGTGGAGGTTTTCAATATCCGCAACCTAGTTATATGCCGTCTAAATGTATTGCAACACTTCTTACCACCTGAACGCAGTAATTTTTGGAGGAGCTTACGATCCGTACTGGTAAGCATGATGACGATGTTGTTTCTACTGTTACAAATCCTAATCCCGCAAGGGGGTCATTGTCCTTGTGGCACAGGCCTTTGGTGGGTTGCGGCACCACGTCGTACCTGAGCACCCCTGGTACGGTTGATACGCCATGGCGTGGATCTGTACAAAGACCGTCGGGCGATGACGTTCCCGAGCTACCTAGTTATGTATGGGTGACACAGCATGGCTGACTTTTTCCCTATTCCTTCGAAATGTCAGCCATACCAGATTACACGACGCAGTGCTTCCTCATAGGGGAGAAACACATTATAAGCGTACGTGTCCAGTCTCGGAGCTGGCGGCTTCGCATAACCCAAGCCACGAAGGGGCTAGTAAGGGAGAATGGCCTATGTCCGTATACCTAGCTGGTTTGTGGGCTGATGACCACACGGCCTGAGTCAAATTGCTGCTTAGTAAACGGACGGGGGCCAGACCTATGTGAACGGTAGGGCTACGAGTCTTTAAGTCTTTAAGCCGACGAGTAGTAAACAGGCATAACGATCCTGCGGCTGGCAAGCCGAATTCGTTAGGTCTACCGAAAGGGGGCTAAAGGAGGATCACACCTGCTATTGAGAAATATTTAGCGAATAGTGTACCTCGGGGATGGGCGTGCCCAAGGGACCATGGTCCCTACCCATCTAGGCGTTAGACTCGAGGGGGTTTGTGGTGTTAGACAAGCCGACCAGCTAGAGTCGCATCCAAGGTGGGGTTCCAAAGGGAGGCATTCCGGCGGAGAACACCCTTCCGGCTATCAGTCGGATAAATCTTATCGTCCCGCAAGGGAGGGAGGTTATGGCCACATGGCTCAGGAACTCTCAATGACAAATGCGAGGTAGACGCAGGATGGATGTTACAAATACTAAGATCCCAGGGGTCTACTTAGACACTATGATGAAGTCGAATCGCCATGTCGAGCACGTAATCGGCAAAATGCACAGTAGGAAGAACGTACTAAAGGAACTGTCCGGCAGCTTCTGGAGCAAGGACAAAGAAAACATGCTGGTCACTTACAAAGCGATAGGTCGAGAAATCTCTAGCTATGCAGCATCGGTGTGATCACAAATCGTCTATGACACAAACTGGAATAAGATCCAGGCATGCCAGAGTGCTACTCTACGTATCACTACAGGTTGTCACAGGATCATTTTCACCAGGAAACCAGCACGTTTCCAGTGCGTGATTCTTCTTCTTTTAGCGGTGCAGAAAGGTGTGAAACCTCTGTTCGTCAATGTTTGTGTCCGTGAGGTCTAAGGACAAAAAACATAGCTGCTGCGATAGGGTTTTCCCACAGCGATATAGGGGTAAGATCAGTGGGCGCAGCGGGGCATTGAAACAAATGACCCACATCATGAGGAGTACCATCGCAATTTGGACAGATGATGTGGATGTCCGGCTTTATGCGAGAAAGGTACGAATTAAGGCGTGAACAAAAGCCCGACCGAAGTTGAGCTAGTTTTACTCTGGTGGCTCTCGGGAGCCTAATCCCCTGAGGCGAAATTGGTGGTGGGCGCTCTGAGAGGATCTGAGAATGCGTGATCATAGTCTTCTCCTGGCTCTTCAATATCTGGTCGTTTATTATCGAGAGGATCACTCAAACCAACATCTCATGGACAATACTCACCCTTCACGGCATGTCAGGAGTGCACTCAGAGATCTCGAGAGATATGTCCAGAGATACAAACGAGTACCTTCCGATAAATATAGCATACTAGGCGGCCATCGCAAATATTCCCACAACCCTTGTGAATCGGTCAATAGTGAGATTAGGTGGGAATAGAATCCTTTCAGTGCTCCCACCACCTATATCGTCTGAGGAGACTAGGCTTCCAAAAGCCACAAGAGCGAAACTAGCCCAGCTTAGGTCAGGCTGGTGTTCTCGCCTCAATTCTTACCTGTCTCGAATAGACCCATCCAGAACGTTCTTGTCGCTTGAGACAATAGGCGAGTACGACGACGAAACTTAGAACACATCCACAGACATGCACAGCGGTTCACGTCTTTCTGCACCACTACAACAACAACAATCTGAAAGCCGACCCTTGGGCAAAACCTGGAATTAGGCTCTCTGGTAAGATTCCTTGACGACGGAAATTATTTTATATGGTATGCCCCTCCTACGAAGAGCTCTCTAGCTATACTGCCGATCAACACTATCGAACGCCTTCTCGAAATCAATGAACATGAGGTGTAATGGGGATCTCCACCCGGCGGATTGTTCAATAATAATTCAGAGTGTGTTTATATGGCCGCATAAAAAAACCCTCACGAAAGCCAGCCTGTTCCTTACTTAAAGTGCGATCAACTTCAGTCTTGATCCGGTTCAAAATAATTTTAGCCATCAGCTTGGAGACAGCTGGAAGTAGGCAAATCCCACGCCAATTATTACAATCCTTAAGGTTACCCTTTCCCGAAATTTTAATAATTACGCCCTTTTTCCATTCGACAGGAAGAGTTTCGGTTTCCCAACACTATCTGATGAGGGGAAGCAGAATATCCGCTGTAGCATTCGAAACTGCTTTAAATAATTCAACCGGAATTCCATCTATTCCCGGGGCCTTACCGGCGTCCATAGATTCGATAACCCGGCGTTGATTCCGTCGTAGATGGTGGTCTGAAATTAATACCGGCTACTGGAGGCACGTCTTCCTCTGCCGATGAAGATGCAGTTGATACAATCAACAACTCATTATATTGACAAGTTCGGTGGTAGTCAGTGGCGTATCGTTTCCCTGAAATCTTGTGCTCGAAGTGAAAATGGAGGAGATTTGGAAGATCCAGAGGCGTCCCAGAGCAAAATTCAAGAGACGTTTACAAATTTAGGCTTAAGCGTGACACGAAATTAGATTTGAGATAAAAGGCCCCTTTTGCTTGCTCCGCTCGCTTTAACACTTCCCTTCCGTATAACTGCCGATTGAAGAGGGCCGTGAACCCGAAGGGGTTCGCATACAACAAATGCATAAACATTTTAGGGCGGAGTTCATAGTCCGCACTTATACTTAATTATTAAATTTGCTGGTTTCATATTACTCATTTTTATCATTTGCAATGTCTTACCATCATTGATGTTCCTGCTAAGACCATAACAGTAGATCTAAGTCCATCGGACATATTCTGGCTAAGAGAGTTTCCTACAAAGAAGGTGTCACTTGACAACCGATTCAGTAGCTCTCCCGTTCCCTTCTTATCATACCAACCGGCCTCCTGACTTAGCATGGTACGGAATAATTTGGCACGAAGATCCTTAACAATCCGCAGAGCTAAAAAGAAACAATTCTTGTTAATCCCTTGATTTTCAATTAAAAACTAAGTGTCTTACATGCACTATTGAACAAATACACCCGTCCAAAATTTGCCAATGCTCCTACTAGAAACACTCCAATCAGAATCAGACTGAACTCTTTGAGCCTCTTCAGCATAGTCTCCGAGTCCGTTTTACTGAAAATGATATCCAATATCTTGCCCAGCGCATACGGCACCGCCATCGTAATAACCGAAGAGACCATCAACAAACCGACAGCCGCTAAAACGACACAAACACGACAACAGAAAATGGGTCAAGGCGCTGCGCCCCAAGTGCGAAGAACGTAATCGCAACCACCTTACCGACTAGCACCAACTTCTCGGATTTGGCAAGTGATAACAATCGCTTCACCTCCGACCTGTTGAGTCGCTTCTTTTCCGCCTTGCTGACACATTGCCGTATTGTGGTCCAGATATGTTCGGATTTTCGTAACAGAAGCGAGTTCCTTGCTGCAGATAAGTTATGAAAGTTGCGGGCGGGCAACGAGGCATGGTATTTTGGTGTAGGGATCCGAAAGCGCGACGGCGACGGAGTGAGAAATGTTTGCGAGGTGAGTAGTCGAGTTCGTAGGCCGCTACATGATTTCAGACGGCTCAGGAGCATTTTGAGCGCCGACAAAGTGCGAAAATACGTGCCCGCGTTGAAATGGAGAGACGGTACAGTTGTCAACAAATGCACTGGTTACATACGACCCCGAAATTGCCGACAGTCATGACACTACTATAGGGTTAAAGTTCTGACCACTGTCAGATTGCTGTCATGTCATACGACAAGTTATCAGCTGCTTTTGAGCGAGCAGCAGAGATAAATATTTGGAGAGCTGAGCACGATGAAGAAAAATGAGCAAATTGCAGGGTGTAGTCTAGTTTTATGATGTCATTTCCGTTTTGTTTAAGTAAACGGATAATTTAAGGTAAGTCTCTCTATGTTAACTAACACACACATTCTTCTATAGCACAGTCGGTGTCATTTTTACAGCGCCCGCTCTATTGTTATTATTATTGCATTTATATCCCTGTAGGAAAAATGGCAACTGGTCTAGAAAATAAGTAGTTTTAAAACTATTTCCAATGTAACTACTTCCGCGACTAGTTCAAAAGTAATGCAGATCGGAACAGTTTGGTATCTTTTTGGACTAGCCATCAACTTTTTATTAGGAATCGTCGTGAGTCGTTCATATTCGTTTCATTTTGACATATGGTGTCAACTTATGGCGAAAAAAACTTCTTTTTACAAAATAGTGCGAGTTTTATTTTAAGAAATGTGAGAAAGGGCATTGCGATGTAAAAGAACGACAACGGGAGAATGCAAGTAATGTTTGTAATTATGCATGTATGTTATATTAATTGATCTCACGGTCCTAATTTTTTATATTTGTTTTTTTTTTGACTGGGTTGATTTTTTTTTTCAAAATCCAATAAGTA
This sequence comes from Microchrysa polita, assembly GCA_949715475.1. Taxonomy (NCBI): domain Eukaryota; kingdom Metazoa; phylum Arthropoda; class Insecta; order Diptera; family Stratiomyidae; genus Microchrysa; species Microchrysa polita. Next base: position 30,629,541 of record OX454418.1, on the reverse strand, counting down.
CTATTCCAACTATTTTATGTCTATTATTATGCAATTTTGCGACGTTTGCTTCCTAGAGCATCTTAACGTATAATTCTCTTGTTTCTTTTGTCTATACGATTTCTTTGGAATGAAAACAAAAGTGTAATAGAATTTATATATAAATAGAAGTAAGAAACGAAACTGAGGCTAATTTCGGGCGCGGCCCTTCACTCCCTTCGGGCTAAAAGTTTTTTTTCGGGTGTACCTATGACTTGTGGTTAACGCCCCCTTCTTTTCCTTCCGTTTCCACGTAAGTTCCATGGCGGCGATAAAATAAACTTTGTGAGGTTTGGTTGGAATAAGTATAGGCAATAAAAACCCTTGTCTTAGAAAACTTTATTGGGGAAGCAGGAAGGGAGCAGCAGCAGTACGATTGCATTTAAGATTTTGTTGTTTCGATTCAGACATATAAATACAAGGTTTTGCGAAATTGGTGTAAAAAACATTTTCTTAGAGGAACCAAAAAGAGGTGTTGGGTTTGTAGGGCAGCCTCATGAACCCCTGGCCCCTTTCCTTCCATGTTTTGTGGCATCAATAGAAATACATTTTTATGAGGTTTGGTTGACATTGGTGCAGAAATAAAAAGTTTTTCTCAGAAGAATCTAATTTGGGGAATTGGGTTTGTATGGGATCCCCATGACCCCCCGTCCGATTCCATACATTCTTACATATCTTTTGTGGCTTCAATAGAATCACATTTCCACATTTGTGTAGAGTTTGGCTGAAATTGGTGTGGAAATAAAAAAGTTTTCTTAGAAAACCCAAATTAGGGGGGTTGGGTTTATGTCAGCCCCGATGTTAGCAATTCAAACTTACAAACTGCTTGCAATGAAAAGAAGTATGTGTGCAAAATTTCAGCCCGATAGCTTTTAAACTGGCCAAGTAAAACGTGTCACAACAGACGGACATCATCCAATCGAGTCAGCACGTCATACTGATAATAATATACCCTTTCACTGTACGAGCGAAGGGTATCAGTATCAGGTCTCTAAAGAATTTCTTTTTTTTTATCAACACTAGCGACAATTACCTTACTATCCACCATATAACGGACAATGTCTGAAACACAAAAGTTCGAGTTATAAGAACGGATAGCAGAAGAAGCCGCTGGAATATTGATGTATTTTTATAAATTTGTTACTCTTTAAGTTTTCAAAAAATCAAAATAACGCTGACAATTATGAATAAAGTGTAGCTTCGGTAGCTCAGTGGGTTGATATTACACTCTTTCTTTGAATTGCTGGAAGCTGTAGTCTGGGTTTTAAAACCGAACAGTTGCCATTTTAGACAACATGTTTCATCTGTTCCATCACAAACAGTCGAAAGAACAAATCGGGCAAATATAGAAGTCGATATGTTGCAGAAGGGTTTTCTGGAACTACTCTTTTATAACGAGGAATTTCTTTTTATAAAAGGGCGCCGTTTATAACGAGTTAAAATTTGCAACAAAGAGCACACGATGAGTATTAATAAAGCGTCCCTAATCTTTGTATTTGGGGTAGCTGGGAAAGGAAATTAATTGATTTTTCGGTCTCTTTCCTGTTCCCATTTCAAACCTTAGGAACAAAATAAGCATTTCTGGATAGGATTCAGATTTACAGTGTAGAACAAAACATTCTGCCTGATGAAATTAAGTCGACGTATCCCACAAGCCCTTCCAAAATAAAACAAAAAATCTTTTGTTTTTTGTCGCCTTGACCGATGCGGTATAAGTGCTAGAGTGGGTGTTGTAAATACAGACACAATCGAATGTAATATTCAGTCCCTCCATTGATAACAATGCTACTTATTCTTTAAAAGTGTTTTTGGAACCATTTAAGTACCAGTTACAATGTAATGCGAAGCGCACCAATCCTCTTACTGATAAAAGTCTTACTAGTTCTTGAACTAGTATTTTGGAACCACTTCCACTACTAGTTGATTAGTAATGCTGGAGGAGTCAACACTGACTCCATCCTATGACAAAGCTTAATTAATGTAGCTAGTTGTTTGCTTATAAATGGAATCGAAGTCGGAACTAGTGGTTCCGAAATAGGTCAAGAACTAGAAGTGGTTCCGAAATAGGTGAAGAACTAGTCCATTTCCCGACTGGGATGTGATGTATTGTATGTGTATTGAATGTATTGAATTTTCGGAGAAATCGCAACACTCAAAAACCATTTAAAAGAAAACTCTCCTGTGAAATATAGTCCGTAATCGTCCGGTTGCCACTCTGTGAAAGAAACACACTCTCAGAGTCGCAATAAGCCAAATCCCGATATATGCATGTCCGAAAACAAATTAGGGAGGACTATGCCCTAATTTGTTTTCGGAAATGCTAATATCTAAGAATTTCCATAAAATGAGTTTTCTAGATTACGCATTCATTTTTTCAGTGCGTTCAACGTTCGATGGTTTACGTTGAACACACTGATAAAATCCGAGCGCCAAGAGTTAGGGTACTAACATTTGCATTTCACGTGAAATCCGTACACATGCTTTTGTAACGTACTGTCAAAATTCTGATGATCGTGAAATCCATTTCACATGGTTACTCAAAAGTCTCCAAACCGGTGTTTGACGTTTTGCCAGCTAAAACAATGCCATTGCATTTTATTTCACGGGAAATGTCATCGCGAAAAAAAATTTCCACGCCACATTTTTCGCGGGATACCTAAATGCAGTTTTTCGCTCAGAGGACATAGTTACATAATGTCACGACTGATTGAAGTTTATTTTTATTTTCGTAAGTTAAGTGTTTTAGTGGAAAACATTTTTCGTATTAATTTTCGATTTCTTAATGGGTTGGGCCGATTTAAAAGCCACCAGGTTCCCGTATGGCATGCGGTGAAAAACAATTGCGCTTAAGGGACATGATAGGGGAATTTTGTTGCATATACTCGAAAGACGAAAGTTCTATTACTTTCGAATAAAAGCAATTCGTTTTCGAGTTACATGATACCACTTTAGGCATTTCGAAAGCAATCGCTTTCGAATCGAATTACATGATAGGGCCCCTCATTTCCGCCATACAAGAGACGTCAATCCATTCGAACTCGTCTCTTAGCGCCCATGGTGATTACGTTATACTGCGTAAAGATAGACCAGCCGCCAGGAATGATTCTAACCCTGGAGGTGGACTTGCCTTACTACTACACAAGTCCGTACATTACTGCGTGTATTAGATATGTATGTTCCACCTCACTCTAGCTGCCCTTCTGGCTATCGTTTCGATATTGGTCCTATCTGGAGAGCATATGATCATTCTTGGTGACTTTAACGCGCACCACGAGCTCTGGCATTCCGACTGCAACAACGATGCCAGGGGTATAACTATCGCCGAATCTCTTGGACGCCTCAAATTTCTGTTCACTCAATCAAAACTCGCCGACTCGAGTCACAGGCACTTGCAGTAGTTCTCCTGACTTAACTATTGTAAGTGCCAGCCTAATTAGTGCTACTCGATGGGAGACGGACGCGTACTGCTCTCGTCCGATAACCTCCCAATCATTATAAAAATTGAAAAAAAAACAGCAAACCTGACAAAGTCTGAGAAGCGAACGTTTGTCAATCACAAGAAAGCCGATTGGGACGGTTTGAAAGCATACTCGTCGGTGAAGTTCATCGAGCTACTACCACCTACCAACGTACAAGCTAACCATCTACAGGTATACCGTCAGGGGAGCACCTAGCTTTTCGGCCTTTATCTCCCGGTCCCTCGAAATGTTTGGACCTTCGGCTTTTTACTGACACGATGTTGTTGCTAGACGGGGATTTCTCGAGCCACGAGACTACGAGCCTGTGCAGACTCGTAGCGCTACTTTTCACATCCAGGTGGCCCCTTCAGTTTACTAGTCAGCAATGCGATTCGGGCAGTGTGGTCATCAATCCACAAACTAGTTAGATATAGGCGTGTAGGCATTTACCACCAAGGCCGTTCTCCCTAACTAGCCTCTTCAGGACTCGGGTCATGCGAAGCCGTCAACTTCGAAGCTCACACGATTTACCATACGATGCACTCCCCCACCAGAGGACACCATAATCGTGCTTGGCCGCTAGTGACTTCCCTCCCGTAAGTCATGGGAGGAGGTAGGTCACGCCATGAGCCACCCGTACATAACTTAGGAGCTCGGGAACGTTACCGCCCGAATGGTCTTTGTACAGATCCTCGCCATGGCATATCAACTGTACCAGGGGCCCCCTTGCGCTGCTAGGTCCGTGGTGTCGCAGCTCACTAAAGGTCTTTGTCCCAAAACATACAGCCATTTATGGCTGATGTCACAAGGACACCGACCCCCCTGCGGGGCCTACCAACGTACAAGAATACTATCTACGAGGTTTACTGTCTAAGGGTCACCTAGCCTATGGCTTTATACCCCGGTCCTTGCGAAAGCGGTTTGGACCTCCAGTATATTTGCTGGCACGGATCTTGTTGCCAGATGGGGATTTCTCCATCCGGTGAATGCACTCACCTTCAGGAACCCAACCCCGGGGGGCTGCATCACCAGCTCGATGTCTTGCTTAACAACCGACAGCCCCCTCGAGACCAACTCCAAGATGGGAAGGGACCATGGTCCACTGGGCTCACCCATCCCCGAGGTACACTATTCGCTATAGACTTCTCTATAGCAGGTGTGATCCTCCTTTGGCCCCCTATTGGTTAAGCCTTACGTCGAATTCGGACATGCACATCCCAGGCTCGTTGGACCTGTGACTACGTGCCTGTGCAGACAACGTAGCGCTGCTTTTCACATCCAGGTGGCCCCTTCAGTTTACTAGTCAGCAATGCGACTCGGGCAGTGTGGTCATCAATCCAAAAACTAGCTAGATATAGGCGCGTAGGCATTTTCCACCAAGGCCGTTCTCCCTAGCTAGCCCCTTCTGGACTCGGGTCATGCGGAGCCGTCACCTCCGAATCTCACACGACTTCCATATGATGCACCCCCCCACCAGAGGACATCAATATCGTGCTAGGCCTTTAGTGCTTCCCTCCCGCAATCTATGGGGGGAGGTAGGCACGCCAAGAGCCACCCGTGCATAACTCAGGAGCACGGGACCGTTAGCGCCCGAATGGTCTTTGTACAGATCCTCGCCATGGCGTATCAACTGTACCAGGGGCCCCCTTGCGCTGTTAGGTCCGTGGTGTCACAACTCACCAAATATCTTTGTCCCACTACATACAGCCATTTCTGGCTGATGTCACAAGGACACCGACCCCCCTGCGGGGACCTACCAACGTACATAAGGCCAAAGGAAAAAATAGGAACGTCATTGTCGTTCCTGCAGGACATATCCCGAAAATTTGGCCTAACTTCCCTACTAGTGCCGCCATATTAGCCGATGAACATGATAACATCAGAAGCGCTCACCCTGATGATCCCAGAATTTAGGAGGTTAACTCCCAAATCGACCGACAAGTTAAAGACTATCGGAGGGCGAAATGGAATCAGCACCTCGATGACAACCTGAATGAAGGTGTCAGCAAATTATGGTCAACTGTCCGCGACCTTTCCAATCCTAGGAAAGGAAAGGGCAATTACGCCATTGAATTTAGCAGTTCTTACTGTTTTTACTAGTGATCCTCTTCACTGCGCGAGCCTGTTCAATAAACAATTTACTGAACATCCCTGAAATTTGGAAAACAGGTCGAATTGTTCCCTGTCTCAAGCCAGGGAAGAGCGCAAATCTCGGGGAATCCTACCGGCCCATTCCGATACTGTCTCCTGTCGCAAAGACGCTGGAGGCCCTTATTCAATCCACTCTTGTTGCACATGCGAAGCTAGAACCTCACCAGCATGGCTTCAAGAAAATGCATGTGGTGCTATGCTGCATCGATGCGATCACTACACGCATTCGCGATAGGCAACTCTATGTCGTCCTTGTCACAGAACTATTCTTGTGGAAATTTACCTATCAAATGCTTTTGATAAGGTCAATCATTCATTGCTTTTAGCAAACTTGTTGAATATGCATCTTCCTGCACAAGAGATTCGTTGGATTGCCAATTATCTAGCTAGCCGGCACTCCTTCACCGAGTTTCGAGGCAAACGTTCTAAGCTTAGGAAAATCAAATTAGGTGTTCCACAGGGAGGGGTACTCTCCCCCACTCTGTTTAACATCTACATGTCCGGTCTTCCCACACCACCTGAAGGAATCGAGGTGATTTCCTACGCTGACGATTGCACCGTACTCACCACAGGGAGCGATCGATAAGGATGAAATGCGCCTCCAAATTAATCGCTATCTGGGACAATTACAGGCATTTTTCCAAAGCCTAAACCTCACCATCTCTGCGTCGAAGTCTTCTGCGACTTTTCTAACCACTTGGTGGGAGGACATTAGATGGGAGATTGATATCCGTATTGGCAACAATTCTGTTCCTACTGTAGCAAACACCAAAATTCTCGGGCTTCACCTAGAGAATGATGACGTCTGCGAATCACGCAGCTTCAGTTTGTGAGACAATGCGCAGTTGGAATAAAATCCTTAAAGCTCTAGCTGGTAGCACCTGGGGCAAAGATAAAGAAACCATGCTAGCTACTTATAAAGCGGTGGGTCGAGCAGCCGCTGATTATGCTGCCCCAGTTTGGACACATAGTTTATGTGACACAAAATTCAGGTCTGCCAAAATACCACTCTACGCATTGCGACAGGTTGCTTTCTGATGTCTGCCCAGGATCACTTACATCAGGAGACAAAATTGATGCCAATACGGGACCACAATCTCCTACTCTCAAAACAGTATGTTGTTGGTTGCTATCGTGAGGATCATTCCAACCCTAGTCTCATGGGCCGAATTCCTCCACCACGACATGTCAGGCGTGGGTTAAGAGACTTAGGGCCATTTTTTCGTACATCTTATAGGCTGGTTAGTCTTATTGCCTAGCGAAGACACACACAATATTTGGAAAGCTTTTCCATTGTACTGAATGACATTTTTGTTTATTTTGCATAGTTATGTTATCTTTTGCTTATTTACGCTGTTGCATGAAACCGTGCAATGATTTTTTTAATCTAAGATGATGGTTTAACCATCAAAATATGGCAGAACTATGCAAAATAAACAAAAATTTCATTCAATAAAATGGAAAAGCTTTCTAAATATTGTGTGTGTCTTCTCTAGGCAATAAGACTAACCAGCCTATAAGATGTACGAAAAAATGGCCCCTAGAGAGATAAAGATGAATACCGAGCTGCCATCGCAGAGATTCAGGCTGCAGAAGTGAGTCGGTCTATGTTGTTGTTGTAGTAGCGGCACAAATGGGGAAACATTCAATCTAAGTTGCACATTGTCATTCGAAGATGGTGGGCATTCCATCCTCGAGGTCTAGATTTAGGAAAAAAGCTGCTTCGATGGGTTGTGTCCATAACGCAAGTGGCGTGAGATGCGTAGGAGCAGCTGAACAATCGAAAATATGGTCCACGTCATGTGGACTGGTTCCGCAGGCTGGGCAGGTGTTGGCGACTTCATTATTTATTCGTGACAAGTAGGAGTTTAGTCGCGGGCACCAGCCGGATCGAAGTTGAGCTAAGGTGGTACGAGTTGCTCTTGGTATTGATTCTTCATCTGGAGATATGGCAGGAGGTTTAATGCCAAGTACACGGTTGTTCGCGAGACTTTGAGTAGCTTTATGAACTTCGGATGTGTGTATATCTGCAATGGCCGCCTTGTAGTCGGAGTCATCGAAAGGAACATTTTTTGTAATGCTGGACTTCACGCTCTTTGTCCCTGATTGAACGTCTGATTCGACGTGGCGGTGGTGTTTTGTCCATCAGTAGGTTGTTCGGGTGGTTTGTTCGATAACATCCGACTAAATATTGCTTAGTGAGAAGTTCATTATGGCTCCTCAAAGTCATTATTTTTGTTTCCTGGTGTAGATGATCTTGTGAAGACATCTTAACACAGCCAGTGATGGTGCGTAGTGCTGTGTTTTGGCGGGTTTGAATGTGGCTCCAGTTTGTGTTGCAGAGGCTATTTGTCCACGTTGGTGCTGCGTAATTGACGAGGAGGCGACCGATCGCTTTATACGTAGCCAAGAGGGTTTCTTTGTCTGTGCCCCATGTACTTCCGGCAAGCGCTTTTAATATTTTATTTCTGCTCCTGAGTTTGGAACATATATTTTCGGCGTGGGTGTTGAATTTGCCGGAGTTGTCAAGCGTGACACCAAGGATTTTGGGGGTCCTGGTTATTGGGATGATGTGGGTGTCAACGTAGATGAGCAGTTGTGTGTTGTACTCTTGGTTGAAGCTTGTGAATAATGTGGCGGAGGACTTTGGCTCAGATAGCTTCAGATTTTTACTGACGAAGAAAGCGTTGAGAACCTGCAGGTATTCGTTGATTAGATCGCACATTTCGGGAATGTCGTTACCAGTTGCCATGATGGTGCAGTCGTCTGCGTATGAGATGATTTGTAATCCCATTAGTGGTGTGCGTAATCCTGCCATGTGGAGGTTGAAGAGAGTGGGGGATAAGACTCCACCCTGGGGAACGCCTTGTTTGATTTTCCTGAGTTTAGACTTTCCGTTTCTAAACTCTGTACAGGATTGACGACCGGCAAGGTAGTTAGCGATCCACGGTGGTGTAGTATTGCGGAGATCTATTAGCAATAGAGTGTGGTTGACAGTGTCAAATGCTTTTGACAGATCGAGAGCAACCAGGACGGTACGCTTGCATGGTTTCGGTTGGTTGAGTCCATTAAATATGTTGGACGTGATCGTATCGAGAGCGGTGGTGGTGCTATGCATTTTACGAAAACCATGTTGATGATTGGCAAGCTGTATGTGCTCTAAAAGTTTCGGCAATACTAGTGCTTCCAGTATTTTGGCCACAGGAGACAGAAGCGTTATTGGACGGTATGATTCTGCGAGAGTATGATCTTTACCTGGTTTGGGTATTGGGTTTATGCGGCCTTTCTTCCATAACTCAGGAATGATGAATGATTTTAACGATAGATTCATCGTGGCAGTGATATAATCAATGGCCGGTGAATCTAGATGTTTCAGCATGATCATAGCAATGCCGTCAGGGCCGAACGCTTTGGAATTTTTAGCATTTTTAATTGCAAGTCTTACTTGGTTTGAGGTAACCTGAAGGTGTTGATCGGTGGTGCTGTTACGGATAGCTCTTGTAATAGTGCGCTTGAGCTTATCTTTTTCGGGATGTTCGACGAATTGTTGATTAAATTTGTGAGCGCATTTGTCGTCGTTATTGTAGGACTTATCACCGAACTTAATGGCTACCTTACCTTTGGGTTTTGTGGGGTTAGATAACGCACGTACAGTTTTCCAAAGGTTGCTTACACCGGATTTTATGGGCAGGATTTTAAATGCTTGTTCCATTGTTGTCTTCTGTGGTCTTGCTGGGTTATCACATTATTTAGGTCGCTGATACGAGGATCACTGGGGTCTATTGCTCTGAAGTCATCCCTCATTTTTGCCAATTCTACGGCACTAGATGGAAAATGTGGTCTCAGGATTGGTATGCGGCCGGCAGGAATGTATCTATTAGCAGCACCTACCATAATCCGTCTCAGGTTTTTTTCAGCAATACGTACGTCGCACAGTGGGGCGGTAGAGGCAACAATTCAAAAAATGAATACTATTGGAGAGCTTTTGTGAATGATTTATCGAATAGTAAACATTTTGAAGTTTCTTTCTACAAAAAAATTTCGGACCGATATCTGTCACAGTAAGAAATCAGCGGCTCTCAAAGTGTAGAGAATTGATTTTGCAGTTTTTGCACATTTTTCCATAATCAAGTTTCAATGAAAACCCTGACTATAAATTCGCATAAAACTTTGTTTTATGATTTAATTTTCAATTTTTAGGTTATAGTAAAAATGTTAGCATAAAAAAAGTAAAAAAAAAATTTGGAAAAAAATTTAATTTTAATCATTGAATGTCAAATTGACCCTAACTAGATTTTTCACATTGAGTTTTAACAACTACCTCCACGCGCATCCAAGGGTCTGTTTATGCTACATTGTTCCAGAAAGTCTCAAGATTACTAATATGTAAAAATCATAACTCCATAGAACCCCAGGCTACTTTTATAGCAGATTTTGTTATGTCGTGTTCGCTGTTTTAGACACGATTTTTGAATATCTACTGTAAAATATGTTGGGTCCCTTTGAACCGGAGATAGCCGTAGTTTTCATCCTATTGAACTAGTTTTTGGTGGTGAGTATAAAGGGAGTCTGTCTTGACGTTCAGCCAAAATTTACCCCCTCCCTTCCCCCCGGGGAGGAGCTATGGACGTATCGACTTGAACAAGTTCTAGTAGGCGAATCAGGAGTGTCCTTGGTCGGAGCAACTCAATTTTTGGCAAACATCAACTTCATTTTGTTAAGAATATTTCCCTAAATTATGCTGACTCGACCAGCATTTCTTGCAGAGTTACAGTAAAGAATATAAATGTCAAAAAATGATAATATACCATTTTATTTTTTGGTCTAGGGTATAATTTATCAAAACAAGTCAATTGTATTATATGTCATTACAAAGGTAATTTTGAGTAGTTTCATGTGTCCTTAAACCATTTTGCTGTAACTTTTACAGTTTTTCAAATAATTAGGAAAAACTGAAAAATAATCCCCTCTCCCCCTTAAAATCGAAATAACTTCAAAACGGCCGATCCTATCTGCGTGAAACCCATTCCATTCGATTTAGAATGGCCAAATACATTAAGATTGACCTGTTTTTATAATTGTTTCCAAAATTCGGGGCTTTCGCCCCACTGTGCGTCGGTGGGAATTGATAAGGCAGAAAACGTTTCGCTGGCATATGCTTGAAAGCCGATCCAGTCTGCTTTGCTGAAATTTGTGTACGTTTTCTTCTCGGTGTACGCGAATTGGGACGGTTTGTCGATCGCGAGGACTATTGGCAGGTGGTCTGACGAGAAGGTGATGAATGGCTCCCATGTGGTGTTGTTGATGAGCCCGGGACTGGCAATAGATATATCAGGGGAGCTCCTGCATGATCCTGTAACGCGTGTTGGTGAATAATCGTTCACGGGACAGAAATCGGAGTAATCTATTTGGCTAGCGATGAGGTTGCCTCTGGTGTCGTTGTCGAGATTCGAGTGCCATAGATCGTGATGTGCATTGAAATCACCAAGTATTAAGCGGTATTGTCCAGTGAGTAGTGGAGAAATGTTGACCTGAAAACCAGTAGGACAACTTGAGGCTGGTGGTACATAGATATTTAGAATATCTATATCAACATTTCCCGCCTTGATGGAAATCGCTTGGAGTTCGGTGGTGTTATCGGCGGCGGTTATGTCAATTTCTGAGTATGGCAACGAATTATGGATCAGGAAAGCTAAGCCTCCACCTGCGCTGGTGGGTCGATCTTTTCGGATGATGTTGAAGCCTCCTTATGAGTTAAGCGGTGAGTCAGCTTTTAGCTTAGTTTCCTGAAACGCAGCGACTTTGATGTGATGTCTGTCCATGAAGTCAGTGAGATCGATGATTTGGTGTTGAAGACCATTGCAGTTTATTTGGACAATCTTAGTAGTAGAGTAGTTCACAACTGGCTGTGGTGGTGCTGGTGTTAGGGTATGTCGTGGTGCATTGTGTTGGGCGGAAACTGTGGGGGTGACAGGTGATGGTTGTTGGCCCAGATTATTGTGATGTTGGGAAGTCGATGATGACTGCTTTCCACAGATTCTACAGTTTGGTGCTAGAAAGGTGTTAATTGTAGTTGTTGAACGTAGGTCTGAATTGTTTAGCCCAGAACAATTCTTAATGTGGCACCATTCTCTGCAGCACGAGCAACGCACTGAGGTTTGAACGTTGGAGTAGATCCTCTTACCACAGACGCAGCATTTCCAAGGACCAGGATTAGTTTCGATGCCGGCACGTAGAAGTAGGATTTGGAGCAACTGGGCCAGCTCGGGTTGCTCCAGTAGTATAAAAAGTAGTGTGCAACATTTCCTGTGTTTCCCCGAATGTGTCGAGGGGGTTTGCGGATCTTGGCCATGCATGATTGCATGGGTGGTTCCGGGACATAGACCCGGCCGCGATAGGAACCTGAGTCGGTCTATCGCGAGTTTAGGTGCGAATAGAGTCCACCACCTATCTCGCCTGAGGAGATTAGGCTCCCGAGAGCCACCAGAACGACAATAGCTCAACTTCGGTCAGGCTTTTGTTCGCGCCTCAATTCGTACCTTTCTCGCATAAGCCCGGTCATCCAAAACATTTGTCCAAACTGCGCTGTCACTCCTCATGATGTGGGTCATTTTGTCAATCCCCAGCTGCGCCCACTGACCAAACCCCTATCGCACTGCGGGGAAACCCTATCGCAGCAGCTATGTTTTTGTCCCACATCACGGACGAAAACATCGACGAACCATAACTCGAGTCCACATAGATGCACAGTTCCACACCTTTCTATACCGCTATAAAAAGAAGGTCAAACCTATTAGCGCGTTCGCAAGCTGGAGCTGTCCAAATATATGATTTAAAGTGTTAAGTCTCGGGGGTCTAGGTTGCATATTTAACGAGATATTCACAAAAAAGAAGAAAATATCAATAAAAAACATTTTCGTCTCTTTTTAATAATATATATTGTGAATAGATAATAATATATTTAAAGTAATGTCTATATTTTCAATATAATATTTTTAAATGTTTTTTTTTTGCATTTTCATCTATGTATAGAACTAAAAATATTTCATAGACAACGTTAATCGCAACTTTTCCCTAAAATCTATGTAAAATTTCCTTAACATTTGCATTCTATCTCTACAATTTCGTAATCTCCTTAAAAAAATAAACGTGTCTATATGTATGCATTATAGATAGGTTTTGCTATACAATAACTTTGATAAAAATATGTTTGTGATTAAGTTTTAATGATAATTTATTTTTTTCATTTTCCGTTTTATTATTTTAAATTAACCATTGCTTAACAATAACCCTTAACAACTACCGTACAGTTTTAAAGTTTTTTTATTAACTAGTCTATATCTATACTTTTTTTGAAGCTCTCCTCTTCCTGATCGGTCAAAAGTTTTTATTTTGTAAATATTTTTTTTTGTTATGTTTTCAATTTTAAGGAGCACTTGTATTTTTCCTGCTTCTGATTTTCTGTAAACTTTAAATTCGTATGATAATAAATATTTTGCCGAAAGCAATTCAACAATATTCGTTCATTTAGAATGGGTAAAATAAGTTTTAACTTTTTGCAGCGTGCTTTTTTTAACAGTATGAAAAATATGAATGAGTTCATGATTGATAGCTTTTAAAATAAATTAGTTGCTAGTTATGGGTTTGGAAGATGCAAAATTCCTTTCAGCAGGAGATGTTACTTAACATTCTGGTTCCTGATTCCCCTCCAAATAATTTTTCATACGAATCTACACTACAAAAGATTGCTCATGAAAAATAATTATTTTCTTTCGATTTATTTTCAGACGTTTTTTTTTTAACTTAAAGCCTTAACAAAGAACGATTATGTCTCATAGGTTTTATATATAATTTAAGTGACTTACAATCTGGTCCGTTATATAGGTAATCTATAAATCTAATTTCACAATAAATTCCTGAACATTTCGTGAAATTTTAAATATTGAATACAATAAAAAAGAAGAAACACATAATTGATAATATTTTGAAATATTTATATACATAACATTACATATATCTAGCCGAATATGTATATAGTTTTATAAAAATATATATTTACAGATTTTATATTTTATGTACTTGACAACAGTCTAAGGCAAAATCGTATCTACGGATTGATTATTATTTTTTTTACTTACTGAAAGAAATTATAAGTTTCTATGACTAAGATATCTAAAGTCTGTCGAGACACAGGCGACACAAAACTCTAAGTACGTCTCCGTATCGGAGTACATAAACCGGATGCCATTTTTGGCAGTTATTTATAATTAAATCAACAATCACCACATTTAGTCATCCCTCTACCATGGTTTTCCCTGCGGCATCATTCCTGCACCGGCTGGTCGACCGCCAGCAGAACTGCTTAGCGCTCCCTTCAACAAACTATTAGCCGCATTGGCATTATTCGAATTAGCATTCACGCCACTTCCACTTGGCCCGGCAACCGCACCACCTCCACCAACACCTCGCACACCACTTCCGCCGGGTCCCGCCGCACCAGCTCCAGCTCCACCTGCTCCATTCTTCATTCTATCCTGCATATTTTTCTCCATTCGCAACAAACACATTCGATTGTAATCATGAATGGAAATATAAAACGGTCTTCCGCCACTCTGCACTTGCACCATACTGGGCAACTTGCGTCCATCCGCCGTCTCGTACAAAACTCCCGAATCACGTTGTTGTGGCACCAGTGGCATAGGTATCAAATTCGGTCGCCAATTACGACTGTGCAAACGTTCGTGCGTTGTCAACGTGCGCGGTAATTTAACAATTGTCGGCGGCATCCGGAGCGGTCGTACTGACGACGCTGAATGATGCTGCTGTTGATGTTGTTGCTGCCGTTGCAGCAGCGGATTGGTGGAATGTAATTTACTACGCATGGCAGCCAGACTATTGATAGACTTACTCGCCCCGGGCAAAAGCAGTGAGCTTGGATTGCTACGGCTAATGCTAATCAGCTCGGGTGGCAGATTTAACAATCGTCCCTGTTGCTGATTCAAAGGAGTTGTAGTCGAAAGTCGATTGGCCGCGGCCAAAAGTTTTTGTTGTTTCGTCGGAGCAAACGAAGTCGTTGGACGAGTGATTGTTTCAGTTCTAGCTCGACTTGCGATGGGAATTATTTCAACGGCCGAATTTTTGCGACTCAATAAATTGTTTTTCAAAATGCTATTCTCGGATGAAGTTGTCGTGATGGTGTTTGTTGCACTACTCAGCGCCATGGACAATCTTTGGCTAGTAGAAGCCTGTGTCGAGGAGACCGAGGGCATCAACTTCGATTTTGGAGCAACAGTAATGGTTAATTTGCCGCTATTCAGCTGCTTGCTAAGCACTTCGGCATCTTTTGATGTGGATGCTACATTTTGTGCCATGTTGGCAACACTCGCTACACTACTAATTACCAAACTACTACTGCCACTTGTCTGAATCTGCTGCTGTGGTGGTGGTTGTTGCTGTTGTTGTTGCTGCTTCTGTGAATTATCATTATTGCTGGCGGTCGATGAGGCGGTCGAACTCTTGCGACTGACCATCGTGGTGGAGGGTGGTAAACGATAGTCAAATGAACGTAAACGATTCTGGACTGTTTCTGAATAGGCGACAGCTGTATTGCTGGCCGATTGGGACAAGATCAAATCGCCGTTGCGGAAATATTTTTCCAATAGTATCAAGTGACGCAAGAAGCTTGACTGATTGCCGTAGGGTTTTTGCAAGTCCTCCCACATGCGACGTGTCGGTTCGTCATATTGCAGGAATGTTTGTACACGAGTCCAGCCTTCGGGCGTGCGGTGTGACGATGAACTGCCGAAGGGTACGTTGACCTGTAAGAGAAAGAAAAATTAAAGTTAAAAATTTAAATTCAAAAAATTATTAAGTCGAACTTAAACAGAGAGATAGACACCGTCCAACTACAGAAACTGATGATACAATCTCACGACATTTTGGGAAAAAAGATTGAACAAAACAGAGTTAAGAGTGTCAAGAGCAAAATGCACCATAAATAGAACCCTGGCCATAATTGGTGCATTAAGGCAACTAAAATAAGGAAAATAACAAATTTCCTCTGATAGATTTGAAGACAAGAAGAGAAGCCATTTTTTGGGAAGCTTCTTTATTCTGTCCTTTACCCCCATTTCATGCAGAATTCCGAATATGGCCATCGATATATTCGGAATTCTGCATGAAATGGGGGAAATTATAAGCTTCTTCTTTCTTTGGCGAAATATTTAAACGGATTGATCTCATGCATTTTTCTCAGGGGCGAACGTGTCGATAAGAGCTTTTACTTTCTGTTAGCGTAGTACAGGCTTTTCATGTTTCAAAAAGAAAGGCTCAGATAAAAATCCAATAATAAGGAAAAACTGATTAATTATTTCCTCCCTCTCCCTTTAAATTTAAATACAGTGGGCACGCGTAAACGTGAACACCCGCTTATGTGAACAATTTTATGTTCACCCAGACTATTATGAAACGTGGACAAGTCCTGAAAGCCAGTCAAACCTCTCTAAGTTAAAGCCTCTTTAAGTAGATTGATTCCTTATCTCCAAGAATATTATGGTTTCATTGGCGTTCCCGTCAGTTTTGGATATCGAACGCAACCCCTAAGTTGAATATCTATAAGTCCAGAACCTTTTAAACTCAAACAATATTTGATATTTTGTCAATTCCATTTTTTAGGGTTTTTTAGAATTTTTTCAAAAAACTTTTATGAAATCGATTTTGTCCGTCCGTCTGTTCACTGAATAACTCGCGAACGGCTCAACCGATCGTCATGAAATTTGGTAATTTGGTAGAAATGTGTAGAATGGTAGTCTTTGGCACGAAATACTAAGAAGTTGGTAGAGCAAAGATAACAGGGTGTCCCGAAGATTTGAAAATTTGATCACTAAATAACGCGCGAACGGCTCAACCGATCGTCATGAAATTTGGTGGGAATGTGTAGAATAGTAGTCTTTGGCACGAAATACTAAGAAGTTGGTAGGGCAAAGATAACAGGGTGTCCCGAAGATTTGAAAATTTGTTCACTAAATAACTCGCGAACGGCTCAACCGATCTACCCTTTTCTCCCCTACAAAAAATAAATAAATTGAATATGTATATTTATAGTATTTTACGGGCTTTCTAGGTCTGTACATGGGTATAGGGTATACACTCATCGTGCTATTCGCACGATTAGAGCTCGGTATCGTTTTGATACAAAAATTGTTTCACATTTGTGAGGTCATGTGTGAAACCAAAATGCATACATGAATCGACAAATCATACAGTCATGTACTTGTTATACCCGTCACTATGCGAAGGATATATATAACCTTGTCATTAAGTTTGCAACGCACAGAAGGAAGAACCCCCGACTATACAGGGTGTCCGGAAACTGCCGCATAGACGTACCGAATTGTGATTCATCGTGTGATTTTCATACCCCCAATGCTGAACCCAAAAATATAATTAGAATTAGGCTGGACCGTGGTATCCGTTAGGGAAACGTTTTTTTGGGTTGAGTGTGCGAAATTATATCGCTGTGACTGCATCGGTTCTGAGGTTTTTGGTGAAACAGCTCGTCCCATTTTGTGCTGTTCGATTTTCAGGAGCAATGCCCCGCTGTGATATTTGTTTTTTTTTCTGTTAGGGAAATTGGGGATGTAATGTATAAAGCTTAATACTGTCGTAAGTATAACCAGAGTCTACGAGTGTTCTTCACATTATAATGGTGGTGAAATGTCAAAAAGACCGACCCCGTTCAGGACGCCCATTAGTGTCAATAAAAAGCATTGCTATTGTTCGTGGAAGGCGTAGCTGAACCATAGATGATTTCTTTCGATGTCTTAGTGGAAGTTAACCAAAGGTTTCACACTAGAAAAATTATAGCCAAATTTCTCCCTCATCTTCTCTCAAGCAAAGCAAAGCTTCAAAATGAGCTCAAAGAGGAACCGCATGGAACAAACTGAAGGCAAGCATGGATAACTTGGCTATGAAGAACTCCCATCAACCATCTGTATGGAAAGCTAAGTGCCATAACGCTGAAGGAAACGCCACACACTAATGGGGAAACAGGAAGCGCTAAGGACCGGAACGCCTAACAAGGATCAAAGTGACCGAGTCGCACGGCTTTGTCATCAACAAGTCGAAGCAAACTTTGACGAAGAGGCAGGAGGATCTACTCAACATGAGGTTGAACTTCGGCCTTCAACAAACTAACTAAATTCCTATTGAGGACATCGTCGTCGACGTAGAGGCTCGTATCCAATTTGAGGATGTGGGGACCAAGGAGGCCATGCGGAAGGAGGTGGAGGCGGCTGTAGCGAACCAACATTCAACGGCACCGAAGTTAGGAGCAGCACAGTCGAAAACCGTTGAGGAGCTTAAG
The DNA here is from genome assembly GCA_949715475.1 of Microchrysa polita. Lineage (NCBI taxonomy): Eukaryota > Metazoa > Arthropoda > Insecta > Diptera > Stratiomyidae > Microchrysa > Microchrysa polita. The sequence continues at coordinate 30,611,550 of OX454418.1, read as the reverse complement.
CAGAAATGGGTCTTTTATCTGTGAGCGGACAAACTGCCAAACCCTGCCCTTCTCTGAACCGTACCCCCTTGTGGGGCATGGTGCGTTCACTCAGTCGTTTAGAGGCTCGAAATAGCCTATAACTTTGTCAACTTTGTACATTTGTCAGTTCAAAGTACCGTTGCGATTTTACAATTTGAATTTTCAAAGAAAAATTCATTTTCAAATTTCTTTAAAGCATGAATGGTAGTATCTGGGATGCTTCTGAAACTAATTGGGAAAAGAGATATTTTATATAGAATTTTGAGCAGTTTGAGAAAGTGAAGTCAAATCTCGGATTAAATATTTGGGAGTGTGGCAAATAGTGATTTTGCTCGGCAAGTCGAGCTTTTTGACACTATTTACAAAAATGCTACAATTTTATAACAGTTATAGATAGGTGTCATGTAAAACATTAATTGAACCCAAATGCGCTGTATTATCATCCACTATTGTATAGGTATGAACCATGAGTCGTGAGACACCCTGTATAATGTCGCAAGCACTATATATTTCCAATCCGCACATGTACGGAAATTTGGAACACTCCGAGGTTTGATCTCCGGACCTCTGGACTACTAACATCGTAGAGTGCGACTCAACCAAGTGAGCCACGGAGCCCTGCCCTGCCGAAGATAAAAGGCCTTCCGAAAGTGCACAGGTCCGGAAACGAATTTGGAATCGTTTGACGTCAAGACACTCTTTCCCAGCATCCTGGTCATGGAAGCTCTTCTATACCTGGAAGAGTGGCTATTATCGAAAGGTCCTTCATCGTCTCATGCGACTAGCAAAGGTGTGCATGACACAAAACTACCTCACCTTCCTGGGCAGGTTCTGAAAGGGCGCCAGAGGGGTAGCCATGGGTAATTCACTCTCTCCGTTCGTAAGTGAGATATTCATGAACAGCATTGAGGGAGAACTCGAAGAGAAGGGCAAATTACCGAGATTCTGGGTAAGATATGTGGACGACGTGGAAATTGGTCGAGGCAGGTACTCGTCCACTTAAAAGTTGGAGGTGTACCGAATGAAACTATATAACCACTGAAGAAGGGCATTAGGATTGACTTGTTCTAATAATTTAAGCTTATTCTGCCATTGTGCGCCGTTGATCCTTTCAGAAGATCCGATTCGACGACTTATTGTATTGACCACCCATTTTTTGAAATGCGTAGGGATAAAACAGCAATAAGAGATACGTCTCACTAGATTTCATAAAATTTTTGATTTTCATGAACCTGATCAACATTTGAGTTGTTCTCACGACCCCTTTATTCAAGCCCTCAGGCCTCCATAGGGGAACGCGCCCCACTGTTTGGAAATCATTGCTCTAACCCATTAGAATTTGTACCCAATTATTAAACAGTAGGCTGGCTTGTTCATTGATTTCAAGGAGGCGAGAAGAGGTATACCAGATGAAATAGTTTCCATCATCATTTTCACAAGGGTGCGACGCACAGTGGAGAGCGACAAAGCTGCATTTGGTCACCTATTCCTTTCCTAATAGCCATTAAGGGTGCGCGATTCAAGATAAAGTCGAAAGATATCAGATTGAATATGTTTAATCACCAGAAAGGTGTTTCTACACGCTGACGACATTTATCTTTTATCAAAAAGAAAAGATGGTGATGCTCTGCATTGCGAAAGTCATAACTTAATTTAAATTAAATCTGGGAAACATAGTTCAAGAAGATAGCCCGCGGATCCCGATGTATCAAGAAGACTAGGGTAGACTTCTTCCTTTTGACTCTTTTCTGGTAAAATAATAACATTTCCAGGCGCACCAAAATCTGAATCTTCGATGCAATTGTGAAATCAGTGCTTTTATATGGCATGGCCAAGAGTTGTTGTTGTTGTTGTATTAGCGGCACATACAGGAAACGTTTGTTTAGTTGCATAATATTTATTCGAAGATGGTGGGCATTCCATTTTCGAGGTCGAGGTTGAGAAAACAGCTGCTTCTATTGGTTGAAGCCACAACGCAAGTGGTGTAAATTGCGTGGGAGCAGCTGGACAATCGAAAATGTGGTCTACATCGTGTGGACTAGTTCCGCAGGCTGGGCAGGTGTTTGCAACTTCGTAATTTATACGCGATAAATAAGAATTTAGTCGTAGGCACCAACCGGATAGGAGCTGAGCTAAGGTGGTGCGGGTAGCTCTCGGTAGTTGCTCTTCATCAGGAGATATGGCTGGAGGTTTGGTGCCAATTACACGATTATTTGTGAGGCTTTGAGTAGCTTTAAGAACGTCTTGTGTGTGTAGGTCTGCAATCGCCGCCTTGTAGTCGGAGTTATCGAAGGGAACCTTTTTGTACCGCTGGACTTCGCACTGTTTGTCCCTGATCGAGCGTCTTGGCGGTGGTGTTTGGTCCATGAGTTTATTGTTCGGGTGATTTGTTCGATAACATCCGACTAAATATTGTTTATTAAGAAGTTCACTGTGGCTTCTCAAAGTCATCATCTTTGTCTTCTGGTGCAGATGATCCACTGAGGACATCTTAACACAGCTGGTGATGGTGCGAAGTGCCGTGTTTTGGCAGGTTTGTATGTGGCCCCATTTGACCACGTCGGTGCTGCATAGTTGACTAGGGGGTGACCGATAGCTTTATAGGTAGTCAGAAGTGTTTCTTTGTCAGTAGCTTTAAGAATTTTGTTTCTGCTCCTGAGTTTAGAGCAGATGTTCTCAGCGTGGGTGTTAAATTTGCCGGAGTTGTCTATCGTGACACCTAGGATCTTGAGAGTCCGAATCGTAGGGATAACGTTGGAGTCGATAAATATAGGAAGTTGCATATTGTACTCCTGGTTGAAGCTGGTGAATAAGGTGGCGGAGGACTTTGGTGCCGAGAGCTTCAAGCTTTTGCTCACAAAGAAGTCGTTGAGTGTCGGCAGGTATTCGTTGATGCGGTCGCACATTTCGGGAATGTCGTTGCCAGTCGCCATGATGGTACAGTCGTCAGCATAAGAGATGATTTCTAGTCCCGTGGGTGGTGTGGACAATCCTGACATGTAAAGGTTGAAAAGGATGGGAGATAAGACTCCGCCCTGTGGAACGCCTTGTTTAATTTTCCTGAGTTTGGATTTCCCATTCCTAAACTCGGTGCAGGATTGACGACCGGCAAGGTAATTTGCGATCCATTTGTGGATACAAGGAGGAGTAGTGTTATGTAGAGTAGCTGCCTCCTTCGACGCAAGAGATGAATAGAAAAGTCAATCACTACTTTGTGCATCCACTGCTTCGAAATATACTTCCGAGTCGGTATCGAATTAAATCCAGGTTCATGGATTTTGGTGTGTATGCGGAAAAAGGATTTGGACTAATGTTCAAGAGCCGGTTTCCTGCACGTGCTGTAGCTACTGGGTGCATTGTGCACTGAGGGTAAGGGAAGGGAAATCCAAAGATACCAACGAATTCCCTTCGATAACACTAACTGCAAGGCGGAATTAACTGACATCCACGCATACTGCTCACCGAACCACCAGCCATTTCTCCCGGCGAGGTACGACTTCCAAGAGCCACTCGAACTTGGCTCAATCACGTTTTCCGGGTGGTGTACAAGGCTAGATTCCTATCTATTACGGATAGTTAACAACATTGCAAAGCCCGCATAACGTGGACCTTATATTTGACTGTCCAGCTGCACCAATGCACCTTACGCCTCTTGCGTTATGGCAGCATTCTTCCTAGGTCTTGCCCTGAATAAATTAATTGACGAATAGTGAGATTTTTTTTTTTTTTCCTTCTCCTTTAATAATTGTGCACGAAGTGCACAATTATTCAATGGCTAATTCTAATGTGAAGAATTGTATTGCCAACATTTGTTTGGTAGAGAGACATTAATAGGATAATCTCCTTCTTATCGCATGAATAAGATTTTATCACGTTCTCTTATATTATAAAATACATAATACTGATTTGATACCAAAAACTAAATATTAACATGAAATTAATATGCAATATCAAAGAAAAAAAAAATGTATATGCTACATCATGATCACATTCCAATACATTAATATCTCAATTCAAAAAAAAAAAAATTCAATAATTCTAATAAAATTCACAGTCAAATATTTAAGAACAAATATGCTTATTAGCAATTGAGAGTTCTAAATCACAAATTTTTAAAATTATGAGTATAATATTAAAAATGAATAGATACTAAATTCAATATAATGACATTTAAAGGACCACAAATGACAATACAAACATAGAAACCTTCCAAGAAGGTGACTCCCTTTCAGGATCTGTATTAAAACAAAAAATTCACGATTAAATCAAAATGATTAAAAAAAGTAAGACATTATATTATATTCCACTAACTAAATCAATCCATATATTTCTGTTAATAACTACATCCCTTATCAATCAAAATCCTCCCCATTCTATACCAATCTTCTGTAGGTCGGTTCTTAAAATAGTTTTTTAAATCATTAAATCTACCAACCCCAGGGAAAAGGGCTTTTGTAGAAAAATTCCTAGGGCACTTAAATAAATAATGATCATTGTCTTCCAGGACTCGACAATAATTACATAAATTAGAATCAATTTTCTTAATCATCTTCAGAAATACCTTGTTATACGAATGATTAATAATCAGTCGATTAACAAGTTTAATAACTTTAACTTCTTTATCTCTGAATTTTTTATTTTTAAACCATGGTTTAGTATTAACGGTTTCCACTATTTCATGAAAAAATTTACCCTTCTCTTGAGAGATAGTATCATAATCTATTTGCCACATCCCTATAATTAGGGTTTTTATTGTTTTCCTAACGTCATCTAATAATGACAATGAATCTTCTTCACAACAAGTTAGCCTACCAAGTTCTTCACTAAATAAAGACCATGCATGACTATAACTGGTTCTACTATTTATCATATTGTTATTATTCCATAGAGCATAAAACTCTAAATCATTAGAAATTCTTTTCGCCATCTCACTAACCGTTAACCATAGGCTTCTAAAAGATGGAGGCATTTCATTAGCTAGTACATACAAATTGTGAATAGGAGTAGATCTAGTTACTCCCAAACATCTCCTCAAAAACTTGTTATAAAAAACTGAAATCTTTTTATTCCCCGCAGAGTTCATATGGCAGCTAGCTGATCTTGCGTATTCGATTTTAGGCCTTATATAGGATCGAAATAATAAAAGCGCTTTGGCAGGATGGATGCCCCCTTTATGACTGTTGATAGTGAAAAATGTCCTCTGGTTCAAAATATTTGAACTGATGACCTCCCTGTAGTGTCGACCAACTGATAAATTTCCGGATAAATTGAATCCCAAGTATTTTAGGTCTCTGGTGTTGGTGATAACTCTGTTGTCAATGTTAATTGAATGCCTAAAATTATTGGCCCCCGAAAAAATAAAGAATTTTGTTTTGTCATCATTAATCCTTAGGTTTATAGACTTAATTTTCTGTATAAAGATCGACGAAAATCTTTCCAAATTAATAATAGCGTGTTTCAGATTCCTTCCTCTAGAAAGGAGTAAGAAGTCATCAGCAAATTGAAACATTGTATTATTTTCGTCACTCAAATCATGAAGACAAGAGGTAAGAATTGTGAACAGTATAGGGCTAAGACAACTACCCTGTGGTAGCCCATTCTCTGCTACGACCCTAGTATCACCAATTTTAAGAATCCGTTTTTCTAAAAAGACCATAGTCCAATTTACAAAATCATATGGAATTTTCTTCTTGTTCATAATATGACCTAATGTATCCTTATCCACAATATCATACGCGCTCTTAATATCAATGGTTACGCATACAGAAATAAAGTTGTTGGATTTATTCGAGTCCACCAAATTAATAACATCATTAATACAATGAGCTGTTGACTTGTTACTGCGAAAGGCATAGGATTTACTTGGCAACAGTTTAAAGTCATTGAGAAAGGTAATTAATTCATTGAGAATCATTTTATTTAGAATCTTTAAAGGTACATTTAATAGTGAAATCGGTCTAAAATTTGAAACAATGTTATGATCTTTACCCGGTTTAGGAATAGGAATAATTTTAACACTGCGCCAGCAATCAGGAATTTCTCCCTTAATCCAAAAATTATTCATTATATTTAATAATTTTATTTTATTATTAGAATCTAACGATTTAACGTAACCATACGAAATCCCATCATCCCCAGGGGCAGAAGATTTATTTTTCGTTTTCAAAACATCTTCCATCTCTTCAATAGTGAAAATTCTTTTAACCGAATACACTGGATCATTTGTTTCTTGATTCCTATTATCTACATTTCTAGCCTCCCCTACAAAATTGTTTAGAAATTCAGTTTTCTTATCACTATCCCAAGAACCATAGTCCTCTCTATTAAGTAAGGAATTCTTAATATTTCCAAAGAAAGTGTGAATTTCTTTAGGTTCTTTTGCCAAATTAATTCTTCTTATTGTTTCCGAATATGCTTTCTTTTTTGCTTTACGAACTTCAGTTTTCCATTTATTTTTAGCATCTCTAAACTCATACATATTTTCCAGATTCCTATTCTGATTTAGTTTCGCAGATGTCCTTTTAAATTTATTATATACTTCAGATAATTCTTGGTTCCACCATCTCTTGGGTGTAAATGCATTATTATTCACACTAAAAGTAGCATTGTTAATAGAGTTTTTCATAGCCCCATTAAAACTATTAATATTCTCTTCAAAGGACAGATTTTGTAAATTATTGTCTAATATTCTTTTATTTACGATTTTACAACCATTGTTAACAAATTCATCAATAATAAATTTAATAGGAAGATGAAAGGAACTAAAATGTCTAACTTTAATTGTATGCCAGTATTTAATCACATTAAGATTATTACTAAATGTTAAGTCTAACACCGACGGATTAGTAGAATTCAAATAAGTAGGAGATCCATTATTACAACAGTTTAACCCAACTGCAGATGTCCATTCCTCCAATAATTTCCCTCTCCAATGATTCGAAAAACTTCCCCAATGGGAATTGTGAGCATTAAAATCACCAGACAGTATTATTGTGTTGATTGACCTGCAACCAATATCAGTAATAAGATCCGGAAGATGATCATTGAACGCATTATTATCCCTAGGAGGAATATATATATTTACCAGTAGAATATTACATCTCAAGTTAGTGGTCTGAATGGCCACGTAATTCAAAGGACTATTAAAGTTCACTCTTCTACATCTTATTCGTTTATTTACTAAGGTAAGGACACCTCCCCTACCATCATTCCTATTACCAAAGAAACCATTATACCCGCTAAAGTATACTTTTTCATTTGGTTTTAAGAATGTTTCTTGAAGTATCAAAATATCCGCTTTATTTTTAAAAGCAATCGTTTCAATATCATTTTTATTGCATTTGATACCTTGAACATTTGCCTGTATACATGTTATCATTATTGACTATTAAATGAAAACATGTCCCTATTAGGGTAACTACTATTTCTATAGTTTACCTCCTCATCGCTCGGGAAATTTTCGGAGCATACCTCTCTGAAAATTTTATCAATTTCCTCTTGAGGTTGATTTTTAAGCATATTAGTCAATATGTTACCAAAAAGGATCTTATTCTTGGCTGAGGCCAATTTTTCCCCAATAAATTCAATTTTTTTCCCATTAACAATTTCATTATCCTTGGACACAATACGGTTCCCTCTAAAATTAAATGAAGGTTTGTTCACATTTTGTGGACTTTTATCTTGTTTTTCGAAATTCAGTTTTGGAGCATTTGTTTTCATAAACTTTTTAGGGCTATTATTTCCCGAAGAATTTCTTTGAACCCTTTTCCTAGCAACACTAGCATATGAGTTACTTCCTATAGCAATTTTATTTAATTCCTCAACTTTATTTCTGTTCAATTCAGGACTACCATGATTACCATCTTTCTGTGAAAGTAACCCCGGGAAACTTTCCTCGTATTCATTATCATCAAGTATAATAAATCTGTTATTTGAAGATTCTTCTACAATTTCCTTCCTTGATTTCCCAGAGATTGTCATTTTTTTAATGATGTCTTCCTCCTCCAATTTTTTAGGACAAAACCTAGAATTGAAATCATGTCCATTACTTGCGCACAATATACACTTCCTTTCACTACACTGACCATTGCACGCAATTATTCGTTTTTGAGGGTTTTTACACAGAAAACACTCCTCAGTAGGACAATTACCCTCACACAACAATCTTTTACCACACTTAAGGCATTTCTTAGACGTACTGCGGCACCATTTGAATGTGTGTCCTATTATAATAGTGAGATGAATGTATTTCTTCTTGCGCCACTACTACAACAAGAAGAAAACGATTGGACTCGTATTATAGAAATATACAAATTTGAAGTGAGGCCTTGTAGCATGAGACCGGCGAATTGTGATACCTTTGTCCCCCAACGTATCGAAAAAAAGCGACTAAACTTACAGGGGAGAGCTAAACTCCTAAAGTGAACAAATAACTGATGCACGATGCACTTTTGCATTATATTACAAAACATTGTAACAAATCGACTCACCCTTTTTCTACGTATGTGGCGTCGTCCATGCTTCAATTTCTGAATGACCATATCAAAGCAAAAGACTTCTTGTCGGATTTATTTGGACGTACAAATTATTAACGTTCACAATACTAACCCCCGACAATAGTAATTATTAAGACCATCGAAGATGAAAGAAGAACACTACCAAGTGAAATTATTTATAGAAAAAAGAGGGAAACACACACATACTTGCAAATGCACACAGACGCTATCCGAGTGAATGGATACACAAGTGTAAAATTGTTCGTGCTGTAAACACGCACACATCACCCATCGGAGCAATTGCAAGAAATGGTTAGCTACACGATTATACATATTAGGATGACCGAGTTTTCATCCCCAGATGCATTATCTGGTACCGGCCTGAATATAGGAGTAGGGGCAGCACATCGACTAAGAATAGCTAAGAACTTACACGCACATACTTCAAGATTTGCGTAGCAGAAAGCGTTTCCACAATAAGAGAAAAGTTCGCCAAAACAACGAGAGGAGCGGCGATGGGCAACCGACACACCCCTTGAAACCACTAAGCGAAGTTTATTATGCCTATATTACATGAAAACTTCGCTCGCCAACCCCCGGGGCCGAGGCTAATTTGGGGCGCGGCCGAAATTTGGATACCCTTCGCTTGGGCTAAAAGTTTTTTCGAGCGTACCTATGACTTGTATTTAATTCCCCTCCTCATTCTTTTTCTTCCGTCTTGACAAAAGTTTTGGGCTTGGTTGAAATAAGTGGGCAAATAAAAATATTTACTCGGAAAATTTTATTGGGGTTGCCATGCCGGAGCATGACCCCACAGTACGATTCCATTCGTTTTGAACTTTTTAGTTGCTTTGATAAAGAAACATTAATTCAAGGTTTTGCGAAATTGGTGTAAAAAAAAGTTTCTTAGAAGAACCAATATGGGGGGTTTGGTTTGAATGGCAGCCCCATGACCCCATGGTCCGATTTGATTCAATCTTACATATGTTTTGTGTCATCAATAGAAATACATTTGTGTGAAATTTGGTTGAAATTGGTGCACAAATAAAAAAGTTTTTCTTAGAAGAACCTAATTTGGGGGGTTAAGATTGTATGGCAGCCCCATGACCCCATGGTCCGATTTGATCCATTCTTGCATATATTTTGCGTTATCTATAGAAACACATTTGTGTGAAATTTGGTTGAAATTGGTACACAAATAAAAAAGTTTTTCTTAGAAGAACTCAAATTGGGGAGCTAGGTTTGTATGGCAGCCCCATGGCCATGACCCAGTGATCCAATTTGGGTGAATCAAACATACAAACAGCCTGCAACAATAAGAAGCACGTGTGCAAAATTTCAGCTTGCTAGCTTCAATACCCGCCGAGTAAAACGCGTCGCAACAGACAGACAGACAGACAGACGGACATGCTCCAATCGACTCCCCAAGTCATGCTGATCATATATGTATACTTTTTATATGGTCGGAGATGCTTCCTTTAATGCGGTACAAACTTCATGACAAAGTTAATATACCCTTTCACTCTATGAGCGAAGGGTATAAAAATGAAAGCCGAAGAGACTACATATGCTCAATACTCGGGTTTAATACGACGTCAGTGTAGTCAAACGTTACAAAGGGGGATTTGCACGATCAGCTGATAATTGAGTTTTATACGTATCATTTTTCCCGAACTGAATAATTTTGCTACATCAATTCTTCCAATCTGCATTGCCTTTTTTGTCGCGTGTGTAGAAAAAAGTGCCATGTTAGGATTTAATTTCGGGTCTCTAAATTACTAGTATCGTGGAGCGGTTATATCTTGGGCAAATCTTCGATCAGGTGATTATATTGCGCTGACAACATTTGTTAATACACAATCGGCTTGCACATCAAATTCAAATCACGTGCTTAACGCCAGTTTCTGACAGTACAACAAATTTTCAAAAGCAAATAAATTCGTTTCACTTAACGGGACGATGCGTTTGGTGCTTTGACTATGGATACGGATATCAGGAGATTTTTGTTCCCATTCAGAATCAAAGGGGGATCGATCCTTGCGCGCCATTCATGAAGTAAAGTTAGTGGCATCGTTTTGTATTTCTTTCTCTATATCACTGTTTCCCAACTGGTGGTCCGCGGACGGAACTAGTAAAAACCGAATATTCCTCTGTGACTAAAACAAATTTGTGGTGTTAAGTTGATCTCTAGATAGCCAATGTTGAAAAAATCGATCGCGAAGCGGATTTGCAAATTACTGAGTCTGGTCCCCATTGCAAATGTTGTTTCTTTGCAGTGACGTCCTGGTTTCTCCCCAGCTATTAAGATTTCATAAAATCCTAATTTTATCGTTATTTAGCAGAATTATAGGGTCAATGATGGGCAATCTTTCGATTACAAAATTTCAAAAATATAGCAGGTGGTTTTTGCTTTGAATCAGATGAGAGTTTTACTGTTAGAAAGCCTAGGCTTTTGGTAAATATTCGGCGAGGAGCTTAGGGTGTCTCCTTATATTTTCAACCACATTTTGAACACATAGGAAAGTGTTTGTTTTCCAAATAGTTGGTTTCAAATCGAACCAAGAAAGCCATGTATTTTTGGGACTAAAGTACTAAAGTGATTTTTTTGGGTAAATTCGTTCCGCTAAAAAGTAAGCCACACTTACAGCGGCAAGAAAATGCTCCTCCATACCGACAACGCTTCAGTCTATTCATCCCAAAGAACTACGCCCACTTAATTGAATGGTACCGAGTCGCCGTACTATGCAGATTTCGTGCCCTGTTTTGTTCGTATTATTTAAACGCCTAAAAAACTGGAGTACCGCTGGGAAAAGTGCATCGACCCAAAATCGCTGAAATAACAACAAAAATCTAACTACAACAAAATAGGTAACAAAACCCGTAGCAATTCCTTTCGAGGCGAGGTGGTCTGCAGACATCTGCAGGTTGGGAACCACTGCAACAATCCAACATTGGACTAAGGCCGCAGGATGTGTTAGTGACATCCTATTTCCAAGATCTTATCTAACCGCTAGACCAGCCACTGCTCTATACTCAAGTAAATTAAAAACGAGACCGAGGCTAATTTCGGGCGCGGCCGAAATTTGGATACCCTTCGCTCCTCTCGGGCTAAAAGTTTTTTTGGGCGTACCTATGACTTGTGTTCAGTCGTCCCCGCTTCCAAGCTTTTCCTTGAATTTTGACATAAGTGCCGGGGCGAAGATTTATTGGGGGAAGCGGGGGACATGGGTTTCTTACCTAACCTAATTTGGGGGTTGGGTTTATATGCCACGACCCCATTGTCCGATTTGGTCGATTTTTACATATGTTGTGTGTTAGCAATGAAAACACATTTGTGTGAAATTTTATTGAAATTGGTGCATAAAAAAGTTTTTCTAAGAAGAACCTAATTTTGGGGGGTAGGTTTGTATGGCAGCCCCACGACCCCCTTGTCGGATTTTAGCGATTCAAACATACAAACTGCCTGCAACAAAAAGAAGCATGTGTACAAAATTTCAGCTCCATAGCTTTTAAACTGGCCGAGCAAAACGCGTCGCAACAGACGGACAGACTGACATCGTCCAATCGACTCAGCTCGTCACGCTGATTATATATATACATATTTTATATGGTCGGAAATTAAGCGAAGCTTAATAAGCGAAGGGTATAATGAAAAGTCTTCACTACTTCAGGTCCAACCGTAAACCACCATCATAAATATATCTCAACGTTAATTTCCGCAAAAATACCCAATCGTTTCAAAACCATATAAATATGTACATTTTTGGGGGTTTGTGTTGCTCTCTTCTGAATCTAAACAAAATTAACAACTCACCTGTAATCCCATCTCCTCTTCGCCCGGAAACAGCTCGCGCATTGAAATATTCGGATTCGATCGCAACGCCACCGAAATATCATCATTCTCTCGCGTTACATTTCCACCCTGTAAAATTGCTTGCAATTTGGACGGCATTTGCTGTTGATTTCCACCCGTTTGCTGTGCACCAATCGACGGTGGCGATGGCGAGTCTGATAAATCGGGTACATCATAATCCACCATCACATCATTGTCCAATTGCATTTGTCCACTGGCATTTACTGGGCCCGGATTGCCATCATTACTTTCAAGATCCACAATGTCGTTGCTACTGCATCCATCCTCCGATGAGGCTGGTATACTACTGCTTGCTCTGCTCATTGTCGCAACGCCATCTTGATTGTCGGCTGTTTGTAGATTCTTTGGTTTACGACCACGTTTGCCCGGACCGGGAGCAGTATTTGAATCTTTCGTTGAGGGATCTTGCTCTTCGGCCTCGTCCGATTCGTCTTCGGACTCGTGAACATTGTGGAATTGCAAAAGTCTACGGAAAAGATCATTATCAAGGACTGGTTTTCGGAGTCAAATTTCAAAATTACCTTTTACGATAGTTTTTCAAGAATTGCGCCTTGGACGTCTTTCTTTCTGGTGCTTTGAGCAAAAGATTTGTAAAATATTTACAAAGCTTACAAACGGCCGGATTTCCTTCAAACTTAATCGGAATGCCTTTTTTAGTGAGCAAATTTTGCAGAGTTTCAACGTCCTGGAAAAATTTGAATTTATTGTTAGTAATTTTACATTGAAAAGGACCTAATCCACACTAGAGATGTCAAAAAAGTAACTACCCGTTACTTAAGTAGTCGTTACTATTAAATATCGGAAGAACGGACTACCGAGTACAAAAAGTAGTCGTTACATATGTACCGAACAACAAACAAACAAAGCAGTCTCGTATGTATGTACTCAGGTACAAACACCAGAATCGAGCACACCGACTAGTACACAATCTGGCAATCTTGACGGTTATCCCTAACACCCCTGTGAGCTACGCGGAGAAGATCCTCCCTTAGACAATTTTGTTGCGAGTCCACCGCCACTTTGATCGTGTTGATCAGCTCATGGATTCCAAAGATATCGAAGGATTTCGAAAGTAGTACGAAGCTGATTGTGAAATTGCTGTGACTAATATTAGTAATTGTACTTATACGATAGAAAATCGTGCTGACTCGATGCTTGCGTTTCTACCTGTGAGTAGATATCAGACTGTGTGATACTCGCCGAGTAGTACAAGCGCAAGAATCGAGTAGACAACATCAACAACTACTATGTACTCGGTCGAGTAGCATCAGGTAGAAGCGCAAGCATCGAGCAGACCGAGTAGTAGTTGGCCTACTCGATTCTTGCGCTAGTACTACTCGGCGTTTAGCACACAGTCTGATATCTACTCTCAAGTGAAACCGCAGCATCGAGTAGACCGAGTAGTAGTCGGTCTACTTGATTCTTGCGTTTGCTTGCACTACTCGGCGAGTAGCACACAGTCTGATATCTACTCTCAGGTAGAATCGCAAGCATCGAGCCAGCACGATTTTCTATCGTATACTATTAGAAATACCGGCGTACAGAGGGCTGCGCCCGCAATACGAGGGTTTTTTAGATTTTGGATACACACATAGTGAATAATTTTGCACATATATTTTATAGGTAATAAATAAGAATTATGCACAATATTAATGAAATGCTTCTCGTAAATCTATTTTTGGATTGGTCTAAATAAACACGTAACACTTTTTAATTAGACCAATCCAAAAATAGATTTACTATGTATCATGGCTACACATATTAACTGGAAAAAAGCGACTGATATGAAATGTACCCATCGAGTTCTTTGATTTGAGTACCCATACGTCCATGTCTGATAAAAACTAAAAAAGTCGACTTTTTAAAATCTCCGGGACACCCTGTTAGCTTTATTCTACCAACGTCTAAGTATTTCGTGCTAAAGACTGTTACAATTCTACACATTCCTACCAAATTTCATAAAGATCAGTTAGTGAACATATTTTTAAATCTCCGGGACACCCTGTTATTTTTACCCTACTAACTTCTAAGTATTTCGTGCCAAAGACTGTTACTATTCTACACATTCCTACTAAAATACATGACGATCGGTTAAGCCGTTCGCGAGGTATTTAGTGAAAAAATTTGTAAATGTCCGGGACACCCTGTTATCTTTGCCATAGCAATTTTTAAATTAAAATTAAAATTTCATGACGATCCGTTAAGCCGTTCGCGAGTTGTTTAGTGAACAGACGGACGGACAAAATCGATTTCATAAGGGTTTTTTGAAAAATCTAAAAAACCCTAATAAACGACACGATCGGAAATCCGTCGATATATCTGCAATCCCTTGGCGTGGCGATACGATCGAGGTGTCGCTGTACTCGCCACAAAATTGTCTAACGGTCGACGGTCTTTTCCAGTTAGTGCACAGGGGGATCAGAGATAACCGTTAACCTGGATATTAGTCACAGCAAATTCAGAATCAGCTTCGTGCTACTTTCGAAATCCGTCGACATTTTTGAAATCCTTGAGCCGATCGGTAACAATATTCTCTACGTAGCTCACGTGGGTGTTAGGGATAACCGTCAAAATACAATAATTCACAAAACATATGCTCTTGTCAACCTAGATGTCAGCCACATCAATTTTAAGGTCGATTTCGTATTCTTACGGAAATCCGTCTATATCTCTGCAATCCTTTGGTGTGGCGACACGATCGAGGTGTGGCTCGACTCGCCAGATTAGTGCACAGGGTGGTAAGAGATAACCGTCAACCCGGATATTGGCCACAGCAATTTCACAATCAACTTCGTACTACTTCGGAGATCCGTCGATATCTCTGCAATGCTTTGGCGGATGGATTCCGCACAAAATTGCCCAGTGAACAGGGGATAACCGTCAGCCAAGATGTTGGCCACAATTTCACGATCAACTTCGTACCATGTACTTTAGAAAATCGTCGATATCTCTACAATTCTTTGGCCGGGCGATACGATTAGGGTGCCGCCTGTCTCGCAATTTATTTGTGTAAAACAGTGCATCAAATGAGTACAAGCCCTCCTACCTTCTATACTAGGTATGCGACCAGCCGTGAATATGAGTACTATCGCATTGGAGTAGGTTGTCGTTGTAGTTTTCTTATATATATATTTTTAAAAGCAACGATTACTAAGTAACGAATACAAAGTAACGATTACTCGAAATTAATGTAACGAATATAACCGATTACTGAAATGTGACTAAAGTTAACATCACTGATCCACACTCACCTGATTAATGTGATGCATTTGATTTCGTACTAATCGTCTCTTGCACAGCGCACAGTCCATGCACGAACTTACAGTTTCGTAGTGTTTATCACAAATGGGCAATCGACCACCCAAACTGGCCATGTCGTTTTGACGGCCAAACAGCTTACATATCGCCTTACGCATAAACTTACGCCGGAACATGTGCGTTGCTCGCTGATCACAATTCGTAACAAAGCACACAGGTTTTTGTGACAGATGATGCGTTGCACCATCATGATCCATTCCGTCACCGGTGTGTGTCGTCGATTCACCTCCTAGCGTATCGATACCACTGACGCCACCCTCCATATTGCCGGAAGCTGAAAAGCGTTTCTTTTGCGCAGCGTTTGCTCGCCGATCGACATGACGGAAACATGCGTCGCAAAGGCAATTGTCCACGGTTAGTTTTTCTTCATCTGTCGGAAAAGGATAGGGGGTAAGTTTCGTCTATGGAGGAGAAAATGCCATCAACTTACTCTCAAGAATCTTTCGTTGCCGTTCCACCGATTTGATCTGAGCAACGTGACACGGAGTGTCGTACAATCCAAATCGACCGCCACAGTAGTAGCACTGATCCTGACACAAGCGTCCCGGATGGATGCCGAAGGATGATGCCTTCTCGGGTATAACAACTTCTTTCTTGTCTCCAGCTGCTTCGGAGCCTGCACCCTGATCTGTTTGCAAAGAGGAAAATTAATGTTCGTGCATATTTCTACTATAATCCGTGAATTGTGTGTGTCAATTTAACTACGTAGTTAACCAAATATTACCAGAATTTTGTTTTTGTTTTAATAGTAAATCTACAAATTGTTAGGTTCCATGTCTTCTCAACGAGAATTACCATCACACGTACAAATTAATAATAATTCTACAATAAATACTACAATAGAAATTAATGGAAATGGACCACCACGCCACATTTCATCGCACTTACTAAAAATGACGCTCTGACTTAGTAATATTTCAAGTGAGGCGACACTGCACTAATTTCTCAACGTTTTTCTTAATTTATCTAGCAACGAACTTTCCGAATTCGATACCGGTCGGAAAAGAAAAAGTCTACCATCCAGAAAACAAAAATAAACAAAATGAAAAGGTAAGGGGGGACGTTCTAAACAAAGACATGGACTAAGGGGTGGGGGGAAACAGTACACACACCAGTGTTAGAGCGATAATGATGAGATTTTCTACCATGTGCTGTAACGGACTCCTGTGTTGACAACTCGCCCTGAAATCAGAAGGGATTCGCTTTAGAATTTAATACAAAGATAAGCAGCACAACAGCACACAAACGAGTAGTATACCTGTTAATGTCTCAATGCCACAATAGGACAAAACAGGGAACTTCTTCTTTCTTGTTTTTGGAAACAGGAGATCCGTTACTTACCTCATTCTGAATGGTATAGTAGGTGTCCTCACTTGAATGATGCGACAATGTGCCGTTGCTGGCATTACGATCGTAAATTCCACTGCCCGTGCCGACACTACTGCCGCCCCGTCCACGTCCCTTTTGAAATGTCATTTTTAGTGAGTGACGTCCAGTTGCCGGTACCAAAGCCAAACTATTACTAGAGCCGCCATTATAGGACGAAGTGCTCGATGATGTGCCCCCGCCGTGACCGTTGTTCTTGTTCTTTTTGCTATCGAACAATTGATTGCGCCCGGCCGACGTCGACGACATCGGTCGATTTAATTTTATGACAGTTTTTAACGTACCCGTGTATTCGTGACTGTGCTGACCGGTTCCATTGCCACTGCGTCCCGAATCGTACGAATCGTTACTGGAACTACCGTTATGTTTCTTGCTATTCGCGCCGCCGTAGAGTTGACGACGTCTCTGCTTTTCGTGTTTTGCCTCGTCGGCGGCTTTAAGCGTTAGCAGACCGAGTGATTTCAGGTGTTTCTCTTTTTGTTTGAGCGTTTCCGGCGTTTCGGGTATTCGACGAATGATCATCGGTGCGACTTCTTTCTTTTCAACGGCGGGGATCTGAAAGTAAAGTGAATGACAAATTTATTATTAATTTGTATTAAATTCGTTAAAATAAAGAGTGTCGAGGCTAAATTAATTACTGTAAACAAGTTTCAATTAAATTTAAAATTTAACAAAGTAAACTAAACGAAAGCATTACTCCCATAACTGTAAAATTTATTATCAATAAAAGTTGACCTACATTAGATACGGAAAATTTTGTCGTAAGTTAAAAAATCTTGAATGAAGGGAAAAGGGGCAATGAATGGCTAACAGTAAAAAGTGAAACAGAAAATTAGTGCGAGAGCCAGTGTGTACGCCAGTGGTTCCCAAACTTTTTGAGTTTGTGCTTCCTTTGCGATGTCTGCAGATTATGGGCCGTTTCACATTGTAAGACGAAACCGGAGGCACACAAACGTACGGCGAGAGCTTTTATAGTGGCCGGCAGGGCAAGCATTGGCTGAATTCAAATTGTAAGACGAAACCGGACGGGTAGACTTGCAAGACAAGAACCATCGTTCTTACAATCTGAATTGCATAATGCTTGTCTGCTGGCCACTACAAAAGCTCTCGCCGTCCGTTTATTAGCACAAACAAACGGACGGCGAGAGCTTTTGTAGTGGCCAGCAGACAAGCATTATGCAATTCAGATTGTAAGAACGATGGTTCTTGTCTTGCAAGTCTACCCGTCCGGTTTCGTCTTACAATTTGAATTCACCTAGGCCTGTTCGGTACCGAGATTTCAGTACCGGGCTTCGGTTTTTTTCAATACCCGGTACCACAAGCGGTTTCCCTGACTCAGGTTTTTTTCAGTACCGAGGTTTTTTTTTTTAACCATAAGCCGGTTTTTTGGAGTACCGGGTTAAAAACCGGTACCAAAAAAACCTGAAAAAAACGGGCTCATGGTTGAAATGAATCGTTCTTTTTAACTCGGTACCAAAAAACCGACTCGTCGGTCGTTTTTTTTTAACTCGGTACAAAAAAAAAACGGGATATCGGTACTATAGAATATCGGGTCCGGTACCAAGTGAACACCGGTTTTATACCGGGATCCCGGTTTTTGGAACAGGCCTAAATTCACCCATTGTGCATTTCACATTGAAAGAACGCGTCTTACGAAAGAAAATAATCGTGGCACGACTGTTTTTCTTTCGTATGAATTGTACGAACGAATTACAACCGGATCTACGATAGCATATCCCGATTGACGTTTTTCCTGTGACGATAATAAACCCACTTATGTGAAGTTGGCCGGGTAAATCTTCCAATCACGTCGAAACGTTTGTGCCAGGGGCGAAAACGTTTGTGCCGGATTGTGCCACCTTAATTTTCGTTTGTGCCACGCTAATTATTTAATTATAGCATGTTTAAATTCAGAGTGTGAAGTTAGCCGGTAATTGTAAAAATTTGCTCGGATGGGAATAAATTTGGTATCAATCGAAAGGAAATCGTTTGTGCCATGATTCTTGCGTTTGTGCCGCCTTAAAACGCAAGGACTCACGAGAAATAAAGGAAAAACCGACTGGTTTATGTCTTGAGTAAGAGTGCAATGTTACACACAAGCCCATTGTGAACTTAGTCTGCAGAATGTGAAGTTAACCTGTAATTTTCTGGGATAAGAATAAATTTGGTATCAATCGAAAGGAAATCGTTTGTGCCATCATTCCTGCGTTTGTGCCGCCTTAAAACGCAAGGACTGAGGAGAAATAAAGGAAAAACCCGACTGGTTTTTTGTCTCGACTAAAAGTGCTATGTTGTACACAAACCCATTGTGAGCTTTATCTCACGTGCCGTTAAGCTCGATTCGGACTGGTTGTTGTCATTGCATCCAAACTGACCGCCATTTGGTTGTCCGTCCAGTTTTGATATTCAATACGGCAAAAGTTTTTTTGCTGCAATTTTGCAAACTTTTGTTTTGTGAGAAATTTAATAATTGTTAAATGGCCGAGTAATATATCAAACGCGCAGATTCCGATTTTGATAATTAAATTTAAATAATCTCCAAAATTAAAGTTTGGGTATGTCATTTTCAGCCTCCATTTGGTTGCTAGTGTAGATGCTAAGTATAGTTGCCAAATGGCGATCCGTGATGCCAGTTTTTGGATGCGCCTCCATTTAGAACTCAGTTTAGACGAAATGTCAAATGTCAATCTGACGTCCAGATCGTGTCATTACCGAGATCAATGCATTGTTTTTTCAAGTTGCACATCTACGTTTGCGAAAAATATAATGAAATGGAATTATTTTAATAAATAAAATAACAATTGAAATAAGTAAACACAACTTTTAGTTGGTTCTCTTTTTTTCAGGCGACGAAAAAAAAACCGACCGACGAGTCGGTTTTTTGGTACCGATTCACTTTAACCATTAGCCGGTTTTTTTCAAGTTTTCAAGTTACCGGGTTAAAACCGACCGACGAGTCGGGTTTTTGGTACCGAGTTAAAAACCGACCGACGAGTCGGTTTTTCAGTACCGAGTTAAAAAGAACCGACGAGTTTGTTTTTTGGTACCGAGTTTAAAAGAACCGACGAGTCGGTTATTTGGTACCGAGTTAAAAAGAACCGACGAGTCGGTTTTTTGGTTCCGAGTTAAAAAGAACCGACGGGGCAGGTTTTTGTTACCGAGTTAAAATCGACCGACGAGTCGGTTGAAGTTGGGTGAAATAGGTAATTTATGGAAACATGCAGAGCAATGAAACCTAGTTTGAAGCGAATGAAACCTAGTTTGAAGCTCAAAAGAGTGCGCTTTTGAGGCTGCCGTCCCCAAAATGGAATGCCTGTTTTCTCGGGGAAATACTCGTCCAATCGGCGTGGCAGAAACACTAAGTTACATTCGGGTCGCTGATTCCAAATCTTAGATAAAAAACAAGAAAAAATTATACTCCGGTTTTCCTTGCACCGGATGTTTCTACAACTGACGTGTCTACCTCTACCTTCAATAATGTATTGCAAATATTTGCGCTGTCGAAATCATGCCTCTCATATCGATATCTCAATCTCCCTGTCAGCATCAAACAGCACGAAACCAACCTCTCCATTTATATGATCATACATACAATACACTATGCCACTTCCAAGCCGAGTATTTCCCATTTCGTGGCGGGCAACCCCAAACATTTTTTTCTTGTTTTTGGCATCTAAATTCGGAATCAGCGACCTAAATTTACCTTAGTGTTTCTACCACGCCTATTGAACGGGTGTTTCCAAGAGAAAACAAGGGTACCATTCTGGGACGGGTAACCCCAAATAAAATTCGACCTAAATTTACCTTAGTGTTTCTGCCATGTTGATCGGACGCGTATTTCCTCGAGAAAACAGGCATTCCATTTTGGAGACGGCAGCCTCAAAAGCGCACTCTTTTGGGCTTCAAACTAGGTTTCATTCGCTTCAAACTAGGTTTCATTGCTCTGCATGTTTCCATAAATTACCTATTTCACCCAACTTCAACCGACTCGTCGGTCGATTTTAACTCGGTAACAAAAACCTGCCTCGTCGGTTCTTTTTAACTCGGAACCAAAAAACCGACTCGTCGGTTCTTTTTAACTCGGTACCAAATAACCGACTCGTCGGTTCTTTTTAACTCGGTACTAAAATACAAACTCAGTTCTTTTTAACTCGGTACTGAAAAACCGACTCGTCGGTCGTTTTTCAGTTCGGTACCAAAAAAACCGACTCGTCGGTTGGTTTTAACCCGGTAACTTGAAAACTTGAAAAAAAACCGGCTCATGGTTAAAGTGAATCGGTACCAAAAAACCGACTTGTCGGTCGGTTATTTTTTTTATATTTTCGTCGCCTTAAAAAAAGAGAACCAACTAAAAGTTGTGTTTACTCAATTCAATTGTTATTTTATTTATTAAAACTAGGGGGCTTTTGGAGATTATTTAAATTTAATTATCAAAATCGGAATCTGCGCGTTTGATATATTACTCGGCCATTTAACAATTATTCAATTTCTCACAAAACAAAACAAAAGTTTGCAAAATTGCAGCAAAATTGTCAACCAAATGGCGGTCAGTTTGGATGCAATGACAACAACCAGTCCGGATGGAGCTTAACGGCACGTGAGATAAAGCTTACAATCGGTTTGTGTACAACATAGCACTTTTAGTCGAGACAAAAAACCAGTCGGGTTTTTCCTTTATTTCTCCTCAGTCCTTGCGTTTTAAGGCGGCACAAACGCAGGAATGATGGCACAAACGATTTCCTTTCGATTGATACCAAATTTATTCTTATCCCAGAAAATTACAGGCTAACTTCACATTCTGCAGACTAAGTTCACAATGGGCTTGTGTGTAACATTGCACTCTTACTCAAGACATAAACCAGTCGGTTTTTCCTTTATTTCTCGTGAGTCCTTGCGTTTTAAGGCGGCACAAACGCAAGAATCATGGCACAAACGATTTCCTTTCGATTGATACCATATTTATTCCCATCCGAGCAAATTTTTACAATTACAGGCTAACTTCACACTCTGAATTTAAACATGCTATAATTAAATAATTAGCGTGGCACAAACGAAAATTAAGGTGGCACAATCCGGCACAATCGTTTTCGCCCCCGGCACAAACGTTTCGACGTGATTGGAAGATTTACCCGGCCAACTTCACATAAGTAATAAACCCATATTGCAGCGAGTTGTTTTACTTTCATTCCGATCTTGTCGAGTCGACACTTCATTGTCATTCTACACTAACCTTGAAGCGTGCATGGACACATTTGCTTTATTATTATAATTCGCTCGTCCGCGTTTTGAGCGGATAGTGTGAAATGATCGTACGTTGGTTCTTGTCGTGCAAGTTTACCCGTACGGTCGTTTTCTTACAATCTGAAACGGCCATATGTTGCCCCCAGCAGGAAAATTTTGACCGAAAACGAAAAAAATAAATGTCGGTATTTTTGTCGTTTCGTCATTCAAATAAAGCCCACTACAAGCAAGGTGGCAAAATTTTTCACATTTTCTTTCTTCGGGGAAATTTATTTATTTTGTTAATTGAATCTCGAATCGGTCAAATACGGAAGACATCACTCACCATAAATTTCAGTAATCGAATCATTTGTTGGTCGAAAATATATGCTTTCGGCCATTTTTTTTCATTTCAGCGGTCTTTCTTAAGGTGGCTATAGTGCGATTAATTGAACAAGGTCATTTCTGTGGAGAAAGCTATTTTTTTAGGTTCCAGTACCGAATTCGCTAGAGAAAATTAGCGTTCTCCACATATATGAGATTTGATTGTTCAATCGATTGAATAATGTATGCTGACTCTTAAACAGGATTTTGATCAGAATAGAAGAGATAAAACAACGTCTTTTGAGCATTTTATCGCAAGAGCATACATATTAGCTCCGCTAGATTTAGTAGTAAGCACTAGGGATGTCCAAAACCGGATGGTTACTCCGAAAAGCAGTAGTTTCAGAACGGTTAACCGGATTATTTTAGATTTTTTCTTCCTCGCGGTTTTAGCCCGGACCGTTGTTTGTCCATCCGGCTAAAACCAGAGAACATTTTCTTTCAAAATTCATACAATTTTCTATATTTTCTTGATTTTTCAGTCTGCAATTCTATTATTTGTCCTCTATGAAAAATTTCGTTTTCAAAAGTCAGCCCTTAAACATATTTTCGAACACTCTCCTTTTTGCTATTACTCGTAGAACCATCGCTTCAAAGATACAAGGAGAGGTAATTGACTCTCCTTGTATCTTTGATTTGATTTTGCATACGACACGAACACCAGCAATACGACTGTGTATGCATTTTTTTACTAAAATTCTAAGCAAATCAATGAAAAGACTCGGTTAGCCGGAAAACCGGCACTTTCAGCCCGTTTAAAGCCGGACGGTCTAACCGGCTTTGACATCCCTAGTAAGCACCCTCTACATGCTTCCCTCATCGACGAATTCACAAGCAGACCTGGAAGTCTCCAGATGAATACACCGTGAACCAGATCGACCACGTACTGATCAGCAAGAGATGGGCTTCTAATGTCCTAGATGTTCGATCCTATCGAGGAGCCAACTGCGACACCGATCACTATTTGGTGAAGACGATCTACAGGTGCAGAATCTCTTCGGTGCACCTAACGAGAATCAACCCTGCCAAGATCTTCGAGGTTGACAATTTGTTTGATGATGCCACGGCGGCTGCGTACACTACAGCACTAGAGGAAAAACTGTCGCCCATGCTTGATGACATAAACAATTTAGGCATCCATGAGTTCTGGGAGGAGCTCAAAGACAGCATCAAGGGGGTCGCAGAAGAGGTCGTGGGCTATAAAGCCCGGCGCAGGCGAGCAGACTGGTTCGACGACGAATGCAGGGCCTCGATTGAGGCGAAAAATGAAGCCTATCGCCAATACACACAACGTGCATCCCGAGCCAAGAAAGAAAAATACAACGAACTTCGGCGAGTATCTAATGGGTTAATTAGACGTAAGAAACGCAAACATTTTGACGAGCATTTACAGCAAATAAACCAAAGATTAGCCAGTAAGAACATTAGACAGGCGTACAAACTTATAAATAATGTTAAGAACGGATATCAACCCAGGACAAGCCTATGTAAGGACAAGGATGGTAACATCATCAGCGACATCGAAAGCGTCAACAAACGATGGGCCTCGCATTTTGAAGAGCTCCTCAATGCACCATCAACATCCCCCGCGGAGCCAGCTCTTGAGCAGTTAGCCGAACCAGGCCCTCCCGTTCTACCCCCAACAGTAGAGGAGGTGAGTCTTGCCATACAGTCGCTTCAAAATAATAAAGCGCCCGGCGCTGACGAGATCCCAGCAGAACTGCTGAAGCATGGTGGAACGTGCCTGACCAACGCTATACATGTGCTACTGCTGAAAATATGGAACGACGAGGAAAACCCCGAAGATTGGCGCAAAAGCATAATCTGCCCAATCCACAAAAAGGGTGACAAACTGAAGTGTGAGAATTACAGGGGCATATCATTAGTTTGTACGGCCTATAAGATATTATCTAAAATTCTTGAAAAGAGAATTAATCCGTACGCAGAACGAATCATTGGCGAGTATCAAGGCGGCTTCAGACCTGGTCGCTCAACGACCGATCAGCTTTTCACAGTGAAGCTACTACTCCAAAAGTGCTGGGAATATAACATCGACGTATACCAAATCTTTGTCGACTTCAAGCAGGCATACGACAGTATCGATCGAAGTGTACTGTACAACATTATGGTGAATTTTGGTATACCGGCAAAGTTAGTGCGACTCACAAGGATGACGACGACTAATACCGTCTCACAGGTCAGAGTGCAGAAGCGACTCACTGACCTATTTGAAACTCGTACTGGACTCAAGCAGGGTGACGGGCTGGCGCCGATGCTCTTCAACCTTGCTTTGAAGTATGTAATTCGAGCCATGAATATGGACAGCAGCGGAACGCTACTTATCAAGTCGACTCAATTTGTAGCGTACGCCGACGATATCAACATCATGTCTCGAAGATTGGGTGATGCAGAAAGCCTTCTGCATAACCTCAATAACGCCGCAAAGGAAGTTGGACTACATATCAATGAAAGCGAAACGATGAGCTGGAAGTAACGAAAATCGTGAAGCTTCAACGTTTGCAATGGACGGGGCATGTACAACGGATGGACGATAATCGCATGCCAAAGAAAGTGATGAACGCACAACGAATTGACGGAGCGAGGTTGCGTGGACGGCCGAGAGCTCGCTGGGAGAACTCCGTAGGTGAAGACGCCCACCAGCTGCTGGGCTTCCGAAACTGGAGGACAAGGTCACGTAACCGCGACAATTGGAGGTCAACGATTCAGGCGGCCAAGGCCCGACGTCGGGCTATCGTGCCACATTGATGATGATGATGAACCTTCCCATATCGCTCAAATTTAGTCACTATTGCCCGTACAGTCGAACCCTGCTGGAGGGGGTGCCACGTTGAGTGGCAATTTATGCATGACAATTAAAATCAAAAAAAGAAATACACAGTTTTCGTTTGCTGTGCAATGCTTTAAGAGTTCCATATTATTATTCCAAACAAACCATGGACGAATGCAAGCCTGAGCCGAATCAGATTCAAAAACATTAACCCTAAGGCCGCAACCACACTAACCAGGGTGACGAGGCACAGAGGCGATGGGGGAGTTCCATTTGGTTATTTGTTCGGCATTCCGCAACTGATAGCAGTGTGGTTGTGAGATTCAAAGGTACGGGTCTTGAACACATCGTCTGCGCTGGGCTTTTTCGTGGGCTGGCATAAGAAGATAATTTCAATCGATCTGCTTCGTAAACACGTAAAACTTCGTATACTCAGCTCAGTCTAGCCCTGGGATTCCGACAAATGTATACATAGTTTGATGCGATATTACTTCTGAGGAGATCATAGGTTCGGTCCTCATCGTGAACGCGAACTTTCAATGTTCTAAATCCTTCTGTGCAAAATCGGTAGATGTAGCGCATTTCGATACATGCGCACTTATAATGGAGATTCAAGCGGAACTTTTAGGTATAGTTTTAGTTTCCCCATATCATTACAGTGGCGTTTGATTCGAACAGGCCTCAAATTAACGTGTTGTTTCGTCGTGGTACACGAAATATCCCAAAAAAACTCAGGGGCTCGATGTGAGGCATGTACACCATGCACCCAGTTCAACGGGCAAGAACACGCACTGAGAGAATTTTTTGTGGTTGAACTAACATAATCTCTCTGTTAAAAAAATAACCGGGAAATCTGTTGTAGTAACAAAATATTTATTAGTTCAATATTCAAATTTGATTATTCAAGTGTAACTTAATTTTCCAATCAACAGAATTTCTGTTAATTGAAGGATGGAAATTTGATTAAACGTCTTGTTAAGAGTTTTAACGTAAATTCTGTTGCTTTAACATAAATTTTTATTAACATTGAAATTACCGAGAAAAATTATATTGTTCTGTTGGCCGAACAGAATCGTTTTGTATTTTCCAAATTGCTTTAACATACGATTCTGTTGAAATCACAGAACTAGGGCAGCAATAACAAATACTCTATTTGAATAACACACTTATATAGTCTGGTTAGTCTAGTAGGTAGGGCGTTCTTCTACAAATCATAGGGTCACGGGATCGAATCCCGCTGTAGGTGGTAATTGGTTTAGTTGAACTAACAGAATATTCTATAGGCTCGAAATCAAAAGAAAAATCTGTTAAAATAATTATTTTTTTTTGTTACTGTAACAGAATAATTTTTTGAGTGCGGCTAGATTCCCCGGCCATGTGTTATACCCCCTTGGCTTTTCATCGAACGCATTAGCATTTGTTCTATCGTTGAGTTGGGCCAAATGCCTGACCAAAACTCTCCTCCTGTTGTAAATGAACGAAATTCTGTCGGGCCCATTTTCTGTTGTAGGTCACTCATGTCCACATAAAAAGACGCGCGCTCTTTGCATAGACGTAATGTCCTGCCGAGTGAAAGAAGGGGAGCATGCTCTTTATGGTTTCCAGGTAAAGGCCCCAATCTCCGATCCTCTCTGCTTATTATTTCAAAACTTCTTCTTTATGGCACGTTAGCCCGACGTCGGGCCTTGGCCGCCTGGATTGAAAACCTCCAATTGTCGCGGTCACGCGACCTTGTCCTCCAATTCCGTAAGCCTAGCATCTGGTGGGCGTCCTCACATACAGAATGCTCCCATCAGGCTCTCGGTCGTCCACGCAATCTGGCTCCGTCCACTCATTGCGCGTTCATCACCTTTTTGGGCATGCGATCGTCGTTCATCCTTTGTACATGACCCGCCCATTGCAATCGCTGCAATTTCACGATCTTCGACACCTGTAGCTCATCATACAGCTGATACAACTCAAGGTCGTACCGGATGCGCCATTCACCTCGTTCACGAACGGCCCCGAAGATTCTTCGGAGAACCTTTCGCTCGAATGTGTCCAACAGGTGTTCAGAGTTTTGGGTTAGGGTCCATGCCTCGCAGCCATAGCATAGCACAGGTCGGATGATGGTTTTATACACGTGGAGCTTCGTGTTCCTGTGCACCAGCTTCGAATTCATAATTTGGAGGACCGCAAAATAACACTTATTAGCTCGTTGTATCCGTCGCTTTATCTCATCTGTTTCGTTGGCGTCTTTTGACAAATTGCAACCCAGGTAAGTGAAGTTGTCTACATATTCTATATTGAGGTCCCCCACTGTGATGCTTGAATTTACTGGCGTTCTAGTTTTTGATTGCATCATGACCTTGGTTTTAGACTCGTTGATATGTAGCCCAACTTCTTTGGCGGCGTTATTGAGATTATGCAGAAGGCTTTCTGCATCACCCAATCTTCGAGACATGATGTTGATGTCGTCGGCGTAGGCTACTAGTTGAGTCGATTTAATGAGTAGCGTTCCGCTGCTGTCCAAATTCATGGCTCGAATCACATACTCCAGAGCCAGGTTGAAGAGCGTCGGCGCCAGCCCGTCGCCTTGCTTGAGTCCAGTACGAGTTTCAAATAGGTCAGTGAGTCTGTTCTGAACTCTGACCTGCGAGACGGTATTAGTCATCGTCATCCTTATGAGTCGCACTAGCTTAGCCGGTATTCCAAAATGCAGCAAAATGTTGTACAGTACGCTTCGATCGATACTGTCGTATGCCTGCTTGAAGTCAACAAATATTTGGTATACGTCGATGTTGTATTCCCAGCACTTCTGGAGTAAAAGCTTCACTGTAAAAAGCTGATCTGTCGTCGAACGACCAGGTCTAAAGCCGCCTTGGTACTCGCCAATGATTTCTTCTGCGTACGGATTGCGTCGTACAAACTAATGAGATGCCTCTGTAGTTCTCACATTTCAACTTATCCCCTTTTTTGTGGATTGGGCAAATGATACTTTTACGCCAATCTTCCGGGATTATTTCGTCGTTCCATACTTTAACGATAAGTGTGTGTATTAGTGATGTGTAGCACATGAATGAGTCGTTCAGTTTGAACGACTCAGCAAACTGAGCAAAAGAGTCGGCTCAGCAGCGGTGCTATTGATTCGTTCAAAATACTTAAATCTATAATTTGCCGACTTGTAGAATAGCAACCGCCAAGCGCCAATAACATTTTACAAAATGTATCCAGTCAAAAAATCTCTTAACAAAAGTCAACGATTTCCATTGAACAATGCTCAATATGAAGATGTGGCACACTACTGAGCACTGAGCTGATTTTTTACTTTGACACACTGAGCTGATGAGCTCACAGCTCAGTGTGCATAGTCGAATCGAGTACCGACCGACCGAGCACTGAGTGGTTTGTTACTCTTACTCAGATACATTCTGTTGTGCTGAGTGATGATGATGAGTGATCGATTCGAATGAACCGAAATTAGCAAATGAGTAGTAACACTATCATTGAGGTTTTCTGATTTCGGAGACATGGTGCGGAGTGCGTGGGCAGTAAAAGTATGGTTGTATAGACAGACAGACGGACATTCTCCAATCGGCTTTCCCCGTCATATACTGATCATTTATATACATATTTTGTATGATCGGAGATGCTTCCTTCAATGCGTTACAAAATTCATGACAGAGTTAATATACCCTTTCACTCATATAGTGAAGGGTATAATACACTGAGCAGCCAATCAAGATGCGCTCAATGTGCATGTCAGCAAAAAAAAAGCTTGCTATGTATGCATATTAGACGAAATGAGTCATTGAACGAGTTTTAATGAACGACTCAGTGAAAAGAGTCAGAGGTGATGTGTCGGCTCAGTGAAATGAGTCAAAATTCCCATCACTAGTGTGTATAGCCTTAACAAGGCTCTCCCCACCATGCTTCAGCAATTCAGCTGGAATCTTGTCAGCGCCCGGGGCTTTATTATGTTTTAGTGCTTGCATGGCGAGATCAACTTCTTCTACTGTTGGGGGTTGAACGGGAGGGCCTGGTTCAGCCATCAGCTCCGGAGCTTCTTGTGTGGGGTTGTTTGGTTGAACATTGAGGAGCTCTTCAAAATGTGAGGCCCAGCGTTTATCAACGCTATTGGTGTCGCTAATGATATTGCCATCCTTATCCTTACAGAGGCTGATCCTGGGTTGGTATCCACTTTTAACCCTTTCGCTCCCAATGATGCCATATGGCATCATGAAATTTAATGATAGATAGATAGATAGAAAATGTAAGAAATAAATTTTAACTTTTAGTGTGATATTAGACTCTCCCAATAGTGTAATACCTAGTTGATTTTTTCCAGCGTGAAATTTTTGGGTTTGGGATGTTATTTTTAATGAAATTTTAGAGAAGGTTTGCCGATTGTCGTAATGCCGAAAAACTGATTTATCCATTTCCCCATATTTCCTAATAATAATCATTTTATGCAAATCATTTCAATGGTTTTATTTTGTAAAGAGGTTGCTGTAAGAGAAAATCAAAAGATTTTTCGATTTTTTTTTAGGAAATCCCAATAAAGTGGGTTTGCATGAGCATGATGCCATATGGCATCATTGGGCGTGAAAGGCAAATCAGCGAGTCCCCTATTCATATAAATGCTAGTTGCTTGCTGTATGGAAGGCACCCTTAGTTTTTATCCGAATGAGCTAATTTTTGGTGGGTGGGGTGATTATGAGCTCCTATCGCAATAAACCAAAATTTAGCACTCTGCTCTAATTTTGGGGGGAGTTATGGGCATTTCCTTTCGCCAAATTCAAATGGGGGGATAATGGGGGTCGTTGATCGGAGCGACTCAATGTTTCTCCCAAAATAATATTGAACTTATTGTGAATACTTGTACGAAATTTTACGGCTGAACTAACATTCTTTCAAGAGTTATGGGGCTTTTAAAAAAGGCATAAAATGAAAAAGTTCTAATTTATTTTTAAGCTAGCGCCGAATGATTGAATAAATCTCTAATGTGTTATATATCATTGCAAAGATAATTTTATGTAGTTTTTTTCATTCTCAGTCTATTTTTCTATATCTTTTGTCGTTTTTGAAATACTCGCAAAAAACCGAAAAAATGACCCCAATTTCCCCCTTTCCCCCTTTTTTAAGGTTGCGGACCCCCAATCGGTTCGGACTTTTTTTCCCATAATCTGGGGGTCGTCACCAACCATTCTGCAAAAAAAAATCCCATAAAGGAGTTTCGCCGACAAAATATCTCATTTTTCACACGGAACTTGCTAAGTGCCCTTTCAGTCCCAATGATGCCATATGGCATCATGCTCTAATTTGTTAAATATAGCGCTTAAAATTTGTTTTTTTCAAGAAAATATCATAAAAGATGCCTACTGAACGACATAATGTTGTTAGAAAAATTCTCCGCTTAAAATCCATAATTTGGGCATGAAAGGGTTAATTGAATTAATCAGCTTGTACGCTTGTCTACTGTTCCTACTAACTAGTCTTTGGTTTATTTGCATCAACTGCTCGTCAAGTTTCTTACGCCTAATTAACCCATTCGAAAATCGTCGAAGCTCGTCATATTTTGTTTTTTTGGCTCTAGTTGCGCGTTCAGTCCATTGGCGATATGCCTCGTTTTTAGCATCTACCGCATTTTGACATTCTTCATCAAACCAATCATTTCGGGCTCGCCGGGATTTGTATCCCACAACCTCCTCTGCGACCCCTTTGATGGTGTCTTTGAGTGTATCCCAGATCTCAAGGGCGCCTTTGTTGCCGATGTTATTTAGCAAAGGCGTCAGCTTCTCCTCAAGGGCAGTCGTATAAGTGACCACCGTGGCATCATCCAACAATTTGTCAACCGCAAAAATTTTTGCCGGGTTGAACCTCGAATGATGCACCGAAGAAATTCTGCACCTATAAGTCGCCTTTACCATATAGTGGTCAGAGTCAATATTTGCTCCACGATGGGACCGAACATCCATTATGCTCGATGCCCATCTCTTGCAGACAAGGACGTGGTCAATTTGGTTGACGGTATGTTGATCTGGAGATCTCCAGGTCTGCCTGTGAATGCGACGATGCGGAAAACAGGTAGAGCTAATGACCCTATTTCTGCTGGTCGCGAAGTCTTTTAGTCGTTGGCCATTGTCGTTACAGTCTTCATGGAGGCTGTACCCTCCAGTGATCCCCCTATGCCAACTTTCGTTTCCGACTTTGGAGTTAAAATCCCCTAGCAGCAATTTGACATCATTTGCTTGAAGTGAATCGAATCGGTTCCGAAAGAGTAATCAGTTGTTCGTTTGCGATGTCGTCGTTGGGTTGTATCCGTCCAATCCGAGGCTTTCATTCCAGGTTTCTTGACGTAGAATTTTTTCCAAGGATGGGTTGTCGGCCCATCGCTTAACCATGATAGTATTCGTGAAACGAAAGAGGTCGATCATGGAGAGGCCTCGGAGGTGCTGCTTCGGTGATTGACTGTTCGGTTTTTGTCACCCTATTACGTTTAGTAACCTGAAACGCTGAAGTTGTTAATACAGCACTCAGGCGCAGCGGTTACTCGGATAATGCGGGAAAGTAACGCCCCGTAGAGAAACATAACAAACGTTCACCCTATGAAACTCCTCCTGCATAGTTAAGGGTCCGCAGTTATGCCACAACTGAAAAGGATATAGGAATCGGCCGGAGCCTTTCAACCTTTATCCTCCCCCTTACGGGGAGACTCGTATAATACATAAATCAGTTTCTCTTAGCGTCTCCCCACACGAGAAGGAAAAGGAATGACGTCACTGGGGAGAATACGTTACATTTACGTCATCGTTTCTCTTACTCTCTCACTTGAAGCTAGCGTCTATTTCCTTATACATAGGTTTAATACGAAATTTCTTCAAAAATGTGATTCTCACGATTTTTGTTATTTTCTTGATAGCTAGGGAAATAAGTCCGACATAGGCTTGCGGATACGCTTAACTTAAAGCTAAGTAACTGCTCTATAACTTCGTGTCAAATGACTTTCCCCATAGAACGCGCAAGTCGATAATTGGCTCGAAAGATGACTAAAATTACAATTTCGGACTTTTTTTTACGACTATTGTCATTTATGTGCAAAATTTCTCTAGCTCAAGCACTGGCTGCTACAACATTTCCTGCCACCTTAACGGTAATAATGATCGGACGTCGGGGCTCAACTTTTTGAATATTTCTTTGAAAATTTCAGTTGAAATCGATGCCTTCTGCGTGTTCTGGATTTCCGGTAATAGAGCTGCTGGTGTAGTACGAGTTATTCGCAAGTATTTCCTCACATTTGGAACACGTAATAAGGGAAATAATGTACATACTTGATTAAAGATGCACGATAATGGTGGTCTACCACTTGGTCCGTGGAGCTAAAGGGGTCGCAGACGAGCCCCAAATTGTAAAATTCGAATGGGTAGTAAGTACAGCATAAAAAATGCCGCTAGCTCCATATTATTAAAACATGGGAATATAATAAATTCAATGTTTTCCGGACACTCAAACAAGATTTCGTGGATTTTTGATGCTGTAGTGCTCTGTGGTCGTAATCGTTCGGTCGCCACTCTGTGATATAGAGATTCACAGAGGAACGAGTTTTCAATACCCGGCATGGCTCGTCGCAAGTTTATTATTCAGAATATAAACAATTTTCTTATCATAGAATAATAAACAAAAATGCAAAAACTATGAAGTGGTATGGCTCACACTCGGAATTCAGTTGCCTTTGGAACCGTGCTCCTCTAGGAGGATTTATGGTTTGTGTAATTATAGCTTACAAAAATGATTTTAATTTTACTTACATCTTGTTTCGGAATAATCAACTTCAGCGACTGAATATTCTCCTTATTCTCTTTGGTGTCCTGTACTGGTTCCTTCACATCAACTTCTTTCGAATCGATCACGTCCACCTTCTTTTCTTCAGGCTCAACAATTTCCTTCTTTTCAGCTGCATGCTCTTCACTATCATGTTTCAAAGGTGCCTCATGCTCAGTCATCTCTTGAGTTAAATTTAAATCTTCATTGGGATCATTTGAATTGTTCTCCGCAACATCGGATACACCCGAATCAATTTCCATCGGGCAACCTTCGTCGGGCGTAGCTGTATCACGTTTTTCGACCTCCTTTTCGTCGTGCTCGATTATGTCTTCCGGACGTTGTTCAGTGTCCTTATCAACAGTTTCACCGTTGATTGCAGAACTATCTTCTGTCACAGGCGTTTGAGTATTCTCAGAAATCTCTTCATGCTCCGGATTACAACTAATCTCATCCGTAACAATTTTCTCTTCTTGCTTAATTTCTGCAGTTACGTCGGTGTTTCCGTCCGACGAATCTTCCGGTTGTGAATTGTCAAGCCCAGCGACTGGACTTTCTTCCTCAGTCTTTTCTTCTTCTGTGCTATCCTCAAGCCTCAAAACTTCACCCTCCTTAAGTAAATCGCTTCCATTCAGCTCACTTTCTTCATCCTCGTCCTTGACTGCGGCGCGAGATTCAGACGAACCACTGTCGGATGATTTACGAGACGACTGTGATAAACGCTTTGGTCTTTTAGGTACTTCAGTTGCAGTTTCTTTTTCTTCTTCGTTTGTGGCAATTATTGATTCTTCGTCCTTGATTTCATCTTTATCACCAACAGCACTTTGGACAATTTCTCCCAATTTCGGGTCCATTTCAATGCCCAAATTGTTCTCCAAGAATTCAGGTTCCTTGGAGAATTCCTTTACACACACAGCGCTAAGTTCTTCACTCTGCAAATCCATCGGGCTGAGTGATGCGGACTTTTCTGAACCGGCTGTGCACATTGTACTTGCAAGTGAATCTTTTTCATCTGAATTTGGCATCGTAGTGTCAATGGTGAGAGGTTCGTGTTTTTCGTTATTTGATTCGGCAGTGTTGCTGCTACCGTTAATGACCGTCGTTGTTATGGTTTCCAGTAAGAGCTGCTCCGATGCTGAGCTGCATGGTTCGTCGTTCGGTGCAACGACACTCTCTGGCACTTGAGGTGATGATGATATTGACGGGGAATTTGTACGATCTGGTGATTCAGGCACCGATGGTGATATTTCAGGCTCTGATTCCGATTTGGTCAGCGGCTCTGACGATACTTCGTCTGTCTTTTTCTCCAAATCAGTCTTTTCACAATCTTCCGTTGAGGAGCTGGCAGTCACTTCTTCGTTAGGGGAAATCTCAGACTTCGACTCATTTATCGTGGACGAATCTGTAGTCGAAGGATTCAATTCTGACTTATCCGTTTCAACCTCCTTGTTCGCATCGGACGTCTCTGACTTCTCTTTCTCATTTTGTGACTTGGCAGAGTTCGATTTTTTCGCGGGTGTCTCTTTTGGGGATTTCGTCTTTGGCTCTTCGGACGGCTTTGTAGATTTTCTCGTTCGCTTATTCGTGAGTGAGGGGTCCATTTTCGCCGAGTCCCTTGTTACTCTCTTCTCTGTTTGAACAACTGTGTCGATTGTCATTCGACGAGATCGTCTGAGATTTGCGGTTTGTTTGACATCCAATGTGTCAGTTGTAGACGATTTGCCGGTGTTGTTAGGCTTTTTCGAATCTTTAGCGGAAGTCGTTTTGGGTTCCAAAGTTTCAATGTTTGGCTTTTCTGCATCTTCTGCTTTTGATTCTTTGTCGATTTTCGACTCCTTATCTGAAGGCTTTTCATCGGACGGAGTGTCGGCTATCGAAACTTTGAGTTTTTCCTGTTCGTCATCCTCTTCCATCGGTTCTGTTTTAATCTTGATTTCCGTGAGTATTTCCTCGGCCGGTTTCTTTTCGTCCGTCTTTTCGCCGATCTCTTCCTTTTCAGTTTGTATCCGCTTCGATGCTGGCTCCGTTGCTTCATCATTCTTTTCAGATTTCTCTGAATCGGTACGTTCTCGTTTAATTGGCGTGGAATCAGGCACAACAGCTGCTGCATCTACTTTCCGTTTGGGACCACGCTTCTTCGGGGGACTCTTTTCGGAATTTGCATTTTTCTTAGCCGCAGCAGCACGCAACGACGTTCGTACCGGTGAATTTTTAGCTGTTGGCGAATTGCGAGTGGCCATTGTTGGACGTTTGTCGGCAACTTTTCTTGTTCGTCTGCCCGGACTCTCGTCATCGGCGTCTGGATTTTTGGTGGCAGGTTCACTTTTATCTTTCTTATCTTTGTCCTTGGTTGCGCTGTTTTTGGACGCTGCACTTTTCTCACTTGATTCGTTGGATGGACTTTCCGCAGCATCGGACGGCGTTCGCTTAGGACTAGCATAAATCGAGTTTGTTCGACGTGTTCGTTTTGCCGCTAACGTTTGTACGCCGTCACGACTTGTTGGTGTCGTTGGTGGCTCCATCGTTTCACTACCGGCATCCTGACTTTGTTTTGTGGCTGTTTCGGAATTTTGTTTGCTGGTGGATTTGCGTGTAGACATTTTGATATGAAATTATTGATTGGTCCCTGATGAAGAGGTGCATAGAGGTGATGAATGAGGAAGCGCTCGGTGGGACGATGATGCTTAATTGCTGATGTTATCTGAAAATAAAAGAAAGGAAAAAAATGTAAGTTCAAATTTTAAAGATAGATGGAGAAACAACAACCGGTTTTAAGACAAAGTTTGGGTCGTAGAATAATTTAACTACTCCACAAAATTGCTAAGAATAGGCACCACAACTGCTTACTTTATTCTGACCAATGGTGATTTTTATGATACATGCTTCTGATTTTAATCCAAACTTTACATTCATCAGAAATAGAGGATTTAAGGGCGAACCAGATAGCTTACGTTACCTCCCCTTACTTTACGTCGCGTTCCGAATTTATGTTCTGAATGCTTCCGTACGGTTCCGTGACATCTGTGCAGTTACATAGAAAATCAATTGGACCAACTTTGACAGATGTTCGCCACGGAAGCATCCTGAGATTTTATTCGGAACCGCACGTTACGTAACGTGAGGTAACGTAAGCTACCTGGTTCACCCTTTAGTCTCTTGCCAAGCGCTGGGGATCCCTCAAACAGCCCAATGAATATCAATACATTTCGTAGGAAAAGGTATAATTAATACATTATAGACCTCGCGGTCGGCAACAATGCGCACCGTTATAACTGAAATTTTTTATCCAGAAACTCTTACTGATTGTACCGTCCAAAAAAAAATTATGACTTAAATCTCAGCGTCATTTGCGTCTTGATTTGCCCTAACTCCTAGTGGAGCATGCAACCACACTGTCGGTGTTTGTTTGTTGAATTCCCCCATCCCAGACAATGTGGTTGCGGCCTTACATGACTTTGTCGAAACATGCTCAAAAGATCGGCGAGCCATCAGCGACTATACACGTTAGTCGTCAACGCACCATGCTCCACTAAAAGTTAGGGTTAATCAAAACACCGGACAGTGGTCCCCCCCTCCCAAAGCAGTCTTTTGGAAAAGCTTTGTAATTTTTTGTAAAAAAAAATTGTAAAATATAATGGTCCTGTAGTGATTTATAATCAGGCTAAGTGGTCCACAGTACATGTTGATAACTACTGGACCAGTGGAAATTCACAAATTTAAATTGAATAGTGCTACTCACCGTTAGTTGTAGGCTACATAGAATAGGACCCTATATCCATGACTTGACCAACCGGCTCTACTGAAGATGCAAATCCCTACCAACCAATTTGTGCGGAAAACCTGGGGCAGATGTGGGGAATACTCCTGACCGCATAAATAAATGCTGACTCAGGAGAAGATTCCTTTATTTACTTCCAATAATTTAATAAGGCGGCCAAGGCCCGACGTCGGGCTATCCTCCCACATTGAAAATGAATTTATAATTTTCCATCTAGTACATGAATACGTGGTGTGAGCTTTCCGCTTCTAGTTTCCTGAGTATTCCTCAATATTTTTTAAAGAATGATATTGAACCTTTCTTGAAGAGAGATTGAGAAGGGGGTTCTTGAGAAATGCGATCCACAATTCTTTCAATCGGAGCACTGGGTTGTAGGGAAATCCTCAATGGAGGCGTTCAGATAAAAGCATGATTGGTTGAACAGTAGCGAAGTGTATGTATGATGCTTCTATAAAAATGTATTAAACATCACTACGAGGTGCGCATGATGTAATATGCAATCGACAGTCGTCACGCATTTAAACCTGCCAGAAGTGTCATGATGCTATTTGCTACCGACTTATTCGATTCGAATTCGATCAAAGATTGGGTAGCAGACTACATAGAGGTACAGGTTGGCCCAAATAAGAAATAAACTTTTTTTATTATAACCTTTTTCTCTTTGTTTATAACTCAATTCTTGGAAATTTATAACGGATATATGCAGTACACAAGAACATGTTAAAAATATCGATTTTTTCAATTCTTGTCAAAAGTCGATTGTGCAAAATATCGCCAATTTTTTACTTTTTATCAGACCCCACCGTCTTAATGATAAGAAGTTTGGTCCACCGTTCTATGAAACCGTGCTATTTGGTAGCCAAATTGCGCTTGAGAATATGACCCCATTCCGCCATCGGCCTAGTACTCTGGTAGACGGTAGTACGTAGGGAGACTCTTTATTGCATCGATCGTGCATTTCATAATGTTGCGAAGTACAACACAATAGAAGCCTGATGATCCTGTAGAGGAGGAGAAGGTACACAAGAGCTACCAGTTACAAGAACCAGGCGTTTATCCACACTTATATTTTGTTGAAAAAATAGGAAAATATGGGAGATATTCGAAAAATAGAAAAATGCGCAGTGGACATTTGCCGTTTACTTACTAAATTTAAGGTAAATGTGCACTCGCGGCCTGATTGATTATTATCGGTGTGAAATAATGTGCAACTGTATTGTTTTCGCTGGCGAAATGTCGGTGTGGAGACTTTCGTGTGAAGTGAATACCACCATGCGAATACGATTTCAGGATCATCAAAATTTTGACAGTATTTGCATGAATTTCACGTGAAATGGCGATGTTAGTACCTACTCTAAAACAAGGCGGTTTTTCGAGGCCAATTAAAACGTTGTTTTTGTTGCAACGCAATTGATTCACATCCAAACCAAGGCAAAATACCTCCAACTTCCAGTTAAGCACTGAGCTACTACAAAGAAATGTTCCAGATATTGAAGAGACAGGAGAAGATTATGATCACGCAGTGGTAACATGCTAGTTTCCCGATAAAAATGATCCTGAGACGACATCAGATGGTAACCTGTAGCCATACGTAGAACAGCATTTTGGCATGCCTGTATCTTATTCCAGTTAGTGTCACAAGTTTACCATCTTCGAGGTATACCGTCAGGGGAGCACCTAGCCTTTCGGCCTGTATCTCCCGGTCCTTCGGGCGGTTTGGACCTTCGGCGTTTACTGACAAGGTCTTATTGTCAGAAGGAGATTTCTCCATCCGGTGAATGCACTCACCTTCAGGAACCCAACCCCGGGGTTGCATCACCAGCTCGATGACTCGGGTAACAACCTACAGCCACCGCGAGGCCAACACCTTCATGGGCAAGGACCATGGTCCCCTGGGCACACCCATCCCCGAGGTACACTATTCGCTAAAGACTTCTCTATAGCAGGTGTGATCCTCCTTCGGCCTCCTATTGGTTAAGCCTTACGTAAAAATTCAGATGTGCACATCCCAGGCTCGTTGGACCTGTAACTACTCGTCTGCTTAAAGCAGCCTCGTAGCGCTGCTTTTCACATCCGGGCGGCCCCTTCAGTCTACTAGTCAGCAATGCGACTCGGGCCGTGTGGTCGTCAATCAACAAACTAGTTAGATATAGGCGCGTAGGCATCTTCCACCAAGGCCATTCTCCCTAACTAGTCCCTTCGAGGCTCGGGTTATGCGAAGCCGCCAGCTCCGAAGCTCACACGATTAACCGTATGTTGAGCCCCCCACCAGGAAACACCTTTATCGTGCTCGGCCTTTAGTGACTTCCCTCCCGTAAGTCATGGGAGGAGGTCGGTCACGCCAAGAGCTACCCGTACATGACTAGGGAGCTCGGGAACGTCATCGCCCGAATGGTCTTTGTACAGATCCACGCCATGGCGTATCAACCATAGGGGCCGCCCTGCGCTGCTAGGTACGTGGTGTCGCAACTCACCAAAGATATTTGTCCCACTATATAGCCTTTTTGGCTGATGTCACAAGGACCTAGACCCTCCTGCGGGGAGTTAGTGTCACAAACGGTTTCTGACCATAGCGCCGATTGCTCGGCCTAAGGCTTTGTAAGTAACCAGCATGTTTTTTAGTCCTTGCCCCAGGAGCTGCCGGCCAGCGCGTTTAGAACATTGTTCCTACTGTGTATTCTGTCGACTACGTCAAGACATGACGTTTCGGCTTCATCATGGTGTCTAAATAGATGGTAGATGTTAAACAATGAGTACGCTACCTGCTTAATTTTCCTATGCTTTGAAGGCGTTGACTTGTCAATTAATTACAGAGTTTAGCTCCTGAATTCGGAGTAAGTTTCTCTTATTAAACTAGCGTTCGCTATAGTCATTCAGGTGAACTATGGCAGGCGTAGCGACACGGGTAGACGAAATTCCATTTAGTGGACTGAAATCTGATGGATCTAATTTGAACGCGATGTCTATACCCATCGTTGCCGAGGAGAGAGTGCCAGAGTTCGTGATTGGTGTTAAAGTCGCCAAGTAGGATCCTATGGTGTCCTGTGAGGAGTGGACCAATATCGAACTTATAACCAGAACCACAGCAGGTGTTAAACTGGAGCGAGTATGTCTAGTTGTATTTTTGGAGGATGCAGCAGGTGGCGGTGGTAAAAGGTTAGGTAGTGAGCTAGGTTCTGGGATGGCTGGGGGCTGACCCGCATTCAGACACCCAGCAGCAACAAAAGACAATTTGTCATACTACCTCATTTTTTTAAAGCCTGACCATTAAAATGACACAATGCTCGGCACGATTTCAGTATCTGTGGCGCCAAATTTTGATGAAGCCATTTCATTAATATTGGCCTGAAACGACCGAATCTGCAATCCTTTTTCGCGAAATCGTAACGGTTCTCCAGATATTCAATGTCAAAGTTTGACATTTATATGGGGTAGTTCGGTTTCTAATGGGAAATTGGGGGGATTTTTACAACATACTGATTTGAATCAATGGCATTGCACCAAATAAAACATTTTAAATTTCATTTGCCTTCCTGTCTAGCAAATTGTACAATTCTTGCTCTCAAATAAATTTCGACTTCTCATAATATTAACATCTTTGCCAAATTGGTAAAACTTACTATTCTAGTGGGAATGATTAAAATTAAAACGTCAATTTGATGGCATGGAACACTTTCCCCAATGTGTAAAGCGGAAATCCACCCTTTTTCTTATCAAATTACATAACTGGCTTCATAGAAAAGTCAAACTTTGACATTGAATATCTGGAGAACCGTTACGATTTGGCGAAAAAGGATTGCAGATTCGATCGTTTCAGACCAATATTAATGAAATGGCATCATCAAAATTTGGCGCCACAGATACTGAAATCTCCCCCAATGCTCTGCAGCAGGTACACCTAAAAGATCTGGCATTCCCGAAGATGAATCAGCAAATGTAGATTTCGGGACCTGGATTGGTTTCCATGCCGGCGCGGATTTGGAGAATTGAGAGCAACCACGCTGAGATTAAATGCTCCCAAATTGACGAAAAAGCACATAGAACACATCCACAGACATACACAACCCTCCATGCATCGGCTCTTGCCAGGAAAGGGTATTTTGGCAACTCTTGACCGTTTATTTTAAGAAACGAGTGTTGTCCACCCAGAAGAAGCTTGTAACTCCCGTGTAGCAGCGAGGCTGTCATTAGGAATGGTCACCAGGAGGACCACCTCGCCTAAAGCGTCGCAAATTACGTCGATGATGGTAATCAGGAACAGCATTGGTGATAAAATACAGCCTTGTCTAACTCCATTTTTACATCAAAAGGACTAGACAATACGCCCTTGTGCAAGACATGACATTGGTCTCCGATATAGGACTCCTTTATGATGGAAATCAGTTTCTCTGGTATGTCACTCCTATACGTAAGGCTGTCCAGATACAAGCCCAGTCAACGCTGTCAAACGCCTTCTAGAAGTCAATGATCATAAGATGATCTCCATTCAGCGGATTGTTCAATTGTTTAGAGTGTCGATCGTTCACTTGATTCGGTTTTGGCCATCAGTTTGGATACAGATTACATGCCAATTAATAAAATTTAAGATTTAATTTCTTAGGGATTTTAATAACGCTCATCTTCTATTCCGGAGGAAGAGTATCCGCTGTAGCGTTGATTTTCGCTTCGAACAGTTCCATAGGGATTCCATCTGCCCCGGGGCAATTTCCAATGATTTAAGGGCCTTGGTAATTTCCGGTTGGGATGGTATACCGGTATAAAGTTTTAACTCCATTTGCTGAAGTCCCACTGATTCCCCGGTGGAGATCTGAGAAATGTTCCCTCCATCGACGCAGTTGTTCTTCGTCTGTGACTAGCAGAGATCCGTCTTTTTTAGAGTCCAGGCGCTTGTAAAAACTGTTAAAAATGAAAATCCCTAATTTATGTATGGAAAGGCGTTAAATATGATATATCAATTGCAAGGAGATTTTATGTAGTTTCTTTCGTTCTCAGACTCTTTTTCTGTATATTTCATGTGCGGATAGGAATATACACTGCTGGTCAAAATAATAGGTGTGAACTAAAAAATTTGAAAAAAGTAGTAAAAACAGCAACAATATTCTTTACTATGAAAAATATCAATTTGGAAATCTAGTAGCACTATGTTTTGAATGAAACTGAGGAATCTTTACGCGGAAACCGTGTGTTGTCATAGGTAACGGCTCCTTCTTTTGTTCAATCTTCAAATTAAGTTGGACAGAAAAATAGGTGTGCATTGTTTTCTTTATCAGAATATCCATTTTAAGAATTATTCGGTTGTAGAAGGTGAGATATTGAGAAATATAAATCAAATGAAGGCATTATCACCATACTCTAATACAATTTAAAAACTAAAACTGACATTAGATGGGTCGAGGACGTCACTGCAGTCTAGAGAAGGAGAAGGCTTGTTCGTCAGCTCCGAGATGAAGGAAGAAGTTACAAATTTATTGCCACATCTTTGGGAACGTCCGAACATTTCGTAACCAATGTCCTGAAACCAGAAAAAAACTCCTGGAACTCGTGGGGCACCTAAAAAATCTTCACCAGTGACCGACCATCGAATCGTTACATTATCCAAACGCGACCCATTTAAATCGTCAAGGACAATTGCGACTGAGATTGGGAATGTCATTTCATCACAAACCGTTCGACGCCGATTGGCAAGTTCAAATTTGCCCGGTAGGATTGCTCGCAAAGTTCCTCTGCTTAGATCCGTGAATTTGAAGAAGAGGAAAAATTTCGCGTCGGCTCATAAAACATGGTGCGGTCCACAAGGCGAAAAGAAATGGAGGAATATCTTTTTCAGCGATGAAACGGAAATCATTATATTTGGTAACGATGCAGGAAGAAACGTCCGTCGTCCTAAGGAAAAGGAATTTCACATTCGGTTCACAAAAAAGACTGTGAAACATGGCGGAGGCAACATAATGGTATGGGGCTGCTTTTCGTGGCAAGTTGTCGGTCCCATATACCGAATCGATGGGATTATAGACAGATTTGCCTACAAGAATCTCCTGAAGACTATTATGCTGCCTTACGCTGAGGATAATATGCCCCTTTTGTGGACATTTCAGCAGGATAACGATCCAAAGCACTCATCACGATTGGTCAAAGCTTGGTTCGAGGAGCAAAGTGTTAATGTTTTGGAGTGGCCAAGTCAGTCCCCCGACCTGAATCCAATTGAAAACCTTTGGGGTGAGCTTGAAAGGCAAGTGTCAAAAACGGATTGCTAAAATAAAAAGCAATTCTGGGAATATGTCCAAAAGGTTTGGTACAATATTCCCCTAGAAACTGGCCGGAAGTTGGTATCGTCCATGCCCAGAAGAACTGATAAGGTCATGGAGAATAACGGCGGATATTCTGGGTATTAACTGTGGTCTACATTAACTGTCTTCATAAGGGGCGAAATAAAATTTTATTACTTAATTCTGTAATCACACCTATTTATTATGACCAGTCGAAAATTGTTGTTATGCCTTATTTATTAAAAAAAAATTAAGTTTTCATTCAGTTTTCAAACTCATTTTTGTTTGGTGCAACAATGAAGTATGCTGAAGTTCTAAGCTAACTGAATTTTTGTGGAATAATAAACAAATATGTGATAACCAACCATGCATTTTACCCAGCAGTGTATAGTGCTTGCAACATTGG
Organism: Microchrysa polita; assembly: GCA_949715475.1. Classification (NCBI taxonomy): domain Eukaryota; kingdom Metazoa; phylum Arthropoda; class Insecta; order Diptera; family Stratiomyidae; genus Microchrysa; species Microchrysa polita. The sequence continues at coordinate 30,567,814 of OX454418.1, read as the reverse complement.
GCCGTATTCATAAAAAGAGGATATTCTAATATACATACTTGCAAATGCATATGAAGGAAATCCTCCCGTTCACATTCATAAAAATAAATTCACATTCATAATATAAAAGTAAATGGATATTTCGTATTCATAATCTTGACCTTTTACTCGACACAAAAAGCATATCCTCTAAAAATTCTGAGTGTGGTCAGTAGCAGAATCATCTTTGAAGTATAAGGTTCTTTCGTCTATAATAATAATTGGTGTAATGGCAGATTTTGTGGATATAAGAGGTGTTAAACAATATAAGCCCCGCTTACCAACACTTGAAAGTGGCTTGCGGACAGATTTTTAGGTGCGAATGAAGACACTCGCGGAGGTGCATTATCAAAAAAAAAAAAAAACAAAATCAAGGTGTGTGTGTTATCTCAGTGATCCGGGCTATCAAAAAGGAATCGGCGAAGAACTCGGTATTAGTCAACCTACGGTATCGCGGACTATAGTTATCAGCATTATTTCCAAGTCAAATGAATGGATCAAGCTTCCAACTACCAACAACGAAATAACAGAGGCAAAACAGATTTGCCAAAGTATAAATTTCCAACAGCTTGTACTCAAATTAGAATACTAAGCCCCAAGCACAATGGAGATGAGTACATTAACCGAAAAAGTAAGGCTACTCTGAGCGTTCAGGCTAGGTCTGTTTTTTTTTCAGCCTGGTCTTCATGTTTTTAACTTTTTTAAATAAGCCTTAAGCATCCAGTGGCCTACCAAATGATGCTGAATACTTAGTGGTGAGTAATGTAATTGCCTCGTCTTTTCTTTGCTTTATTTTTGCAGCTTGCGATTTCTCCGAAATAACTGGATCAGCAGCAAGTCCTTACGCTATAAACTGTAATTCGCTGATACTGTTATCTTCTGGACTGGACTCTGAACTCTCACTTGCACTACTTGAAGGACGCATTTTTACCGCACTGAACTCCACATGAAACTTATTGCATATGCGTGAGCGAAATGACAAAGGGAATGACGATCATAGGCATCACTACATATCATGTTATAGTACGTTTTGATATGTCATTCAGATCTCAGTCGAGTTCACCTTTTACTCGTACTTGGAGGAAATCCTCGCAAGAATAAGGTAATGATTAAGAATACGAAAAAAGGAAATGCTTATACTCTTACCTTTTACTTCAGAGCATTACCTTATACTTCTACCTTATGCTTGGGAGGATATTCTTCATTTTTATCAATACGGCCCATTATACAGGGTGTCCGGAAACTGCCGCATAAACGCACCGGATTATGATTCCTCAGTTGACTTCCAGCAAAAAAGTTGTACGGAACATACCCCCTCAGCTTAACCCTTTAGCTGCCACAGGCATTTAAAGATTGTTGAAAAAATCATTTTCTTGAACGACTTGAAGCCTAATATCTCCAAAGCTAGATCAGCTAGAATAGTGAAATAAAATGATTATTATAGCCAACAAATTTGCCTATAAAATAAAACTAACCGCACTAAAATCAGATAAGAGGTTTGGTTTTTACAGAGCTTCAAAATCAAATTTGCTTGAGTTGACCCAAAAACAATCTTTTTTTCCATCTCAATTTGCTCCAACTTCTGCCAAGGTGAGGTGCTTGTACGATTCTTTTAAAAATTGGCGCATAGTCTAACAATCATATCTTTCTTACATCATTTTATTCTAGCTCCATTATTTCTAACAGTTTTAGTACCTTAAGTGCAGAAAACTAGGGTTAATTTTGGCTCGATTTCAACATACTTTGAATAGATTTTACACCAATTGCAGATCTTTAGGGGCAGTGTGAATTGAATTGTATTGAATTTGCGCTAAAATTTACCCTAGTTTTCTACACTTAACGTATAAAAACTGTTAGAATTAATAAAGCTAGATTAAAATGATGTAAGAAAGATATGATTGTAAGACTATGCGCCAATTTTTAAAAGAATCGTACAAGCACCTCACCTTGGCAGAAGTTGGAGAAAATTGAGATGGAAAAAAATATTGTTTTTGGGTCAAATCACGCAAATTTGACTTTGAAGCTCTGTAAAAACCAAACCTCTTATCCCATTTCAGTGTGGTTAGTTTTATTTTATATGTAAACTTGTTGGCTGTAATAATCATTTTATTTTACTAATCTAGCTGGTCTAGCTTTGGAGATATTAGGATTTAAGTCGTGCAAGAAAATGATTTTTTCAAAAATCTTTAAATGCCTGTGGCAACTAAAGGGTTAAGCTGAGGGGGTATGTTCCGTACAACTTTTTTGCTGGAAATCACATGAGGAAACACAATCCGGTGCGTTTATGCGGCAGTTTCCGGACACCCTGTATACACTCCGAAACTATATAGACCAGTCAATTAATGATTTTAGGTCGCAAAAAATAGCTCGGCTCTGGTTTTTTGGGATATTGTTAGGGTAGATACCAGAAGTGTACCGCCAAGTTTGAAACTTCGAAAAACCTGTGCTAACCCCGCGACCCTAAAAAAAACCTCAAAATTTTCGGACTTTTTTCATATTTTGGTTTGTAATTTCCAAAAGGTGCTTCCTACAAAAAAGTCATCTACTGGATTTTTAAAGCTAACAAAACCTTCTTTAATTTGATTCCACCTCCAGCTTTGTAGGTGCAAAGGATCTCAAGATACGCAGCACTTTAAACATTGTTTTTTGTAAAAAAGTTCGAAATTGTAATTTTAGTCTTCTTCCGAGCTAAATATCGGCTTAAATGCGCATTCTACGGAGAAAGTGATGTGAAACGAAGTTACAAACCAATTACTTTGCTGTATATATGTCGGAACGAATGGAATAGGACCATGGGGTCATAGGGCTGCCCCTGAAAATTAGGTTCTTCTAAGAAAAACTTTTTTCTTTATGTACCAATATTAACCAAACTACACCCAAGTGTGTTCCTGGTTAAGCCTTAAATATCTAGGAACGGATGAAATCGGAACACTAGGTCATAGGGCTGTCATACAAGCCAACCCCTGAAAATAAGGTGTTTTATGAAAAACTTTTCTAAATATGTATTAGGTTATTGTAAGAAAAACTTTTTTTCTTTTTGAATCTTAACCAAAATTCATCCAACTGTGCTCCTGGATTAGCCGCAACGCATCCAGGAACAGATGGAATTGGAACACGTCATAGAGTACGTCGTATTAACACAAGATAAGCTGAAGTTTCATTCAAATGTGACGGATATTCAAATTTTGGCCGCGTGCGAAATTTGCCTTGGTCTCGTTACCACTAGATCTGACAACACAGGAGTCACCGAAGTGGCAAAAAGAGCCGTCTTTGGAACCTGGGCATTCTACAAGAACACGGCTGTTCCGCTAAGATCTCACTTCACCCTAGGGATGTCAAAAACCGGACGATTAGTCCGAAAACCGGTACTATCAAAACGGATAACCGTTTTCTTTTCGGTTTTTTCCTCCTCCCGGTTTTAACTCGGACGGTTGTTTGTCCATCCGGTTAAAACCGGAGAAAAAAGTCTCAAAATTCATAAATTTTTTTATATTTTCTTGATTTTTCAGTTTCCAATTCGCTACTTGTCCCCTATGAAAAATTTCGTTTTGAAGTTTCAGCCCCTTAACATATTTTCGAACATTCCTTATTGCAATTACTCGTAGAACCATCGCTTCGTCAAATGACCTCTCCTTGTATCTTATCTTTTTGTTTATGTTTATCTGGGGGAGGTTTATTACAATGCCTTTCATAAATTCTTCGCGGTGATTGATAATTATATTTTATTTGTAATATTATTTGTATTTTTTGCAATGTCGCTGTACACAAAACTAATAAAATAATACATATCACATCTGATTATTATTTTTAAGTTTCTCTTTTAAATTAGCTGTCTTACTATATCATGTACGTGCATTTTGATTTGATTTATGATTAAATCTAAGCAAATCAATGAAAAGACTAGGTTAACCGGAAAACCGGTTCTTTGAGCCCGGTCTAACCGGCTTTACAAAAACCGAAAACCGGGTTATGGGCCGGTTTTTGACATCCTCACTTCACACCTACTACTTCTTTATAATTAATCATTATTTACATTGCGCATGAATAAGCTTAGGTACCGCAATAATTTCATAGTTAACATTTTACGACCAGCGTCAACCCAAGCTATCAAAATAATTTTGATATAATTTGATAAATTTATACTTCACTTTTCAATTCTACTAAATTTCATTTTAAATGTTGCATTTCCAATTATGTTTTTCTTAGCGTTTGCAGAAGTTTCGCAATTGTCAGACTTCATTCGTTGAAATTGTTGTTTTTTGTTTTTCCTAATTTATAGGGAACTACTTGACACGCTCTGTGGCTCACTTGGTTGAGTCGTACTCTACGATGCTAGTAATCCAGAGGTCCGGAGATCGAATCTCGGCGTAGTCCCGGAAATATATAGTGCTTGCAACATTATATACACTCCTCTATATGCAATGTAACGTTGACTCGAAGTAGCCTATAAACGGCTGAGTGAACGCACCATGCCCCACAAGGGGTTACGGTACGGAGAAGAAGACTGGTCACACAGGCTTCCCACGATTAAAATCAAGCTAAGTTACAGATCTATAACTTCGTGACTCATTACTTTGCTCGTAGAGACCGCATTTAAGCCAATATTTAGCTCGAAAGATGACTAAAATTACAATTTTGGACTTTTTTACAAAAAAAAAAACATCTTTTAAAATGCTGTATCTTGGGATCCTTTGTACCTACAAAGCTGGGAGTGCACTCAAATTAAATAAGATTTTGTTAGATTTAAAAAGTCAGTGGACGACTTTCTTGAAGAAACACCTTTTATAAATTACAAACCAAAATATGAAAAAAGTTAAAAATTTTGAGGTTTTTTTTAGGGTCACGGGGTTAGCACAGGTTTTTTCGAAGTTGCGAACTTGATGGTACACTACTGGTATCTATCCTAGCAATATCCCAAAAAAACAGAGCCGAGCTATTTTTTGCAACCTAACGCCTTATATTTCGGTTTATTGACTGGCCTAATATGCAATGTAACGTTGACTCGAAGTAGCCTACAAACGGCTGAGTGAACCACAAGGGGTTACGATACAGAGAAGAAAATAGCATGATAGAACGTCAAGGAAAGGGGGATTTGCCCGTCCTTTAAATCTCCCGCAGGGGGGTCTGGGTCCCTGTGACATCAGCAAAAGGCTGTGTAGTGGGACAAGTTTACCATCTACGAGGTTTACCGTCATAATTTGCACCTAGCCTTTCAGCCTTTATCTCCCGGTCCCTCGAACTGTTTGGACCTTCGGCGTTTTACTGGCAAGATGTTGTTGCCAGAAGGGGATTTCTCCATCCGGCGAATGCACTCACCTTCAGGAACCCAACACCGGGGTTGCATCACTAGCTGGATGACTTGGGTAACAACCTCCAGCCACTCCGAGGCCAACACCTTGATGGGAAAGGACCATGGTCCCCTGGGCACACCCATCCCCGTAGTACACTATTCGCTATAGACTTCGCTATAGCAGGTGTGATCTTCCTTCGGCCCCCTATTGGTTAGGCCTCACGTCAGAATTCAGATGTGCACATCCCAGGCTCGTTGGACCTGTGACCATAAAGTAAGAAAATGGAATACAGATGGAACTTCATATAACATTAAAACCTACTGAAGGTCGTTGTCCCACTACATACAGCCATTTTGGCTGATGTCAAAAGGGCACCGACCCCCTGCGGGGTGTGTAGTGGGACAAAGATCTTTGGTGGGATGGGCCACCATGTACCTGAGCAGCGCAGGGAGGCCCCTGGTATGGTGGGAGATTTCAGTATTTACGGCGCCAAATTTTGATGATGCCATTTCATTAATATTAGCCTTAAACGTCCGAATCTGCAATTCTTTTTCGCAAAATCGTAACGGTTCTCCAGATATTCAATTAAAGACTGAACTGAACTGAATGTCAAAATTAGACATTGATTATCTAGAGAACCGTTACGATTTCGCGAAAAAAGGATTGCAGATTCGATCGTTTCAGGTCAATATTAATGAAATACCATCATCAAAATTTGGCGCCACAGATACTGAAATCGTGCCTGCACGGGTAGCTCTTGGCATGACTGACATCCTCCCATAGTTTACGAGAGGGAAGTCATATACAGGCCGAGCACAATAAACGGTGTTCCCTGGTGGGGGGATTACCATACGGTTAAGCGTATGCGCTTCGGAGCTGGCGGTTTCGCATAACCCGCGCCTCGAAGGGGCTAGTTAGGGAGAATAGCCTTGGTGGAAAATGCCGACGCGACTATATCTAACTAGTTGGTGGATTGATGACCACACGGCCCGAATCGCATTGCTGACTAGTAAACTGAAGAGGCCACTTGGATGTTAAAAGCAGCGCTACAAGTCTGCAGACGAGTAGTCACAAGTTCAACGAGCCTGGGATGTGCACATCTGAATTTCTACGTGAGGCTTAACCAATAGGGGGCCGCAGGAGGATCACACCTGCTATAGAGAAGTCTTCAGCGAATAGTGTATTGTATTACACCTCGGGGATGGATGTGCCCATGGGACTATGGTCCTTGCCCATCAAGGAGTTGGGCTCGAGATGGCTGTAGGTTGTTAAGCAAGTCATAAAGCTGGTGCTAATGCAGCCCCGGGGTTGGGTTTCTGAATGTGAGTGCATTTACTGGATGGAGAAATCCCCACCTGACAATAAGCCCTTGTCAGTAAAAAACCGAAGGTCCAAACCGCCCGAAGAACAGTGAGATTAGTCCCTAAAGGCTAGTTGCTCCCCTGACGGTATACCTGTAGATAGTATCCTTGTCCTTTAAATCTGCCGGCAACAATACACTTTTTTGTCGTGGTTCCTAATACGTTTTGTGTAATTTGTGTACATTCTATTCGCTACATGAAGTTGGTATATCCTTATGTAAAAAAACGCGTCCATCATAGTTTCTAGTTTAGTCCTTAAACTTTATTGGCTAAGGTGTAAATACAAATTTTTATTCAATGGTAATTTCCATTTTATAAATAATTTCTTTCTCTCTGTTATTCCTGGAAATACCATAAACCACCCCTCACTCGACACCATGTTGAGCCTACTCATACCGCAAATCCCGAACCTTTCACAACCGAAAACAAGAACAAGCTTTCCCCTCACACAACATTGTTGCATCATTCATAGACAATTCCACCCAAAAACCACCCTCCTACGGGTCAAAACAAACGTCCACGCGGCGAGTCCAGTCACATACAAAAAAACTTGCAAACATTCAAACGGGAGGATGTGTAAGCCCTCATCCTGTCCGACAGCATACGTAACATAATTTCGCGACCCCCAAAACGTGCGACAATGCACGACACAAACTCACCCGTTCCGTTGGTGTGTCGCGAGCCGACGACAAGCTTCGTACGTTTACGACTCGCAGCCCTTCGTTGACCCTATCGTGGACTTGTGGGCTGATTTACGACAATAGTCGCTACCGCGTCTTTTTCTCTTGTTCATTAGCGAAAATCATATTTAAATTTCACTGACCACCGACACATTTACATATCACAACACTCGCGGGGCACCCACTGTAGAAAAAGTGGCGAAAAACACCGACACGTCCACGGCAATTTTTGCAAATTTTCTTCGACAACGCGTCGTACGGGGACCGTGTGAGACCTCCGATGAAAACTCGCAATCCGCTTACTTGTATGTCAGCAACAAGCCATTGAGGAATCAAAACAAATCCCGACGAGGATCCGTGCGATACACAAACCGCGACGCGCACAGGAAGAAGCTTCTTCCTCTCGAGGGGTAAGGCGCAAGCAGTGAAACGGAATAAACTAAACAAATGTCATGCAAACACACACTCCGTGCCACCGCGATAAAGGTCGGAACGCGACTACTCGCGAGAGACGGACGTCGTTTGGCCGTGGGCCTGTCTCGTGAAATTTCATCGAAAACTTTGTCCGCAAAGTCGCAACGAAGCCGGCACGAAACAGATGGTCGCTCTCACATGTGCACGCACACAATCGCATGCCGGAAAATTCAGATGTGTACGTACACGAACGGTGAGAAAATTCCAAGTTCGTGAAGAATGCATTCGGCTCAGATTTTCACGAAGTTCTTGAAATACATTCTCAGCAGGCAACACGGATGCCGTGTGTGTGTACATGCACACGGGTGCTGCTTAGACGTTAGATGAAGATACGAAGATTATCCGAAATAGCGACGCGTTGCATTGCATTCGCTTATCAAAATGGTGGATGTCGCCGCGAAGCGTGCTGTCTGGATACAAAATGTACGATCAATTCTAGCACAGTGGGTGGTGGAACGTTCGTGCCAGGATAATGCATTTATTTGGAAGTTTGGGGGGTTTTGGGAATCGATGCATGCAAGTTTGGGGGTATTTTACGTGTTATCATTTAAGATACGGCTAATTTGACTGAAATTTAAATGCAAAACAAATAAAATAGAAACTGGGAAATTTACAAATTTAGAGATTTTTTTTAACCCTTTATATCCCAATTTATGAATTCGGGAGAAAAAAAAATATTTGGTTTCTAATTTTGTCTTAAAAATACCTTAGATTGATGATTATGGTGATTTTTTGCACCTCCCTATATCCTTTTTGGGTACAGGACTTTGTTGTTTAAAAACAACAGTGGGACGTAATGGGTGTTATTTGTGGTTCGCATAGAGAACTACAGTTAGAAATTATATGCAAGAAAGTATGTAAAAATGAACAAAATTTAATTCTTTTAATTAATAAGAATATTAGTGTAATTGTAATATTATGGAAGTCGTGTTAAAGGTCCTTTTTGTCCTTACAGGATAACCCTTTACCAATATGTATACACCGTAATTATACTAAAAGATCTATAAAATGATTAGGCAAAATTAAATATTTGGGCTAACTCAGACGAGAGATGATGCCTCAATTAGTGGTGATACTGTATTATCCTTAGTAGAGGTGAACTTGAGGTCAAATCGTCTATTTCCAAGTAGTCAGCTTTCTTTTCTTGTAAGTTGCCGACAGATTTGAAAATGAATACATTTCTAGTAGGTACAGTTATTGGATCCTTTTGAATAATCAGGGTAATTTAATTTCTCATTCAAGGACATGTTGATGCAAATACTTGCCCAAAATCCTTGCTAGTTACCTTCAGAATATTGTTGTAGTAACTGTCGAAAGGCGTGAGCGGATCAGCATGTCTGCGGATGTTTTATGCTTCGTTGTCGTTCTTGTCTCTCGTCGAAAAGCTAAAAAAGCTGCATTAGAGTTGTCTTACAATGTCCTCGAAATGGGGCTTTTGGAGGCATGGGTCAGGGAGATACCGAAGCACATTATCCTCTTCGAACGGGCACCACTACCGTCCGGGCCTATTCGAGATTGATAGGAATTCAGGCGCGAAATTCAACCCGACCAATTTAGGAGTAGTCCCGTTGTAGTAACCCTCAGGTGCCTTTTCGGCTGAGGAAAAATTAGTGGTGGGAGCAGCTACAGGATTATATTACATACTATGACCCCAAGGCCGTTGAAATTGAAATTGAAATAAATAAATAAATATATCCCATATCTGCTCCTAATTTATAATATTACCACCGGATCAAATGGAAATCGGCAAAATTGCAATAAAATGCATACAAAGGACACAAGCTGACATTCTTATTGTTCATTCATAATTCTTATGGAACAAAGCGTGTCGATTCATTAATGTATGGCCATTCTAAATAACGTAAAAATGCATAATAAATGTTTAATTTCAAATTGTATTGTGTGGTGGTTTTCGATTCCTCAATAATATGAATCTTATTATTGATTATTGACGAATCGAAACCCCTTCCCCCCATTATAAAAAAAGCTTCAAGGGGGTGAAATCGCTGAAATGTTTCATCTACTACATTTTACTGTGTACAATGCATTATTGGCGTGGGTTTTTGATACACGTCTTTCACAAAAGTATCACGGAATCGACACCCTCAAGTCCCACTGTTGTTTTAAAACCACAAAGACATGTTCATGCATATTACTATCAAAAACACTTTTTTTCGGTTTTTCATCCCTGAAATTCGTAAAAATCTATTTTTTTTATTTAAACGAAAAATGCGAAATTTGTTACTGAGCAGTATCTCATACCTTAACTTACAAAAAATGACCAGTTTACGGTATAACAGCAAATTATGAATACACCAGTAAATAATACTAAACAGAACACTAGTCGCTATCAAGTAACGCCAATTTTGTTTAGCAAAATTGTACATTTAGCCATTAGTAATAGTATTTGTAACGTGTTGTAAATTTACAACGTTGGGATATAAAGAGTTAAGAAAAGTTTAGATTGGGAATATTGAGTCATTGACATGGAAATAAGATTATGGGCCATTTTTTCGTACATTTTATAGGCTGGTTAGTCTTATTGCCTAGAGAAGACACAAACAATATTTAGAAAGCTTTTCCATTGTACTGAATGACATTTTTGTTTATTTTGCATAGTTATGTTATCTTTTGCTTATTTACGCTGTTGCATGAAACCGTGCAATGATTTTTTTAATCTAAGATGATGGTGTAACCATCAAAATATGGCAGAACTATGCAAAATAAACAAAAATTTCATTCAATAAAATGGAAAAGCTTTCTAAATATTGTGTGTGTCTTCTCTAGGCAATAAGACTAACCAGCCTATAAGATGTACGAAAAAATGGCCCTATGACAATGACAAGTAGGGCCATTTTTTCGTACATCTTATAGGCTGGTTAGTCTTATTGCCAAGAGAAGACACACACAATATTTAGAAAGCTTTTCCATTTTATTGAATGAAATTTTTGTTTATTTTGCATAGTTCTGCCATATTTTGATGGTTACACCATCATCTTAGATTAAAAAAATCATTGCACGGTTTCATGCAACAGCGTAAATAAGCAAAAGATAACATAACTAAGCAAAATAAACAAAAATGTCATTCAGTACAATGGAAAAGCTTTCCAAATATTGTGTGTGTCTTCGCTAGGCAATAAGACTAACCAGCCTATAAAATGTACGAAAGAATGGCCCGTAGTGTAGTATCCAGGTGATAAACCTAGTACCTACATCAGATTGCGAAATGTGGTGGAGACAAATTTTTTTTTGTTTCTTATGTTTTTTGGGGTGCTGAGCTCGAATCCGGAGCTTCCCACCAACATTTCGTCGCGGAACAGGGTGAAAACCGCGAAAAACCCTAACATTTTTGCTGTTTTTCCATTATTTGGCCCCTAACTCTGAAACTATTTATTTCTACGAAAAACTCTCCATGAAGATTTTGGAGAGAACATGATTGCGCGTCCAAAGAGACATAAATATTATAAATCCGTTGAGCGGTATTACTAAAATTGATAATTTAAATTTGCCATTTTTACCATATTATGAATAAAATTTTGAGATTGAACGGTTTTTCATTTTTGATCGCAAAAGTTACATTTTTCTTGTACATTATGTATTTTGGGGTGCAGAACCTGAATCCGCAACTTCCCACCAAAATTTCGATGCAAAACAGGGTAAAAATTGCAAAAAACACTAAAAAATTACGTATCAATTGTAGCTATACCACTTAACACATTTTAATGAATAAGGGCGCGTTAGACCCGCAATTATGTTTTCTCTAATATGTTCATGGACAGGTTTTCGTAGAAATGTACACTTTAGGAATTATTAGCAAAAAAACGGGAAAACTCCGAAAATTTTGGGTTTTTTCGCGGTTTTGACTCTGTTCCGCAGCGAAATTTTGGTGGGAAGCTCCGGATTCGAGCTCAGCACCCCAAAAAACAAGAAACAAAAAAAAGTTTCTCCACCACAATCTGAAATCACCTAGTAACTGCACTAAAGGATCAAAATGGAAATTAGATAAGTTTTAGGGAAAAGAGTACCTAAAACCGTGAATTGCTTAAAATTGGCGACGTCTTTGGACTTAGTTTAGGGACACAAACAATTAAAGTAATTAAGTTTGCATCACCACATGATTCGGATTTATTTTTAGTCAGTTTTATCGTGAAAAAACTAAATGATTCGAATTCAAATGCACACAAAAATTTCTAGTGTAGTCATTACATGATTTGAGATTGCAAAATGTGGTGTAGATTTCACTTTGTTTCTTACGAATCCGGGTTTTCGCAGTAAAATTTGGTTTTTTCGTTTTTTTTTTTTTGCTTATGACTCCGAGACTACATTTCTGCGCCCATGAACATGTTACAGAATGATTGCGGGTCCAACGCGACATTAATTTTTAAAATGCGTCAAGCGGTATCGCTACAATTGATAGTAATTTTTTGCGATGTTCATCCTGCTTCGCACCGAAATGTTGGTGGGATGGGAAGCTACGCATTAGGACTCAGCACCCTAAAATACATAAGGAACAAAAAAAAATGCAACTTTTGCGACCAAAAATGTGAAAACGTTCAATTTCAAAATTTATTTCAAATGGCAAATTTAAATTATCAATTATCAAATGGAATGAGCGAGTCGTTGTCGCTAGAGCCGCTGGGGTCGTGCCGAGGAAAATAAACCTTAAAGTTGGTTGAAATCAGGTCAAAAAAAGTTTAGCAGTGCTTTAGATGTAATTTGTATACCCTATACCTATAAGATAGTAAAGGGTGTTCCAACGTGAATGCACGAAGTTAATTGTTAATAAAACAAAAAGTTTTTGGAAAATTATCTAATTTTTTTATTATGATAGGAAGGATCTATGGCAATTATCTGTCAAACAAAATATCGGCCAAATGCTCGCCACGGCTACGGTGGCATACTTCGATCCGATGGTCCATATTTTCAATGACTCTGATACATAATTGAGGTTGAATATCGTTAATGTGCTGAATTATCTCATCCTTTAGCTCTTGAATTGTTTTTGGTTTATTGACTTTTTCTTTTAAACATTCCCAGAGAAAGAAGTCCAACGGTGTCAAATCACATGATCGTGGCGGCCAATTAACATCGCAAAGAAGAGAGATAACACGGCCATTGAATTTCTCGTGCAAAAGAGCCATTGTTTCGGTGGCAAGTGGCCTAATCCTGTTGGAACCACATATCGTTCAGGTCCATATCCTCGATTTCTGGCCACAAGAAGTCCGTTATTTGGTCGATTATGTTAACCAAAACAAGTTAAGACGCGCAAATCCGGCAGACCCCAGAATTCAGGAGCTAAACTCCGAAATAAATCGACAAGTTAACACCTACAAAAAAGAACTAGGGGGCTTCGCCCCGTGCTGGCTTCGCTTGCCAACCCCCGGGGCCGAGGCTAATTTCGGCCTTTCGGGCGCGGCCGAAATTTGGATACCCTTCGCTTGGGCTAAAAGTTTTTTCGGGCGTACCTATGACTTGTATTTAATCCCCCTCCTTATCTTTTTTCTTCCGCCTTGACAAAAGTTTTGGGCTTGGTTGAAATAAGTGGGCAAATAAAAATATTTACTTGAAAAATTTTATTGGGGTTGCCGGAGGATGACCCCACAGTACGATTCCATTCGTTTTGAACTTTTTAGTTGCTTTGATAAAGACACATTAATTCAAGGTTTTGTGAAATTGGTGCAAAAAATGTTTCTTAGAAGAACCAAAATGGGGGTTGGGTTTGTATGGCCACCCCATGATCCCATGGTCAGATTTGATCAATTCTTAGATATGTTTTGTGTCATCAAGAGAAAAACGTTTATGTGAAATTTGGTTGAAATCGATGCACAAACAAAAAAGTTTTTCTCAGAAGAACCTAATTTGGGGGTTGGGTTTGTATGGCAGCCCCATGACCCCATGGTCCGATTTAATCCATTCTTACATATATTTTGTGTTATCTATAAAAACACATTTGTGTGAAACTTGGTTGAAATTGGTGCACAAATAAAAAAGTTTTTCTTAGAAGAACTTAAATTGGGGGGCTAGGTTTGTATGGCAGCCCCATGATCCCATGGTCCGCTTTGATCCATTCTTGCATATATTTTGTGTTATCTATAGAAACACATTTGTGTGAAATTTGGTTGAAATGGTACACAAATAAAAAAGTTTTTCTTAGAAGAACTCAAATGGGGGGCTAGGTTTGTATGGCAGCCCCATGACCCAGTGATCCAATTTGGGTGAATCAAACATACAAACAGCCTGCAACAATAAGAAGCACGTGTGCAAAATTTCAGCTTGCTAGCTTCAATACCGAGTAAAACGCGTCGCAACAGACAGACAGACAGACGGACAGACGGACATCGCCCAATCGACTCCCCAAGTCATGCTGATCGATCATATATATTTAGTGAAAAATTTTTGAAAAATATTCTGGCTAAAATGGAATAATTAAGCAAATGTGATACCGTTACGGAAGTCAACATGTGCAAACTTTTTCAATTACATACTTGCCGCAAAGCACTTTCATACAGTACAGTAAAACACTGATAAGTGCACACCGAAAATGCACGTTTTTTTCGTGCACTTATGCGTGTTGTGCTCAGTGCTCCGTACAAATGTTCTAATTTGCCTAACATAAATGAAAAGTAGTGACGTTAGCTGATTTTCCAAAATTAAGAAAAAAGGGTAAAAAAAAAGCAAAGGTTGACTCGTTTGTTAAGATTACTCCTTGCAATAATTGGTCCGGATTACCGAGTCAAGACTGTAAATAATAAAAAACGTTAAAGTGAAATTTCCCCGTTTATGCACGCACAGGGGGTTCTATACAAAATACAAAAATACAAAACCAATAAGACAAAATCCAAATTTAAAACTCCACAAAGTCAAAATCCATAAAGACTAAATTCACAAAGACAAAATCCATAAAGTCATAATTCACAAAGTCAAAATCCAAAAAAACCAATTCCATAAATTCAAAATCCAAACAATCAAAATACATAAAATTCATATTGACAGTAGAAACAAGAATATACATCAACTTGCTTATCACAATTGACTATTGACAATATTTATGTACGTTATTACGTTAACTAGACAATTACCAAACCCCGGAGCATATGCGCTTTAGCTGAAGGCACGGAAAAGGATTGATCCGTAGCATACTCGTATACGATTTAGCCGATGACACGGAGAGGAATGCACCCGGACCATAAGCGCTACAGGTAAAGCAAGCTAAAGCGCATATGCTCCGGGTGCATCCTTCTCCGTGTCTTCAGGTAGAGCGCACATGCTCCGGGGTTAGGTAATTGTCTAGTTAAGCGACTTTTCTGAAAATCTATCTAATGGCGGAATTCATAGTCCTCACTTATACATAAGTAAACCCATAAGTGAATCCTTATTAATTTTGCGATTCATAGTCGCTCATACTTAAAAACTAAATTTGAATTTTTCTACTACTAGATAATTTTTTATAATTTATTTGTCAGTTAATATAATTGGGCTCCTGAATTAAATTATTTTATTGAATGTGACAATGCCTTCATAAGTGACGTTTTCTTCGAATAAGCATTCCCTTATACCTATTTTTTCCTTAGGGCTCATATTTGATCATATTTCTATTATAATATGCTTAAGCCTACTTGATTTCGGTTACTGCATGTCTAAAAATTTATACTGAATGAATCGAGTAGGCTTAGGCATATGACATACATATTATAATATAAATATGACTGTGTAATGGAGCCCTTAAGGGAATCCTTATTTCTTAAGTGACGACTATGGATTCCGCCCTTAAACTTTAGGTTTTTCTTAAAAGGTTCCTTGGAAAAATTCAGTGTTTTTTATAGCCAAAACAGTTTTCAATATTTAGTTCCCCCTGTTCTGCATGGAATGACTACATATTTATTTTGAATCGTTTGTTTCTTGTTTGGCTAAATTGGTGGTATGTATTTAAGTATAAAACTAATATTTCAAGTGTCCGGAGCAGATTTTTACAGTAGAAGAATCTTAATCATCTTCCGGGAAACGAAAATTCCAACCTCGCAATCACCAGCTCACCTCTGGTTTTTAACTAAAAAAAAACGCTGAACTTTCTCAAGCTCCGCCACTGGAAATTAACGTTTTGGACCATTTCATGATTATTTTTGTAAAAAAAAAAACATAACCCGCACTGACATCACCGAATCGGACCCACGCAATAAGCATTATGGCTTTCTTCATAAAAAAATTTGGGGTTCTATACAAAATCCAAAAAAAAAAATGAAAAATCCACAAAGACAAAATCCATAAATAGGCCAGTCAATAAACCGAAATATAAGGCGTTAGGTCGCAAGAAATAGCTCGGCTCTGGTTTTTTGGGATATCGCTAGGATAGATACCAGTAGTGTACCACCAAGTTTGCAACTTCGAAAAACCTGTGCTAACCCCGTGACCCACAAAAATCCTCCAAATTTTCGGATTTTTTTTTTCATATTTTGGTTTGTAATTTTTAAAAGGTGCATCCTACAAGTAAGTCGTCTGCTGTTTTTTTAAAGCTAACAAAATCTTCTTTAATTTGAGTGCAACCCCAGCTTTATAGGTACCAAGGATCCCAATATACAGTATTTTAAAAGATGTTTTTTTTTTTTGAAAAAAGTCCGAAATTGTAATACGACGTACTCTATGACGTGTTTCGATTCCATCTGTTCCTGGAGGCGTTAACGCTATTGGATGAATTTTGGTTAAGATTCAAAAAGGATAAAAGTTTTTCTTACAAGAACCTAATATCTAGGGGTTGGTTTGTATGACAGCCCTATGGCGTAGTGTTCCGATTTCATCCGTTCCTAGATATTTTTTGAGGCTTTACCAGGAACACATTTGGGTGAATTTTGGTTAATATTGGTACATAAAAAAAAATTTCTTTGAAGAACCTAATTTTCAGGGGCAGCCCTATGACCTTTTGGTCTGATTCCATTCGTTCCGACATATATACAGCTAAGTAACTTGTTTATAAGTTCGTGTCACGTGACTTTCTCCGTAGAATGCGCATTTAAGCCGATATTTAGTTCGGAAGATGACTAAAACTACAATTTCGAACTTTTTTACAAAAAACAATGTTTAAAGTGCTGTATCTTGGGATCCTTTGCACCTACAAAGCTGGAGGTGGACTCAAATTAAAGAACGTTTTGTTAGCTTTAAAAATCCAGTAGATGACTTTCTTGTAGGAAGCACCTTTTGGAAATTACAAACCAAAATATGAAAAACGTTAGAAAATTTCGAGGTTTTTTGAGGTTTGCGACCTAAAATCATAAAATGCCTGGCCTAAAAGTCATAATTCACAAAGTCAAAATCCAATAAGACGAAATCCATAAATTCAAATTTACATCAGTTTGCTTATCACAATTGAATATTGAGAATATTTATGTACGTTATTACGTTAACTAGACAATTACCAAATCCCGGAGCATATGCGCTTTAGCTGAAGACACGGAAAAGGATTCATCCGTGGCATATACGATTTAGCCGTTGACACGGAGAGGAATGCACCCGGACCATAAGCGCTTCAGGTAAAGACAACTAAAGCGCATATGCTCCGGGTGCATCCTTCTGCGTGTCTTAAGGTAGAGCGGATATGCTCCGGGGTTTGGTAATTGTCTAGTTAAGCAACTTTTCTGAAAATCAATCTAAAACTTTAGGTTGTTTCTTAAAAGGTTCCTTGGAAAAAATCAGTGTTTCTTATAGCCAAAAAAGATTTCAATATGTAGTTCCCCCTGTTCTGCATGGAATGACTACATATTTTGTTTGGCTAAATTGTTGGTATTTAAGTATAAAACTAATATTCCAAGTGTCCGGAGCAGATTTTTTGCTGATCATTGATCAAACGCTACAAATATACAGTAGAAGAATCTTAATCACCTTCCGGGAAACGAAAATTCCAATCTCCCCATCACCACTCGCTCTCACCTCTGGTTTTTAACTTAAAAAACGCTGAACTTTCTCAAGCGCCGCCACTGGAAATTAACGTTTTGGACCATTTCATAATTATTTTTGTACAAAAAAAACGCGCACTGACATCACCGAATCGGAGCCCATGCAATAAGCATTTATAGCTCTCTTCATACAAAAATTTATGGATTTTGACTTTGTGGATTTTGACTTTATGGATTTTGTCTTTATGGATTTTGTCTTTATGGATTATGACTTTTGGATTTTGACTTGTAGATTTTGACTTTGTGGATTTTTTATAGAACCCCTCACAGGTCAATATGATTGCACTCAGTCAAGTTAATTATGTTCATTACTAAAGGTATACTTTTCGTAGCAGATGGGCTTATGGCTTAGTTTGGATTCTTTCGGGACACTCGTTTTATTCGTTTAAAAATAAATTTTCATCAAAAGCGGTCTGTGGCTCACTTGGTTGAGTTGCACTCTACGATGCTAGTAATCTTGAGGTCTATAGTGCTTGCAACATTATATACACTCCGAAACTCTATATGAAATGTAACGTTGACTCGAAATTGTCTATAAACGGCTGAGTTAACGCACCATGGCCCCACATGGGGCTATACGGTACTGAGAAGAGAAAAGAGATGTACAAAAATTGTGTTAACTGATCATAGCCATTCCATTCAAAATCAACTCGATTTCCATCAATCCTTAACACCAAACCACGAAGCAGCAGCATTAAATGTACTACTGCAATGGAAATCACACTTTGATAGCCCAAGACAAAATGCTTTTTGCATAGTGAACACAAACATACTGATACGGAATCCAGCCCCTGGACTAATAAGAAACTGGTTTAGATCAACAATAATAATTTATATAATAGCTAACAAAAAGATGGACAAACATTCCCTGATATACTCGTAGATATCTTTTCGAAATATAGTGCAGTCAAAATATCCCATTTCAGGCCTCCAAATAGAAAAAATAGAGTTTGTGTTTTTTTGTTTAAGTTTTTTGTGGTTTTTGAATCAACGAGCTCCCAGAAATCTAAAACTCATTTTGCTAAAAAAAAATTTGATCGGAAAGGTCCCAAAAAGGACAAAAAAGGATACTCTTTAATCCTTGACCGGAGGTCAGCATGTGGGGTATCAGATCAAAGGGGACGTCGAGTAGGGTAGGGCGGGGCTAGTTGAGCATAGGGGCAAGTTGGACAATCGAAATATCTCCGAAACTATTCATCGCACGCAAAATCATCATATAGCGGAAATAACGAGTCGCGGGAGTAGAACTTATCGCACAAACGTCAGTAATAGTAATAGTCAAATATTATCCTTCTTTAATCAGATAAGTGTTAAAAGTTCATAAATTTATTGTACTTTTGATATGTATATAGTTTCTGGGTATAATACTAACCGTTTTTTTATAACCTCAATTTTGTTTCAAAATTTCGGGTTGGGGTTAGTTGAGCTATAGTTGCTCAACTAACGCCAACCCTACATTTTGAAGCTATAGTTGCTCAACTAACGCCAACCCTAAATTTTGAAACAAAATCGATTTAGGAGGTGTTCACACTTACTGCCAGATTACGTAATCTGTGCAAATTACATACTTCATTTGAGCTGTCAAATTCCATATTTTTAAATTCACCACACTTCAGATTACGTAATGTGGTCAGATTAAGTACAAGTGTGAAAACCTCCTTAAGTTTTGTTGTTTTGTCATTTAAAGTCTATAAATAAAAAGTTGATTATGAAACGGAAAATTTATTTCATGCCTAGTTAACATTTAACACATGGTTCGGCTAAACTTTCTATGTGCTCAATTTGCCCCATACCCTTGCTCAACTTACCCCACCTATGGGGTAGGTTGAGCATATTTGACTTTCTTCATTTAAACAGATACAGCTCCATAATTTGACTTTTTAGAAATAATTTTGTGGGGCACATTTGCAAAGGGATATACTACCAATCTATCAGTATGCATAAGAAGCCATTAAGACTTACCGTTGAGGAGCTATAAACGCTCAAGTGAAAAATTGCTCAACTAGCCCCGCCCTACCCTACATTACATATCCGGTGTTTGTTTCCTGTTTCAAGGACCCTCAACGGAATAAATCGAGATTAAATGTAAAATTATTGTGTTTTCCGTGTATCTTTCCAAAGCCATAACTACGAAAATCACTGCGTGACACCAAAAATCCGTCAAAAAAACTGAATGCTATTTTGGTTAGCTATTGGTTCCCATATGACAAAAATGCAATTATTTTTTTTTCCTGACCCTCAGGTTTTCGAGTTACACGCCGAAATCTTTTTTAATGGTCTTCATATAGTATCTGCTACTCAATTACGGCAATTTGCAATAAAATTAGTAAATTTC
This sequence comes from Microchrysa polita, assembly GCA_949715475.1. NCBI lineage: Eukaryota > Metazoa > Arthropoda > Insecta > Diptera > Stratiomyidae > Microchrysa > Microchrysa polita. The sequence goes on along the minus strand of OX454418.1, from coordinate 30,547,711 downwards.
TTATCAGTATCCTTAAGAGGACTCTTGGCAATAAAAATCGCCGAAAATAAATATAATTTGCTCGGTTATTTTATTTTTATTCCCTTTTATTGTGACTCAAAACCGTGAAAAACCATCTTTTTTATCTTTTCGCGGCTAAATATCTTTACGTAACTTTAATATTTATTATATTTTCACCTGATATACTCGTTTTTTATTATCCTTATATTATCCCTTTTGTTTTTACCTGTCTTATTCTTTTTTTATTATCCTTATAATACCCCTTAAAGAGCAAAAACCGTCATGTACAAAAATTTAAAAAAAAAACTTAAAAATATATTGTTTTGGTATAAATAGCACGTGTTGTAATAGTTTTACTTTAATTGGTTTACAATATGGAATCTGAAAGAAGTATTCGCAACCTGTGCAAAAATTCACCAAATAAATTTTGCTACGTGTGTGGCAAATATATTTTTAAATCGCTAGAGAGAAAAGTAACATAAAAATTAAGGGATGCTTATTTTGGCCGCGTTGTGAGTCAGGATAAGCCTTGGATACCCGATTTTTTTTTTGCATATCGTGTTGTATGTCACTATGCACTCTCAAAAAACTGGAAAACAAGAAATGCCTTTCGCGGTTCCAACACTTTGGAGCGAATCTAGCAATCATCACGACGATTGCTATTTTTGTGTGTTCGATTTTCGGGGTGCTACGAAAAAGCATAAGTATAAAGTGGAGTACCCTATAGTGAGTTCTGTCACGAAACCTGTGCCTCACAGTGTAAACAGCACTGTTCGCCCTCCTCACAGTGATAAAAGTAACGACCCTCAGGATACACAGTTTTTCCCCTCTCCTTCATCAAGCGATCAACGAAAACCACAGCTAATTCGCCAAGAGGAATTGAATGATTTGGTACATGGTACATGGACTTCATTAAAAGCTGTTCTAAAAGGATTCTTAGGAAATCACAAAGCCGAAAACGCAGAACTTTTAGTAACAAATATGTTTAGATATAAAGAGATGGGGTGCAGAATCTTTGAAATGCATTTTCTTCACTCCCATTTCTCTTTCTTTCCTGAGAACCTTGGAGCCGTAAGCGATGAACAATGTGAGCGGTTTCATCAGGACATAAAAAGGTTTGAGGAACGTTTTCAAGGTCATTGGGATACAGCGATGTTAGGAGATTATTGTTGGCGCTTACAGCGAGAAGACAGTTCTAAACATAGGAGAAAAAGTTGATTTTTTTCATTTTTCCCTTAAAATAAATGTGTTTAACAATTAAGTTTATAATTTTAAGTATTTAAATATGTTTATTATATTGTTTTATGTCCGTTTTACCAAAAAAAAATTTAATAAATAATAACCGATTTTTTACTGGAACTTTATTTTGTATTATTTTCTGGGAATATCAATATCTTTCCATATCTCTGAAACTGGGGGGTCAAGGGAAAAAGTAAATATGAGGTTTTAGTAAGAATTAAATGAGAATTAAAAAAAAAATAAAAGTTGGAGATGACGGTTATTTTTTTTTTAAATTTGTCACACAGTGAATTCAAGTTGTCACTACGTTTCTCACTTTTCCGAATTTATAATAGCTAAAGATTCTATCATTAAATTTGCTAAGAAAAAAATTATCGGAAAGCTCTGAAAAAGGACACTAATTACAAACCTTGATCGAACGTGACAACTTGAATTATTTTCGTAGTTATGGCTTTGGAAATATACACGGAAAACACAATAATTTTACATTTAATCTCGATTTATTCCGTTGAGGGTCCTTGAAACAGGAAACAAACACCGGATATGTAATGTACTCGACGTCCCCTTTGATCTGATCCACATGCTGACCTCCGGCCAAGGATTAAAGAGTATCCTTTTTTGTCCTTTTTGGGACCTTTCCGATCAAATTTTTTTTTAGCAAAATGAGTTTTAGATTCCTGGGAGCCCACTGATCCAAAAACCACAAGAATTAGCCTTAGGTACTCTATTTTTTTCTATTTGAAATGCTAATATGACTGCACTAATATGTATAATCATGGTTTACCATTAACAAATTTACTGCTGATTGTGCGGCAGTTTTGAGTAGGGATTAGCTTCAAGCATCAATGTTTCCGAAATATGTATATTGTATGCGATTTTATTTTTGAATCATGAAGCTATTTGTATGCTTTTGGGAAAATTGTGTTAATCTTATACTCTGATCTTAGTAAAAAAGTGTATGTACTCAGAAAGGACCCAATTCATTATAACGGCTTAACCACAATCTAGTCGTCGTCGCACAAAAAGAGCCACGCGAAAAAAAAATCAGCATGATACACTTGCATTTTGGAAGGATATTAGACTGACATATTCCAAGTTATCCGGATTCAAAAAGAATAAAACTTTCTTATTCAGTTCGCGAATAGTAATAGTCAACAAGGAGTAAACATTAAAGATAGTATGCATACTCCAGCGAGTTGCGGCATACACAGAGTGCATTTCGAGCCGGTTTCGAACTAGTATTACATGGCGCGCTGCAATTCTCAGCAGATGCCTCTACGGTCTACGTATGCAGCGCGTCATGTAATACCAGGAGAGGCATTACCGGACTCAACCAGGCAAAGATGTACGATCCTTTTTACGTGTCCTTTATAAGAGGATCGTACACCTTTGCCTGGTTGAGTCCGGTAATGCCTCTCCTGGTATTACATGACGCACTGCATACGTAGAGGCATCTGATGAGAACTGCAGCGCGCCATGTAATACTAGTTCGCCTGGATGTAGTAAAAAACGAACCTATTATTTTGAGCACTTATCCGAGTTATAGTTGAAATAGATTACGCGCGTCAGCAGCAGCATCGGCAGAATTTCATAGCTGACAAATATGCTGAATGCCAATTCTTCTGCTCAACTTTTTTGTCAGCAATGTAAAATGCATTGCGCTTAACATTTCGCGATGCCGATGCTGCTGCTGATGCGCGTAATCTATTTCAAGCATTTTGCACTCAAACGTGATCCACCAACGCCGTCTAGATATTAAGGCCGCAATGTAGAAAAATCACCTACTAAATTTGCACTGTTTTGTTGTTCTTTTTAATTACGTCTTATGCTCGTTGTTGTTGTTTCTTCGTATCTTTCCACAATTTAGTAGGCAAACGGCACAGCTGAGTTACGGCCTTGATGTATCTAGATGGCGTTAGTTCCACTTATCCGTATTCAATGGACAGTTTTTTAATTTGGATAAATTAACGATTTCTCTCAAAACTAAAAGAGTTACTTTTCGAGTTGGGCTGCAAATAATAGCTTTTTGTTGCCGTTATAGTACAAAAGAGAAATTGGAGAAATATTGAGATTTGCAGTTGAAGCATAAAGTAAGTAATAGGAATAGAGATGGAACTCCATATAACATTAAAAACATATTACCTTTGAGTGTGTGCTGTAAGTAACGTGTACATACAGGAAGATATCTTCGTGTATGTACACGTTACTTACAGCACACACTTAAAGGTAAAATGTTTTTCAGTAGACTTTAATGTTATATGGAGTTCCATCTCTATTCCAATTACTTACTTTATGGTTGAAGTGCGTGAACAATTACAACAAGGCGTTAATCTTTTGATTGCGTCTAACTGTGAAAATAGGTGACTATGGGCCAATTTTTCGTACATCTTATCGGCTGGTTAGTCTTATCGCATAGAGAAGGCACACACAATATTCAGAAAGCTTTTCCATTGTATTTAATGGATTTTTTGTTTATTTTGCATAGTTCTGCTATCAAAATCATTGCGCGGTTTCATACAACAGCGTAATAAATCGGAAATGGGAATATCTGTGGCAAAAGTGTGAAATTTTACGGCTTTCATCACGCTGCAGTTAATAATGAATGCAGAGTAAGTTTATTGCTGTGTAGGTTCTAACGCTTGAAACACAATGACCACCAAGCAGTAACAGCGACAGCACACATTTTAAATTGCAGTCAAAATGATGTTCAGCAAAAGCAGCAAACTTAAAATGTATGGTGCTGCCTACTTTTACAGATGATGCTGCTTCCATTCTAATGAAAGTAAATAAGAAAAAGCTAATGAAAACCAATAGAATGATATGAATCGGCAAAAGTTTGAAAGGAAATAATGTCTATGGCAAAAGTGAAGCCCTTAGTATAATTGATTACTTTTAAAACTGGCCGTAGAACTAAAAATTAATTTTATGGGCGTCTATCCTCAAGTACGTCTTTTAAAAAAAGAATAAAATAAAATAAAATAAAAGAATCCTTGGTTTACCAAGGAATTAGTCAAACTTAACAGAGCGAAAAATAAGGCGCAATTTATACAGCTGCATCTAAACTGGCTTTCAAATGGAGGCGCGTCCAAAAACTGGCATCACGAACCGCTATTTGGTGGCTACTTAGCATCTACAATAGCTACCAACTGGAGGCTGAAAATGACATAACCAAAACTTCATTTTGTAGATTTTTTTAAGTTTAATTATGAAAATCGGACTCTGAGCATTTGAATTTTTACTCGGCCATTGAAGAATTATTCAATTTCCCACAAAAAAAAAACATACAAAAGTCGCATAATTGTCACTTTGAATTCGACAAGCGGTTGTCGTCAAAGTGGAAGCAGTTTAGGACCCCTTTCTTTTAGTTTACGTAAATCTACACAGTGGTTCTCAACTCTTTTCTATCCATACTCCCTTTTCGATGCCTGGAAAGTCTGTCCCGGAAAAATTTTCAAAAAACGTAAAAACCGTGTGAGAATTTTTGTATTTTCACATGAGAACTACGTTGGCGGGAGAAGCACAGATGACTCACAGATGGTGGATTTACTGTTTCATTCTTCATACAATTGGATAAATGTTTTTTTTTTGTCAAATTCAATAGGTGGCAAATAACGATAACTCACAAGGCGATATTGGTCACAAGATCCGTTTGACTACATCGGCACGGAGAGTGTTTGAAACCAGCGCAATCAAGCTATCTCAAGATTTATCAAGACTAACAGCTTGATTCTAGCTCAATGATAGATAACGACTTTTTCTTCAGTTGTGAATGATTTGCGAGATGGAAAAAAGCGGATGTACTCGTACACTGAAAAAATAATTTGCTAAAAACAAGAAAAAAAATACAATAAAACAGCCAAGAAAATTGTTTGCCTGATTTAAGATGTTTCTTGTTCCAAGAAAAGTCTTTGCTTAAAATAAATAAATAAGCATTATTTTAAGCAAAAACTTTGCTTGGGACAAGAAAATATATCTTAAATCAGGAAAAACACTTTTTCTTTACAATTCCGATATATATATAGTGGGCGCCCTTTGTTGACTTCCAAACTAACCAATAGCCTCTTCCCATCAGTTTTCTTAGTCACCATTTCGTGGTCGGACGGTATACCTTCCAACTTTGCTGCGCCCCCTAAGGGGCGCTTAAATTGCAACATATACACTGCCTGTCAAAACTATAACCGCACCATAAAAGAGACGGATCCTTTAAAATTAAAAGAGAGCACAATTATTCCACATACTATAAACATAAGGGATATTAAAAAGACAAATAAATTCACAAGAAGTTTCCTTAAATTTCAAACTGTTAGGAAAGGAAAGGTCCCAAAAAAGGACAAAAAGGACACTATTTAATCCTTGACCGGAGGTTGGCATATCACAGGGGAAGGCGAGTGCATTACATATCCGATGTTTGTTTCCTGTTTCAAGGACCCTCAACGAAATAAATCGCGTTTGAATGGACAATTTTCGTGTTTCCCGTAACTCATCATCTGTATCTTTCCAAAGCCATAACTACGCGAATATTTCAAGTTGCCAACCAATTTAGAATCTTTAATAACTGAAGATTACACCACTATTTTTGCTCAGAAATTTTTTTATCGCAAAGCTCTGGAAAAGGACACAAAATGACACTAATTAATCCAAATTTCGATCAAGGATTAATTAGTGGCCTTTTATGTCCTTTTTCAAAGCTTTTTGAACAAATTTTTTCTTAGCAAATTTAACGGTAGAATCTTCAGATATTAAAGTGACAATTTGAATTATTCGCGTTACTATTGCACTAGAAAGATACAGATGATAAGTTACGGGAAACACGAAAATTTTTCATTTGAGCGCGATTTCCTCCTTTGAGGGTCCTTGAAACAAGTAACAAACGCCGGATATGGAATGTACTCGACGTCTCCTTTGATATGTCAAACTCAAAGCCTGTCCCGGGCCAAATAACGATGTCTTCAGGTTTGGGTGGGTCGCAGGAGGAAAATTCCAAACACTTTTATATAATCTTATTACGAAAATTTATTTCAGAATATTATTTTTAAAATACATATGGCAGTAAGTCTGGATCACTAATTGGGGATTATTCGTAGGAAATTCCACCTTTGAAAAATGTATTTCAAGAATATTGAGACAAGAAGCAGAAAAGGCAAAAATTTGATTGATCTTCAAGGTGTCTAAAAGAGACAAAAAGTTGTTTGTGGTGTTGTTTTAAGCAAACTTATGCACCAATACAGTAGTCTGGCTGGTCTAGCGGTTAGTGCGCGCACCTTCAGTGCACAGGGTCATGAGTTCGAATCTCACAGTGGATCATGGTGTTTTTCGAACTCACGAGCTTGTGACGGACTATGATCTCACTCAGATGTTAAACGAGTACCCATTTATGGGGATTAATAACACTGCAGAGCGTGATGCTGATCTCATTACCTCAACAAAAAACAGATAAGATCTTGGAAATAGGATGTCACTTGTCACTAACATATCCTGCGGCCTTAGTCCAAATGCTGGATTGTCGTGCCTGTTATTTATTTTTTTAAACACCAATACAGCTTGATAAGTGTAGGGCTAAAAATCAAGCACTTGGGCTGTAATTGTTACGTTTAAGTTTCTGTTCCAGGTAATTTAGTAACTAATTCCAGGATTTCCGCAGTTTTTTGAAAATAAATCTCGATTCATGTTCAGTAGAGTCAACCAATTTTTTGTTGATGAACCGCCTTATAAAACCAATAAACCATCAGCAAATTGATTGGAGTATTTAGAGGAAAATTTCAAACATACATACATATAGTTTAAGCTAGCATAAGCCACTTTCTGGCGAGTTTTAGTATTTTTTTAAGCTTGATTTCAACAAAAAATTTAGATGTTTGGCCCCCGTGACTTCCCTCCCTTCAATGGGGACTTTTAGCATTTTGTTTGCAGCCCCAGGAGCTAAAATCTTGTTATAGACATTACAGCATACTCCCCGTTACAGAGATATTCACGAAAAACCTCAAAAATACCGTTTTGCTAAGTTTTGAGCCCTCACAGCACCCTTAAGGATATAAACGCATTGATACGAAATTTGGCTACAAAATATGGGCTACGAATTCGCCATACAAATTTGTTAGTCGGAGTTACCGTTATAGAAATTTCCCTGAAACCTTGGCTAAAATACCGTTTGACCACCAAGCACCGTTAAGAGTGCGCGAATCAAAATCCTTTGACATTTTATTCACAAACCACATAAGAGCTATAAATATGCGAATACACCACTTTTTAGTACCTACATACTAGCCATCGAACTTTTAGACTAATGGAATACACTTAGACCAATTAAAAAGTGTCGCAACATCTGGGTAAGTTTTTTTTTAACTAAAATCTATAAATTATACCATTCAAATTTGACAGTTTCAGCTGTCTGTGGTATCGACACCGGCTGCCAATAGCTCGCGGAGCCAATTAGAAGCAGTCTTCGCTTCCACTCTAGCAAGAATCTCATTCGCCGCCAAATTTAGATATCCAATTTATTCATGCAGCGGTGTTTCATTCAGTTGTCAATTGTACAGCGGTTTACCATATTTATCGAATGTGGCAATTTTGCAACTTTTGTTCGTTTTTTTTACGGAAAATATAAAATGGCCTAACATTAACAGTGTCCAATTTTGATTTGAATGCATCATTTTCCGGCTGGCAGCCCGTGTGGATGCTGTTTTAGTACGAACAGTGATATTAAATACCTCGTCTACTAGTAACATTTGAAAATCTGGTCTAAATATTCAAAAAGTTTACCCAGATGTTGGAGCCAATTTTTGATGACATTTGTTTAGTGTATACGCATTCCGTTGTACTAGAAATTCAATGATGTTAGCGTTATCGAGATATATAAAAAAAGCAGTTTTTGAGGGTCTTTGATCTTCTGTAGAACCGCCAGCGGCACTTTCGGGGTCTTGTTTAGGACCTCGAAAGGAAGGTTCATGCAAAGAAAAGCATATTTTCCCTAATTTCCCCGAAGTGAAATGTTCAAATTCTTGGGGTATCAACAAAGCCAGAAACTGGGGAGCCCATGATTGCCTTTGTAAACACGACAAAATGGTGTACAAATGTAGGGGAAAATTGTGCCATTCGAGTTTCAAGCAATCCAATAAAACTAAATACATATTTGTAAATTTGCAATCTTCTCAAGCCTATGATTGCCTGTCAAAGTTTATGGGAGTTTTCTAGTTCTTGCCTTTGAACTAGAGGGGGTTCTGGGTATTATGTAAAAGCGGACAAACTCCCCTAATTGTGTGGTGCAGTGGCAACCAAAATCTTGTTCTGAAGGGGACTAAGTCCATCCATATTACTGGACGTTGTTTAAGGTTGCTTTCGGAAGAGGGTGATGCTGTTTTCCAGTAATGGCGCTATTCGGTAGTCCCGTTGCATTAGAATTGAATTATTTTCATGAAAAATACATTTTTAACCACTCTTTGGGGCATCGCAATCACAAATGATGAGGGGCTTTAGTTTATAAAGCTGAAACCTTCATATGATCAAAAGGGACTTTTACATAGACGATAAGAAGTACATAATTACGTTTTGTAATGTTCCTGTATTTCTTAAACTTTCAGGACCCTGTAAATGCTTAAAAAAAAGGGTGTGGATAGAAATCACGCCACTTCCCATGCACCGCAATGGACACCATAATCATTCAACCGTCAAATACCGTTAGCCGTGAGGGCAGACTGGTTTCTATAATTTCGGCTAATATTAATGTATGTATTTGCTAAAATCTCGTTAGACTTGCGCGTTTTTTTCTTTTCTTTAGCACAAAGTCCTTTTTTCAATTCTGGTAAGGATGTTAAGCATGCACCGATCATCGAAACTGGCGAATAAGTAATGCTTTGAAAACATTTTTCAAACTACATGTTTTGCATAATATTTCATTTTGTATTTTTTTTTTCATTTCCAATTTATAGGTCTGGAAGTGGATATAACATCCTTAGCCCTTTCCGTGGTTGCGCCACTGAAGTGGTGTTAAAGATATGCCATAGAAATGCAACCCACAAAAAAAAGTTGTTTAACCCTTAACTACATTCGTTATTTTTACCAACGTATGTGCATTTGTGGGGTAAATTTTTACCCCAATAAATATTTTGGTATATTTTGCAAAATACTCTATACACTAAGAAGTTTTAGGGTGAAATACAACAAGTCATTCATTTAAATTCAAATTATGTTTATATTGTTTCAAAATATTTTATTATTTTAAAGGAAATGGAGTTTCTTCAAGCCAGTCACTATTTTTCTGTAGAAAAAAAATTTTTTTCCTTATTAAAAAAACAAAATTTAAAAAAAAATTTGGATTTTTTTTTTAAAGTGTTTTACATTTAAGGCAAACTAGCATTAAAGGTAACAAAAACAATTTTCTAATTTTTCATTACATAAAAATATTGATATGAGGTCTTTTAATGATTTTATATTTTTGAAAAAAGTACCGTAAGGAAGTTCCTTATCCTGATTTAACATTTTATTTAAGGAGATAAAACACATTTAAAGCTACATTTAAAAAACCCTCTTCCAAAATTTGTGCAAACTCTCCTTAGAAAAATATCGCGATATGTCTTCAAAATAAATACTCAAGGTAAAAGATGAACAAAAGGCCAACGTAACTAAGCTGACCAGACGTACAGCATTTTGCTGTACAGTAGAGCATTTTGACCTGTCGTACAGCGTTGGGAAATGTACAGCATTCCCCATGCCACACGATGAAACCAAACTCACTACATAATAAGCTCCTCGATGAAGCCTCTGATCAGTCATGTCTGCTTTTAAGGTGTACCCTGTACCCCGTGCGACCCATATTTGGCGAGATATTTGCACTTTGATGTTTGCCAATCTTTAATTTTCCCGAGTTATCGGGAACCCGTCCCGATCTCTTTGAAAAATTTGCACAATTGTAAAGCTACTTGGTGCTCATATTTTCTGCAAATTTCACGGTCCACCGTCCACCTAACCGCATTCAGAAGCTACAGCTGCCCAAATCACACTTCTGTGTTTACTAAGCGAAAATTTTCCATAACTTGAATTTTGAAATTTGGCAAACTTGTAGGGCACGGTACTGCCCATATTTGGTAAACATTTCAAGGCTCTAGCTGCCAAGGTTCAGAAGTTCAACCATCAAAACATGAGGTTTTAAATTTGTTTCCCCTATGACAAAACGATAGAAAAATCAGCCACTGTACTCCAGCTGATTCCTTTATCAACCTCTATAGCGAAATGCATACTAAAAAAGGACTTGGCATGGGTTTTAGATAAAGTTTTTTCCCACATTTTCTTAGAGTCAATTTAAAACGGTGGCAAGAGCACAGGGGACCGGCATGGCATCCACCACGGAGAAAAGCATATTCTGCTCCAGAAATATAGCAACCAATTTTAGATAAGATTTTACACCTCTGGCTCGTCCTCAGGTTTACTTTAATTTTACGCCACGCCCTTGGCTCCGCTCAGACCTCAGATCCTGTGGCTCGCCCTTGGCTTCGCTCAGAACTCACTCTGTCTGTCGTGCTTTTTATATAATAAAAATATTCATAATAGTTTATCTTACAGTAAACATTATGAAGATTCTTTCTGCAAAAAAAATGGACCGATATCTTTCATAGATAAAAGTCAGCGGCTCTCAAAGTGTAGAGAATTGATTTTGCAGTTTTTGCACATTTTTCCATAATCAAGTTTCAATGAAAACCCTGACTATAAATTAGGATAAAACTTTGTTTTATGATTTTATTTTCAATATTTAGATTATAATTAATATGTTTGCATAAAAAAAGTAAAAAAAAAAATTTGGAAAAAAAAATTATTTAATTTTAATCATTGATGGTCAAATTGACCCTAACTAGATTTTTCACATTGAGTTTTAACAACTACCTCCACGTGCCTCCAAGCGTCTGTTCAGTGGCGTGACAATTTTGGACTGTGATTAAAAAAATACTAGATTTCTTATTCATAGACACACTGAAGCTAGATTTTAAACAGATGAACAAGTTGGGAGTGCTCTTAAATGAAACATTTTTTTGACTTCAAATCAGTTTGGGAACATGATAGCCAATACAGACTACGAACAAATCCTGGTGTAGATTAAAATTAATCCAGTAAAAACCCTGGATACTAGATCGAATCATATGTCACTAAATTCAAAATGCATCGTAGAATGTACTTGCATTATTTAAATTGCAGTACAATATGGTACAGCTGTCAACTAAATCTAGGATTTAGTAAATCTTGTCGATAGTCTGAATCGCCCCTTACGCTATCAGCTTTCGAAAGGGGAATTTCTTTTTCTTTTTGGTGGCACTAGCGACAAATCAGCAGCAGCCGCCATATGGCGGAAAATATTTGTAAGTTCTTCTTATGAAAACGGATAGCAAAAGCCGATTTTGTCATCTGTGGCGTGGTGCCTTGCCCTGTCTGCTCCTATTCTCCCTCAATATTGATACAATACATTTCTAAGTAATTATTAAAAATAAATCAAAATTAAGATAATTTAAGAAAATGTGTTTGTAATCTGAATAAAGTGAACGGAAGAAATTATTTCACCCATTAACAGCTCTGATACAACAGGTAAAATCCAATTAACAGAAAAAAACTCACCGGGTTCATAACGCGATTTAAAACAAAATCCATGACTAAATCTATAAGAAAGCTTGGTAAAATGTGGTTAATTTCGCCTATGTTGAAAAAAAAAAACAGTTTTAGTCTTGCATCAAATATTCGGATTCTACTAAAAAAAAATAATAATTTCGACTCGCTTACTGGATTGAATCGTGAGGTTTTAGTATTTACTGTCGATAGTGTAAATCCTCGCATGTCAGTTGGTCTAACCAAAATCCAAAAGGGACCATATCAAAAGTACCTACATCCGAGGTAGCTTGCCTATAGAACAACCAATCACCAAAAAGCTCGAAGGCCGACAAAAGGATTGCTATTGCCATGTTGAAAGGCACCTGATAACCCCACAAAGAAAGCAATATCAATGGAAGTTCCGCTTGATAGATCCAAGGCCAGAGGCAGACCGAAGCACCTCTGGATGTGTGAAATGAAAGAGCAACAACAACGCATTGGTCACGCCGATGACATGATCCAAGATACAATATGCTGAGACGTTACCGCCAGAACGGGCGATGTGCATACATAGCAGGTCGAGCGACGCAACGCCATGGAGCGGTATAAAGAACGAAGCAAGGAAGAAGAAGAAGTATAAGTCCCTTTAAATATAGTCCTGGAGTTACTTGTACCTTCAATATTTTTACAAATTTACATTACGTGTACTAATCAGCAAAAATAGTGGTTTCAAACATTTTGTTTAATTATAAATTAGACCTTGTGGGGGCCCCCATTTCGATCTCGCACACAAGATATTTTAGAAACGTTACGCCACTGCGTCTGTTCATGCTACATTATTCCAGAAAGTCTCAAGATTACTAATATGTAAGAATCATAACCCCACAGGACCCCAGGCTACTTTTATAACCCATTGTGTTATGTCATGTTGGCTGTTTTAGACACGATTTTTGAATATCTACTGTAAAATATGTTGGGTCCTTTGAACCGGAGATAACCGTAGTTTTCATCCTATTGAACTAGTTTTTGGTGGAGAGTATGAAGGGACTCTGTCTTGACGCTCAGCCAAAATTTACCACCTCCCTTCCCTCTGGAGAGGAGCTATGGACGTTTTGACTTGAACAAGTTTTAGTAGGCGAATCAGGCGTGTCCCTGGTCGGAGCAACTCAATTTTTGGCAAACATCAACTTCATTTTATTAAGAATATTTCCCTAAATTATGCTGGCTCAACTAGCAATTCTTGCAGAGTTACAGTAAAAAATGTAAATGTCAAAAAATGGTAATATCCAATTTTATTTTTTGGTCTAGGGTATAATTTATCAAAATAAGTCAATTGTATTATATGTCATTGCAAAGGTAATTTTGAGTAGTTTAATAAGTCCTCGAACCATTTTGCTGTATCTTTTATAGTTTTTCAAATAATTAGGAAAAACTGAAAAATTATCCCCTCTCCCCCCTTAAAATCGAAATAACTTCAAAACGGCTGATTCTATCTGCGTGAAACCAATTCCATTCGATTTAGAATGGCCAAATACATTAAGATTGACCTGTTTTTATAATTTTTTCCAAAATTCGGGTTTTTCGCCCCACTGTGCGACGAGCCAATAGAAGGCAATTGGTAAGATTTAGACCTTTGGCTTGTCCTAAGGATAACTCAGATCCTACAGCTGGCCCTTCGCTACACTCAGACCTCGTTGTCTGTCGCGCTATTCAGTATTCGCCAACATTTTTAGGACATAGCGCTGTTGTGGAATTGGATAAGGCGAGATGCGAGTCCAGCGATCGGTGAGCCGATGGAAGGCAATTGGTAAGATTTAGACCTCTGGCTCGTCCTTAGGTTTACTTAAACATTGTGCCTCGCCTTTCGTGTAGTCCAGACCTCGCCATGTATTTTGTGCTTTTCAGGATCCGAATGCTAAGGCCATGTGTCAGCGAAGCATGAATTTAGATCATTGGCTCGTCCGTACGATTACTTACTACGCTGCGCTCCAACCTCTGTGTGCCGCGCATATAAGAGAATTTGCCAACATTTTCGCCACATAGACCTCGGAACTGCAAGAGGTATGCCTGACGATTTGCTTGAAATCCGAATTCCGCAAGTATGTGTACAGCATTCTGCCTTCGGGAGTCCGGTCACCTTAACGTAACTACATTCGTGGGGTATTTTTCTACCCCACCGTGGATTTACCGAGAATACTATTGCATGTAGAAGGACTCAATTCTGCACTCAGAGAGACCACAACGCGAGCAGAGCAGAGATTACGTGAAGTTTGCACGAATGTGGTGCAATACGAACTTAGTTATGATAAAAAAATAACGACTGGCGTAAAAAACTACCCTACGAATGTAGTTAAGGGTTAAAATAAAATTTCACACAGAAATATCGCAAAATGAATATTGATACGAATAGAATCAGAACATTACGTCATTCATAAGGTTACCGTTAAGCTATTAGCCCAAAAGAAAGCGAAGGATAACCAAATTTAATCTTTAACATATTATTTTTACTCAATTAGGTTGAAGGTATGTTAGTCCAATAATATCGTATTTTCGTCAGGAAAAAAATACAGAAGTTTATTTCTCAATTTTGTTATATGTATTTTGGGGCGCTGATTCCGAATATCAACTTTGCACCCTAAAAACGTGCCGCAACCTTTAAAAAAGGGGGGAAAGGGGGGCATTTTTTTCGGTTTTTTGCGATTTTTTCAAAAACGGTAAGAGATACAGAAAAATGGTCTGAGGACGAAAAAAACTACATAAAATTATCTGTGCAATGATATATAACACATTAGAGTTTAATTGCATATTTCGGCGTTAGAATAGAATATAAATTAGAATATTTTCATTTTAGACCTTTTTTAAAAGCTCCATAACTTTTCAAAGAATGTTAGTTCAGCCGTAAAATTTTCTACAAGTATTAACAGCAAGTTTAAGATAATTTTAACGTAAACGCAGAGTCGCTCCGGTCAAGGACCCCCATTATCCCCCCATTTAAATTTGTCAAAACGGCATATCCATAACTCCCCCCAAAATTGGAGCAGAGTGCTAAATTTTGGTTTGTTGCGATTGGAGGTCATAGTCACCCCACCCACGAAAAATCAGCTCATTTGGATAAAAACTAAGGGTACCTCCCATACAAAGTGACCCATGTCAACTTTGTTCTATGTACAGTTTATAAAATGAGTACCCTTAGTTTTTATCCGAATGAGCTGATTTTTGGTGGGTGGGGTAACTATGACCTCCAATCGCAACAAACCAAAATTTAGCACTCTGCTCCAATTTTGGGGGGAGTTATGGATATGCAGTTTTGAAATTTTAAATGGGGGGATAATGGAGGTCCTTGACCGGAGCGACTCAATGTTTACGTTAAAATTATCTTAAACTTGTTGTGAGTACTTATATAAAATTATACGGATGAACTGGCGTTCTTTCACAAGTTATGGAGCTTTTAAAAAAGGTCTAAAATGAAAATATTCTAATTTGTGTTCTATTCTAACGCCGAAATATTCAATTAAACTCTAATGTAATATATATCACTGCAAAGATAATTTTATGTAGTTTTTTTCGTCCTCAGACCATTTCTCTGTATCTCTTACCGTTTTTGAAATAATCGCAAAAAACCGAAAATATGCCCCCCTTTCCCCCCTTTTTTAAAGGTTGCGGCACTTTTTTTAGGGTGCAAAGTTCATAATCGGAATCAGCGCCCCATAATACATAAAGAAAGAGTGAGAAAAAAACTTCTGTATTTTTTTCACGGATTGGTACTAAATCGACACGATATTACTGAACTATGTACCTCTCATACAAAATGAGCCAACACGCGATTGTTCTACGCACTATCTATAATAAATAATTGAGGAATACAGTAGAAAAACGAGACCGAGTTCTAATCGTGCGAATAGCACGATGAGTGTATACCCTATACCCATGTGCAGACCTAGAAGGCACGCAAAACCCAAAATATTAAATTTCATATTTTTTGTGGAGGAGGGAGGGGTAGATGGGTCGGACCTGACACATCTTTATTACCTTGTCAAGGCATCCAACGGCTACCATTTGATACTAATTTGAAGTTTTTAGTGACATTCCATCAAAAGATATGGCTGAATATAACTTTGTAGGGGAAGTAGGGATAGGGGTAGTCGGACCTACTCCACTTTCCATCATCAACTCAAAGTATATGTCAGAATGAGACATTGATCAACATTTCAAGTCGATAGCGATATTCTACTGAAAGTTACGGCCGAATTAAAATATCAAGGAGGGGTAGTTTGTATGGGAGGTAGGGGAACCCGTGGTCCGATTTGGCCCATTTTCAATACCGTTCAAGATTTTAGCAAAACAAACATTTGACCAAAATTTCAAATCGCTAGCTTCATTATTTCGGGAGTTATCGTGCTAACAGACAGACAAACGGACAGACAGACAGACAGACATGGCTTATTCGATTCAGGGACCTGTTCATTTATATATATACTTTGCCATACCTCAGGTGGCTCCTTTGAGGTGTTACATAATATCGGCATCGGCGTAACAAAAACAATCTTCCCTATACCATCTTATGGGTATAGGCAAAGCCACCTATAACAAAAAAAAGTATGAAATATAGATGGCTTTGTGTATAGGGTATAACAAGCGAAAGGTATAAAAAATCAAGAGACGCGAGAGCGTCTCGCCCGCCAAAGGAAAAAGAAAAACGAAAGCGAACAAGTCTATGATTACCGGAGACAACTTGCTTTTTTGTTTGACCAGGCTACAGCCTTCCAGGCAACAGCCCCCAAAAAAATTTTTTTACCAGAATATTCCACATATCCTGTTCTAGTGCCTTTCCAAATAAAATCTTCGATCAGCACAATAACGGGTAAGATATATGCAATAAACGGTGAAATTTTCACCCTCACAGACTTAAGCGAGTAACCCAATTTCAGAATAAAGTCTACAGTTGCAGAAAGACTTGCTTCTACTGTCTCTCTTCGTGATGGAATTTTTATGAAATTTGGAACGAATGATCCTCTGGTGGTCCTTCTAAAGAATCAATGTCTTCCATTTAGATAAGTGGATGGAATAACGGTAAATTAATAGGTAAAGTTAACAAAAGATTTCCAACAATTGCGTCTATCGGCTCATCGCATTGACCATTTTTTAAAACACACTGCGGCATTGGGACATTTGGATATTGGGACACCGGGAGACTGGGAGACTAGGATCTTGGGGTAGTGGGATATTAGGAAATTGGGACATTAGGGTCTTGGGACATTAGGATATTGGGGCATTAGGCACAATGGGGAAACAGGGACGTGGGGACATCGGCATATTGGGGCATTGGGACATCGGGATATTGGGGCATTGGGACATCAGGATATTGGGACAATGGGACATTGGGATATTGGGACATTAGGACACTGGGAGACTGGGACATTAGGTCACTGGGATATTAGGACATTGGGACATTATGACCTTGGGACAATCGGAAATTGGGACACTGGTACATAGGGGCATTGGACCACTGAGACATCGGAATGTTGTGACATTGGGACATCGGGATATTCGCACATAGGGGCACTGGGATAAGAACATGTGAACATTAGGGTCTTGGGTCATTAGGACATTGGGATATTAGGACATCAACACATTAGGACATTGGGACATTAGGTACACTGGAGAAACTGGGACGTGGGAACATTGGGGCACTGGGACATCGGGATATTAGAACATTGGGACATTGTAACATTGGGATATTGGCACATTGGGATATTGGAACATTGGGATACTGGGACATTAGGGCACTGAGATACAGGGACATTGGGGCACTGGGATATTAGGACATTAGGCTATTGGAACCTTGGGACACTTGGTATACTGCGACATTGGGACACTGACCACTGGTACATTAGGACATTGGGCCATTGGGATATTATCACATTAGGATACTGGGACATTTGGGACATTGGGGTACTGGTATATTAGGAAATTGGGGCATTAGGACCTTGGGACATTAGGACAGTTAGACATTGGGATATTAGGACATTAGGCGGGAGACTGGGACATTGGGATATTCCGATACTGGGTCATTGGGACACTAGGGTAGTGGGACATTCGGACATTAAACCATTCGGGCACTGTGATATTTGCACATTGGGACAATAGGACCTAAATTGGGACTCTGGGACATTAGGATATTGGGACATTGGCACATTAGGATATTAGGACATTGGGACACTGGGACTCTGGGATATTAGAACATTGGGACATGAGGACACTGTGACAATGGACCTTAGGGCATTAGGGCATTAGGACATTGGAACATTGGGACACTGGGTCAGGGGGGCATTAAGACAGATCAGTAACAGAACGTTAACAAAGCGTTGGTAAGGCAACAACAGAGCGTTAGCAGATCGTTAACAGAGTGTTAACAGAAAATTAACAGAGCCTTAACAGAACGTTAACAGAACGTAAATCGAGTAATAAAAGAAAGGTAGCAGACCGTTTACAGAACGTTAGCCGAATGATTAAAGAGAATTATGAGAACATTAACAGAACGTTAAAAGAGCATTAACGAAAAGATAATAGAGTGTTAAGAGAACGTTAATAGAGCATTAACAGAGTTAACAAAAAATTAACAGATTACTAACAGAATGTTAGCAGAGCCATAACACAAGTCTATTTTGCACAAAATACATATTAATAAACTGTACCCATTTCATCCTAAAATTTTTTTTTAAAAAAGCTCAGCAACAGCCATTTGTGGCGTATTTGCAATTGCGTTTGCAGTATCTATTTATTTTAAAGAAGACCCTGTGAGTATAACTTATGATATTAAATTTATGGAATATGCTGAACAAAAACATATTGAAACTTTTCCCAAAACAAAAATATTAGTTGGCTATTTAAGTATGCAAAAATATATGATATCTGACCAAAAACAACAAAGTTGTAAAAGTTACCCCGCCAAAGAAAAATTGATCTGCCGCAAAAAGAATACATATCACTCCAATCCGCTGCTCATATCTAATTTTGTTTGCTGGATGTACTTTTGTTATAGGTGTAAATGCTGGAGAAGTTTAAATGTACAGGACTACTTCTTAAAGTAATTTGGAGGGAGCCGTCAAAGTGGCACTGAATAAAATTTTAAAGCTCCCACCAAATTACTTTAAGAAGTAGTCCTGTACATTTAAACTTCTCCAGCATTTACACCTAAAACAAAAGTACATCCAGCAAACAAAATTAGATATGAGCAGCGGATTGGAGTGATATGTATTCTTTTTGCGGCAGATCAATTTTTCTTTGGCGGGGTAACTTTTACAACTTTGTTGTTTTTGGTCAGATAGAAATTTCCAATCTTTAATTAAAACTGAACCCTTATTGGTGAGGGCGTTTTTTTTCCATAATCTGCAACAACATAATTGTTTGTGTAGTTTTTATGCATTTATTAATTTTCTTTGTATATCTGTTCCAATTAAATATTTATCGGAAAATAAACAAAAATATTCATACCTATTCTTTATATAAAAAGTAACCAATGACATTCTTTCTTATCACATCACGATCATATGCAAAAGATCGAAATGGATCTTATCTTAATGAATCCATCCAGAGATTCTAGCAAACAAATACCCTCGCCGAATGTTCACAATACACCAATGTTGGGTACATTTCCTCAGATTTTTCCGAGCCTCGACTAAAATTTTCTCGCCGCACAGCATGTGGTTGTTTTTGTATCCGCATAAATTTGCGGAAAAGCTGTTAAGAAAAACTCTACCATATCGGCGGACTCACACATCCGCACAAGACTTCGTGACTTTTCCATGTATGCGTGAACCTCGCGCTCTCGGCTTCCGTTAATGACTCTCTCGGGTTCTTCAATGACGCCCGATTTCCGTCACTATCGCGTTTTGTCGTTTTGTGACCGTGAGAAGCACGTTTACGTATGGCAACTAGAAATGGTTGTACCCGTATGTAATTAGAAAAAATATCGAAATTTCAAGTCCTTTTTGCAGCCTTTAGGAAGGACCCAGAGTAGAATTGATTATTGAAAAATATTACTGACAAATTGGGGAGACTTTTAACTAGACAAAATGTTAACTATATGAAGGAATTACCGAGGAATGATAGTTTGAAAAAGATACAGATAAAAGATGAATTTTCATTTAGAATTTTATGAATCCGTTCATTTGATGGCGGACGGAACGGAACCTCCGTCGCGAGGGAGCCGGCATGCGATGTAGAGAAATGTGCGAACGAAGTTCACCAGCAGACGGCCATTGTTGTGTGTTATTTCTGTTTCCGAGGTGGAATCTTAATTAGATATGGAAAGTTGGTAAATGAAATGATTTTAATTGGAATTAATTATGACGCTTTAAAGCGATGCAATCCAATCCCGTCATCACTGAGTGTACGATGAAGCGCACAATCAATAGATTGAAAGTGCATCATTATTACGAGGTTTATTATTTTGGTACGTATTTTCCTTGCGGAGTATATCGTTCATACTGCATAGTAATATGTAATGTCCTAATAAATATCAAGAGGACTGGAAAGCTACCGCATGCTAAACTAGAAAAATATCAAAAAATACTTTTAATATTCTAGCATATTGATTATTATCTAGCTAAAATGAAGCATAACCGAGACAGGCAATTTCGGGCGCGGCCAAAATTTGGATAGATGTGGTGGGTATCTATCCAAATTTGGCTGAGATTATCAGAGCAACTAAAAATTCTTATTATGCAAAAGAAACAAACATCATCATAGGCAACAGCAAAAAGCTGTGGGATATATTAAACAATATAACTTCACAGAACAAAAAATGCCTAACCAAAAAAAATCATTAGTATTTACAAGGAAAACAGATCATTGACTGATAAAAAGGAAATTGAGGTGGACTTCTTAACCCTAGAGTACTAACGTGTATTTTTCTTACATTATTACTAACGTTCGCTCCTGAGGCAACTTTTTTAAAGAATCATTTTTTTTTAGAGTTTGAAAATATTTTTGGTACAGAAAATTTTTGAAGTCAAAAGAAGACAGCCCAGTTAAAAAAATAAAATAAAAATTAATTCATAAAATGAAGATAATATATTTTTTAGAGGGTTAAATGAGTACATAAAGATAATGGAGATAATGGGGATCACTATTTAAATATAAAAATAAATAAATACATTAATTCACTGATTTTGGTTTAAATTTAACATCATTTTGAAGGTATTTAAATGGTCTTTAAAATAAAACAAAAATTATTTCCTTGTGCATTCAGGTTCACCTTGCAGACTAAATTGAGTTTGGAGGTTTTTTAAGGTACATTTTATCGCATTGCAAACAGTTTGATGATCGGTGTTCCATACAATATGTCTTCAAAATCACTCTCATCTGACTCTAAATCTTTCAACCACTGGAGAATTTGATCTTCGGACGCCATCCCACTAAAATTTTACACGTAAACAATAAAATCACTCTCATCTGACTCTAAATCTTTCAACCACTGGAGAATTTGATCTTCGGACGCCATCCCACTAAAATTTTACACGTAAACAATAAAATTAAAAAAATAACGTACAGCTAAATATGAAAAAATACTAACGTTAACACTAACGTTCGCCTGACAGGCACCTATAATGCGAATAATTCGAAAACGCTAAATGCTATCCTACTCCACTTCTGCACACATGCTCACACAACACACAGCAAGTGACTGAGTTGGCATAGAAGATGGTTTTCATAGAAGCAACAACTCGGGAGATATCGGTAATAACCGATTATTTTCGGCCTCACAGGCGAACGTTAGTACTCTAGGGTTAAATAAGTACTTTAGCACAATTGGTGAAAAACTTTCACAAAACTCGAATACTACTGGGACACCTACGGCTATAATAGTACATATATGAAAACTCCTAGACTTAAACAAAATTTATTTACAAGTTTTCCAATAACAGCCAATGAGATCTCATGCTCATAAAAAACTTAATAATAACCAGGCAACGACGGTTTTATTGTAAGTTTTCTACAAACGATTGCACATCATATTGCGTTACCTCTGGTTCATCTATTTAATTGTTGCAAAAGACAATCAGAGCATTGCCGCACTGGTCTTCCAGAAACATCCAGATCACCCGAAACAACCTTGTGAGGCAAAATGTTAAGGCTGCAAGTTAACCTTGCGTAGAAAGTTGGATTAAAGACATTTTTTTTTTGGAATGTGACCTAGTAATGACGTAGTAAAGCTTGATAATTTAAAAGCAAAAAAAAATTGCACTTGTTCATGTTTAGGAAATTTCTTATCCAGGTTACTACGTAGCCTTCTTATCTTCCTTGCCTCGTTCTTTATACCGCTCCATGGTTCCGCGTTGCTCGACCTGCGGTGTAGGCACATCGCCCGTTTTGGCGATAATTTCTCAGCATATTTCTACAGGCAGCTCTATCTTGGATCGTGTCATCGCCGAGACCAATGCGTTGTTGTTGCTTTTTCATTTGACACATCCAGGTGTTCTTCGGTCTGCCTCTGGCCTTGGGTCCATCAAGTGGAACTTCCATTGATATCGTTCTCTTTGCGGGGTTCTCAGGCGGACGCCTTTGAACATGGCAATACCAACCCATTTGTCGGTCTTCGAGCTTTTCGGTGATTGGTTGGTCTATGGACAAGCTACCTCGGATGTAGCTACTCTTGATGTGGTCCCTTTTGGTTACACCAACTGACATGACTAACATTTTCATTTCAGTCGCTGTCATTTCTTTCGCGTAATCTTCATACATGGTCCAGCATTCTGATCCATACATGAGTGCGGGACGTACAAACGTTTTGTACAACTTGCCCTTTAGCTTCAGTGGCATTTTCTTATCGCAGAAAACTCCAGAGTTTTCTTGCCACGTCATCCACCCATCCTTTGTGGGATGTTTGATGTCATCATCGCATGTAGCTCCGTTGTTCACCATCGAGCCAAGGTACTTGAACTTGGTACAAGACTTAAGCTGTTCTCCTTTGACGTACATTTCTGGTATATATTGAACTGAATATTCATCAAAATATCGCAATTGTGAGGGACATTTTCACCATTTACACAAACGTCAAAAGTAAATGACGAATTCTAATGACGAAAGTATACGAGTATATGCCACTCCAATTTCGAACTTTCATCATCATGATGGATTATCGTCATGATGATTTGGATGTGTCTTGGGCCTAAAATGGTTAAATTTTAATCAAAATATAAGATTGTTCAGGCGCGATGATGGTAAGATATCCATGCATAAATGCGGTTGCCCTCGCCCATAGTTACGCATCGGACGTTCCTTTTACGAATTTTATGTTCAACAATTTCGAACCTAATATGGTTATGGACTTGACCGAGAAATTGTACCTGTATACAACAATTTTGACTATAGTCAACTATAGTTCAGCTATCTAACTCCGAACAAAGTAAATTTTGACTGTAATGCCAGCGAGCATTATATGTAATAAATCTGCCTAAAGCATAGTTTCCGGGTAGTACTTCAGAAAAGAAATAAAATTATTAAAAGCAGTTTTTTACTATATTTTTTCGTAATGTGACCGTTTTGTATGATTTACGCCTGCCGTCCATTACCTGCTTCGAGCGGCGCGGCGCTCCCGCGTTTAAAGCTTATCCGAATTTTAATGGCGTAACCAAGCAAAATATGGCGTAACTATGCAAAATAAACAAAAATTCCATTCAATACAATGGAAAAGCTTTCTGAATATTGTGTGTGCTTATACCTTTCACTAGTAAAAGCTTTTTTTCGCACATTTTGTGAAAGCTTTGCCGCTGGAGCGCCGCGCCGCTCAAGTTTACGCTTGCAGTGGAAGAGAGCCCTTAGCCGGTTTTTTGGCCGTTTTTCAGGTTGAAATTTATTTAGCCGGAATTTTAGCTGTTTTTTGAAAAAAATATAGCCGGTTTTCCGGCTAAATTTAGCCGTTTTCTAAATTTCCAGTTGGCAGCACTGGTAGTTGGTTAGTGCGCACACCTTCTGCGCACAGGGTCATAGGCTCGAATATCACCGTGAACAAATTCGGTTTATGGCGTTTTTCGAACTCACGACCCATGCGACGCCCCTAAAATTGTTTTTTTTTATCCCAGGCACGGGAAATCCAATCGATCGTCGACAAACTGACCCAAAGTAAACTCGCCAATCGATGTATGAATAAAACATTTTCCGTAAGAGCGTCCTATTTGTTCGACCTGCCGAAGAACAAAGCATGCATGTGCAACAAACTCGTCAAATAATAAAAATCCAATTTTACCTCTTCCGTAATTGCCAGCGTGTAACTCGGCTTATGATCCCCTTTAAATACGGTTTGAACATCAGAAACTTGTGTTTCACGATTTGTTTTCTGACAAATTTCACGTCCAACGACTTTACCGAATTTGGTAGCATTACGTTGGCCCTTACCGCGTTGAGTCATGATATCGGGCGTTTCAGTCTGTTCAACTCGTGCAGCTTATAGCGCCGTTCGCACAATGAACTTGTTGTCCAACTTTTGAGCGTTCAAACAAGTTAGAGGACTTATCCTACGTATGAACAAAAGAGGGACAACAAGTTTGAAGTTGAACGAGCATTCTAACAAGTTGACCGTGTAAACAGAAGATGGACAACTTGTGTGAGTTCAAAAAACCTTCACTCTTCTTACATTGACCATAGTCCGCTCAAAATATCAACATAAACTTTTTAACCCTTTCATTCCCATTGTAAACTGCAGTTTACATTAACTTTAAAACAGTTTTGGCATGTTTTGGTTTACTTTAAATAAAAATGAGTGACATACACTGAAACTTACATATAACAGCATTCGAATAGTAAACATTTAGTTAATGCATATGTATTGAAATTTTTATGAACGCATTTAGAATTAAGGCCGACATGGATGACATTTCTCACATTTCTATTTCAAACGCCTAAATGTGCTCAGCGTTTATTCGACTCCATATTTCTCATGTTATATGAATTTAGTAGACTTGCTATCCTGTTACTCAACAGTCTAAACAGAAACTTTGAATTTCATCTTCCGGAAATGAAATCGCATTTAATGAAACAAGAAAATTTCGTGCTATAATTTCGCCCTCTGAAGGCAAAAATTAGGGTTCATGCAAGGTCCTTCACCGGAGGACGAAACTGAAGCACACGAGAAATTTTTTTTTTCGAAGAATAACTTAATTAGCGCATAACTAACGAATAGTCCCACTTTGCTTTTCGAAAGTCGGGTGCTAGCATCACAGACGTAAAATTTGCGCGGCTCTTACTTAGCATTTTAGGATTCTAAATGTAGCATTTCGCATCAATTGTGGGCTCTTCATAGCCTCCACTAAATCGAAGTTTATATTGATTTTTTTCTTTCGGCTTTTTTAATCTAGTGCTAGCTAAAAAGCCGCCCCTGAAATTTGGCGCCCCGGACGACTGCCCGGCTTGCCCCCCCTTAGAGCGGGCGCTGGCAGCAGTTTTGAAGTGTACCATACTACATATTTGTTACGACCAAAGCAAAATACTATTTTGACTTCCAATAAATTAGATATGACATAAAGGCTGAAGTCAATATTTAATTGAATATTCACATTTACGTGAACTTAAACAAGGAACTACTGTTATCCTGTTACTCGATAAGCCGAAATTATCACATAAATTCTCATAAACATATCCTTTCGAACGACAATCGATCCACCATACTCTGCGTCCTGTATAAAAATGTCCTTTTTGGTGGCAATATCTTTTTTCAAAAATTCTAAATCAGTTTATTGGATTTCACAACGAATCCTGTATTTTGATATTCACATAGTCTAGTGCCTAGTATGCTCATTCCACAGAACAAAGAACCTATTCTTCCCAAGAACATCTTTCACATATAAGTGTCTATATTGATGAACAAAAAATATGTTTTTTTTTCGCCAGAAAAAATAATTATAACTAAACAGCAACGTGCTGAGCACGAACTTTCCGAACCAAAAATTTGTGGCGGAACTGGGACAAAATCGCGAAAAACGCGAAAATTTTCTCAGTTTTTTGCCTTATAACTCTGAAACTGTACATTTCTGCGAAAACCTGTGCATGAACATGTTAGAGAAAACAAGATTGCGGGCCAACTCGACATTGATCTTCATGTGTTAAGCGGTATCACTACATGGCTATTTATACCGTCACTATGTGAAAGGGTATATTAACTTTGTCATGAAGATTGTAACGCACAGAAGGAAGCCCCTCCGAATATATGAAGTATAATATATACAAAGTATATATAAATCTTGGGCTCGCCCTAACATTCCCTTTCAAATCGAATAAAATTTAAATACTAATTTCGATTTTTAAAAAATAATAGGAGGGCGCCTAACGGTATGAAATATACTTAATTTCTAGTAAATATTATGACTGTTAAATAAAAAAAAAAATATTGTTGACGATGTGGCTGGAATTATAGTTGCTGATCCGGCGAACTTCGTATCGCCCCACCTTTTAGATATGATCGTTTGGGGTGGGGCAAAACTGCTGAAATCCGCAAATTTGTTCAGGAGAAGTTTTTCATGATTCTCCTGAACAAATGCCTTGCCTTTCTCCTGAGCTGCATTGATGATTTTTTCTTGGCCGATTATCCAGATGGGGAAGTTTACTGAAATAATTCGGTGGCTGGCGTCAAGAGTTATTCTTATTGCTATGGTTGGAAACTAACAACGCATTGGTCTCGGCGATGACACGATCCAAGATAGAGCTGCCTGTAGAAATATGCTGAGATATTATCGCCAAAACGGGCGATGTGCCTACACCGCGGGTCGAGCAACGCGAAGCCATGGACCGGTATAAAGAACGAGGCAAGGAAGAAGAAGAAGATGGTTGGAAACCATTCAAGAGAGAGAGAGTTGTAATGTAATTACACACCAATTCACACCAATCCGCTGGAATCTTTTGACTGAAATTTGGGAATTCCTTCAAGGAATACAGAAAGAAATACATATACGAAAAACAAATGTTTATAATTTTGCTCATTGTGATTATTTTGCATGTTTCAATATTATTTTGATATTCAGGGAAAGGACCATTTCGACAGGAAAATCTTCCGAAAATCTTCTAAGAAGTTCAAGAAATATAAACAAAAATATGTGAAAACGAGACCGAGTTCTAATCGTGCGAATAGCACGATGAGTGTATTGTGTATACCCTATACCTATGCACAAACCTAGAATGCGCGTAAAACCGAAAATATTCAATTTCATTTTTTTAAGGGGGGACGGGGTAGATCTTATAACGGCATCCAGCAGCTATCATTTGCTAGAAATTTGAAGTTTTTCGCGACATTCTATCTAAAGGTATGGCCAAATATTACTTTCTAGGGGATGTAGGGGTAGGGATAGTCACACCCAGGGGCGAACCCAGAAATTTATTTCGGGGGAGATTTGTGTATGCAAGACGCATGAAATCATACATTAATTTTTAGACCTTAACCTCAAGATAATCGTATTTATATATTCGAAATTTCATAAAAATTTAATTTAAAATATGTAAAGTTGATTTTCATCAAATAAATTTAATTTTTTTTGTAAATACTTCATTAGGAAATCACTGGTTTTGGTAACCGATTGTTTATTTTGTATAATTTTTAGACGAAATTACCTTTTTGCATTTCTTGCAGTCTGGCTGGTCTAGCGGTTAGTGCGCGCACCTTCGGTGCACAGGCTCATGAGTTCGAATCTCACCGTGTTCCATGGTGTTTTTCGAACTCACGAGCTTGTGACGGACTATGATCTCACTCAGATGTTAAACGAGTACCCATTTATGGGGATAAATAACACTGCTGAGCGTGATGCTGATCTCATTACCTCAACAAAAAGCAGATAAGATCTTGGAAATAGGATGTCACTAACACATCCTGCGGCCTTAGTCCAATGCTGGATTGTCGCGCCTGTTATTTATTTATTTCTTGCAAATTAATTTAGTTTGTTTAAGTCTTGTACCAAGTTCAAGTACCTTGGCTCGATGGTGAACAACGGAGCTACATGCGATGATGACATCAAACATCGCACAAAGGTTGGGTGGATGTCGTGGCGAGAAAACGATGGAGTTTTCTGTGATAAGAAAATGCCACTGAAGCTAAAGGGCAAGTTGTACAAAGCGGTTGTACGTCCCGCACTCATGTATGGATCAGAATGCTGGACCATGTATGAAGGTTACGCGAAAGAAATGACAGCGACTGAAATGAAAATGTTACGCATGTCAGCTGGTGTAACGAAAAGGGACCACATCAAGAGTAGCTACATTCGAGGCAGCTTGTCCATAGACCAACCAATCACCGAAAAGCTCGAAGACCGACAAATGGATTGGTATTGCCATGTTCAACGGCGTCCGCCTGAGAACCCCGCAAATAAAGCGATATCAATGGAAGTTCCCCTTGATGGACCCAAGGCCAGAGGCAGACCGAAGAACACCTGGATGTGTCAAATGAAAAAGCAACAACAACGCATTGGTCTCGGCGATGACACGATCCAAGATAGAGCTGCCTGTAGAAATATGCTGAGAAATTATCGCCAAAACGGGCGATGTGCCTACACCGCCGGTCGAGCAACGCGAAGCCATGGAGCGGTATAAAGAACGAGGCAAGAAAGAAGAAGAAGAAAAAATTTAGTTTGTTTTTTACATCCATTTAGGTCCTACAAAATGAAGACATGTTTTACCCATTTTTCAACGGTTACTATGAGAAATTTGTCAATTTTTGTGGTTTTTAAAACTCGCGAATTATAATATGTAAAATGACCCTAAACAGAAATTATGTACTCACTGAATCTAATCTT
Source organism: Microchrysa polita (assembly GCA_949715475.1). NCBI lineage: Eukaryota > Metazoa > Arthropoda > Insecta > Diptera > Stratiomyidae > Microchrysa > Microchrysa polita. The sequence goes on along the minus strand of OX454418.1, from coordinate 30,519,131 downwards.
CTTTTCGATTTTACTTTATTTCGCAATATAGTATAGTGATTGTATAGTGTATGATGGAGCTACGACTAAGGTTAGATGCACAGCCGCTGAATCAGAAGAATTTCCGGTGAATGTCGGATTACACCAGGGCAGTGTATTGAGTCCGTTGCTCTTCAACATCATCATGTGCTACTTATTAACACGTATATCCGACGGCCCAGAAATATATCTTCTTTTTGCCGATGATATAGTCCTCAGTAGCCCTAACATCGTTGCCTTGCAAGCTGCCCTTACAAAATGGTGTGACATTCTGGAGGAGCATGGACTGAGAGTAAGTATATTCTTAGATTTATGTAAGGAAGGGACTTACATACTTGGCCATGTACAATTATTTTAGCATTTATAACCATGCTGCAATTTTCGTGCACTATATCAAAATGTCGCGGCATCTTTACTTATTATGGAAAAGCGAAAGCGGAAGAAATCAACGTGAAATTCGACATTTTACCTCTCCATGTCTATACTTATTCTAAGGATAAAATCATTGACATGCGCAAATTGATGGAAATATGCAGTGCAGTACAACCTTTTTATACCGTACCCTAAAAAAAGTTGCGGCAGTGTTCGATTTGATTGTTTGAATTGACTATCGCCTACGCGAAAACTCTTACATCTTATCTTGTGCCCGTCGAATGGTTAGTCTTATCGTATAGAGAAGACACAAAGCTTGAACATTGTTTTGTAGCTGTTTTGAATTGAATATATGTATGTATGTATAACTGTTTACTTAGCATGGTTACGCAAAATGCGTAGTAACATACAAGCTTGAATATTCTATTGAATTGAATGTTGACTTTGCATAGCTACGCCATATTTTGCTTGGTTACGCCATCGTATGAAATTGCATAGTAACTAGTAGAATCCTTACGTGATTCCTAACGATGGCGTAACCAAGTAAAAAAAACTCCGAGAAGTTTTCCCTTAGGGGAAAATCTTAGATCATGTATATGTCTACGTTATTGCTTACAAAATAATCCACATTGCATCAGCCGTTATCTTGTCACTCCAGACGCCCAAAAATCCTTTCAAACCGATTACATACTTTCGAACGACAACCATAATGCCCATTCTCAGTTTCCTTACAGAAGTGTCCTTTTTGTTGGTCCTTTGAAAACCCATAATGGGCTCAACTCACCGAATACTGTATTTTGATATGCATATCGACTATAATGCATTCCCAAAGAAAAACGGTGAATTTACCGCTATTCCCGCAACTCATCAGTGATTGTCAATTCTTTGTAAGGGCGATCAAAGGAAAATATATACCAAATTTAGCAATGACCAAACCACTGAAAGGTTGATTTAAAGCTTCGTTAGGTTTTCGCTATGTTTTACAATGTCACATTTTGTCACGGAACAACCCAGCGTACACATTCTAATTTCCTTAAAATAATCACACGTGTTTTACTATGTTCCAAATAATTATCACCAAGCTAAAACAAAAATTGTTTTCGACACTAATAAAAGAAAAAAAAATACGGATACCCAACCAGGCTACATCGACTACAGATTGGCCCGATAAATCTAGCAATCATCACATGATCATGTTCGAACATTTTGCAGACGTACGTACTGTACCGATACAACCACTGTTACGTATTCATTTCAACATTCAACGTTCAGTGGCTGTACAACCACTGTCAACGTCCCACAATGTTCCGAACACAGAATATCATTCTTCCGTTGCCCAGAAGCTCTTCGACTAACGATGACGCCGACGACAATGACAATTATGTTCTGACCATGGTTCTAACCCCCCCCCTGGGATATCAGATTTTTTTTCTTTTTTTTTTTCTTTAATATTTTAAACCCGATCACATACAGTGCCTCAAGTTTCACCTCTCGAACGACACCCATAATGCCAATACTTTGTTTCCTATGTTAGAAAAATGTCCTTTTTGGTGGTAATACCCTTTAACAAAATACAAAATCAACTTGTCGTGATTTTACAAGACTCGTCGCAACGGATTCTGTATTTTGATATCCATATCCTTATACATAGCGTCTATAATGCATTCCCACAGAAAAAAGGACATTTTGTGTCCAAGGACATCTTGCTCATAAGCAGTGCTGGCACCAAAATATTAAGGATCGCACCACTTAACTTCCATCCGAGTTTCGTCGACATCGGTCCACGGAGAGAGCCAGGAGAACCAATTGAAGGATGAATTTTCGTTCGCTTCAATGGCGAATTTACCGCTATTCCCGCAACTTATCGAAATCGTGATTGTTGATTCTGAGTCAGAGCGATCAAAGGATAATGTATACCAAATTTGGTGAAGATCGAACTACGGGAAGGTCGATTTTAAGCGTCAAACGTTTTCGTTACAGTTTTTCGTGACGCTTTTTCACGGAACGACACCCAGTATTTCTCAGGTAGCCTCCGCAAAGACATATACATGTCAATATGGCGTAACTATGCAAAGTAAACATTCAATTCAATAGAATATTCAAGCTTGTATATAACTACTTAGGGACAAACGCAAGCACCACCAGAATCCTCATTTCCTATCGTATACTATTCATGAATGAAACGATTGACCTTGTATTCTTTCGGAAATCCGTCGATATCTCTGCAATCCTTTGGTGTGGCAGAAAGACCGAGGTGGCGCTAGACTCACGATAAAATTGCCGAAAGGGTCATCGGATCCTCTTTTTTTCCCGGTCAGTGCACAGGGTGGTCAGAGATAACCGTCAAACCTAGATGTTGGCCACAGCAATTTCACAAACAGCTTCGTACTACTTCGATAATCCGTCGATATCTTTGGAATCCTTGAGTCCAGCGTAACGATCAAGGTTTCGCTGGACTCGCAATAAAATTCTCTAAGGTTGCGTCGGAGCATCTTTCCTGAGCAGCTCACAAGAGGATGACCGAGATAAGTACAATAATTCACAAAATGTATGCTTTTGTTAGTTGTCATTTGTCAACCTAGATGTCGGTCACAGAAATTTCACGATCAACTTCGTACTATGCACTTTGGAAAATCGTCGATATCTCTGCAACTCTTCGGCCGAGCCATACGATCGGGGTGTCGCCGGACTTGCCACAATAGGGCAATTTATGTGTGTAACAACAACGAGTAAAAACCTTCCTTCCTTGGAATTCATGTTTCGAAAAATGATACTTCTTTTACTCGTCCACTGATACCAGAAACCATTCAAAACTTAAATGCTCGGTCAATAAACAACTCATTCCAAATCTACATCTTTTTCGGGTACAGCAACATCAACTTGTACTACACTGCACCTGTCAAATAAATTATTTGAATAAAATGACATTAGGTAGCAAATATTCGAATCAAAAAAATACTGCAAAACTGGCGAATATTCGCGTTGGTGTGGGCATCTCCATACAACGCAGTGTGTTACAATTTTGACGCCGCGGAAAAATTCGTCGCGAATATTCGCTGACGCGCCGGTGTGGGCATCACTTAAGTCTTGTACCAAGTTCAAGTACCTTGGCTCGATGGTGAACAGCGGAGCTACATGCGATGATGACATCAAACACCGCACAAAAGTTGGGTGGATGACGTGGCGAGAAAACTCTGGAGTTTCCTGCGATAAGAAAATGCCACTGAAGCTAAAGGGCAAGTTGTACAAAGCGGTTGTACGTCCCGCACTCATGTATGGATCAGAATGCTGGACCATGTATGAAGGTTACGCGAAAGAAATGACAGCGACTGAAATGAAAATGTTACGCATGTCAGTTGGTGTAACCAAAAGGGACCACATCAAGAGTAGCTACATCCGAGGAAGCTTGTCCATAGACCAACCAATCACCGAAAAGCTGGAAGACCGACGAATGGATTGGTATTGCCATGTTCAAAGGCGTCCGCCTGAGAACCCCGCAAAGAAAGCGATATCAATGGAAGTATATCAATGGAAGTTCCACTTGATGGACCCAAGGCCAGAGGCAGACCGAAGAACACCTGGATATGTCAAATGAAAAAGCAACAACAACGCATTGGTCTCGGCGATGACACGATCCAAGATAGAGCTGCCTGTAGAAATATGCTGAGAAATTATCGCCAAAACGGGCGATGTGCCTACACCGCAGGTCGAGCAACGCGAAACCGTGGAGCGGTATAAAGAACGAGGCAAGGAAGAAGATAGTATAGTGATTTTATCTGAAAAAATGATGAAACCCAAACATCCAAAAAAAGAGCTGACTTTTGATGCCAAATTGTTTTATGGCCTGACCGCAATACGCAGTAAAAAGGAAGACTTTTGCGCGTCACATTTGGGGGGAGGGGGTGGCAAAGGGGTGAAATTATGATTTTTCGCCAATATCTTGTTAACTGTAATATTTACAGCAAAATGTTCCGAGGACGATTTAAACTACACAAAATTTCCTTTCTAATGATATATTATATACCTTCTCTTGGCAGATTAACTAGACCTAAAAACATTCGGTGTACACCTATCCCTCGATTTACACGGAAGGTTGGTTCCTGGGAAAACCGTGTAAATCGAGATTCTCTATTTTATATGGGAAAACCGTGTAAATCGAAAAAATGGGGTAATACGTGTAAACATAGCTTTTATTTTAAGAAAAGAAGGTAAATATAACAAAAGTAAACATAAACCATTCACAAGAAAATATTTTGATCATAAATTGACAGTAGTAATTCAGTTTTACATCGATGAAAACAAATTGTTCGATGTAGTTGAAAGTTTCAAAATTTAATGTTAAAGCAACGGCAATACATCAATATTAATACAAAATAAGGTAGGAAGAATAACATAACATAACATTTATTTTCATTTTCTGTAAGTACATGAGTGTCGTCTATTAAATTTGGATATTCACATCATTGGACTGCAGTTCAGGCTGGGTGGTGTTCGATCGGGAGGAGCTGAGAAAATCGGTCATCAAAAGTTGGGTACGGGTTTTTGTTAACTCTTTGTGAACTTCTTCGTATTGGCTTAAGCATTTGTTAAGGCCTCGATGGAACCGCAAAGCAAGCTCAATGTTTGGATCATTAAAATAATAATTCCCTAATTCCAGGCCATCGGGGATACTTTTTGTAGTAAAGCTTGGTAGCTCCGTCTCGTCTCCATCAGTGTCATTACCAACAGCATTTTGATCGTTATTAAGTATGGCGATGAAATCTTCTTCTTCTATCATGATTTCGGCAATGTCTGATTCTCTTATGTCCTCAAAACCTTCTCCTATCCTATGGGCCAACTCCGTTATTTCAGAAACTTCTTGGAATGGCACACTCTCACCTCCAAGTACACCAGGCCATAGATTTTTCCAGCAGGTATTCAATGTTGACTTCTTCATCTCATTTAATGACAGCCACATGTTTTATGCAATCTAAAATTGTAATTTTTTTCCATGCGTCAATTATGTCAAGAGAAGAATCATTTTCCATTTTCTCCAAAATATACTTAAACGTTTGCTTTATGTAAAGGGCTTTGAATGTGGCAATTATGCCTTGGTCCAAAGGCTGAATTAGGGAAGTTGTGTTTTTTGGGCAGAAACACAACTTCGACGTTGTCGTGTTGAATATGGGTTGAATGTCCGGGCGCATTGTCAATCATCAGCAGAGTTTTAAATGGCAGGCCTTTCTTGGTTAAATACCGTCGGGTATGAGGATGTTGTTGAACCATTTCAGTAAAGAGCGTTGCCTTTTTGTTAGCCCTCCAATAAACAAGGAGATGATTTATATTTAACCCCTTAAATGCAAAGGGCGCTTTAGATTGGTTGATCATTAAGGGCTTCATTAACCTTCCGGCGAGCACAATACTAATCCTAACACGATCGAGCGCAATGCATCTGACAGATTAAGTGCAGAAAATAGGATGAAACTAAATTTCTACTCTTATTTATTGTTGCATTGTCTTTTTTAAAACAGTTCTACGAAATTTTAGAAACAAATACTGGCTCACAAAGTTTGATACCCTTCCCATTTTCAATTTTCTAAGAAAATTCCGCTTTCAATCGCTTCAATATTAAAAAAAAACCTCCAACAACTCGACCGCTTAAAAAATGTGATCCTATTTTACTAAAAACACACTATTGAACGATTTGGTGAGCCTAAAGGTTAACACCACATTATTACGCAATGTGAAGAGTATAACGAGTGGAAATTTTCATAGAAAAGAAAAAATAACACAACCGGGCGCAATACATCTGAGAGATTATTTCATCCCCTCCCGCCCCTCAGACATATGGTAGATAGAAACTGAAAACTGCTTTGGGTAGTTGATCGATAACTGAGTTTCAGATCTCTCCATTTTCATATCGCTGATTGGCGCAAGAAAAACGGGTCTCTTAATCTGTCAGATGCATTGCGCCCGCCCAAAGGTTGAATAGTCTCCCGAAGCGTTGCTGGAGAACAACACTGTGACTCGACTTTTTGCAGCTTTGTGGCCACTTGCCGTTTTGTGCGATTTGGACGAAAATGTCCTTTGTGGCATTTTCTTCCAAAATAAACCAAATTCATTTGCATTAAATACTTGATCTGCGGTATACGAGTTACTGGCAATTATTTCAGCAAATTTTTTTGAAAACTGTTCCGCTACATGGAAGCTTTTTCACTTTTAAGTTTGAGATTGTGTAAAGAATGTCTATCTTTAAACTTCTCAAGCCAACCAGCGCTTGCAGAAAATGCTGAAGTCGATGATGTTGCCATTTGCTGTTTAAGCGTGTCATAAATGCGTGGAGCTTTGCTTGAGATTGTGGTGGTATCTAGAGGAAAAAGTTTTTGCGTTTGATCTTCAATCCATATAATTAAAGCCTGTTCCGTTTTTTCAATTACAGGATCTCTTACGTAGGAAGCGTTACTTAAGGAAGTATCGGATTCGGATGCAACGCTACTTCTTATCGTATTTTCATTTTTATTTATGGTTTTTATAGTTGCCTCGTTCATAGAATAGTGTTTTCCAACGTCGATTATCCTTTCTCCATTACAGAGACGGTCGAGAAAGCTTATTTTAGTCCCCAAAGAAATGACCTTGCTCTTCGATTGTTTATTGTTTTCTTTCCTTTCCTTTATGGCATTGTAAGCATTCACTGCACCTAATAATCAAACACTTTTAAACAAAACTTCACTGTTAAGGTCTGGATAGACCTCGGGCGGAATGAAAATGAAATTTTTGTCCGCTGCGATTTTCTCAATGAAAATGCATGCTTACTGTCGTGGAAAATGTAGGAAATGATGGGGAATTCCATAAGCTACAATCCGAATATCGTTCCAACATTTTTCTCGGCCATTTTATGTATTATTTTTCGATTCGCCACTCATTTCACCATGGAAAATATCTAATGACCGGGGAATCGAAAAATAATACATAAAATGGCCGAGAAAAATGTTGTAACCATATTCGGAGTGTAGCTTATGGAATTCCCCATCATTTTCGACATGTTCCACGACAGTCATCATTTTCATCATCATTTTCATTCCGCCCGAGGTCTATCCAGGCCTTTAAAACTAAACTGCCTTGCTACCAAAACTGTCCCTTAAAAGACCATAGCATGATGATTAATGATTATGTATACCCTCAACTTTGGTTTACCGTACTAAAGCTCAAAAGAGTCCTGTTATATTCCTACTAAAATATGAAGAAAAACACCAGTTGATACCGATATCGTGTAATCTTGTAAGATACATATGTATAATAAAATATATATAAAAGTTTCTGTGAGGCAACAAAAAAAAAAAAAAAAAATAATATTATGTAAAGCTGCACTGCATTCGAACAAATCATTTAGAAAAACCGTGCAAAAGTGAATTCTGCATAGGCAATATCGTTTAAATCGAGAAAATGGGTTCTATTAAAAAACCGTGTAAAAGTGAAATCGTGTAAAAAAAGTGCCGTGTAAATCGAGGGATAGGTGTAATTTCGATTTTTTAATAGTTACATTTGGCGCTCTAGCTCCTGAAGTAATTTAATTGGAGCCATGGTAATTGGGATAACTATTCCTAACAATATATAGCTGTCCCACACGGAGACTCAGGCTGCCCCGTCAAAGCATTCCCCTATATCCCCTATTAACATTTAAAAAAAAGACATGCCTGTAATTTATCGCCGAATCACAGCAGGCGGGAAAAATTTTGGTAAACGTTAAGGCTAAGTCCCATTAGACCCTCCACCAAATATTACTTAGATATGATTAAAACAAAGGGTACCTTCCATACAAAATGACCCGAAAATTGCCTACGAGCAAAACTTTAATTTTGGTTGATTTGTTCCCTTATTTCTTAATAAACTAGTGGCATTGAATTTGAATAATTTGTATGGGAGGTACCCTTTGTTTTAATCCGATCGAAGTAATATTTGGTGGAGGGTCTAATGGGACTTAGCCTTAACGTTTACCAAAAATGTTTCCGCCTGCTGTGATTCGGCGATAAGTTACAGGCATGTCTTTTTTTTAAATGTTAATAGGGGATATAGGAGAATGCTTTGTCGGGGCAGCCTGAGTCTCGGAGTAGGACAGCTATATATTGTTAGGAATAGTTATCCCAATTACCATGGCTCCAATTAAGTTACTTCAGGAGCTAGAGCGCCAAATGTAACTATTAAAAAATCGAAATTACACCGAATGTTTTTAGGTCTAGTATATAATCTGCCAAGAGAAGTTATATGATATAATATATCATTAGAAAGGAAATTTTGTGTAGTTTAAATCGTCCTCGGAACATTTTGCTGTAAATATTACAGTTAACAAGATATTGGCGAAAAATCATAATTTCACCCCTTTGCCACCCCCTCCCCCCAAATGTGACACGCAAAAAAGTCTAACTTTTTACTGCGTAATGCGGTCAGGCCACAGAACAATTTGGCATCAAAAGTCAGCTCTTTTTTTGGATGTTTGGTTCTAGAGCTAAAGTGTATAGTGATTTTAGCTCTAGAATTAAAACTTAAAAAAATAAAATAATAAATAATTATTTTTTTTATTACACTTATAGGCCAAGCAATGAAAGCATAAAAAGGGGGTGTAGAGAACATCGAAGGGGGTGAAGATTTTTTTCGTCGGTATTTTGTTAGGAGTAGTTAGGAGGTAAAGGTGCTAATTTTACTCGGAGCTGGGGGGGTGCGCTAACGCGGGGAGAGAGGGTGAAAGGTGCAATTTTGTGCATATTTTGGTGTTTTGGTATATATCTCGAAAACGGTGAGTCGCAGAGAAAAAAGTTGTAACTAATCATTAAAGCTTTATAAATATCCTATTTATTTGCCCATACTTGCATATGCAAAACTCCTAACGGTTCTTCCGATATTGGTTAATAAAACTCAAAAAACAATTTTTTTCATTGCATTGACTCTAGTGTCTCATCGAATTGTTTTTCAAGAACTTTTGTAGGGCAAAGTTAGTAAGCGTTAAATTTGCTTTATTTCGATACACATTTTCTTGGCTTGTCTCCTGTCATTCGAGAGTTAAAAGAGTCTCAACGAAATAATATTCTATATTCATCAGAATGTAGACCATTCCATTGTGGAAAATCGGGAGGGGGTGACGGTTTTTTATTTCACGGATCTATAAGGGATGGTTCTGAGTAAAACATACTAAACGCTCGAGGTCATGAGGTGTGCGCTAACGTGGGGAGGGTGGCTAAAGGATTCATTTTCGCAGGTTTTCGACTTAGTCTCGGAAATATGTCGAAAGCGGTGAGTCCTCCTTAAGCCTCGTCTCCATTGTAAACAATTGTGGCGCAACTGTATACGAACATGATGTTTCAGTGCTCCCCAATTGTTCGCGAACAGTTGCTGAACAATAGTGTCACGTCCACACTGTAAACAAATGTTCCTGAGCTGTTGCACATATTTTTGAGCAATTGTTTCACGTCCACATTGTAAACAGTTGTATCGCAACACTGCTCCTGAACAATGTTCGCGAACAGCTCAAGTTCGTATCGAGCTTGTTGCTGAGCTGTTGCAGTAATTTTTGTAAGTAATTCATTGATGTTCAATGTTTTCCATTCAAATGGAAAACACGGGGAACATTGCACGAATTAGGACACTTATTTAATTAGAACTGGGTCAATTTTAGTTCGAAAGGAGGAGTTTCAGTGATAGATTTTGATTAATGGAAAACACGGGGAACGAATTGGGACAACTTTAATTAGAAATTTGGGGTTCAATTAAAAAAAAAGTAAATGAAAACAGGGGAGTTCAAATTCTATCGGTATAATTCTGTACAACAGAGTTGTTGAAATAATCAGGCCAGTTTCTACATGTTTTCAGTTGAAGAATCATAGGTATTTAAAAAATCGTATCTTTACAAAAAGTTACAAAAGATTACAAAAGTAGTTTTGACTCCGACAATTTCTGTGTTTATCAGCGGGACGTTACTATTGTACATTATCCAAGTAAGGTGATGGAAGAGAATACCTGTCGAATTGTCTTGTCGAATAAGTAACTTCGACACTTGGGTGCTATGGCTACCAGTCAGTGTGACGTTACAACATTGGATATTAATAATAATATTTAACTATTCAAAGCTGTGCTATGTGGAATCAAGAAAAAAATCTTAATCTGATCGAACATTTACATGCTGCACCTTGCTTGTGGGATGTTAAATGTAGTGACTATAAAAACCGTATTAAAAAAAGAGACGCGCTAGAGGGAATAGCCAACGTCCATTCCGTAAGTATATCTGAAATAGAAAAAAAAATCCATGTTCTCAAGTCGCAATTCCGACGAGAACACAGGAAGCTGGAAATGCTAAAGGCCAGTGGATCATCTCCAAAAAAATGCAATTGGTTCGGTTATGAGCCATTATTGTTTTTATTAAATGGCGCCACGCCAACAGACACTCGAAGCACTGATAGTAGTCCAGTAATGGTAAGTGAAACTAATTTGTTTTTCATAATGATTACTCTGTATTTATTATATTAATAAAAAACCAGACAAAGATAGGTATGTGCATTAGAATTTACGAATATAAATTTTGCCAGGGGACTGATCCTGCTGCGGATACAAAATAGTCTCGAAATTCATCGCGATTTTTTTGCGCTTCGGTTGTTGATCTTCTAGGAATATTTTCAAGGGGAAAAAGATTAGAATCTTCAATTTCTTCCCTCCAAGACCCCGGAATCAAATTGTTGTCAGAATCCTCACAATCGAATGTTCCGGGAGGAGAGTACGATCGTCTTGAATTAACATTTCGGCGCAAAAAATTGTGCAAATAGACGCAAGCTAGTACACACTTCAGGAACAATTTTCGATATTGACTGTTTGGATATTTTGAAGAGGTACATGAGACTTGTGAAGCTATCTCCACTTAGCGTGACTGCCAGCCGAATTGATGGAGGAATACACTGCCTTAATGTTGTATTTCTTCTAGTTATTCTTTCACGAACCATATTGAGAAGCAAGTCGAAGTCCCTGGCTGGCATTCTTAAAAAATTTCGAAAGCCAGCTCCATCCTCGTACTGAAGATCATTCAGAATGCTGTCTCCATAGCTGGTCCCTTCCATCAGCGATTTTCTAACCCAACATTTTCTGGCTTTTCTTGACCTTTCTGCCTTCTTTTTCTTTCTTTTTGCGATAATAATGGCCAAATTAATGGCACTCATCGCTATAATGGCCTCCCAACACATTTCTAATAAGATTCGCGCACAGAAAATGTAGAACTGTCAACTAATTTATTATTATTTTTTAAGTGTCTATTGAAGTGTTGAGCAACAGTTTATAAACAGTATTCGAACATGTTGCGCAACTGTTCGCGAACATTATAGATTCTTGCTCCGCAACTGTTCAGAAAAAGTTGAGTAAAATGTTGCGCAACTGTTCGCAGACAATATTTTGAACTTTTTGCAACTGTTCGTCAACAAATGTTTACAATGGAGACGAGGCTTTAGAGCATTTGTATGGCAGCATTAAAGCCCATTAAATTTCCAAAAACTTACTTGAACACACAAATGCCGAATTCCTAACGGTTCCCCCGATACAGGTTATTGAAATCCGAAAATTTAAAAAAAAATCGTTTTTTTTTTCATTTGTTTGGCTCTGGTGTCTATCGCGATTGTTTTTCGGAAAACTGCTTCACGACCTATTTGTACGATGTTTAATTGGCTTTCATTTGATGTACTCCCCGTTGTCCGGTCTTCAATCAGTCAAAAGCTTAAGAGTTTAAACCGAGCTTTCGAATTAAATTTTCTCTATTTACAAGGATAAAGACAAACATTGTGAAAAAGCGGGAGGGGGTGACGGTTTTTTATTTCATGGATCCATAATGGTTGGTTCGGAGTAAAACATACTAAAAGCTCGCGGTCATGAGGGGAGGGCGGGCTAAAGGATTCATTTTTGCAGGTTTTCGACTTAATCTCGGAAGCGGTGAGTCCTCCTGAGAGTATTTGTATGGCAGTATTAAAGCCCATTAAATTTCAAAAAAACTTATTTGAGCATACATATGTCGGTTTCCTAACGGTTTCCCCGATATAGCCTATTCAAAACCGAAATTTGTCAAAAAAGTCGTTTTATCCACATTTGTTTGGTTCTGGTGTCTCCCGGGATCGTTTTTCAGTAAAATGTTGCAAGATAATTTTGTGCAGTGTGCAATTTGATTTCATTTGATATACTTCCTGTTGCCTGGTCTTGAATCAGTCAAAAGTTCAAGAGCTTAAACCAAACTTCCAAATTTAATTTTTCCCAATTATAAGTATAAAGACCAACATTGAGGAAAATCGGGAGGGGGTGACGGTTTTTTATTTCATGAATTTATAAGCGGTGGTTACGAGGAAAACATACTAAAAGCACGCGGTAATGGGGAGTGCGCTAACCTTGGGAGAGCGGGTTCAAATATCCCATTCTTGTGCTTATCACAAGATACAGCGGGGATAGGCTGTATCTCCGAAACCGCGAACTCTACAAAAAAATGTCCGAGCAAGAATGAAAGCTTACACAATTTCCTATGAAGTTTATCTGACATGCATAGGTCGAATTCCTAACAGTTATCCAGATATAGCTAATTTAAAAATCAGAAATTTCACATAGAAAACATTAACACAGCATATAGCAACATGCATATAGCCAATCTATAGATACACGTATACGGTATACCAATTATGGTTTGGTAGCATTGCACATACATATTTGAAATGGCGAGAAACGCCACTCACTGGACGTGTGGACGTGTCGACGTATCGCGGACAGTGGACACCTTCACTATACAGATCCGACAAAATCCAAGGTGAGATCCGGATCTCCAAACATTGTGCTGAAACGAACGAGGCTAATATTTTGAAACTCTATGAATGGTTTTTAAAGCATTATTGTATAAGCTGAATGCATTAAAATAGAGATACAAAATGTTATTTTCCTTATTTTTGCTCAAAATATTTTTTTCATTTAATTAAATATAAACAAATGATTTAAATAATTTTGAGATTAAATTTTATTTTATTTATAACTCTGCTAATACTTAAATCTTGCACGCTGCTGAAAAACTGGGTGATAAATTTAGAAGGCTTAGACCTATCGCTTAACTTGCGAGGTGATGGAGTTCATGAGTCAAAAAATAGTTCGTCAAAAGTAATTTTAGACTTCAGTCAACTTTGATTGTTTGTTTACGCAAGTATCACAACCGGAGTAAAGGCGTCGTACACTCCAAATAATGGTGCGCGAACCACCGGTTAAGAACCGGTGCCTTAAATCAAAGAAAAAATACTGGATATGTAATGCACTCAATATTCCCTTTTATATGACACCCCACATGCCTATCTCCGATTGAAGATAAATTTGTGTTCTTTTAGTCCTTTTTGAGGCATTTTCGAGCCTTTTGAGCAACTGCATTAATGAGCCAATGCGCACAAGGTATTTTCAAGTAGGGAATCAAATACAAATCGTGTAACAAAGCATTTATTTTTTGACAACTTACTTGATTTATTAACCCTTTCATTCCCATTGTAAACTGCAGTTTACATCAACTTTAAAACACTTTTTCTATGTTTTGGTTTACTTTAATTAATAATGAGTGACATACACTGAAACTTACATATCATAGCATTCGATTAGTAAATATTTAGTTAATGCATATGGATTGGAATTTTTATGAACGCATTTAGAATTAAGGCCGTCAGGGTGTTTTCGTCCATGATGACAAGTGGTGAATTGCTCCCCTTCTACATAATTCTAGGTGCAAAATCCATCCTTGAAAAAAATATACCGTTAATCGCCCACAACAAAAGATTCATTTGCCAGAATTTTCTGTGACAAAAATTGAATAGGGCGGCATTGGGGGACGTTGAAAGCTATGTAAACTGTGGTTTACATTGGGCATTTATGGAATAATATTGTCGCCGGTATTGGAATGAATTCGATATGAAAAAGATGAACTAGGCGGAAAAAAGTAGCATAAAACCTTTTAGATGGTGAAAATTGTGGAATTTCGACCTATTGGGGTATATTCTGGATTTATTGGGACCGATGCCCGGATTATCGAATTGTCCGGATTTCCAAAATGCACCGATAAAAACTCCACCCTCGTCCATAATATATCATTTATGCTAAAATTATAACTAAATTTAATGAATTTAGGACCAGTAGATTCGATCAGAACAACTTATAGTATTGCCTGTTTTTATAAATTTAATTTAATTTAAAAAACTCTAATTTAATTTTGAACTTTACTAATAAAAAACCCTAAATCCGGATTATCAAACAAACCGGATTTTGGGGTCCGGATTGGACGGATTTTACACTATTGGTTTCTAAACATAGCTCCAGTAAATGGGTGGACCTTACTCTTACTCATCAAGAAAATTTCTATCATCGTTTCGGTAATAAAAAAATAAATAACTCATTTTGCCGTCAAATATTTGAATTTGAAAAAGTTTCCACTCAATCCCAATGTAAACTGCAGTTTACATACTATTATTTTCCAAACCCATGATTTTTTTCCTCTTTTTCATTGAAAATGTATTTTTAGACACAAATAAAGACGAAATAATATCAATATTATTTTTTTGCCCGAATGAATTTAATTTGGGAATGAAAGGGTTAACTCAAAATTTTTCGATGGGGAAAATCATGGCATGTAAGTTGAACAAGGTCAAATAATTTTTATAGTTGAACAAATACCGGCGTACAGAGGGCTGCGCCCGCAATTCGAGGGTTTTTTAGAATTTTAATGCATAGTGAATATTTTTTTGTAAATTCATATATTTTATAAGCAATAAAT
This sequence comes from Microchrysa polita, assembly GCA_949715475.1. Taxonomy (NCBI): domain Eukaryota; kingdom Metazoa; phylum Arthropoda; class Insecta; order Diptera; family Stratiomyidae; genus Microchrysa; species Microchrysa polita. The sequence continues at coordinate 30,503,962 of OX454418.1, read as the reverse complement.
AAGAATTGTGCACAACATTAATGAAATGCTACCTGTAAATCTATTTTTGGATTGGTCTAAATAAACGCGTTCCACCTTTAATTAGACCAATCCAAAAATAGATTTACTATTTACCCAGATTGTATTAAAGTACTCCAAGATCTACAGGCATTTTTCGATTTAAGATTTCTGATGGCCTTTGAGCAAAAGAAACTCAGGCGAACGTAAGGATGGCTTGGCTTTATACAGGGTTATTGGTTAAGTCGACATATTCCCTGCAACACGTTATAAATAAATAACGAGACCGAGTTCTAATCGTGCGAATAGCACGATGAGTGTATACCCTATACCCATGGACAGACCTAGAAGGCACGCTAAACCCAAAAATTCAATTTCATCTTTTTTTGTAGGGGAGGGAGGGGTTCCGACCTGACAAATATTTAATATTATATGAAGGCATCCAACAGCTACCGTTTGATACCTATTAGAAGTTTTTCGCGACACTCTAGCAAAAGATATGGCTGAATATAACTTTGAAGGGGAGGTAGGGGTAGTCGGACGTTCTCCACTTTCCTTCAACTTCAAGCATATGTCACAATAAGGCATTGATGAAAATGTCAGGTTCACAGCGATATCCTGTCGAAAAATATGGGCAAATTACACGATCATGGAGGGTTCATTTGTATGGGAGGTAGGGGAATCCTTGGTCCGATTTGGCCCATTTTCAATACCATCCAAGCTTTTGTCAAAACAATAATCTGACCAAAATTTCAAAACGCTAGCTTCATTATTTCGGGAGTTATCGTGCGAACTGACAGACACACGGACGGACAGACAGACAGACAGACAGACAGACAGACAGACGGACATGGCTTATTCGAATCAGGGACCGACCCTGATCATTTATATATATACTTTGCCATACCTCCGGTGGCTCCTTTGAGGTGTTACATAAATCGTCGTAACAAAAACAATATACCCTATACCATCTTATGGGTATAGGGTATAACAGGCGCGACAATCCAGTATTGGACTAAGGCCGCAGGATGTGTTAGTGACATCCTATTTCCAAGATCTTATCTGCTTTTTGTTGAGGTAATGAGATCAGCATCACACTCAGCAGTGTTATTTATCCCCATAAATGGGTACTCGTTTAACATCTGAGTGAGATCATAGTCCGTCACAAGCTCGTGAGTTCGAAAAACACCATGGAACACGGTGAGATTCGAACTCATGAGCTTGTGCACCGAAGGTGCGCGCACTAACCGCTAGACCGGCCAGACAACACGTTATAATAGGGGGAAAATGCAACAAAATGAGGCCATAAATGTAAGGCCGATTTTCAAAGGTCACTGAGATATTTGAATTTTTAGGTTTTTTTTTAAATAACCTCGAATTTTACCATTTAAAGTAAGAATTTAAACAAACTACTAAGGTAATGGGTTAAAACTTATTTTTGGATTTTAGTCAACACTATAGCAGACATTTCTTAATCATTTAAAATTTCAAAAACCCATCATAATTTCGGAATTTTTAATTTTTAATAAAAAAAAAGTATCTTAATTTTTTTAAAGTTGATTTTTAATATAGTATTACTAAAAAAAATTATATAACACGGACTCTGCAGACCACTGGAAAAACATACTCGTGTTGTCAGCTTTCCAAAAAGGTGTCAATGTCAATATAAATATTTGAAATAATTGAAACAGTTAGCTGCAATTTATTCGGGGACCATAATTTCGTTTGATAAAAAACGACAAATCCATAACACAATAAAAACACGTCTGTCAAGTTAGCACTACCACTTTAAAATTTCGACAAACGCTATAGTGCATTAAATGTCGCAATTTTGTCGTAATTCAATGGAAAAAGAAAAAAAATTGTCGCGCCCCTCCTTCCCCTTAAAAACTACCCTTAAGTGCATTTGAGCCTCAGCTAACCAAATTCGAGTTCCAAGAATCTCCCCAATGCTAAAGGTGTCCAGTAAGATATCACAGGGGCTGCTTATGAGATTTCCACCCTGAAAAAAATTGTCGGGCCCGTCCTTCCCTTAAAACCTACCCCCGTCAAGTTAGCACTACCACCCCGGTAGCGGCCAATTCAAGCGTTTCCGTAAAACAAAAAGTATCCAATTAATTATCGCAGGAACCGAAAGGCATATTGCACGCTTCAAAAAATTTGTCGCGCCCCTTCTACCCCTTAAAAACTACCCCTAATTGCATTTCAGCCTTAGTTCGCCAAACTCGAGGTCCAAGAATCGCCCCAATACTAAAAGTGTCCAGTAAACTCTCACTACGGCTACTTAAAAGATTTCCACCCTGAAAAAAATTGTCGCGCCCCTCCTTCCCTTAAAAACTACCCTCGTCAAGTTAGCACTACCACCCCTTTCGGTTCCTCCGACAATTAATTGGATACTTTTTGTTTTACGGAAATGCTTGAAGTGGCCGCTACCGGGGTGGTAGTGCTAACTTGAAGGGGTAGTTTTTAAGGGAAGGAGGGGCGCGACAAATTTTTTCAGGGTGGAAATCTCTTAGACAGCCCTGTGATATCTTACTGGACACCTTTAGCATTGGGGAGATTCTTGGAACTCGAATTTGGTTAACTGAGGCTCAAATGCACTTAAGGGTAGTTTTTAAGGGGAAGGAGGGGCGCGACAATTTTTTTTCTTTTTCCATTGAATTACGACAAAATCGCGACATTTAATGCACTATAGCGTTTGTCGAAATTTTAAAGTGGTAGTGCTAACTTGACAGACGTGTTTTTATTGTGTTATGGGTTTGTCGTTTTTTATCAAACGAAATTATGGTCCCCGAACAAATTGCAGCTAGCTGTTTCAATTATTTCAAATATTTATATTGACATTGACACCTTTTTGATAATTTTTATACCCTTCGCTTACTAAGCGAAAAAAAGGGTATATTAACTTTGTCATGAAGTTTGTAACGCATTAAAGGAAGCATCTCCGACCATACAAAATATGTATATATATGATCAGCGTGACGAGCTGAGTTGATTGGACGATGTCCGTCTGTCCGTCTGTCTGTCTGTCTGTCTGTTGCGACGCGTTTTGCTCGGCCAGTTTAAAAGCTATGGAGCTGAAATTTTGCACACATGCTTCTTTTTATTGCAGGCAGTTTGTATGTTTGAATCGGTAAAATCCGACAAGGAGGTCGTGGGGCTGCCATACAAACCTACTCCCCAAAATTAGGTTCTTCTTAGAAAAACTTTTTTATTTATGCACCAATTTCAATAAAATTTCGCATATGTAAAAATTGACCAAATCGGACAATGGGGTCGTGGGGCTGCTATACGAACCTTGTCCCCCAAATTAGGCTCTTCTAAGAAAAACTTTTTTATTTTCTCATCGATTGCAATCAAATTTTGTGCAAATGTGTTTCTAGTGATACCACAAATAAATAAATAACAGGCGCGACAATCCAGCATTGGACTAAGGCCGCAGGATGTGTTAGTGACATCCTATTTCCAAGATCTTATCTGCTTTTTGTTGAGGTAATGAGATCAGCATCACGCTCAGCAGTGTTATTTATCCCCATAAATGGGTACTCGTTTAACATCTGAGTGAGATCATAGTCCGTCACAAGCTCGTGAGTTCGAAAAACACCATGGAACACGGTGAGATTCGAACTCATAAGCCTGTGCACCGAAGGTGCGCGCACTAACCGCTAGACCAGCCAGACTACTACCACAAAACATATGTAAAAATGGACCAAATCGGACCATGGGGTCATGGGGCTGTCATACAAAACTCGCTCCCAAATTAAGTTCTTTTAAGAATTTTTTTTTTATTTATACACCAATTTCAACTAAACTTCACAAAAATATTTTTCTATTGATGACACAAAACATATGTATGAATAGATGGAGTCGGACCACGTGGTCATGGGGCTACCATACAAACCTATCCCCCCAAATCAAATTTTTCTAAGAAAAACGTTTTTATTTGCTCACAAATTTCAACCAACCTCATGGAAATGTACTTTTATTGATGTTACAAAACATATGCAAAAATGAATGAAATCGGACCATTGGGGTCATGGGGCTGGCCTATAAACCCAACCGTCAAATTAGGTTCTTTGAAGAAAAACTTTTTTATTTGTCCACCAAATTCCCATATCTCATATAAAAATATGTTTTAATTGATGCCACAAACATTGGTAAAAATTGAAGGAAAGGCCATGCGTTCATAGGGCTGCCGTACAACCCCCCCCCCCACACACACACTTCGTCTTTGGTCATTCTACGAAACCCACGTCCACCGCTTCCCCCTATAAATCTTCGCCACGGCACTTACATATGTGAAAATTCAAGGAAAAGCATGGAAGCGGGGAGAATTGAACACAAGTCATAGGAACGGCCGAAAAAACTTTTAGCCCGGGGGGAGCGAAGGGTATCCAAATTTCGGCCGCGCCCGAAATTAGCCTCGAATTGTGATGGGTTTTTGAAATTTTAAATGATTAAGAAATGTCTGCTATAGTGTTGACTAAAATCCAAAAATAAGTTTTAACCCATTACCTTAGTAGTTTTTTTTTAATTCTTACTTTAAATGGTAAAATTCGAGGTTATTTAAAAAAAACAAAAATTCAAATATCTCAGTGACCGTTGAAAATCGGCCTAACATTTACGGCCTCATTTTGTTGCATTTTTACCCTATTATAACGTGTTGCAGGGAATAGGTCGACTTAACCAATAACCCTGTATATGAACTTTGCTGTAAATCTACTGTTACTGTTTTTTTTTAATCAAGGAAAAGCAACTTATATGAAATGATTCCATTGTATCCCCTGACATAAGAGCCCACGCAAGCTTTCCTATGAGTTTTGAACAAGTATACTTTTGCAGCTATTCAGGGACACCCTGTTAACTTGATCCTACAAGCTTCCAAAATATTTGTGGAAAGCACTATTACCATTCTATGCATTTCCACCAAATTTCATGTTCATTGTTTCTCCAAGTTAAAAGATATGCAATGAAGAAATGCTTAAGACGCCTCCCTTGCATTGTGAAAGGCCCTTACTAAATACTTACTTGGCTATATTTCCGGTTCGGATACAGTTATTCGAATGAAAATTCGTAGACATATTCCCTATGTAATTTTCTAAAAACCCTTAGCAGAATTTTCCTATTTGGAAACCTAAGAGGGGCTACACACGAACAAATTGAAACTTTACAAATTTACTTTTATTTACTTTTTCTTAGCAAAAGTCAATAGTCTTAATATTTAACGTATATAAGGCCATACTGACCAATCTTCGTGCAACGTTTCATATCGATCCGTTATAACGGTTTAGAAAAACGGATGTCGAAAAGGAAGTTTAACTTTAAACGCCAATAATTTTTTTACCGTTACTCGAAACTAGATAATTTTAACTGATATGAGATGTACTCGTTTAGATCTTTGAATTAAATACCCATACGTCAATCTCCGATAAAAACTAAAACAGTCGGACATGCCGTTTTGACAAATTTAAATGGAGGGATAATGGGGGTCCTTGACCGGAGCGACTCAATGTTTACCTTAAAATGATCTTGAACTTATTGTGAATACTTATACAAAATTTTACGGCTGAACTAGTATTTTTTCAAAAGTTACGGAGCTTTTAAAAAAGGTTTAAAATGAAAATATTGTAATTTCTTTTCCAGTCTAACGCCGAAATATTCAATTAAACTCTAATGTGTTATGTCCTCCTCCATTTCGTTCCAAAAGTCTATACGTAAGTCGGAATTTTACGTAACTTGAAATGTTCTTAATACGCATATCATTCTTAGTTCAAATACCCAAAAAGTTAACAAATGTGTGAATTTTAGACTTAAATTAATATGTATGAGCAAGGATTTTCTTAAGTATATTTTTTAATTTTGGAAAATACCTGGGATTTTCCCTATACCATAAATTTATTTAAGTGGATTGTACAAGGATTTTTCATGAGTGGGGGCTTTTACGTAAGTCTGGAATTACGTAAGTCCGCCTTACGTATGTCGGAGAGTGACTGTATATCATTGCAAAGATAATTTTATGTAGTTTTTTTTTCGTCCTCAGACCATTTTTCTGTATCTGTTACCGTTTTTGAAATAATCACAAAAAACCAAAAATGCCCCCTCCTCCTGTCCCCCCTTTTTTTAAGGTTGCGGACCCCCAATCGGTTGGGACTTTTAATGCCATAATCTGGGGACCATAACCAACCATAATCCAAAAAAATTTCCAATGTAGGATTTTTGCCGACCAAATATGCCATTTTTCTTAATGACAAACTAGATACAATGTGCTTTCTGTCTTCTTATACTCGTATTCGTAGTATGTACAGAAGTATTTGTTTTTCAAAAATAAAAAAATAAAGGGATAACATTTTTCAGACCAATGAGAACGTCGATAAAGTAGGTACTTGGCAACTTGATTAAGAGTTTTGTTCTAACTAAATGTTTAATTTTCAGCATGAATTTTCTTTCGTCGGGTTTCTGTATTATAGAATTGGAATGAAAATCTTACGAAATTATGAAACGAAACATCTTTTAGCTTCAAACATGTTGAAAAGTCTCATTTTGTAGTTATTATCAAATTTTTCCTCATTATAATGTAAGTATGTATGTACATATCTATGTATGAGCAAATAATGTAATTCATACTTTGAAAGTACAAACCCATCAAAACAATTCATTGAATTCATTTTGAATCTATACCGCGTGTAGTATCTAAAATCGCTCGTTGTCTTTTCTATATCGAGTTAAAGGTATAAATAGACACTAGACACACTTTTCAAAGCGGAGATCATTAACCGGAAAGTGGCATTAACACAGCAACTGGCAACAACGCTCCAAGCAGCGCAACCAGCTATGCCATAAAGGTGCCGTAGCTCACCAACCATCCAATCCATCCATCCGTCCATTCATCCACCTATGCCGATTGTGTGGAGAAAGTTTCGTTTTGCCGTTGTGCGGAGGTTACCTTGAGTTGTGAGCTTTTTATTGCAATTTTTGATTCTCGACTAAAAGATAGATGTAGACTTGTAGATAATAAAGTAAGTGAAGCCAGTAAGCAAACTAAGTACGGAGCACGGTTACTAACAATTGACTAGATGACGATTTTTTCGGCAATGCTAATTAGCAAACGAATAGGGTTTTTGTTGGCGTTTGTAGAATGGAAATTAGGACAAATCAATTAAATAAGAAAATTTTACTATATGATTATAGTGAAATCGAATTTATAATCCTCGTTACAAGAGGATCAAATATAATAAATGATAAATTGAGCTTTTTTCTATTTTAAAACATTATTGTTTGAGTTTCTATAAACACTCGTGGCATGCCTTATGTTAAGAATATTACATGTATGTATATTAGGAGTTGGGGAAATTTATTAATTAAAGGGAGAATTAAAACTCTCCGAAATAAGTATCTTCGCGAAATTAGATCCACAAATTCATTGACAGTCTCAAATTAGGCTCTTATTTCCAGAAAATTAAAACAAACAAATGTTAAATTTTACTCTACGATCATTTTCTAGCATGTATTTTGTTTACGAATGTAAATGAATGTATACTCCTCAAAACAAAATAAGGGCCACTAATAATATTCTGATTATTTTTTTGTGGAAAAGGAAAATCATAGTTTTGTTGGTCTAATTTAATAAGACAATATATTTTTCATTAAATCTAATGAATTTTATTGAATTTTGACCAAAATTTACACTTTTTTTTTTAGCATTTTTTCGGATTGCTTACTTTTTGCGGTCATGTAATCGTAACAATAACAGTTAATTTTTAGGTCTAATCTGTAAAAAAATTGATTCTTTGTTTTTTTTAGTATCGAGTATGGCCTCCACTTTTTGATATGCAGTCTCGAAGCCTGGACGGAACGCTTTCAATCAGCCGATCGTCGCTTCCTATTGATATCTCGTCCCAACACATTTTTAGCAATTGAATCAGCTGTTGCTGATTGTGTATGTCCTTTTAAGCGGTCCGCATCCGGCGTTTTAATTGATCCCAAAGATATTCTATCGGATTTAGGTCCGGACTGTTGGCAGGCCACTCCATGACCTCAATATTGACCTCCTCGAAAACAGACATTGTCGCCCGGGCAGTATGTGGTCGTGCATTATCCTGCATGAGGATAAAACCATCCAACGCCTGTTGTGAAAAAGGAATGATATGTGGCCTAACAATCCTTTCAATATAACTTTCGGACGTAATTGTCCCGTTATTTAGGATAACAAGGTTAGTTTTGCCTTGCAAGCTAACTCCGGCCCAGACCATCACACTGGGACCGCCTTGCCTCTCAATTTGATTAATGCAAGGATCCAAAAATGCTTCTCCGGTTCTCCGCCAGACGTTTATGCGTCGGTCGTCACTTAAAATTTTTACTTTGCACTCATCCGAGAAGAGCACCTTGCGCCATTGTTGCATGTCCTATTGGATATGTCGACGAGCAAATCTTAAACGATTCGTACGATGCGTCCTGCCCTGTTCTGTTCTGGTAAAACGTTTCCTTGACCACTGTTAGTGTTCGTGCAAACGATTTCTAATTGTTTGAGGGCTAACAATGGTCCCAGTCGTCCTTAATAGCCTACTTTGTAGTCCACGAGTACTAATGGTACGATCCCGTCGCGCACAAAGTCTCACATATCGGTCTTCTGCGGGGGTGGTTATTCGAACTCGGCCTGAACCATGACGACGGGAGACATTTCCTGTCTCCTGGTAACGGTTCCAAGGATTTTAAATGGCTCTTCGCGGATACCCTGATTGCAGGGCCACAGAACGTAGCGAACGACATTTCTAAGGCTCTGGACGAAGCATTTAAATTTAAATGGCGCCGAATTGTTGGTATTTTGTATTTTACAGATTCTCCTTATCTTTAGAAGTGCAACAACTAATGTTTCAGTTAAAGAACTTGGCGAAAACTAATTCTAAATCAAAATGAGAAATAAACAAAACTACCAAATGTATGACTTGTGACCCCAAAAGTACTGTTTAAGACAGTTCCGTTAAAGCTAATGTTAACGAATGATACTGTGATAACTCACATCACATTCAGGTACAGAATGACATTTTTAAAAATAATTATCACATTAAAAATTCGCCAAAAGACGTTGTTAAAGTCAACGGACATAAGTGGCCCTTATTTTGTTTTGAGGAGTATACATACATATGAAACTGAAAATAATTTCATCCAGGAACTACACACTACGGACCGCCCTAGGAAGCGCAAAGGATCCACTCAAGATGTAGGAGAAAAGCGGCATCTACAAGATCTCGTGCGAGAATGCGACGAATGCTATACATCGGACAAACGAAGAGGTTAGTGACAACTCGATTCCGGCAGCACATTCGGGAGGCAACATCAAGAAATGGATCGAGCTCAAACATCCGCTCAGCAGTTGCCTCACACATCATCAACGAAGGGCACAATATTGATCAAGATGGACTACAGGTACTACGTTACGAAATATACACTGGTCGGCATTTGTATTTTGACATCTCATACCCTCCAGCCCCGACACTGGTCTTGTTTAACTAAAGCCAATAGCGGTAAATTTCTTTTATTAAAATTAAAGCACATATCGACAGCAATAAATATGCTTAACATTTTTCCTGTCCTCTTTCGGACTCTCATCCTATAGAAAAGACAGAAGATGGAGGCGTAATTCTGGTGTGCCATAAGTATTTTGACAACATTTAACTCTTTGATTTCACCAATTTTTTCGCAAGAACTGATACACAAAACATGTTTTTATTAATTTTTGAGTTCCCCATATTAATTTTCAAATAAAAAATATCGCCAGTGGCTCGAAACATAAACAAAAATCTGAATTTCAAAGATTGGTTTGAGCATCGAATGATGCAAGCCTTAGTCCTGGTTTACACATTGAATATGCTACTATTGAATTTTATTTTATACGGCAAACTGTTTATTACCAAACAAAAATTGTTTTAAAATAAAATAAAAACAAATCTTGGTGCTCTCTGAAAGAAAGCGAATGTGAACCCCGAGTGATGAGTGAGCCACGATGAAGAAATCTAAGAAAGAAGTGAAATTTAAACCAAATTGTGCCGCAAAAAAACAAACGAATATAACCTCCGACGATTCAATGACGACCAAAAGAAGCTTTCGCCATGGAAACAGTGATTTGAACGTAAGCAGCCTAGGCCATTGTAAGCAATATATCCCTGCATCATGAGAGAGCCTCCACTGTGGTATTCATTTTGATAACTAGGTATCCGTTTTTCCACATAAATTGGGCATTTTCTTTAAATATTGATTTTTTTTTTGTAAAAATGTAATAAAATAACGAATATTAGCCGAAAAAGCTTTTCCGAAAGTTGCAGTAGCTTGAACTTTTTCCTTAGTAACAGAGGTTTGCTTTTGGTATGGTTTTTAAATCTTTCTTAGGTTTCACTTTATCTGCGTATGCATGCAATTTGCATTTTTTAGTTCTAGACCGAAGGTGGTCGTTATTATCTCTGCCTCCGATGGCACATTCTTCATATTCATAATATCCTTTGGTTCAATTAGGACATTTTCCATAAATATTTGGAAGATTTTTCGGTAATGATTCGATATACACATCCCATTTCTGTGATGCATGGAATAGTTTTCTAGATCTTTTCTCTTATTCAATTCTGGTGTTTAATAATTAACAGTCTACCTTATGAAACTAAATTCAATTGCAGCGTCTCCAACCTTTAAACCAGGGTTGAAGTTTGCCTGTACGGAGGCTTAAACCAAACTTCGAATTTTGATTTTTTCCAATGTTTCAAGCCACACACATTTTCTGCTTGGAATTCAAAATATAAACACAAATCATTAATAAAATTATGTTTTATCCATTTTTTTCCAGAGAAATTGGTGTACAATCAAAGATTTAAATATTGTCAAAATACTTATGTCGCATCAAAATTTCGCACCAATCTGTTCTCTTCTTTATAGCAAGAGACTGTGAAAATGGACAGGACAAATATTGAGCAAATTTTTTGCTGTTGATATGTACTTTGTACGGCTAGTGTACATGTAAAAAGTTGTTAGTAACGGACAAGTTACTAAAAAAATACGGCCACAAATGTGAATGCAGCCGAAGGGATACATACACCCTGATCGGCTTTGTGTATTTTGCTTAACAAAATTTGGATTAAATAATTTTATAGAACTTAAAGCATAAGTGTTTACCAGAGCGAAAGACGCTTTTGGCGAAAATTTTCAGAAATTAGAAACCAAAATAACCAAGTGATTGTATTGTAAACATATTTGATTTCAAAAATTCGATTTCGAGTGTTTAACAACAACAAAATATGCAAATTTATTTTTAATGCGAATTTTAGCAACATTTTAAATATGGAATTTTTTTATGCGAAATTCATGTTGAATTTATTTGTGTATATTTGTGTTTTTTTTTTTGGATAAAAACACGCATTTTGATATTTAAAAAAAAAACTGTCCAAAAATTATTTGGTGAATTTATTGGAACTTATTTTTCTCTTTCAGCCAACACTATGACAGATGTATACTCCGCCAGAGATGCGACACACAAAATGCATTTATCCACTATACAGCTGGTGCACAGTGGGATATCACTTGTGTGCAAACTCCAGCATAAATGCAGCACACAAAATGTATCTCGAGTCGGGTTTCGAACTGATATCGAACCAGGTTCGATACTCTCTTCCAATTTTGCGCTAAAGAACTCAGCGCAATTTGTAAAACAAGTAATTAAACGAACCATACCGGCAAATTATAAGCTTGTATCTTTCGACGTTACGAACTGTTTTACAAACATATCAACAGACCTAGCCTTACGTCTAATAGAGAGAGATTTCGATCGGTTCGTCAGCAAGCACACCAAAATCCCAAAGAAAGGATTTTTAAACCTGCTGAGATTCTGCCTCATTGATTGCAACTATTTCAGTTACAATGAAAAGTTGTATTCAATGAAATCGGGATTATTTTTGGGATCGAGTCTAGCTCCGATATTGGTTGAACGTGTGCTTGATGATCTTGTTGGTGAAGCGCTACTAAAGTTGGATTTCGTTCCTTTATTCTGGAAGTCGTATGTCGATGATCATATTACTGCGGTCCCTGCAGATAAAATTGAACAAGTCCTCAATGCACTGCATGAATATGATCAAAACATTAATTTCACATACGAATGCGAGCAAGACGGCAAATTAGACTATTTAGATCTAACGCTACATCGTACCACCAATTGCCGAATAATTACAAACTGGTACCACAAACCCATTGCTTCGAATAGGCTGCTAAATTATTATTCAAACCACCCGGCTAAAATGAAATTCAACGTTGCGAAATCTTTCATCCGTAAAGTTTTCAAAGTCAGCCATAAGCAGTTTTGGAGTAACAATCTTACTAGGATTAAAAATATTCTGTCAAAGAATAATTATCTACATGCTACCATACAAAAGCTGATTGGTGAAGTAAGACAACATCGAAATGTAAACCAAACTAGCTATGCGTTCTTATCAACTGACGAAAACTCTAAAGCTCATCAATCAAACACGGATAAAACGTTTTCGTCGTTGACTTATGTACCTAAGCTGAGCGAATCGATCTCACGAACTTGTAAATACTTTGTTCCGCAGCTCGATCTAGCTATGCGACCACATACGAAAAACCAACCAATGTATACGAACCTGAAATCAACAATTCCAACTGAGGATCGATCTGGTGTTGTCTACAAGATAGACTGCTCTGATTGTGATGCAACTTACATAGGCGAAACCGTACAGAAGCTTGGCAGCCGTATTAAGCAACACCAATACGACACAAAAAAGGCCCTTAATAATAATTTGTCAGCACTAGCCAAACATTCAATTAAACAAAGTCACCAGTTTAATTTCGAGCAACCGAAAATTTTGGCTAGCGAACGGAATAAAACAAAATTGCAAATCCAAGAGGTAAATCAGATCATTAAATACGAAAACATAGCGTGCAACGAAAAAAGCGACAAAAAGGATTATTCCAACACCTACTATAATCTAATAAAATTTGGACTAAATAACAATTCCAACATCTAATTGTACTAGTACTAAATATTTTTTTCTGTTACATTTTTTGCCATTTTCGCGACTTGACATGAAAACTAAATGTCAGTCTTTGTTCCTACAATAGTTGTTTCAATTATGTAACCCTTTTGTAACATAAAAAAGGTATTATTTAACTTTTTTTATTATAATTAGATACCGTATAATTAAGTTTTGTATTTATTGTTTCATAAAATTAGAACCCTGATGATGGTCTTTTGACCGAAATATATTGGTTCGAAACAAGAAAATACGACTTTCATTTCATCGTGGATCAACACTGGAGGATATACAACATTTTTCTCTGATTGAGTAAAACGATCCCGGCAATACAACCATTAAAATCCAATAAATGAACTATGTATCACCGGTGACACACAATACAGAAGGGCAAATTTAGTTTGCGTTGTTTATTTCCTCTTTCTAGTATTTTTGATCCTTAAAACTGAAATCGTTTGTCTTTCTAGTTAAAACATGAAGTAAAACCCATTAAAAACACCACTAAAAAAGCAAATTAACAATGTATTAAATTATTCACCATAATATCGTGTTCACCGGTGAACACAAATTGAATTTTTTTTCTTTCAAACGATTTTAGATATTGTTGACTTCAATCAATTAAGCAATAATCATAAATGGCATAGAAAACGTCAATCTGCAGTTATATTGCGAAAAAACAACTTTAGAGTGCTTTCTACAGTGTAAATCAAAGTAAGAACGACGAAATTACGATGTTCTTTGTTGTGTTGCCTCTGTAGATCCGCGAAAGTGAAAGTCATTCCTTTTCTTTAGATAGCCAATATATTTCGGGCTAAAAGCCCATCATCAGGGTCTTATATCTAAAAGACAATGATTTTTCACAATAAAAAATAAAAATTGAAATAAATTAAGAAATATATCTTATAGTGATGAACAAAGACAATATCAAAAATGACAGCAAAACTTCTAAAAAACAGTTGTTTACATAAAAAGTCAGTATTTCAAGCAAAATATCACAGATGTTGTAAATGCTTAAGGCTAGGTACACACGGAGATGTTAAAAATATCACAGATGTTAAATTGCAATAGTTGGATTATAATTATTTTCATCTCATTTTAATTTTCAATGTTAGTCTTAATCAAATTAATATACGTACTACTATAATGTTTTTTATCGCTTTTTTTCGTTACATACTACATTCTCATACTTTATTATCTGGTTTACTTCGTGGATTTGAAGTTTGCATTTATTTCTCTCATTTTTTAGAATTTGAGTTTTGTTAAAATCGAAAGTATGTTGGTTAATAATGGAGTGTTTTGCAAGGGCAGATATATTATCATTAAGCGATTTTTTAGTGTCATTTTTATGTTGATTTAGACGAGTACTTAGTTTTTGAATCGTTTCGCCGATGTAAGTTTTGTCGCAATCTGCGCAATCCACTTTGTATACAACCCCGGACTTTTCTTGTGGTGGAATTTTGTTCTTAAGGTTTGTAAACATGAAGTCAGAAACAGCAAAAAAACTTTAAATTCGAGGAGCTATGCCTTCTTATCAATCGATCAATCAACAGCAGAAACATCACCACCTACTGAACCAACCACTCAACTATATTCATCATCACTAACATACATCCCTGGTTTAAGTGAATCTATATCAAGGTTTTGTAAATACTTTGTTCCACAATTAAATGTAGCAATGCGTCCTCATCTGAAAAATGGTAACATGTTTACAAACCTTAAGAACAAAATTCCACCACAAGAAAAGTCCGGGGTTGTATACAAAGTGGATTGCGCAGATTGCGACAAAACTTACATCGGCGAAACGATTCAAAAACTAGGTACTCGTCTAAATCAACATAAAAATGACACTAAAAAATCGCTTAATGATAATATATCTGCCCTTGCAAAACACTCCATTATTAACCAACATACTTTCGATTTTAACAAAACTCAAATTCTAAAAAATGAGAGAAATAAATGCAAATTTTCAAATCCACGAAGTAAACCAGATAATAAAGTATGAGAATGTAGTATGTAACGAAAAAAGCGATAAAAAACATTATAGTAGTACGTATATTAATTTGATTAAGACTAACATTGAAAATTAAAATGAGATGAAAATAATTATAATCCAACTATTGCAATTATCATCTGTGATATTTTTAAAATCTCCGTGTGTACCTAGCCTTAAGCATTTACAACATCTGTGATATTTTGCTTGAAATACTGACTTTTTATGTAAACAACTGTTTTTTAGAAGTTTTGCTGTCATTTTTGATATTGTCTTTGTTCATCACTATAAGATATATTTCTTAATTTATTTCAATTTTTATTTTTTATTGTGAAAAATCATTGTCTTTTAGATATAAGACCCTGATGATGGGCTTTTAGCCCGAAATATATTGGCTATCTAAAGAAAAGGAATGACTTTCACTTTCGCGGATCTACAGAGGCAACACAACAAAGAACATCGTATGCAAACTATCGATCCCGGCAACTACAAAAAAACATAGGTTATACGTATAGCCTATTTTACAAGACGAAATTACGTTTTCCAACTTTACTTCTAATTTAATGAAGTTTGCGAATCCTTCTTCGAATGAGACCTAGAGGCTTATTACAATACAATTTTTAAAAAATGTTATTCAGTTATTCAAAACCTAAAAATAATATTATTTTTGAGTAAAATGTAAATTCAAAAGAAGACTACAAATGTGTCACCGGTGACACATTGGCCTGCACAGAATGTCTTTCTCTGTGTTCACCGGTGATACATGGCCTGTGGTGAATCATTTGTGTGTGTTCACCGGTGACACATTGGCAGCCAAGGTGTTAAAATTAAAACGAGACCGAGGCTAATTTCGGGCGCGGCCGAAATTTGGATACCCTTCGCTCTCCTTGGGCTAAAAGTTTTTTTGGGGCGTTACTATGACTTGTATTTAATCCCCCTCCTGATTCTTTTTCTTCCGTCTTGACAAAAGTTTTAGGCTTGGTTGAAATAAGTGAGCAAATAAAAATATTTACTCAGAAAATTTTATTGGAGTTGCGGGAGCATGACCCCGCAGTACGATTCCATTCTTTTTAAAATTTTTTGTTGCTTTTGTAAAGACACATTAATTCAAGGTTTTGTGAAAATGGCGCAAAAATTGTTTCTTAGAAGAACCAAAAGGGGGGGTTGGGTTTGTGTGGCCACCGCATGACGCCATGGTCAGATTTGATCAATTCTTAGATATGTTTTGTGTCATCAAGAGAAACACGATGTGTGTAATTTGGTCGAAATCGGTGCACAAATAAAAAAGTTTTTTTAGAAGAACCTAATTTGGGGGTTTAGGTTTGTATGGCAGCCCCATGAACTCATTATCCGATTTGATCCATTCTTAGATATGTTTTGTGTCATCAAAAGAAACACATTTGTGTGAAATTTAATTGAAATTGGTGCACAACCAAAAAAGTTTTTCTTAAAAAAACCTAATTTCGGGTTGTTGGGTTTGTATGGCAGCCCCATGACCCCATGGTCCGGTTTGATCAATTCTTAGATATGTTTTGTGTCATCAAGAGAAACACGTTTGCGTGTAATTGGGTTGAAATGGGTGCACAAATAAAAAAGTTTTTCTTAGAAGAACATAATTTGGGAGGTTAGGCTTGTATGGCAGCCCCATGACCCCATTATCCGATTTGATAAATTCTTAGATATGTATTGTGTCATGAAGAGAAACACATTTGTGCGAAATTTGGTTGAAATTGGTGCACAAATAAAAAAGTTATTCCTAGAAGAACTTAAATTGGGGGCTACACGGAGAGAAAAATGTAGTAAAAGGCATTAAAACTGTAATAAAAGCTATTGCATTTGTAATGATTTTTTTCCCCGCTGCAACTGATGTAAAAGTTGTTACATCTGTAAAAAAAAATGTCATTGCGCTGTAATAAAATTAACAATTTTGATAATAAAATTTGCCAGGAAGATAATTTGGCGACAATAATAAAATACAAAAAAAAATTTTTTTTTTGTTATTTTTTCCTTTATCTATTTTTACCTTTTTTTATTATACCCTTCGCCTATTAAGCGTAAAGGGTATATTAACTTTGTCATGAAGTTTGTAACGCATTGAAGGAAGCATCTCCGACCATATAAAATATGTATATATATGATCAGCGTGACGAGCTGAGTCGATTGGACGATGTCCGTCTGTCCGTCTGTCTGTCTGTTGCGACGCGTTTTGCTCGGCCAGTTTAAAAGCAATGGAGCTGAAATTTTGTAAACATGCTTCTTTTTGTTGCAGGCAGTTTGTATGTGTGAATCGCCAAAATCCGACAAGGGGGTCGTGGGGCTGCCATGCAAACCTACCCCCCAAATTTAGGTTCTTCTTAGAAAAACTTTTTCATTTATGCACCAATTTCAATCAAATTACACACAAATGTGTTTTAACTGGTAACACACAACATATGTAAAAATTGACCAAATCGGACAATGGGGTCGTGGGGCTGCCATACACACCTAGTCCCCCAAATTATGATCTTCTAAGAAAAACTTTTTTATTTTCTCATCAATTTCTATCAAATTTCGCACAAATGTGTTTCTAGAAATACCACAAAACATATGTAAAAATCGATCAAATCGGACCATGGGGTCATGGGGCTGTCATAGAAACCTAGCTCCCCAAATTAAGTTCTTCTAAGAAATTTGTTTTATTTATACACCAATTACAACCAAACTTCACACAAATGTGTTTCTATTGATGACACAAAACATATGTATAAATAGATGGAATCTGACCATGTGGTCATGGGGCTACCATACAAACCTAGCACCCCAAATCAAATTTTTCAAAGTAAAACCTTTTTATTCGCACACCAATTTCAATCAAACTTCAGAAAATTATATTTCTATTGATGCCACATAACAAACGTGAAAATAAATGAAATCGCACTATGGGGTCGTGGGGCTGCCATACAAACTTGACCCCCAAAATTATGTTCTTCTAAAAAATACTTTTTTATTTGGACACAAATTTCAACTAAACTTCAAGGAAATGTATTTAATGGGGCTGGCATATAAACCCAACCCCCAAATTAGGTTCTTCGAAGAAAAACTTTTTTATTTGTCCACCAATTTCAACCAAATCTCATAGAATTGTGTTTTGATTGATGCCAGAAGCATACGTAAAAATTGATGGAAAGGCCATACGTTCATAGGGCTGCCGAACCCCCCCCCCCCCCCCACCCTTTTTTTGTTCTTCTAAGAAAACCACGTCCCCCGCTTCACCCAATAAATCTTCGCCACGGCACTTATGTGAAAATTCAAGGAAAAGCATGGAAGCGGGAGGACTGAACCCAAGTCATAGGTACGCCCGAAAGAACTTTTAGCCCGAGGGGAGCGAAGGGTATCCAAATTTCGGCCGCGCCCGAAATTAGCCTCGGTCTCGTTTTTACTTCTATATGCAATAAATGTAACTATCCATACAAATATCATGCAATGATTTTTGTCATTATACACTGCAATCATTTTTACAACAGGCCAACACCAGTAAAAACAACTGAATTGTAATCAATTTGACTACATTTTAATAACTTTCACTACAAATTTAGTGAAATTGTATGTTGTGAATTGCATTGTATTATTTTGTTGAATTCATTGCACTTTTTTCTCTCCGTGTAGGTTTGTATGGCAGCCCCATGACCCAGTGATCCAATTTCGGTGATTCAAACATACAAACAGCCTATGCAACAATAATAAGCACGTGTGCAAAATTTCAGCTCCGTAGCTTTTATAGTGTCCGAGAAAAACGCGCTGCAACAGACGGACAGACAGACAGACAGACGGACATCGTCCAATCGACTCATCTCGTCATGCTGATCATATATGTATGTATACTTTTTATATGGTCGGAGATGCTTCCTTCAATGCGTTACAAACTTCATGACAAAGTTAATATACATATACCCTTTCGCTCTATGATCGAAGGGTATAAAAAAAGTCCTCGGAAGTGTTAATTTTAAATTAAAAAATCAAATTAATTTTATTTTTATGAAATTAATTTTTATTGTACAAAAGACGGCAAAAACATCTCTATATTGTAATATTTCGAAAAAATTAAATAATTAAAGCAGATTGCTGTAATGTATAAAGGGAGCATTATTTAATCTGTACAAAAACTAAATAATTGCCTCCTCTTCTAATATTTTACAGAAACTGAATCGGGTTTTAAGGGTGCAGTGTGCAGATAATTCCCTGGTATCTCGTTCGCTTTAAGCAGTAGAAGATTATTTAATAACATAAATTAAGTATGACGAGACCGAGGCTAATTTCGGGCGCAGCGGAAATTTGGATACCCTTTTTTTTCGGGTGTACCTATGACTTGTGTTTAATCCCTCTTCCGTGTCTTGTTTCGACAAAGACACATTAATAAAAGGTGTGGTAAAATTAGTTTAGCAAAAAATGTATTTTAGAAGAACCAACATCGTGGGCAGGGTTTTTACGGCAGCCCCATGATCCCACGGATCCTTTCCATTAATAATTACGTTTCTGGTTTTCCATCAATACAAAAAAAAATTGTGATTGTGAATTCAGAAATAATAATACTGAAATATTTTTATATTTCAACTAAAATATTAAATAAACTTGAACAAAAGAACATATTTGTAAAATTAGTGACATATTGGCAAACTAAAATTTAATTTTTGAAAGTTTTTATCTTTTTGTGAATTTTGGCTAATACCCCAGGAAAATTGGCATTTCACTTCGGAAAAATTAAGGGAAAGCTGAATTTTTCGAGGTCCTAAACAAGACCCTAAAAGTCCCCGTCTCTACGAGTGCCGCTAGCGGTGCTACAGAGGGTCAGGTCAGGTCGAAAACAGGTTTTTCTGAATAACTCGATAACGGTAGCATATACAAAAAAGTCGTGTATGGCGAATTTGAAGCTCGTGTGCTTTTTCAATAAACGATGGAAAAACCGAATACGTTCGGGTACTGCTAACGGTGCCAGGAGGTCTAACGGTATTTTTAACAATGTTTCACAAAAATCTCTATAACGGTAACTCTAAAAAAGTACTAAAAGCTTTTGTATGGAAAATTTGTAGTCTATGTAGTTCTGAATAAAGCAGTCAAATTTCATATCAATACGTGCAGCCTTCCCTTAAGGGCGCTATGGGGGTTCAAACCTTAAAAAAAGGTGTTTTTTGGGGTTTTTCATGAATGGCGCTAAGACGGGGGAGTGTACTCTATGGCCTTCTCGGAAAAATTTATAGCTTCTGTGGCTGTTAGTAAGACGCCAAAAGTCCCCAAAGATGGAAGCTCCCCTAACGAAGTTATGAGGGTCCAAAGATTCAACTAAACTGTTTTTGGGGAATATCTCTATAACGGTAACGTGTAACGAAAACTGTTATATCACGAATTCGTAGCTTATACAACGCTTAACTAAATATCCGAATTTCAGATCGATGCGTGCAATGCTAAGGGCGTTCTGATGGTCAGAACCGTACAATAACGGTACTTCTCGGTTTTTCGTGAATATTTTCATAACGGGACCGCGTTCGGGAGGGAGGCCTATACCAATTTGTTGCTTCTGTAACCTTAACTTAAAATGTCAAAACAACTCATCTATGTGGGTACCCCCAACGAAGCTATGAGGGGTCAAAGAGATAACAAAAAACCGCTTCTCGGAAATTTTTGAATAACGGTAACCTCTTGACAGAACCAATCTGAAATAAATTTGTAGCTCATGTGGCTGTTAGTAACGGGCCAAAAGACCCCAACGATGGAAGCCCCCCTAGGGAAGTTATGAGAGTCCAAACATCCAAAAATGCAGTTTTTTGGGTATATCTCTATAACGGTCATGTGCATCGAAAACTGTTATATTGCGAGTTTGTAGCTTATACAACGCTTATTTAAATATCCCAATTTCAGATTGATGCCTGAAATACTCAGGGCGCTATGAGGGCCGAAACGCACAATAACGGTATTTTTCGTTATTTTCGTGAATTGCTTTATAACGGGAACGCATTCGGGATGGAACCCTGTAATAATTTGTTGTTTCTGTAACTTAAAATTAATACGCCAAAACAACTCATTTACCCGTAAACCGCCAAGGAAGTTATGAGGGGTCAAAGTTAAACAAAAAGCCGCTTCTCGGAAATTTTTTAATAACGGTAACCTCTAGAGGGAAACCATCTGAGGCAAATTTGTAGCTCGTGTGGCTGTTAGTATGACGTCAAAAGTACCCAAAGATGGGAGCCCCCTTAGCAAAGTTATGAGGGGCCAAACATTCAAATAAGCAGTTTTTGGGAAATATATCTATAACAGTAATGTGCACCGAAAACTGTTATATGGCGAATTTGAAGTTTTTACAGCTCTTAAGTAAATGTTCAAATTTCAGATCAATACGTGCAGTACTAAGGGCGCTATGAGGCTCCAAACCTTACAATTTCGGTATTTTTGGTTATTTTCGTGAAAATCTCCTTAACGTATAACGTACCGGAGGCAGTCTGTAAAAATTTGTTGTTTGTATGGTTCCAAATTATTAAAAAATTCCGAGAAGCGGTTTTTTTTTTAACTTTGACCCCTCATAGCTTCGTTGGGGGTGCTCGCATAGATGAGTTGTTTTGGCATTTTAAGTTGAGGTTACAGAAGCAAATGCGTTCCCGTTTTGAAGAAATTCACGAAAAACCGAAAAATACCGCTATTGTACGGTTCAGACTCTCATAGCGCCCTTAGCATTGCACGCATCGATCTGAAATTCGGATATTTAGTTGAGCGTTGTATAAGCTACAAATTTGCCATATAACAGTTTTCCGTGCACATTACCGTTATAGAGATATTCCTCAAAAACTGCTTAATTGAATCTTTGGACCCTCATAACTTCGTTAGGGGGCCCCCATCTTTGGGGACTTTTGGCGTCTTACTAACAGCCACATAAGCTACAAACTTCTCCCAGAAGACCAGAGAGCACACTCCCCCGTCTTAGCGCCATTCACGAAAAACCCAAGAAAACACCTTTTTTTTTAAGGTTTGAACCCCCATAGCGTCCTTAAGGCTGCACGTATTGATATGAAATTTGACCGCTTTCTTCAAAACTCTACAAATTTTCAATACAAAAGCTTTTAGTACGAGTTGCCGTTATAGAGATTTTCTTGAAAAATTGTTAAAAATATCGTTAGACCTTCTGGCACCGTTAGGAGTACCCGAACGTATTCGGTTTTTCCACCGTTTATTGAAAAAGCACAAGAGCTTCAAATTTTCCATACACGACTTTTTTGTGTATGCTACCGTTATCGAGATATTCAGAAAAACCTGTTTTCGAGGGTCTTTGACCCTCTGTAGCACCGCTAGCGGCACTCGTAGAGACCCCGTCTTTAGGGTATTGTTTCGGACCTTCAAAGGAAGGCTCATGCAAAAATCCAGCTTTCCCTTAATTTTTCCGAAGTTTGGCCAAATTTTTGTTCAAATTTACTGGCGTACAACGTAATGTAAACTTTTATATAATAATTTAAAAAGATTTATATATTGGGCAGACGGCTATATGCCACGCCATACAGTGTTTTGGAAACTACAAGATAATGTAATGTTAATCTGAACTATGATTAAAACAACTATCTTTCTCTCTATCTATCTAAATAAAATTCGAGATTGACGGTTTTGAATCTAACATATGGAGATAGCCGGTTTTGCTACTAATAAACAAGAGATAGCCGATTCTGCAACCAAATACCACAAAATCAAATAATCTGGTAGAAAGTGTTTTAATTCTGATTGTGGGAATTTATTTGGATTTGGGTTCGAATCCATTTCATTTATTGAATCTTTGATTTGTTATTAATTTTCGGTTATATGTATTTAAATCTAAACTACCGCTGACAACAAAATTCGGCTAAATAGATATTCTATTGAATTTAGATATTAAAGCAGATACATATACACTAAAAGTGATGATAGTATCCTTTTGCGAATCTATGTGTACAGTAGATGCAATAAAGCTAAAATATAATTGCCGTCGCTGTGTCACAAGGACCCAGACCCGCCTGCGGGGATCCACGCGGACAAAGTGAAATTTGTGTTTCAGATGGCGGCGCGGACGCTGATGTGCAATCGCGTATCAACAAGGCTAGAGCAGCCTTCTTCACTTTGACTCCCTTTTGGCAAAATAAAAACATTTCCAGACGCACCAAAATTTGAATTTGTGATGCAATTGTAAAATCTGTGCCTCTTTATGGCTGGTGACCAAAGAGATAACAACTAAGCTGCAAATCTTCGTAAACCAGTGTCCACGGCGTATCCTACAAGTCTGCTGAGCGGAGATTATTTCGAATGATGATCTCCTTAATATCACAGGCCTGGATTGGATAGGCTAGGCACTTCTGTCAAAAGGAGAAAGTGTCAATAGGTCATATCTTTTGATGGGCCAAAAGAATATTGCAAAACAGGTCCCAGATTGGAACCCACAAGGAGCCAATGCAAGACGCCGGCCGTGTTGGTTGTTGAACGACCAAGAAACACGTGCAGAAGCTGCTTTATTTATTAAACAAGA
The DNA here is from genome assembly GCA_949715475.1 of Microchrysa polita. Classification (NCBI taxonomy): domain Eukaryota; kingdom Metazoa; phylum Arthropoda; class Insecta; order Diptera; family Stratiomyidae; genus Microchrysa; species Microchrysa polita. The sequence goes on along the minus strand of OX454418.1, from coordinate 30,480,441 downwards.
GGTGGTCAAACCTAAGGACGATGGCACAGAACGAGCTGGAAAGTAGGCGTAGTTGATACCCGATGCCCCACAAGGGGCTAACAGGAACCAGAGAGAGAAACATAATACAATTATGAAGATATTAAAAGTAACTTAAGTACTATAGTTGCTTTGGCCTTCGCCTTAATCAATACAATAATTTAGAATTTTTTGTGAGTCTTGTCGAAAATCATGATTAACTCTGAAAAACTTTTTCTCGCTTTGGATTTTAGAGAAAGCATAGCCATGCCATGCGTTAGTCCAGAGTGGCTAAGTGATCACACAACCCATATGTGTTTGACTCCAAATTTATTACACTACACTCCACGAAATAATTCAACCGTCAAAATATTGTCGATGCAATTATTAACCCTTCTGTCACCACCTACGAGCTATAATGCCTGAGGTGTAGCTGTGGAACTTTTGAAAGCGGATATCAACGCTACAGCGGATATTCTTCTACCCCTGATCCAAGAGTGTTGGACAACCGAGACTCTCCCTCAAGAATGGAAGAAGGGCGTCATTGTTAAAATCCCTAAGAAAGGAAATCTCAATGATTGCAATAATTGGCGTGGAGTCTGTCTCCTCCCTGCAGTCTCTAAACTGATGGCCAAAATAATCTTGGACCGGATCAAGACAACAATCGACCGTACTCTGGACAATGAACAAGCTGGTTTTCGTGAGGGTTTTTCATGTAGCGATTATATCAACACCCTCTGAATTATAATTGAACAATCCGCTGAATAGAGATCCCCGTTACATCCATTGTTCATTGACTTCGAGAAGGCGTTTGGCAGCGTTGACCGGGCTTATATCTGGACAGCCTTATGTAGGAGAGCCATACCAGAAAAACTTATTTCCATCATAAAGGAGTCCTATAATGGAGCCCAATGTCATGTCTTGCACAAGGTCCAGTCCTTTTGAGGTGAATAATGGAGTCAGGCAAGGCTGTATCTTATCACCAATGCTGTTCCTTATTACCATCAACGATGTAATCTGCGATTCTCTACGCGACGTATCAGGTGGAAGTTATTCGATTACCTTCAGCACCTGGACTACGCCGACGACATTTGCGTTCTCTCAAACACACCAGATCACCTGGTGATCTCAAATGACGCATGCTTTGCATCGTGAAAGTCGAAGTGCTGCCTTAAAAATTAATGCCGCTAAGACTAAATACATGAGCTTGTCATCAGGAGGGTAAAACACCATTTATGTCTCCGGAGAACCGATAGAAAAAGTCGAGAACTTTACTTACTTTGGAAGCGTAGTGGCTTCGGATGGTGGGGCTGATGCCGATGAAGAGACGCGCATAAATAAAGCCCGAGCAGTATTTTTCAGTTTGACTCCTCTCTGGCAAAACGACAGCATCTCCAGAAATACCAAACTCCGGGTCCGGATCTTCGAAACCAATGTAAAATCTTTTATGGGTGTTCCACGTGGAAGGTGACGAGTAACATTACCACCAAACTGCAAACTTTCGTGAATCAGTGCCTACGACGCATCCTACGATTTCGCTGGCCTGAGATTATATCTAACGACAGTGGCGCCGGAACGAATTTTTTATTGGGGGGGCAACATTTTTTTTTCTCAAATTCATATTAAATTAAGCGGTCACCATATACCGGACCTCTAGCTCAAGCACTTAAATATCCTGTGAGACGATACCAAAAAGTAATTATGAAAAATATTAGAGAACAACAGCGATCAGAAACCACCTAGAATAGTCTTCAATATGAGACTAACCTTTAAGTTTCTTTTTGTTACCCATTTTGATCCCATTGTAATTGCGACGTGTTGAAGATTATAAACATATTCTTTATTTTATATAGTTTTATAAAATTAAAAATGAAACGATTTTCCCAAAGGTTGTTTTCCGGTTTCCTCGAGAAGCGAATTCTTTCGTGATTTTTGAGGAATCTAAATTCCCTGTTTCATCTCTGTGAACATGGAGAAGGATAAGATGTGTCAGACGTTTTTGTGTCATAGTTGAATGTAGCCATGTTTAAAGACGTCGTAAAGCACTGATGATTCTGTTGTTGCTGGAACTGTCAGGAGTAATGTTACTAGCCGTATTAACATGCTGCGCTCGATATATGTACTTCGAAAATTATCAGCAATTTCGGCGCAACATGTAGGTGAAGCTCCCGGCATATTCAACAATATCGAAAGGGAGCATAGCAGCCCAATCTTACTGTGAGATTCTCTACCAGCGGCACGGTTTTCTGACAAGGAGAATGAAACACTTCTTCGTTTTCGTTGATCAACGATCAATAGTTTCACTATCGTTGGCCTTGTCGTTAATTTGAGGTACTCTTTTTAACGAAGAAGAAATGATCATGTACATACACGTAGTATAAGTACATGCACTAGATGCATGTATGCAACTTTCTGCGAACCAGATATTCCATCATGAAAACAAGAAATATCCACACTAGAACAGGGGTGTCAAACTCAAAACCTGGCCGGGCCAAATATCAGTTTCTTCCGGAGCATCACAGAATATTACTTTGCAAAAATGAATATGAATCTCAGTCACTAACAACCTCGGGACATGAAAAAATTGGGCTACCTAAAATAGAAAACCTGGAAATCTTTTGAAAATGTTCTACAAACAATTTTACACTCCTTAGAAAATGTTAAAACAACAAGATTTTGTAAATTAATCAGTAACCACTCTCTGAGAATTTATTTCGGACAGCTGGTCCCGCGACATGTCTGCACTAGAATAATAAATTGAATATGTACACTGTATATGTATAAAAATATAAAATAAATTATTCTTCATTTTTAATATAGTGCAATATATGTATAGTACTAATTGCCCCTTCAGCCAAAATATTGAGGGGGCAGTTGCCCCCGCTGCCCCCCCTGTTCCGGCGCCATTGTCTAACGACGACCTCCTCAAAATTACTCGCCAAAATAGGATAGGCATCGACATCAAAAGGCGAAAGTGGCAGTGGATAGGTCACACACTTCGAAAAGAGCCAAAAAACATTGCAAAACAGGTTCTAGATTGGAATCCTCAGAGAACCGGTGCGAGTTGTCGTGTGGGACGACCCAAAAATACATGGAGAAGATGCAAATCGTGGGACCAGCTAAAGGTGAAGGTTGCTAATAGGCCGAGGTGGAAAAGAAGCGTAGTCGATAATGCTCTATTTGCCCCACCAGGGAGTAAAAGGAATCACGCTCGGTGGCCCATTCGTAGTGCAGTCACTACTCCACGAGACTCCAGTAATTTGGAGGCATGATTTTAAGGAAATAAAACATAATATCGGCAAATAGGCTGAAACAAATCAGCTACCTCACAATCGATCAAACTAAAGGCAAATTAGTCGTTGGACATTATTTCTCTATCGTGCCACAGTAGTATCTCAATCACCACAAATGCACTGAGACCAATCCCTCGTTTTTATTGGCTGGTCCTCAATATTTAACCCTTCTGTCGGCACCTACTACAATATGCATATCATATACCCAATAGGTCTGGCTGGACCTACTGAGAAAAAAATTTTATTTTTTAGAAAATGTGAAATTTTTATCGGTAGAATCATTCTATCAACTCCTTACTGCCATTTTTAAACAAGAAAAGTATTAAAATAATTTTTTTAGATACACTAGCAACGTTTTTAAGTGGACATATTTTGAGGTGGTATTATTATAAACTGTGGTCTGGCTGGTCGAGCGGTTAGTGCGCGCACCTTCGGTGCACAGGCTCATGAGTTCGAATCTCACCGTGTTCCATTGTGTTTTTCGAACTCACGAGCTTGTGACAGACTATGATCTCACTCAGATGTTAAACGAGTACCCATTTATGGGGATAAATAACACTGCTGAGCGTGATGCTGATCTCATTACCTCATCAAAAAGCAGATAAGATCTTGGAAATAGGATGTCACTAACACATCCTGCGGCCTTAGTCCAATGTTGGATTGTCGCGCCTGTTATTTTTATTTTATTATTATAAACATGTTTTTCCCTTATTTTCATCTCTTTTTGCTTCTCTATTTTCATGGCATATATCTAGTAGAAAGTTTGTTCGCATTTTTCAATACCAATATCTTTGGGCAAATATTTAGCGCTTTGTTAGTAGATTTTACCTCGATATTAGTCTGCAGATTTAGGGAAGTAGGTGGAAAGAAATAGGAAACTTTCATGCACGAAAATCATTTCATTCTAAATTTTTCGTAAATTCCTTGATCAAATCTATTTAGAAAGACGTTCGTAAGTCTCTCATACTTAGTCCTAACTATTACAAAGGAAAAAAACTGGTTTGAATTTCCTTGAATCAAATCTCAGTTGACTAGGTGATGTTATAAAACGTGTTGAAATTAGGCATACTTATTTCCCGAGCTTCACGGTTTTTCAAAGAAAAATTTCAGAAATTTTTATCGTTTATAGTACAAATTGAATTTAAATGACATTCTTACATCATAAATAGGAGAATTTTAGGAGAATTTCATATTTGCACCTTTTACCTCAAGAGAAGAATGGGGGAAAAACTGTAGGTCTGGCCAGACCTATTGGGTATCAAAAAGCACTATAAATTGAAAATCATCAAAAACCAACTCAAAACTTCAACCGATTTTTTCAAATTTTTGCAAAATGCTTCTAAACATATTATTCTATGATATCATGAAATATGAAGTCGCTGCGATTTCATCTTCTATACTTTTATGACCAAAATATAGTGCCAAAGGTCTGGCCAGACCTATGTGCCGACAGAAGGGTTAAATTGATTTTTTTAGGCTTTTTTCTTCAAGCTAATCGTGGACACAAGAGTTTATATAAAATCCTCCAACTTTCTGAAACAAGTTAAGGGGTTTGCCGGCAAGAATTTATTATGCATTTATGCAAATTGCGTCCGGCAATTTGTTTGATGTCTTTTCAAACAATTTAGGACAAAAAGAAATTCTCTTAATGAACCGGCTTAGCTAGGGAGAAGCTTGTCAGAGAAGGACAATCAATAAAGCATTTGTAATGACTTCGGAAAACTGAAACTATACTTCTCGTTGTCTACGAACATTAACTACGCTGGAAAATTGTTTCCTTTTTATTTATTTTCGTAGTGGTGATTTGCTTAATGGTTCGAACAATTTTGTGTGTGGGCCCCTACATCTATTGAAATTGCCGATTTCGGAAATTTTATTAAACCAAGTCAAAAACCATTTTACAATGGCAATAATTAATTTGACGTGTTAAACCGCTAATCATTTGATGCTTAGTAACTTTGTGTTGAGAAAAAGGTGATTTTCTTGGAAATGGTAAAGGTTGAAATCGATTAAGGGCTTTCTTCATCTTTAACGGATGGAACCCAATTTTATATTAATTAGACAGCAATCATAACAACGAAAGGACCCAACTTAGGAAGCTTTGTAAATTGTAAAATCAGAGTTATCATTATTTTATAAAACAGAAAAAAATATTTGTACATAACATTGTATACTCAGAAAAAAAAAGAAAATGTGTGTGGTATTGAAAAAAAAGCTAATTTAAAAAAATCAGAGCAATAAATGTTTAAGTAAAAATATCAGTTAATTTATGAATGGGTTGGGTACTTACCACCAGAAGTTATATTTTTCTATGAATCACACTCGATTATGTATTACTCCAAATTAATTTATGTACTTTACAATATTACGATTCTTTTAAATCATTATCTTTATGCGAAATTGCATTCAATCATGCAATTACAAAAGTTTTTCCTCGGCTTTAGTTGCAGCAATAACTTAACAATTCCACGAATTGTGCAATAAACAAAAAAATCAAGCATTTACTATCATGTGACGCAATCGCTCAATTTTCCGAGCACCGAATGCACTTCAAGGTTTTCAACAACAAAAAAATCATTCTCGATTTAAATTTGATATTTGCCATATAGAAATTTACATAAAATCCACGCAAAAAAGCTTCCGTGTCGTGTCGCGTTTTCACATTTTAATAAAAATAGAAGACACCGCCATCGCTGTAGTGTCGTCGTCACCTCGTCGTTTTTGTTGCTGCTTTGCGTCTACTAATATGCCACAATTACTCCAACGATATTATAATATAGTGAAAAGACCACAAACAACAATTGGCACAAAAAAGCTCCCCGACTTGACGACGCTCTGATTAATCTTCGTAAAATAAATACGAATGCTAGCTCCACATTGCAAAGGAAAAATTTCAGAAAATTTCTCACAAATTTCAATGATTTTGACCGGAAATAGCCAATGCAAAGCACACCTATTGCATTTGGGGTTGTACGTACGAGTGGTTGGCAAAACTAATTTGGGGTGAATTAAAAGGGTACGTGTGTGGATGACCTCACAATAATTGTCGGACTTTGAAATCGTAATATGAAACGAAAATGAGACAAAGAAGGAATTTAGATTGTTAAAAGCTTTTTTCATGTGCGTCGTCAGATGAGGTTGTAGAGCTTTAGAACGACACGTTGCTATGCGTGACGAAGTTAATGAAATTTATTGCTTTTCAAAGGGTCTTTAGAGTCGAGGGTAAGGATGACTCATCCTTGATAATTTCAAAATTTGTCGAGAATAACGTGGGTGTATCTTTCACTCATGTTACATTATGTTCATTAAATCGTATGAAAGGAAGATATTTTCATCGTTGTTTTCATAAGATGTTTGAGTCATGCGGTAAAGGCGACGTTGCCAAGATGCAGATACTATCTGAAACTACACCAACACGACATGGTCTCTGGAACAAGAATGGTGATCCATGAGCGTACATTTATAGCAAAATGGAATATTCAAAGAACAACAGAACCGATGCTTGTCGACATCTTCACTTGAAAACACCATTGTTGAATATTGCCGTAAAAACGGAGTTGGATGGTACACAGAGTTTAGTGCTTGGTTTGGATTTGTGATCGCGCGGATGAAAGGGAGCAGGAGGACGGTTTTGATATGGCTATGGTCGTTCGTCACGTAGGCAATGACGACGTTGGATTGTGATGCGAGCATGTAATAAAATTGGTAGTAAAATTTCTGCCAACATATTGCAAACCTAAGCAAAATAAAACAGAAAGGGTACTCAGCATTGGCAGAAAGAAGATTGAAATGTATCGAATTTTAATTACATACATAGTTTTATGCTTATAACATTATTCATCATTCATGCATGTATTTTAGAAGCGCGAAAGCGAACTTTTGAACGTAATATGTATTGAAAGAAAAAACACTTCCACAAAATTTGATTTCATTCATGAGTTAATGAGTTAAGTGTTAAGTGCAAAACACGCTGAAATCAATAAAAGAAGTACCTATGAAAAACAAAGCCTGAAAACCTCATACCTCGCATTAGCAAGAGTTGTGGATTCTAGATAAACTTATTTTTCCCTTGACTTAGGGGTTCATTTATTTAATACAAAAATAATACAGGGTGGGACACGGGAACCCGACAATTTTTAAACTGTCGTAAAATAAAATCGAAAATGCATGCTACATATTTCTTTTTGCCACTAAAACACTCAGAACTGTTGCAGAATTTAGATGAAACCATTTTTAAAAAATATACGGTCTTGACTAATCCAGATATCACGCTTATCCGGACCACCAATTTTTTGCATTATGTATTCTGTAATCCGGATTGTCAAGAAAAATTTGACTCTGTAATTCAGTTTCATTAATTAATGTAAACTACGCAGTCTACATAGTCTCAGCGCATTTGTATCCAGTCTTCTCTTCTGATGTCTTTTTCTCCCTGTGGATTTGTGTAAGCAAAAAACACCGAGAAGTTTTCCCTTATGGGAAAAATCTTAGATCATGTATATGTCTACGTTATTGCTTACAAAATAATCCACATTGCATCAGCCTTTATATTGTCACTCCAGAAGCCAGAAACCCCACAATCCTTTCAAACCGATTACATACAGTACCCCAAATATCGACTTTCAAACGACAACCATAATGCCCATTCTTAGTTTCCTTAGATAAGTGTTCTTTTTGGTGGTACATAATAATATCCTTTGAAAACCCAAAATGAGCTTGTGGTGATTTTAAAGGGCTCAACTCTCCAAATACTGTATTTTGATATGCATATCGACTATAATGCATTCCTAAAGAAAAAGGGACCTTTTTTGTCCAAGGATATCTTTCTCATAACAAGGGCCGACACTAAAATAATAAGGATCGTTAAGAATATTTAAATTCGTGTTAACAAAAAAATATATTTATTTGTATAATTAAGCTAATTAACACAATCCATCCGAGTTTCATCCAAATCAGTCCACAGGGACTGAGCCAAGAGAACCAATTGAAAGATAACTTTTCATTCGCTTCAACGGCGAATTTACCGCTATTCCCGCAACTCATCAGTGATTGTCGATTCTTTGCAAGGGTGGCCAAAGGAAAATGAATACATACCAAATTAAGCAATGATCAAACTACTTAAAGCTTCGTTAGGTTTTCGCCATGTTTTACAAAGTCACATATTTTTTCACGGAACAACCCAGCGTACACATCCTAATTGCCTCGAAATAATCACACGTGTTTTACTATGTTCAAATAATTATCACCAAGCTAAAAAAAATATTTTGGATACAAATAAAAGAAAAAAAAATATATTCTGCTGTGGGACTCGAACACATTGCCCTACGCACCAAGCTTGGCGGATATTCAACCAGGCTACATCGACTACAGCTTGACATGATAAATCTAGCAATCATCACATGATCATGTTCGAACGTACCTACGTACTGTACAACCACTGTTACGTACTGTTTCATTTCAAAATTCAACGTCCAGTGGCTATACAAGCACTGTCAAACAACGTCCCACAATGTTCCGAACACACAATATCATTCTTCCGTTGCCCAGAAGCTGTTCAACTAACAATGACGATGTCGACGACGACAATGGCAATTATGTTCTGCCTGCATACACCGACCTGTGCGAGATAATCTGTGATGATCACTAGATTTACTTGCCGTCATCGAGGTCGGCATAGCCGAGTAGGTTAGATGACAGGTGTTCAATGCATTGAGTGATGGTTTCGAGTCCCCACGAAAGTCAGATTTTTTTTCTTTTTATTAAGTCTCTAAAACATTTTTTTTAAATGGGTGGTATGTATGGTATATACATACAAAACGCGTGTTTATTATAAAAGAAATATATTTTCTAATGTTCTGTTAACGTTATGTTGATAGGCAGTGAACGCTCTGTAAGAGTCATTAAAACGAGGTTCCACCGTTACCCTGTCACTCCAGAAGCCTTTGAAACCGATCGCATACAGTGCTCCAAACATAGCATTTCGAACGACACTCATAATGACCATACTCAGTTTCCTTATGATAGAAAAACGTCCTTTTTGGTGGTAATATCCTTTAAGGTGAACTCAAAATTAACTTGTCGTGATTTCAAAGGACTCGTCTTAACGAATACTGTATTTTGATATCCACATTGTATCCATATCGTCTATAATGCATTCCCACAGAAAAAAGAACCTTTTGTGTCCAAGGATATCTTTTTCATAATAAGTGCTGAAACCAAAATGTTAAGAATCGCACCACTTCTTTTCAACATTTAAGGTATAGTGGCTCCAAAACCATTGTACGTACTGTACAACCACTGTTACGTACTGTTGCATTTCGACATTCAACATTCAGTGGCTGTACAGCCACTGTCAACCAACGTCCCACAACGCTCCGTCCGAACACACAATATCATTCTTCCGTTGCCCAGAAGCTCTTCAACTAATGATGACGATGACGACGACGACGATGACGGCGACGACGACAATGGCAATTATGTTCTGGCTGCATGCACCGACCTGTGCGAGATAATCTGTGATGATCGCTAGATTTACTTGCCATCATCGAGGTCGGCATGGCCGAGTAGGTTAGATGATAGGTGTTTGGTGCATGGGGTGACGGGTTCGAGTCGCCACATGGGCGCTATTTTTTTCCTTTTTTATTTAGTTACCTGAACATTCTTTTGATTTTGGTGATAATACTGAAGCGACTATTGATTTTCTACTCTTCGTAAATTTACGCGATAAATCGTATGCATTTTGGATGCCTCTTTTTTACTCGCGCGTTTTACATGTGACAAATTCGAAAGTGCACGAATATGCAATCGAAAATTCAATTTATACATACCTGCTCGCCATTTACAATTGTACCAGGCATTTGCATCAGCCATCCGTTGCACGTCTCCACGTAACTATACCATAAAGTAAGAAATTGGAATAGAGATGGAACTCCATATAACATTAAAACCTACTGAACAACATTTTACCTTTGAGTGTGTGCTGTATGTAACGTGTACATACAGGAAGATATCTTCCCTTATGTACACGTTACATACAGCACACACTCAAAGGTAAAATGTTGTTCAGTAGGTTTTAATGTTATATGGAGTTCCATCTCTATTCCAATTTCTTACTTTATGACTATACTGCACTGTGTGATGGCTATAGACCAGAGGATGATGATCACTAAAATTATTCGTACTGATAAGGCGCAGTGTGGTCATGGCGGTTTGGTGGTCGTTGTTGACTTTTTGGAAGGAATTGACGACGGTTTGGACCATGGTTCGAACCTCCCCTGAGACATGAGATATTTTTTTTTCTTTTTTTTTTCAAAAAAAAATATTTTGAAACCGATCACATACAGTGTCTCAAATATCACCTTTCGAACGACACCCATAATGCCCATACTCTGTTTGCTATGCTAGAAAAATGTCCTTTTTGGTTGTAATATCCTTTAACAAAACTCAAAATCAATTTGTCGTGATTTTACAAGACTCGTCACAACGGATTCTGTATTTTGATATCCATATCCTTATACATAATGTCTATAATGCATTCCCACAGAAAAAAGGACATTTTGTGCCCAAGGACATCTTCCTCATAAAAAGTGCTGGCACCAAAATATTAAGGATCGCACCACTTAACTTCCCTCCGAGTTTCGTCGACATCGGTCCACGTGGAGAGCCAGGAGAACCAATTGAAAGATGAATTTTCGTTCGCTTCAATGGTGAATTTACCGCTATTCCCGCAACTTATCGAAATAGTGATTGTCGATTCTGAGTCAGGGCGATCAAAGGATAATGTATACCAAATTTGGTGAAGATCGAACTGCGGGAAGGGCGATTTTAAGCGTTAAACGTTTTCGTTACAATTTTTCGTGACGCTTTTTCACGGAACGACACCCAGTATTTCTCAGGTAGCCTCCGCAAAGACATATACATGTCAAAAGTTTTTTTTTTTAACAAACACAATGGCTGCATTCAGCGAACGAAATTTGCTGGAAAAACACTGGAAATGCTACAAGAATTACCTACCACCGCTCTCTTTCTCAGCTGAAAAGCCCTCATGCGCAATGAGAATCTAATTGGAAGAGCACTTTTCTGCTACATTTTTCGTTCGCTGAATGCACTCAATGAGAAGGTCGCAAAAATGAGAGATTTCGGAAAAGTTGGACAAAGTTGTGGCTAGATCAGGCTTGCATTGGAATATAGAGTAGGGACTTCCACTATTTCAGACATTAAAAAAAATAAAACCAACATTTTAAGGTGAGATACCCACACCCAAAGCCATCTATATTTCGAAGCCCGGAACCAGAACCCGCTCATATACTTTTACGGCAGATCATAGGTTCGATTAGTTGGAAAATTTACATTGCGGTAAAGGCAAAGGTAAAGGGTTGGGTCGCGGCAAACTTTACACGAAAAGTATTGGTTCCCTTTCGATTTTCGTCGCGAAAAGTGCAATGTGTCGTGAATTGAAGTGTCTATAATGCAGTGAAAGAAAAAAATCCCGATAAAAAGTGAGTTTTCCACGTGTTTTCGCGGTTTTTATCAGAGGAAACACGGTTTTTTTTTACATGCGCTGTGCTTGTGTTAGTGCATCGTGCAACGTATATACGACATATTCATAGGCTCGCTTTGTGTGCATGTATCGCTGCTTCCCGGCTTTCTGATATAGGGGGGGGCTTTGCCCACACCTAGGGTGGCCAGATGCCCCGTATTTTACGGGTTACCACGTTTTTCGGGAACCGAAATTCCAAAAACCCGTAATCCAAAAAATAAAATACGGGGCAAACAATAGATAATTTAAGAAAAAAACTCCATCAAACGGTTAGAAACATTTTTTTTTGTATTAATTAAAGTCAACCAAAAAAATACAAAATTTTCCGGGACGCGAAAGTGACGTAATCAAGCTAACACTGTTAACATGGTACATGAATGCATTGCAGTATTTGGAATCAGGATTTGATGTTGTCAAACACACTCACCTGTACTGTCTGCAACCCTTAAAATTGTAGCACGAACTGAAATTTGAGCAACTGGAGAGAATAGTCGGATGTCTCAGCATAACTACCGTCAAATTGGATGAACTTTATGAGGAATTTTGTGTAACTTCGCCCCTAATTAATAAATATGCTCATAAGATATGCCCATCAAGTGATAAGCCCTGACACACAGACAAAATTATTTAAAGCTGTCAATAATAGCAGCAAAAAATGATTCGATTTTTGAAACTGGTCTTTTCTATCCTTCACCATATTTAGGAATCCTTGTTCATTTTGTCCAAACGCAGGTGACGAAATCGATCAGTTTTTCTAGTGGATAAGAACCAAAAACCGTTATCGATTTCGACCCCTGAAAGTGGACGAGCTCGCATATGGTTTCGAGTACATTTTACGTCAAAAACATTCAAACCCCCCTTGTTCAGCTCGAACAAGTTTTTGGCTGTTTTCGACGTAAAATGTACTCGAAACCCTATGCGACCTCGTCCTCTATCAGGGGACGAAAACTTTAAGGGTTTTTTTTTTTGTAGTTTTGGCTCTAGAAAAGCTGATCGATTTCGTCCCGAAGCAGGTGACGAACTGGACAAGGTTTCCTAAATACTCGTCACGGCAATTAATTCACCGGTCGAGAAAATATTCTCGCTTTGCGCTAACCATGGACAGAAAGCCGGAACCGACTAAATATTCACACTGTAAGGCTGAGCCTCAAATAAAATGCACTTCATATTGCAAAATTGTCTTCAAATAGGAAATATTGTTACTAAAAATAAATGACATATCGGCATAAATTTTTTTTTTAATTTTCCCCCATTAAAAAAATCGAAAACCCGTATTTTATACGCTAGTGACCCGTAAATCGAAGGCAGGCAGGTGGTCACTCTACCACACCGGATAGTGGATTCTTTTAATAGGTAATATGTTAAATTTTTTTTACAGTTATGTTTTGAGTACAAGTGGGAAAATAACTAAAAGACAAACTATGAAACAAGCGGAATATCCACTAATGGAAAGTAAATTATACGAGTGGTTTTTAAAAGAGACAGACCAGCACATGCCGATTTCAGAGAAAATATTGGCAGCCAAAGCAAAAAATATATTTGATAAAATATATCCCCACAATCCGGATGACTTCAATGCCAGTAGGGGGTGGCTTTTAAAATTTAAGAAGTGTTATGCTATCAGGCACTTAAAAGTATCCGGCGAAAAACTTTCAAATGATGAAGAAGCTGTGAACCCTTTTAAATTAAAACTGCAGGAGAAAGTGAGACAATTAGGCTTCTTACCAGCCCAAATTTATAATTCCGATGAAAGCGGTTTATTTTGGAAAAAAACCTCCCTGATAAAACGCTAGTAAGCTCAAGTGAAGCAATAGCACTAGAAAGAAAATTAAGTGGCATATGGTACGCATCTAACGAAATTTTTAGTGATTGGGAAGTATCGTAAGCTGCGGTCATTTGGAAACATCAATTTGCCTGTTGAGTATCGATCCACTTCAAGCGCCTGGATGACCACATCGGTTTTCAGAGATTGGTTTCATAATTGTTTCATTCCGGAAGTTAGAAAACATATGAGAACGCACGGTTTGTCACGCATTGTTATTAATTGACAAATACACCTACACCACCCTCCACAAGAACAGTTACAAAGCGATGATGGTGCCATAGCTGCAATGTTCTTCCCCAAACAAAATAAACGGCACTAATACAGCCGCTAGACCAACATATTACATATTCGGTTTACGAAATTACAATACCGAATAAGCTTGGTTGCCCATCTCTTATAATTTGAATGCGTCGATATTGTTGCCCGTTTAAAAAATATTACTATTTTGAAAAAGGTTAAAGAGCAAATAAGCCTGAAATCAAGAGCGCCGCCAGAAATTTTTCCAGGAGGGGAGGGGGTTCAAGATTAAAAAAATTTCTACGAATAAGTTACGTTGTCAAAAACAGTGTGCCGACATATCTAATAGGGTGATTAATGCACGCTATTCTCAAACATTTAAGTATCAAGAGGATATTTAGACATCTGGCAAAATAATTATACATATTATATACTTTCGCATTTGCAATATTTTGTCGAAGTTCAAAATGGATTGGTGCCCAAAAAGTCACCCGCAAAATATTTTGTGGAATTTCAAAGCTGCTTTTTTGTCGAGCTTTCGATATTTTGACGACTCTCGATTTTAACAAAATTATCCATAAAATTTTTCTACCGAATTTCTTTTTGTATGCAAAATAATGCTACATCTCAATTGCAATGCATTTTGAATGCGATTCACGCAACACATTCATTTTAAATTGCTAACAAAATGCTGTTCAGTAAAAGCAGCATTTCCCAGCAACTTGAAATGTATGGTGCTGCCCACTTTGACAAATGACGCTGCTTTCATTCTGATTACACTATTAGTAAAAATATCATTTTTATGTATCGGAGTGATAAGCGCATATCCCTCCAGTGTCTCGTGTGTCTCCGTAAATATTAATTTCAGCAGTTGGAGAAAGCTAAAATTCAATTCAGTTCAAGTTTCTGTGGTGCAGCGTTTCTCATTTAATACTTATAAACACGAAATTGAGCCGTTAGTGGTGAGCGAAAATTATAATGTAAAATATTTGCATAACCCCCTAGTGAGTGCATCAAATTTTTTTACCATTGGATGTGAGAATAGTGTATCGCGTCTTGTTTTCCAAACACACAAAATAACGGTAGTTTTCATAAATGACTAAGTTCGTAGTTCGGGTGGAGTAATCAAAAATCTTTTAGAAAAATGAATACTTATTACCATTTTCATGCTTGAGGTGCGGATGCTGAAAAATTATGAAAAACATAGTTTTTGTGCTTTTGTGTTAGAAGATTCAGTATGGGCTACAAAATATACACTAGCCGGCATATGTATTTTGACATCTCGTACTCTCGAGCCAAGATACTGTTTTTGTTTAAGTAGAGCGAATAACGGTAAATTTCTTATAAGGAAATCAAAGTACATATCAACAGCAATAAATATGCTCAATATTTTTCCTGTCCGTTTTCGCACTCTTTTGCTATAAAGAAGAGAACAGATTGGTACGAAATTTTGGTGCGACATAAGTATTTTGACAATATTTAAATCTTTGATTGTACACCAATTTCTCTGGAAAAAATGGATAAAACATAAATTTGTTAATGATTTGTGTTTATATTTTGGATTCCAAGCAGAAAATGTGTCCAATGGCTTGAAACATTGGAAAAAAATAAGAAATTCGAAGTTTGGTTTAAGCCTCCGTAGAGGCAAACTTCGACCCTGGTTTAAAGGTTGGAGACGCTGCAAATGAATTTAATTTTATAAGGAAGACTGTCCATTATTAAACACCAAAATTTAATAAGAGAAAAGAAATAGACAACTATTCCATGCATCACAGAAATGGGATGTGTAATCGAATAATTACCGAAAAATCTTCCAAATATTTATGGAAAATGTCCTAATTGAACCGAAGGATATTATGAATATGAAGAATGTGCCATCGGAGGCAGAGATAACAACGGCCACATTCGGCCTTGAACTAAAAAAGGCAAATTGCATGCATACGCAGATAAAGTGAAACCAAAGAAAGATTTAAAAACCATACCAAAAGCAAACTTCTGTTACTAAGGAAAAAGTTGAAGATACTGCAACTTTCGGAAAAAGTTTTTTCGGCTAATATTCGTTATTTTATTACATTTTTTTACAAAAAAAAAATCAATATTTAAAGAAAATGCCCAGTTTATGTGGAAAAACGGATACCTGGTTATCAAAATGAATACCACAGTGGAGGCTCGCTCCTGATGCCAGGATATATTGCTGACAATGGCCTAGGCTGCTTAAGTTCAAATCACTGTTTCCATGGCCTAAGCTTCTTTTGGTTGTCATTGAATCGTCGGAAGTTATATTCGTTTTTTTTGGGGCACAATTTGGTTTAAATTTCACTTCTTTCTTAGAGTTCTTCATCGTGGCTCATTTATCACTCGGGGTTCACATTCGCTTTCTTTAAGAGAGCGCCAAGATTTGTTTTGTTTTAAAACATTTTCTTGTTTGGTAATAAACAGTTTACCGTATAAAAAAAAATCAATAGTAGCGTATTCAATGTGTAAACCAGGACCAAGGCTTGCATCCATCGATGCTCAAACCAATCTTCGAAATTCTGATTTTTGTTTGTTTCCAGCCACTGGTGATATTTTAAAATTAATATAGCGAACTCAAAAATAAAAAAAAATATGTTTTGTGCATCCATTCTTGCGAAAGAATGGGTGCAATCAAAGAGTTAAATATTGTCAAAATACTTATGCCACACCAGAATTACGCCTCCATCTTTTCTCTTTTCTATAGCATGAAAGTCCGAAAGAGGACAGGAAAAATATTAAGCATATTTATTGCTGTCTATATGTGCTTTAATTTTGATAAAAGAAACTTACCGTTATTGGCTTTAGTTAAACAAAACCAGTGTCGGGGCTCGAGGGTATGAGATGTCAAAATACATATGCCGACCAGTGTATGTAGTCAAATAAAATGTTTTGTTAATATGTATGTATGTACATACATATATATATGCATCACAACGCACTAGGGGGTTAGGGAATCTTTTGCAAGGAAGCAACACGACTGAGCAGTTTAATTAAATTTTTTGGCATAAATATAATTGTTAAAAGCTAATGCAAGTTGTTTATTGACTGGCGACTAAAAAACAACGAATTTTCTATGCAAATACGTAATTTCAAGTCCTCGAGTCGCGCCGCTTCTTTTGTAAAATACCTTTACATTGATTTGCGCTTTATATAGGTCATGGGATATTATAGGAAAATATGTTTTAGGTACTACTACAATATGGACATAACGAAATATTTTTTAAAGCAAAATTCCAATAAAAAACAAATTTCGACAGCGGAAACAGTTATTCCAAGGAAACATCTGGGAATTGAGGGCCCATCAACATCGCAGGCCATGAAAATCAGCGACACCGAGGTTGCTCTTAACTCTGGAAGTTCATCTAGCGATTTAGATATTGGAATGTACGTTAACCCTGAATGTGTTATAAACTGACGAACTCAGATAGTTATTAAAATCAGCTTGGTCTCCGAATGAGCAATACAATTTAAAGAAAGACGTATCAAAGGAAAATAAGCGAGCATTTCGATTAGATTGGCTACGCATATTTCCCTGGCTTGCATATTCTGCAGTTGCGATAGGTGTATTTTGTCGGAATTGTGTTTTATTCCGAAGCCCGGTTACCCGCGGCGGCTATCAGAGCAGCTTTATTTTGAAACCATTTGTCAACTTTAAACATTTCCACGAATCAGCTGCGGCTCACGTTTCTTCCAAGTGGCATAATGAGACCATAATTCAATAAAAAAATTTTGTAGATGTGATGAGCGGAATAACTGTCGATGTTCACAAGCAACTAAATACAAATAATACAAAATGAGATTGAAGCAAATCGCGAGAAACACAGGATTTGTCTCTTCGCGGTAAAATAGTGCAATTTTCCATTTTCAGGAATTTGCTCCATTTTAGAGTTGAGTCTGGAGCAGTGGCGGAACAACTTCACTCGGGGCCGTCCCGCCAGTGGGCCCCCCTACACTGAGAAAAAAGTACAGTCAAATCAATCGAAAACACTCTTGAAGGTAGATCCACACTTTTTAGTCATCAGCCACACTCATTTTCCATACCATATGACAGCTTTTCAGTTAATTGATTGACTATGGCAATCTGTCGATTTGTATGGGAAATTACTGTGACTCTGACTGATGACTAAAAAGAGTGGATCGACCTTCAAGTAACTAAATATTATGAAACATGATTTTGTCGTTAATGTGTGTCTACGAAAACTAAGAACGTCGTACTTAAAATAAATTTTCTAAGAGCTACTTTGACTCTTTGCATTCTTATATTGAGAATAGCCTTCTATGCCAAGCATTGAATGCATAAAAAGAGGGTGTAGAGAACATCGAAGCGGGTGACGATTTTTTTCTTCGGTGTTTTATTAAGGATTAGTTAGGAGGTAAGGCTACTCATTTTACTCTGAGCTGTGGGGTGCGCTAACCCGGGGAGGGGGGTAAATGGTGCAATTTTGTACAATTTTTGGTGTTTTGGGCTATATCTCGAAAACGGTGAGTCACAGAGAAAAAAGTTGTGAGTAATCATTAAAGCTTTCTCAAAATCCTATTTATTTGCCCATACTTGCATATGCAAAACTCCTAACGGTTCTTCCGATATTGTTTAATAAAAATCGAAAAATGTTTTTTTTGCATTCTATTGACTCTGTGTCTCTCCGAATAGTTTTTCAAAAAAACTTTTGTAGGGCAAAGTTAGTAAGTGTTAAATTTGCTTTTTTTGATATACTTCCTCTTGGCTTGTTTCCTATCATTCGAGAGTTAAAAGAGTCTCAACGAAGTAATATTCTATATTCACCAGAATGAAGATAACCATTGTGGAAATTCGGGAGGGGGTTACGGTTTTTTATTTCACGGATCTATAAGGGATGGTTCGGTGTAAAACATACTAACAGCTCGCGGTCATGAGGTGTGCTCTAACGTGGGGAGGGGGGGGGGGCTCTCTAAAGGATTCATTTTTGCAGGTTTTCGGAAATATTTCGATAGCGGTGAGCCCTCCTGAGAGTATTGCTATGGGCTTTAATACGCCCATTAAATTTCCAAAAACTTACTTGAACATATAAATGCCGAATTCCTAACGATTCCCCCGATACAAATATTATTAAAATCTGAAAATAAAAAAAAAATCCGAATCAGATTTTTTTTTTAAATTTTCTGTCTGTCAAAATTGAAGATTTGCCAGAACGAAGAATCAAAAAAAAATAAACGGGGACGCTTCGTGTGTGAACGGCCTAAGTTTTTAACTTGCTAGACAATTGAAAAAAGCGACACGTTATTAATTTAACTCAATTCTTTGTTTCAGCCTTAAACTTAAGTGTAATCTAATTTAAATCCTTAAATTTTGAACATTTGTATTTAACATTAAATTCAATACAGTAATCTTGGCAAGCTAATTACATACCAAAAGCAAGGTTTGAAATTTAGTCCGAAAATTTAGAAAAGGTACGGACTACAAACCGCGGCTACGCGCTACAGTTACAGCAAATAGCGCAGTCATGCTATTTGTGGATCCGGATTGTCTCATGAACTTTCAAAGATTTTAGAACAATATTAAATTGGTTTATGTAAGGGACCTGGTGAAAGAGGAAGAGTAAATTCAGCATTTGTTTTGACTTCGAAAAGTGCGCATATCTCTTCTTTCCTATAAAAAATATCTACTTCGGAGTGTGTTTTTTCGCAGCCGTGCTGTTTTTATGGTTCGAGAAATCTTTCATGTGGCTTTTGGGCCCCTAAATCTCGTGGCCCCCCCGCCACGCGGGCTCTTATGCGCCGCCCCTGGTCTGGAGACACAGTTTTAAAAAATCATTTTGAAAGTGGTGCTAAAAATGCAATGTATATTTCACATCAAACACAAAATGAGTTGATTCAAATGTGTCAGAACGTTTTGAAGAAAAATATCGTGGAAGAAATTAACGCAAGTATTGCATTTTCAGCTTTAGCCGATGAGACTGTGGATATTGGCGGTACAGCAGTTATCTTTAGGCATATGATACGTTTATTATGATGCAGGTACATCGTCTTTTCAGATCCGCGAAGAAATTATGGGATCTACTCCCTTGGGGGAGTTGAATGCTAAGGCAAAAGATTATCACCGAAAAGTATACAAAAGCATAATTTTTTCATTGTGCTAGTCATCGACTAAATTTAGTTATAAATGATCTGGTTGATTCGAGAAATAAAGAACACAATTGGAACTGTAAAAGAAGTTTTCAAATTCTTCAGAGAAAGTTCCTTACGAAGAAAATGTGTTCCAAATATACCAGTTCTATGCGAAACGCATTGGGCGGAAAAATAAAAATTCAAGGAACATTTCGTTGTTACAGTGGAGGCACTCGACGCACTGACTCTTGCCGAAAATAGTAGAACACCAACGACAAGCTAAAGAGCTTACCAACTGCACAGTGCCGCAACAACGTCTTCTTTCGTTGTTTCTTTACATATTATCGCCCATTATTCCGCGAAAATGGAGCCTATAGCCAATAAATTGCAGGCTATTAATATATAGACATTCAGGGTGTCAAGGACCATATTGGGATGATAAAAAAAATTATAGGACAACACAGACAAAATTGTGAGAGAGAGTTTGATTTTATACTAGAAAAAGCCGAAGAAGCGCGAACAATGTCAGTTGCGAGTTAGTAGTTCCGCGACAGGTCTCGCGTCAAGTACATCGTCAAAATCCTCCAGCATCATCTGTAAACGAATATTACAGAAGAAGTATTTATGTTCCGTACTTGGATACCTTAGCCCAGTCTCTTGAGGAGTGCCCGCTTTGCTGTCAACGAACATAAACGCCACTGAAACAACTGCCGAATGGGACTCCGAGGACGAGCTTCCACTCCACGTTCTAAGAGATCACTTACAAGAAAGGAATGATAGCATTGCGGAAGTGCAGAGAGCAGTTCAAACGTTGTCAAATTATCCCTCAACTTGAAATCGACGAATGGGTTAGCTTTGAAGATCAACCAGACGATAATATGAGCGATTCCGAAGACGATGATGGTGATATCGTAGCTAGTTCCAAGAAAGTTAGCCATGATAATGAATTTTGGCGCTTTCAATGTCCATTGATTGGGCCGTTCAAAATGGATGTCAATCGTCAGATATAATGTGCCTCCATAAACTTAAAGAAAATGCAATAAACCTTTAACCTTTAACAAAATTAAATCAAACTTTAATGACCGATTTTTTTACTTCAACTTCAATTTTTGTAGCATCCGTATTCAAGTTGTTGCTAATTTTTAAAAATATGTACCTGAATTAATTTTTGTTACTTTAGTTTGTTTCGTGCTTTACTTTACACTCTTTTTATGTAAATAAAAATGCAATGAATTTGAATTATATTTATTAGTTTGTTTGGGGAATGTATGTTAATTTTTATACCCGTCATTATGTGAAAGGGTATATTATAATAACTTTGTCATGAAGTTTGCAACGCACAGAAGAAAGCACCTCCGACTATATAAAGTATATATATACTGCTCAAAACAAAATAAGGGCCACTAATAATTTTCTGATTATTTTTCTGTGGAAAAGGAAAATCATAGTTTTGTTGGTCTAATTTAATAAAACAATATGTTTTTCATTAGATATAATGAATTTTATTGAATTTTGACCAAAAGTTACACTTTTTTTTTAGTATTTTTTCGGATTGCTTACTTTTTGCGGTCATGTAATCGTAACAATAACAATTGATTTGTATGTCTAAACTGTAAAAAAAATTGATTCTTTGTTTTTTTTTTTAGTATCGAGTATGGCCTCCACTTTTTGATATGCCGTCTCGAAGCCTGGACGGAACGCTTTCAATAAGCCGATCGACGCTTTCTTTTGATACCTCGTCCCAGCACATTTTTAGCAATTGAATCAGCTGTTGTTGATTGTGTATGTCCTCTTCAGTTGTCCGCATCCGACGTTTTAATACGTGCATCAAGTTAGCGGAACAACTTTTGAAAATCAACTAAGCGACTTTACAGTAATTTGCCGCTAATTTGTTGTGAATTAGTTGTGGAAAAAATAATTTTGTCGCTCTTCATTTTCACTAAGAAAATGGGTGTATCGCTAAGTTGACGTCAAGTTAGCGAAACAACTTTCAAGGATCAAGTCGGGACTTGTACCGTCCTCTTCCGCAATTTTGTTGTGAATTAATTGTGAAAGAAAAAAATTTGTCGCTCTTCACCATCAGCGGGAAATTGCGATTTCCTCTTTGTGACGCCAACGCCACTATGGCACAACCCCACTTTACCCGCTTGAATCAAGTCGCGGAGTATGTCATAATTGGCTGCAAGGATAATACGAATGAGATGTTAAAATAACGATTTTGTTGCTCCTCGCTATTAAAGGGAAAATGCACTTTTCCATATTATGGTGACGTCACTATCTCAAACAACTTACCTTTCCTGATCGCATCGTGTCGAGGAGTATGTCAAAATTTGTCGCTTGGCTAATAACAATTAGTTAAGAAAAGAATGATTTTGTCGCTCTTCGCTATCCCCGGGAAAACGGGACTTTCCATATTATGACGTCACTATGGGAGAAACCATACTTTTCTTGGTCGGATCAAGTTGGATTGTACGTCATAATTTGGCGGTTGGCTAATACGAATTAGTTGTGAAAAAAATTATTTTGTCGCTTCCTCCTATCCGCGCGAAAACGTGGTTTTCCATATTATGACGTCACTATGGGAGAAAACCCACTTTTCCTGATCGGATCGACTTGGGAGTATGGTCCTCACAACGACTTTTGCAGAAGCTGTGATGACGAAGAAGAGGAAGAGAGTGTGCACCACTTACTTTGTCACTGTCCCGCCCTGTCCGAGAAACGGAGGCGTTTTCTGGGCTCAAGGTATTTTTACGATACCGACGACCTTCGTGATGTGAGCCCAATACTCCTCAATAGATATATTGTTAGCACGGGCTGGTTCCCTGTCATAAGCGGTTAGTAGAGGCACGATTCTCTCGGTGGTATCACAATGGACCAAATTCTGGTCTAAGTGTGCTGGGTGTAGAACCTAGCGGCCCTGAACCTAACCTAACATAATTTGCCGCTTGGCTAATACGAATTAGTTGCGAAAAGAATGATTTTGTCGCTCTTCGCTATCGGCGAGAAAATGCGGTTTTCCATATTATGACGTCCCTATGCGAGAAAACCAACTTTTTCTGATAGGATCAATGTGGGGAGTACGTCATAATTTGCCGCTTGGCTTATGGGAATTAGTTGTGAAAATAATGATTTTGTCGCTCTTCGCTATCCGCGGGAAAACGAGGTTTTCCATATTATGACGTCACTATGGGAGAAAACCCACTTTTCCTGATCGTATCAACTCGGCGAGTATGTCGTAATTTGCCGCGTGGCTACAAATTAGTTGTGAAAAGAATGATTTTGTCGGTCTTTACTATCGGCGAGAAAACGCGGTTTTCCATATTATGACGTCACTATCGTAGAAAACCCACTTTTCCTGATCGGAAAATTATGACATACTCGCCAAGTCGATCCGATCAGGAAAAGGGGGGTTCCTCCCATAGTGACGTCATAATATAGAAAACCGCGTTTACTCGCCGATAGCAAAGAGCGACCAAATCGTTATTTTCGCAACTAATCCGTATTAGCCAAGCGGCAAATTATGCCATACTCACTAAGTCAATCCGATCAGGAAAAGGGGGTTTTTTCCCATAGTGACGTCATAATATGGAAAACCGCGTTTTCCCGCGGATAGGAGGAAGCGACAAAATAATTTTTTTCACAACTAATTTGTATTAGCCAACCGCCAAATTATGATGTACAATCCAACTTGATCCGACCAAGAAATGGTTATATGGTTTCTCCTATAGTGACGTCATAATATGGAAAGTCCCGTTTTCCTGGGGATAGCGAAGAGCGACAAAATCATTATTTTCTTAACTAATTGTTATTAGCCAAGCGACAAATTTTGACATCCTCCCCGACACGATGCGATCAGGAAAAGTAATTTGTTTGAGATAGTGACGTCACCATAATATGGAAAAATGCATTTTCCCGTTAATAGCGAGGAGCGACAATTATCCTTGCAGCCAATTATGACATACTCCGCGACTTGATTCGAGCGGGTAAAGTGGGGTTGTGCCATAGTGGCGTTGGCGTCACAAACAGGAAATCGCAATTTCCCGCTGATGGTGAAGAGCGACAATTTTTTCACAACTAATTCACAACAAAATTGCGGAAGAGAACGGTACAAGTCCCGACTCGATCCTTGAAAGTTGTTTCGCTAACTTGACGTCAACTTAGCGAAACACCCATTTTCTCCGTGAAAATGAAGAGCGACAAAATTAATTTTTCCACAACTAATCCACAACAAATTAGCAGCAAATTACTGTGCAGTCGCCGAGTCGATTTTGAAAAGTTGTTTCGCTAACTTGATGCACGTCGTTTTAATTGATCCCTTAGATGTTCTATCGGATTTAGGTCCGGAGTGTTGGCAGGCCACTCCATGACCTCAATATTGGCCTCCTCGAAAACAGACATTGTCGCCCGGGCAGTATGTTGTCGTGAGTTGTGTTCTGGTAGCACGTCTCCTTGATCGTTGTTGGTCTTCGTGCAAACGATTTCTGATTGTTTGAGGGCTAACAATGGTCCTAGTCGTCGTTAATAGCCTACTTTGTAGTCCACGAGCACTAATGGTATGATCCCGTCGCGCACAAAATCTCACGTATCGTTCTTCTGCGGGGGTGGTTATTCGAACTCGGTCTGAACCATGACGACGGGAGACACTTCCTATCTCCCGGTAACGATTCCAAAGATTTTGAATGGCTCTTCGCGAATACCCTAATTGCAGAGCCACAGAACGTTGCGAACGACCTTCCTCCAACATTTCTAAGGCTCTGGACGAAGCATTTAAATTTAAATGGCGCCGAATTTCTGGCATTTTGTATTTTAAAGATTCTCCTTATCTTTAAAAGTGCAACAACTAATGTTGCAGTTAAAGAACTTGGCGAATACTAATTCCTAATCAAAATGAGAAATAAACAAAACTACCAAATGTATGACTCGTGACCCCAAAAAACTGTTTAAGCCAGTTCCGTTTAAGCTAATGTTGACGAATCATACTGTGATAACTCACATCACATTCAGGTACAGAATGGCATCTTTGAACCTTATTATCACACTAAAAATGCGCCAAAAGAAGAAGAAACTCAACGGACATTGGTGGCCCTTATTTTGTTTTGAGCAGTATATTATTGATCAGTGTGACGATAGAAATCGATTGAGCGATGTCCGTCAGTCTGTCTGTCCGTCTGTTGCAACGCAAACTAGTCTCTCAGTTTTGAAGCTATCGGGCTGAAATTTTGTATACAAGTTTCTTTTTAGTGTACGGTGTATTTATGTCGGAACGAATGGAATCGGACCATGGGGTCATGGGGCTGCCATAGAAACCAACCTCTGAAAATAAGGTTTTTCTAAGAAAAACTTTTTTCTTTATGAATCATCACATCATCCAGGAACAGATGGAATCGGAACACGTCATAGGGCTGTGCTAGAAATTGTTAACAGAAAAGGGAGCTTAAGTTTCATTCAAATGTGACGGGTATTAAAATTTCGGCCGCGCCCAAAATTAGCCTCGGTCTCGTTTAATTTTTTTTTTGTTTACTTTGTGAAGTAATTATTAATATTTCTACATAAACAGTTTTTAATGGTTGATCCCCTAATCCGGATTTTTTGCTAACCCGGATCGCACCTTGCAACAATTGGTTCGGATTATCGAGTCAAGACTGTATGTCAAGGAATGGTGCCCATTTTCATGACTAAACTTTTGGGAGTCGTTTTCGGAAGTCGCATTAAAGGGTGTCATCTAAATTTCGCAACTGTCCTAAGTGTTCTAGTAACAAGAAAAAATTGTAGCATGATTTTTGGTATATTCTATCTGACCAAAAACAACAAAGTTGTAAAAGTTACCCCGCCAAAGAAAAATTAATCTGCCGCAAAAATAATACATATCCCTCCAATTCGCCGCTCATATGTAATTTTGTTTTAGGTGTAAATGCTGGAGAAGTTTAAATGTACAGGACTACTTCTTAAAGTAATTTGGTGGGAGCTTAACATTTTATTCGGTGCCACTTTGACGGCTTCCTCCAAATTACTTTAGGAAGTAGTCCTGTACATTTAAACTTCTCCAGCATTTACACCTAAAACAAAATGACATATGAGCGGCGAATTGGAGGGATATGTATTCTTTTTGCGGCAGATTAATTTTTCTTTGGCGGGGTAACTTTTACAACTTTGTTGTTTTTGGTCAGATATCATATATTTTTGCATAATTTAATAGCCAACTAATATTTTTGTTTTAGGATCCTGATGTCCCAGTGTCCCAATTTCCTAATGTCCTTATGTCCCAATGTGCAAGTATCACAGTGTCCCAATGGCCTAATGTCCGAATGTCCCACTACCCTAGTGTCCCAATGTCCCAGTATCGCAATATCCCAATGTCCCAGTCTCTCTGTGTCCCACTTAATGTCCTAATATCCCAATGTCCAATTGTCCTAATGTCCCAATTTCCTAATAACCCAGTTCCCCAATGTCCCAAATGTCCTAGTATCCTAATGTGATAATATACCAATGGCCCAATGTCGTAATGTACCAGTAGTCAGTGTCCCAATGTCGCAGTATACCAAGTGTCCCAAGGTCCCAATAGCCTAATGTCCTAATATCCCAGTGCCCAAATGTCCCTGTATCTCAGTGCCCTAATGTCCCAGTATCCCAGTGCCCCAATGTCCCGATATCATGATGTCCCAATGTCACAATATCCCGATGTCTCAGTGGCCCAATGTTCCTATGTTCCAGTTTCCCAATGTCCGATTGTCCTATTGTCCCAAAGTCATAATAATGTCCCTATATCCTAATATCCCAGTGCCCCAATGTCCCAGTCTCCCAGTGTACTAATGTCCCAATATCCCAATGTTCCACTGCCCCATTGTCCCAATATCCAGATGTCCCAATGGCCCAATATCCCGATGGCCCCACGCCCCAGTTTCCCCAGTGTGCCTAATGCCCCAATGTCTTAATGTCCTAATGTCCCAAGACCCCAATGTCCCAATTTCCTAATATCCCACTGCCCCAAGATCCTAGTCTCCCAGTGTCCCAATATCCTAATGTCCCAATGTCGCAGTGTGTTTTAAAAAATTGTCAATGCGATGAGCCGAAAGAAGCAATTGTTGGAAATCTTTTGTTAACTTTAGCAATTAATTTACCATTATTCCATCCACTTATCTAAATGGAAGACATTGATTCTTTGGAAGGACCACCAGAGGATAATTCATTTCAAAGTTCATAAAAATCCCATCACGGAGAGACAGTAGAAGCAAGTCTTTCTGCAACTGTAGACTCCAGTCTGAAATTGGGTTACCTGCTTAAGTCTGTGAGGGTGAAAATTTCACCGTTTATTGCATATATCTTACCCGTTATTGGGCCGATCGGAGATTTTTTTTGGAAAGGCACTAGAACAGGATATGTGGAATATTTTGGTAAAAAAATGTTTTTGGGGGATGTTGGCTGGAAGGCTGTAGCCTTGTCAAACAAAAAAGCAAGTTGTCTCCGGTAATCATAGACTTGTTCGCTTTCGTTTTTTTTTTCCTTTGGCGGACGATACGCTCTCGCGTCTCTTGATGACGTTTTAAAAATCGTCAGGCTCCCTGTACTTATTAGTCGCTTTTGAACCGTGAATGTAAGAAACTAAACAGATTTTTATTTAATTTCTAATCAAATTAAATTAAATTTAATAGGGGATTCACTTTTCCGACTGGATTTGATTAATAATTGTACCATATTGTACTAATATTGGAATAATGCATTTTGAATTTAGAGGGTATTGTGGTTGGATTTTCAAAACCACTAAATTAATCCAATCGAAACCCACCTACTAAGATGAAATCGTGTTAGTGTAGTTATTACGTGATTTCAGATTGCAAAATGTGGTGTTTGTTTCTTATGTTTTTTTTGAGGTGCTGAGCACGAATTCGGAGCTTCCCACCAAAAATTTCGCTGTGAAACAGGATCAAAACCGCAGAAAACCCCAAAATTTTCGGAGTTTTTCTGCTTATTTGGCTTCTACCTCCGAAATTGTACACTTCCGTGAAAACCTGTCCATGAAATTGATGTTAAATGAGAAATAATGAGTCGCATAAATACTAAGGACATAAATGCATTTAACACAAACTTTTCTGTGAGAAATTTAATGACCTTTTGGCAGCAATTTAACTTCAATTCGCCTGATCTACTCCTTGACTAGGTTTCCATTTTTTTTTTTTTATATGTAACAATTTTCAATATTTGACGTAGGCAGGGTTTCGTCCTATTAGGGGTTCAAAATTTGAGTAAGGGCAATCCAGATAGACTCAATTGCATAGAGGTAAAAGTGACTAAGTGAATTTTTTTTGCAAAAATCGCTTTATTGCACTAAATGCATTACTTTTATGTTCCGCATTTTGGTTTGTTGCGATTGGAGGTCATAGTCACCCCACCCACCAAAACTCATTCGGATAATAATTATTTCGACAATTTAAAAATTTCAGAAAATTTATATTTTTACGCTATAAATTTGAACAGATTGAGCGCCATAGTATGTATGAATGTGCTAAACATGAAACTAAAGACGAGTTCCATCATTTTCCAACAGGGAGCTAATGCTAATGAACATTGCAATTTAACCGTAATTTTCTGAAAAAGTTCACGTGATTTCCTCTTTAGTGCAAATACTGTAAAGTGATTTAGTGATTTTCTCGTTTAAAATTCATCATCATGCTTACTAGAAGCAATAGTATCACAGCAAAAAAATCGGAGTGATTTTCAGTCCGAATTGGTGTCGAATAGTGTCCATCCGAATCGGTTTATATTGGCATAAAACTCGAAGCAAGGTATTGCTAAAGACTCCGACAGAATGTAATGATTTTATCCTTTTGGTGTAATAATTTAGATTCAAAAGAATACTTTCATTACACTATAAGGAGTGATTTTCGATATTTTTGGAATAAAAAAAAAAAAAACAAATTTTCACAGGGAAGGAACATGTAACTCATAAATGGGATATGTATAATATCTCTCTAATAGGTGATCATTTACCTCTTTACGATCTAAAATGCGTAATAAATGTTCCTACCTATAGTGGGATTCGATCCCGGTACCCTACACTCAGAGAAAACTTATTGTAACATTAACTATGCAACCAAGTTAATACTACTATTTCAAATTTACCATGAACATGGTTGATTTGTACTAAGAAATAGTTCTTTCAACCAATTAAATTATCGTTTACATGTCATATCCTCCACAATTGAAAACAACTACGGCATAGTTGTTTTTGAATATTAGCTTTGCTATTTCTTTTATGCGATGTCTCACAATGTATGGTATAAATTACAAACTTCATCATTCATTGAGTCTGGTTGGTCTAGTATAGGTAGGGCGTTGGTCTCCAAATCATAGGGTCTCGGGATCGAATCCCACTGTAGGTAGGTAATTTATTATGCAATTTAGAGCGTAAAGAGGTTAATGAAATATAGAAGAGGTCAATGAGATATATAATTTATGAGTTACGCGCGCTCGCAAAATTTTATTTTTTTATTTTTTTTTGCAATCAAGTGAAAAATCAACCAGGTTTCATAGATACTGACTATGACATGATAGGCTGAGAATCATGGAGTAAAATAGTTAGGTTAACATGGAAAATAGTTAACGGTACTATTGTTTTCGTTCAGTGTATGATTTGTAGACGAACGCCCTACCTACTAAGCCAACCAGACTAACTGATGGAGTTTGTAATTTATACAACATGTGACGTCGCTCTACCACCAAATTCACTCCGATCGGTGGATACAAAATACCAACATCGGATGAAATTAGCCCCAGCACAATAACTTGATTGAACATGTTACGGAATTGATCCGTTAGGTGTAATACTCAATACCAAATAGGATATTCTTTGCAATGTGTCCGAAAAAGGTTTTAATTTAGGAGTTTAGTCCGTTTCGGATTCTTTCCTAATAAAACCCCTGATGGCGGTGTTATTTTGAGCATGTTTACTCCGAAGTAATTTTACTTTTTCATCCTATCGGATTTTTTTGCTCGAATACCCGACACTTTTTTTTTGCTGTGTAAGCTGACAATGTCCCAAAATGTGAAAAGGTCTGATTTAATTGTAAGTATGACCACACAATTTTAGCGATTAATTTTTTTTCATAAGATAATGATGTTGTTTTATTTATCAAGGAAACGTGTGATGAACCATCCAATGACTTTTCGGAATCTAGCCACGAGTACGTTTTTTCATCTGAGAGTTGTAGCAGTTTTGAAGAAAATTTTTGTCGGACGCGTAATGAGATTGTAAGTTGTTTCATATCAGATTGCCAGGATCATTTACTAATTTTCATAATAAAAATTTTAAATTAATTGCAGAAGGTTATAAGAAGAGAAGCCGCTAATACTCGATATGATAACAATTCAAATTCATCTGAAAGCGTCAGCCACGAGGAGCATTAAAAAAAATTGATGTCACTATAGATTGTTTGAATTCCGAATGTCGATTCGCAAGAAGTTTCAGTGAACGAATCAATGATAAGGTGGAAAGGGGCAAACCCCGTAAATTGGAAGTGCAATTTAGCGAAAAGACTAAGATCTAAATGCCTTACGTGCAAAACCAAACGAGGAGAAATGGCTGCAAAATTGCCAAAACTGTAGGTTTAAGTGTGCATCAATTTTCTCCGAAAGTGGACGGAAAGAAATCTGCTCAACATTTTGGGCCCTACCAAATAAGCGGTAAAAAGACTTTATAATAAATAATATAAAGGTAGCCCAACGTAGAAGAAAAAATCCTGATTGCGCAAAACCGCGCACGGAATCTAGGCAATAGTTTTTTTTTAAATTATAGAGTTTGTAAAAGCTTTTTCAAAAAAACATTGTATATTTCAAATGGGCCGATCCACACAGCGCTAAAAAATGTTTCGTCCTTTGGTACATTTAATCGGGAAGATAAGAGAGTTTAGAACGTTCCTCCCAACAAAACTTCTCCGGAGGATGTCGCCAGGGTGACGGACGTGTCACATAGAAAGTTTTCCCTTAATAGCGCCACATTACATTAGGAAAACATCTAATAATTTAAACATCACTTTAATGCACAGTTTGTATAAGGAGGAATGCCAAAAAAACAATACATATTTCTGCTGTAAGTAGTAGCCAGTATAGGCACATTTTCTACACAAAATATAATTTGTCCTTCTTCGTCCCTAGAAAGGACCAGTGTCTTAAATGCAATGAGTACTTTTTGGCCAAAAAAGAAAACCGGGTGGATCGAGCGTTACAGGAGTCCTATGATGCTCATATTCGGCTTAGGGAAGAATGCCAACAGACGAAACAACGAGACAAAATTCGAGCTCAAAAAGAAGCATCACTCACAACTGTAACATTCGATTTGAAAAAAAGTGTTGCGATTGCCTTCGTCACAAATTTCCAACTTTTAATATAGCCGCAAAATCAATGTTTTAAACTTGACTTTCCTTGAAAGCAAGAGAAATAACGGTAATTGTTTTTTTTAACGAAATCAATGGGAAGCGGGGAGTAAATGAGATCAGGTCCATACTTATTAAATATTTGAATGAAGTAGTGCCAACTAGCATAAAAGAAATTTCCATGTTTTGCGACACATGCTAAGGCACACAACCGCGCGCAAATCTTTTCATAATGAATGATTTGAAGAGAATTTTCAAAGAGGCAAGTACAAAGAAGCCCTATGAAACATGTGAACTTGAGTTTGGTGATTTTGCTGATTTAAAAACTTTAAGTGCTTCCTTAATAAAAAAAAAACCGAAATGTAGACGAAGAAGGACTAATAGTAAACTGGCTAAAAATAAAAAGTTTGAAATTCACCAAAAGAGAGCCATACAAGCTATTTTATAAGTACTCACACCATGCTGAATATGTACAGCCAAATAAATGTTTTAAGCCAAAGCCGCCGCGGAAGACCGATTTCGAGTCTCCTTCTAATGGAATTGTATCCTGCGTACACCTCCCATCAAAGAAGAGGGATTTACTGGATCTTTGTAGAAAATGAGTTATTCCGGAAGAAGTGGTGCAGTGGTACACCGGTTTATCAGTTGCACAAGAGAATAGTGACGAAAGCAGAGGGGGAAGAATGAGATTTCTTATTTTCTATTACTATTATCTAATTTAAAATACTGTTGTTTAGGTACTACTTACTTGTTTATTGAAAATAAAAGAAGAATTATTGTAAAAACATATTAACCAAAAATTGTACAGTGAAATCTCTCAGTAGCGGACACTCTTGGGACCACAGAATTCGTCCGTTACTTGGAGATGTCCGCTATTTGGAGAATATTGGTCGTATGATTCTGGAATTAAAAAAAAAAACTGCATTTGTATGTGCATAAACATAATTCCAGACATACATATTAAATCTCGTAAATCTCGTATACCATTTAGCAAAGCATTTAAATTATCATAAAACTATAATTCGAGGTCAAGAACAAAAATTAATATCATTGTAATTCGCTAATACAAATAAAAAAGTAAGTAGTTCATAATTCTATTCATTTGAGACTCTATTTAGTTTGAAAAAAATCTGAAATTTGATTGATGCATATTTTGTTTTGCGGAGAAAGCGTTTAAATGTATTGCTAATTCCGATGAAATTAACACTCCTTGGCCGTCCTCGTGTTGAAGAAAATATTTGTTTAGTGTGTCAATAGATTTAACTGCTTCGATTCGAGTAACTAGTTGTGCATCTATGGGAACATCAGAGGAATCGTCGTCAATCTCCATCGCATCATCGGAATGGTCTTTTTCCTGAATAATAGCTTCCAAAGATAGTGCAGTATCTTCAGTTACTAATAAGCTATCTATCGATGAATAATCTTGCGGTATTTGATCGTCTGGCATTAAATTGTGTAAGACGGCCATTTCTGATTGCAAGTCAATTTGATCCACAGCCTGTGATATATTCTCAGCTCTCACGCCCGCTTTGAGAAAACATTTTTCGACAGTGGTAGTTTTAATGGACCTTACAGCTGATCGCACCCAAAAGATGGCATCCAAAACCGATATTTCAACTTTAATAGACGGTGCATCAATCCGGGAAAGTAAATGTTTCACAACCAGTTGCCTGTAAAGGATTTTGAAATTTTGAATGATGCCTAAATCTAAAGGCTGGCATTTCGAAGTTATGTTTCGCGGTAGAAACAACAGCTTAACATGGGACAAAGCCAGATCCGGATGCCACGTCGCATTATCCATTATAAGAATGACGTTCTTTTCCTTTTTCTTATTTTTGTCGTTGAATTTAACAAGCCACTCCGTCGTGATTTCTCAAGTCATCCAAGCTTTCCGGTTAGATTTCCATTCGATTCCCAGTTCATTAATTTTGACACCCTTGAAGCAGCGGGGCTTCTGCGCTTTGCCTATTATCAATGGCGGTTCAAATTGATCGGCCATATTAACCGCAAGCATGACAGTTATTCTTTCCTTCGAAATTTTCCCTCCACTACAATTTTCAGTTTTTAATGCCATCGTTTTGTCAGGTAAAGCTCGGAAAAACAAACCAGTTTCATCTAAATTATAGATGTTCTCACTCGTATATTCCCTGCAAATATCCGCAACCTTCCTTTCCCACTCGTGAACATCTTCGTCCGAAACTGAAGCAGCCTCGCCGCAAATAGAACGAAAAGCTATTTTATGTCGAAGTCGGAATTTTTCAAGCCACCCTTTAGAGGCTTTAAAATCGAAAATTCCTAAATGTTGAGCAATTTCCAATCCTTTTTCCCGAATTAGAGCACCTGACAATGGAATCCTATTCGCACGGGCGCGACAAAACCACTCGAAACAAATCTCATCAATTTTAGCGCCGTCTCCCTTTTTGAAACGTATTTCCTTTGACTTTTCATTTTTATTGCTTGTCCATGATCTCCATATTTCATCTTTACATTTTAAAATATCTGTGGCTTGGCTCTTGCCAATCGAAAACTTTTTCGCTAATTCGCGTACACTAGTTTTATTCGATTCTGAAAATCGCAAAATATCGACCTTTTCCTTGCTTTTCCGAATTTTAATGGCGTAACCAAGCAAAATATGGCGTAACTATGCAAAATAAACAAAAATTCCATTCAATACAATGGAAAAGCTTTCTGAATATTGTGTGTGCTTATACCTTTTACTAGTAAAAGCTTTTTTTCGCACATTTTGTGAAAGCTTTGCCGCTGGAGCGCCGCGCCGCTCAAGTTTACGCTTGCAGTGGACGAGAGCCCTTAGTCGTTTACGTGTTTGCAACATTATTTAGAAAAAAAAAACAGACCACTGATTTAAGCACGAACTTCTTAAAGAATAAACTTGTCCCTAAACAAAAATCGTATTGCGCTAAGCATATAGTTTCTAATTACCGCTATATTGATATCAGGAAACAAGAGAACGTGAATGTTCTTTAAATTCAGAGTACACAAATTGTATGTCTGCTAAATAGAGGTAAAACTGTGTGTATACCCTACATTGGGGATGCATGATGTGTGTCCGCGTCCTTTTCTAAGAGAGTCCGCTAATTAGAGGTAGAAATCTATTGGTTTCAAGACTTAATGCTCGGGGAATCTAAAAGTGACCGTTAATTGGAGGTGTCCGTTAATAGGAGATGTCCGTTATGGGAGATTTCACTGTAATAATCTAGTGAAAAAATAAAACTATTAAGTATTCAAATATTTTTGTTTTTTATTCGAATACAATATCGAATATTTAATAACAAACATTTTAGCAAGTACAGATCTTGAAACCTGAAATATCAACAAAATTTTCGAGTACCTAGACATTTCCAGTGAAAAAAATCCGAAACACACACGTTCTATTTATGAGAATGGTATGTAGCTTACCACGTTTGAAAACTTGCAAAGATTTTTTCTGGGACATTTTCGAATTTAAATTTACACTACGAAAGTACAAAAATATCATTTCCGGATTATACATACACATACATCAAGTATTTAAACACAGAAAATCTTGCGAGGTAAAAATGACTAAGTGCGAAAACTAAGAATTTCCCCATTTGTCGATATGTAGTTTAAAATTCCAAAAAAACTTCTTCTTCTTCCTTGCCTCGTTCTTTATACCGCTCCATGGTTCCGCGTTGCTCGACCTGCGGTGTAGGCACATCGCCCGTTTTGGCGATAATTTCTCAGCATATTTCTACAGGCAGCTCTATCTTGGATCGTGTCATCGCCGAGACCAATGCGTTGTTGTTGCTTTTTCATTTGACACATCCAGTTGTTCTTCGGTCTGCCCCTGGCCTTGGGTCCATCAAGTGGAACTTCCATTGATATCGCTCTCTTTGCGGGGTTCTCAGGCGGACGCCTTTGAACATGGCAATACCAATCCATTCGTCGGTCTTCGAGCTTTTCGGTGATTGGTTGGTCTATGGACAAGCTGCCTCGGATGTAGCTACTCTTGATGTGGTCCCTTTTGGTTACACCAACTGACATGCGTAACATTTTCATTTCAGTCGCTGTCATTTCTTTCGCGTAACCTTCATACATGGTCCAGCATTCTGATCCATACATGAGTGCGGGACGTACAACCGTTTTGTACAACTTGCCCTTTAGCTTCAGTGGCATTTTCTTATCGCAGAAAACTCCAGAGTTTTCTCGCCACCTCATCCACCCAACCTTTGTGCGATGTTTGATGTCATCATCGCATGTAGCTCCGCTGTTCACCATCGAGCCAAGGTACTTGAACTTGGTACAAGACTTAAGCTGCTCTCCTTTGACGTACATTTCTGGTATCGGTGCATTTGGGTCTGAGAATTGGCAGCATAAGAACTCAGTCTTTGTTATACTTACCCTCAGTCCATGCTCCTCCAGAATGTCACACCATTTTGTAAGCGCAGCTTGCAAGGCAACGATGTTTGGGCTACTGAGGACTATATCATCAGCAAAAAGAAGAGATATTTCTAGGCCGTCGGAGACACGTGTTAATAAGTAGCACATGATGATGTTGAAGAGCAACGGACTCAATACACTGCCCTGGTGTACTCCGACATTCACCGGAAATTCTTCTGATTCACCGGCTGTGCATCTAACCTTAGTCGTAGCTCCATCATACATGTCTCGTATCATCCTGACGTATGCCTCGGGGACATTAAGTGCTCTCAAGGCCAACCATATCAGATCACGAGGTACTCTATCGAATGCCTTCTCCAGATCGATGAACACAAAGTGCAAGTCCTTTCGTGCTGCTCTATACTTTTCCATCGCAATACGAATGCACTGAATCGCATCGACTGTAGATCGACCTTCAACAAAGCCGCATTGATTGTCATTCAACCGCACAATCTTTCTCAATCGGCTGCAGACAACTCGCTCCTAGATCTTTAGTGTATGAGGTGTTAACTTTATAGCCCTATAGTTGTTGAGTTTGCGTGAGTCTCCCTTGTTCTTATAGAAAGGAAGAAGAAAACTTTCCCTGAAAGCATCAGGCATCGGTTGCCCACCTTTGATTTTGTTGAAGAGAACTGTGAGCCAACTTAGCCCGACATTTTCCATTTTCAACCAAAATTCCGCGGGGATTTTGTCCGGGCCGACTGTGTTTCCAAAAAAAAACTATAGTGCAGTTATATTAGCAATTCAAATAGAAAAAAATAGAGTAAGGCTAATTCTGCTAAAAAAAAAATTTGATCGGAAAGGTCCCAAAAAGGACAAAAAAAGGATACTCTTTAATCCTTGACCGGAGGTCGGCATGTGGGGTATCCAATCAAAGGGGACGTCAACTACATTACATATCCGGTGTTTGTTCCATGTTTCAAGGACCCTCAACGGAATAAATCGAGATTAAATGGAGAATTACTGTGTTTCCCGTGTATCTTTCCAAAGCCAGTCTGGCTCAGGACGTGTTCGCGTATAGACGTGTTTATTGGCAGTCGTTGGATTTTGTGCGACTGAATTAGTGGTTCGGGAGTGTGAAAAATTAACCGGCGTGACGGCCATTTTGTGTACAACCGTTGTGCTTGGGAATCTCTTTTAGTGAGGAATTTCCTTTTTTTGGTATTTTTGCGGGGTGTATCCGAATAGAAGTGTGGCTTTTTTTGGAAGTGGAGTCGTCGATCTGTTGTTGTTTTCTTTCCTTGTTGGAACACGGAGTTAACTGCGCCGTACAGAGCCTGGGAAAATTTCATTGTATCTAACTTAGTCAAAATGGAGGACCCGGGACCTCCTGATATTCCGGACAACGCAAGGAAAAAGCGTCCTAGGTCGGATATTTCAAGGGAGAGATCTCCAATCAGGAGCAGGAAGAATAGTGATGCGTCAGAAAATCAGAGGGGAAGATCACAAAGTAGAAATAAAAGAAACAATGAGACATCTGAATTGAATAAAAAAAGTGTGACAGTAAATTTCGTGCAAAACAGTGGTAGTGAGGTTAGGTCGGACAAGCCGAATGGTAACAACGAGGAACCAAACTTTTTGAACAAAAATACTAATGGGATGGGAAATTCATACCAATATAGTGAAAGTTTGAAGGGAAAGGAATTCATGGTATTGATCCAAACGGTCGAAGAAAAGAGAATAAATGGTATTGACGTTAATGAGCTACTTGATCATTGTAGGGTTAGGGGAATCTCATGTATTAAAAACGCAAATTTCAGGACGGTAAAGGTAGTCTTCGACAACCCGAGCGATGCGAATAGTTTGGCTGGAAACAAGACGTTGCTGTCTAATGGTCTGAGGGCATATATTACCCATAACTGTGTGGCTACCTCAGGTATAATAAGGGACATTCCGTTGAAAATCTCTGAAAATGATATTAAGAACAAACTGGAGTCGTCGGTAAGGATATTAAAAGTACAAAGAATGAATAGGAAAAATGACGAAGGAGTCTAGGTCTGTAAAAGTTGACTTTAAAGGCAAGGATCTTCCGAAAACCGTTATTTACGGGTACGTTATACTTAATGTAGACTACTTCATTCCGAAGGTTAGGATATGTTACAACTGCGGAATAATTGGTCACGTGGCCAAGTTCTGTAAGTCCAAATCGAGAAAATGCCTTAAATGTGGGGACCTATTTGAGACGTGCAAGAACGAGTGTTCGGATAAGAGGTGCATCCTGTGTGGTGCTCACGACCATGATTTTTTCAATAATAGGTGTCCTAAAAGATTGCATAGGAGCAGGAGATTATTAATATAATGACTGTGACCAACAAGTCAAGAAAAGAAGTCACTGAAGGGAACTATGAGAACTACTATAATATCTTGGGTTCGAGGCAGTACCAAGAAAATTTCCCGGAGATAGATGAAACGGTGAATACAAGAAAGGGAACGGGTGCGAGGGGCCCAATTATGAGGAATAGATTTGAAGACTCGAACAAAATCCAAATAAGAAAAAGAAGTTTTGCGAATGTAACGAAAAGTAGTTATGACCAAAGCTCGTCACCACAAAAGTTAGCGTTTATGTATCCGAACGGTAACCCCATGGGAATTGGCCCCGTAGAAACTTCTTTTGAAGCTTCCGGAGGCAATAAGTGCTCTAACGAAAGTAACAAGTACGAACAAATTTGTGGCCAATTGATTGATTTTATCTGTAATAACTGGGGGAAGAACAATAAGGAAATAGATGAATTTATTAACGGAATTAAAACTAAGTTTAGGAGACTGAAACCTGAGGGATGGAACTCAGAGGTCTACGGTTCGAGGTCGTCGGACCTTAACAATAGTTAGATGAAGTGCCTACAAATTAACATACAAGGGTTTGGGAGCGGGAACAAGGACTTTCTTGAAACGTTCTGTGCGGATCAAAAAGTGGATGTGGCGTTAATTCAGGAAACTATTGTAAATGATAGAAGAAGTTTACCATTTTTTACCAACTATTATTGTTGTTTTGATAATAGAGCGGATGGTTATGGAGGAGTGGCTATTTTAGTGAGTAAACACATTAGATGCAGGAAGGTAATGGTAAATTCCCAGCTGAACTTAGTGGCTGTGGCAACAACTAATTTAGCGCATAACCTTGTCTTGATCAATTGTTACATTCCCCCAGCAAGAAGTAGAGAAGAAGAAGAGTCTGTCAGATCAGAAATTAGTAGGGTATTCATCCATTTTAATGGTATTGGATATGGCCGGTGATTTCACTGCGCATAGATTGGTGTGGGGAAGTTATAAAAATGATATTAGAGGGGCGGTGGTGGAAGCTGCGGCAGCACTGAACGGGTTATCAATTATGAACAATGGTGAATCGACTTTCTCAAACACAAGCGGAAACCCGTCTGTTCTGGACTTGACATTTACCAACAGGCCAGATCTTGTACAAAATTGGCACGTGGTCAAGCAACGGATCTTCGGTTCCAGACATTACCCAATAGTGTTCTTTATAAAAGCTTCATTGATCAGGTCAAGGAAAACCAAAATTGTTAATAAATGGTTTACTAGCAGAGAACATTAAAAAAAATCAATTTGAAGCAAACGTTTCGAGCTTCACAGGAGCCGCGAGAGAAGCTGTAAAGAAAGCCTCTTTCATAGTTAACAAGAACTCCTATAGGCCCAAATACTGGTGGAACCCGAAACTTGGCGAGGTATTTGCAAATATGAAAAGGTTGGCAGCACGCTTTAAAGTTAACAGTAACTCCGAAAATCTCAGTCTCTTTCAAGATGCTAAACGTATCTGGAAAAAAGCGGTAAAGAGAGCTAAAAATATAAAATGGAAGGAAACAATTGATCGAATTAACAGCTCTAATGACCCGCTAGAAATCCATAACTTGTTTAAAAATGTCCAGAAAACCTTCTATGCCGTGACAGATTTTCGTGATTGGAGCACAACGAGAAAACGCCAGTTTCTTGAATTGGGGAATGTTAACGCTGATTCGGGAGCCGATAATGAGGGGGAACCAGGCGAGGTAAGCACAAGCTTTGGTCTCGAGGATCTGGATCAGATACTAAGAAAGAAAAATTAAAGTTCGGCGCCGGGAACCGATGGCATTTCATATAAAATCATAAAACTCCTAGAACCTGATAAAAAAAGACTCATTTTTGAAAATTTTAAACAAGGTATGGATAGCGAAAAAAATCCCAGAAAATTGGAGAACGATTAAGATTGTCCCTATCCCCAAACCGGATAAGGACCCTAATCTTCTGTCAAGCTCTAGACCGATCTCACTGATTAACGTCCCCCTTAAAATTATTAATAAGATGGTTCTCAATAGACTAAACGAATATGTTGAGGGTAGGAGCATACTGAGTGAGAGGTCATATGCCTTTAAGGTAGGAAAATCGACGGCTCACTGTATAAATGACGTAACTAACACGGTTGCTGTAATTAAAGATCAGAAAAAAATTGCAGTGGGAATTACGTTCGACATAGTGTCGGCCTACGATGGGGTTGAGGTTGGTGCTCTCGTGCAGTCTATGAAGGACTATAATATTCCAACAGACATTATCCAATGGGTGGGGACATTCTTGAAGAACAGAATACTGAAATTGGACGAAGTGGAACTGGAGGTAAGGAACGGACTACCACAGGGTAGCTCGTTGAGTCCCACTTTGTTTAACATTTCCACCAACAGGGTCCACGTGTTATCGAATGAGTCGAATAAAATCTATCAATTCGCGGATGATTTTTTGCTGTTGGCCAAAGGGGGTAACACGGAAGAAGCCAGTAAAAATTTGGAGGAACATGCGAACCGTTTTATTGATTGTTTGGAGTCAATGAAGCTAAGAATAAACCCGGATAAAACTAAATTTTTCGGGTTTGCAAAATCAAACTGTACGCGTAGAACGATAAAAATAAAGAATGTAGAATATAATAATGTGGGTCAGCTGGAATATCTGGGGGTGGTGTTGGCCTGAAACCTTTCAGTCGTGCCACATTACAAGGAAATAAACAAAAAAAAGCAATTTTAACCGGTTAACGTTTAATATGTTAAACAAACACTCGGAAGGGCTGCACCCAAAAAAGCGCTTATGCTTTACAGATCGAGAATCCGCCCGAAAGCCGAATATGCAAGATCCACCACAGCCCACCTGAACAAGACAGCCAGGAAAAATATAACAACTTTTAATAATCCGTTCTTAAGAAGGTGCTTAGGGGTAACCCCATCGACCCCTGCTCATGTTTTGTATGCATTGTCAAATGAAATGCCACCCGATCTTAGAGCGCTATTGCTGACCGCAAGAGAGATGGCCAAAATAATTACTTCTGAAAAGTCTTTCGCTAACCACTGGAAGAGCCAGGATGTTAGAGTTCCTAGAAACTCAAGTTATGGGAAATGTTGGGAATCCTTCTCAGAAACTCTGAGAAGCCTTCAAACGATTGACTGCAGGGTTAAAACAACAAAACAGAACATTTTTAGCAAAGACGGGAAGATGGGGATTTCTAGGAATTCTGATCTATCGTGGAATGGGTTAAAGATATTAACTGGCCTTGATTATGATTCGAATAAAAAGATTATCTTCACGGATGCATCCAAGGCTGAAGATTCAGTGGGAGCGGCTTTCGTGTCCGACGATGAATTAATAAGACATAAGTTTAAACTACCCGTAGATACATCTATACTCCTCAAAACAAAATAAGGGCCACTAATAATTTTCTGATTATTTTTTTGTGGAAAAGGAAAATCATAGTTTTGTTGGTCTAATTTAATAAAACAATATGTTTTTCATTAAATCTAATGAATTTTATTGAATTTTGACCAAAAGTTACACTTTTTTTTAGCATTTTTTCGGATTGCTTACTTTTTGCGGTCTTGTAATCGTAACAATAACAGTTAATTTGTATGTCTAACCTGTAAAAAAATTGATTCTTTGTTTTTTTTTTTAGTATCGAGTATGGCCTCCACTTTTTGATATGCAGTCTCGAAGCCTGGACGGAACGCTTTCAATTAGCCGATCGACGCTTTCTATTGATATCTCGTCCCAATACATTTTTAGCAATTGAATCAGCTGTTGCTGATTGTGTATGTCCTTTTAAGCGGTCCGCATCCGGCGTTTTAATTGATCCCAAAGATGTTCTATCGGATTTAGGTCCGGACTGTTGGCAGGCCACTCCATGACCTCAATATTGACCTCCTCGAAAACAGACATTGTCGCCCGGGCAGTATGTGGTCGTGCATTATCCTGCATGAGGATAAAACCATCCAACGCCTGTCGTGAAAAAGGAATGATATGTGGCCTAACAATCCTTTCAATATTACTTTCGGACGTAATTGTCCCGTTATTTAGGATAACAAGGTTAGTTTTGCCTTGCAAGCTAATTCCGGCCCAGACCATCACACTGGGACCGCCTTGCCTCTCAATTTGATTAATGCAAGGATCCAAAAATGCTTCTCCGGTTCTCCGCCAGACTCTTATGCGTCGGTCGTCACTAAAAATATTTACTTTGCACTCATCCGAGAAGAGCACCTTGCGCCATTGTTGCATGTCCTATTGGATATGTCTGTTCTGGTAACACGTTTCCTTGACCACTGTTAGTGTTCGTGCAAACGATTTCTGATTGTTTGAGGGCTAACAATGGTCCCAGTCGTCCTTAATAGCCTACTTTGTAGTCCACGAGCACTAATGGTACGATCCCGTCGCGCAGAAAGTCTCACATATCGGTCTTCTGCGGGGGTGGTTATTCGAACTCGGCCTGAACCATGACGACGGGAGACATTTCCTGTCTCCTGGTAACGGTTCCAAAGATTTTAAATGGCTCTTCGCGGATACCCTGATTGCAGGGCCACAGAACGTAGCGAACGACCTTCCTCCGACATTTCTAAGGCTCTGGACGAAGCATTTAAATTTAAATGGCGCCGAATTGTTGGTATTTTGTATTTTACAGATTCTCCTTATCTTTAGAAGTGCAACAACTAATGTTGCATCTAAAGAACTTGGCGAAAACTAATTCTTAATCAAAATGAGAAATAAACAAAACTACCAAATGGATGACTCGTGACCCCAAAAGTACTGTTTAAGACAGTTCCGTTAAAGCTAATGTTAACGAATGATACTGTGATAACTCACATCACATTCAGGTACAGAATGGCATTTTTGAAAATAATTATCACATTAAAAATTCGCCAAAAGACGTTGTTAAAGTCAACGGACATAAGTGGCCCTTATTTTGTTTTGAGGAGTATATATAGTAACGGCGGAGTTAGTGGCAATTTATGAATCAGTGGTCTGGATGAAGTCTAAAGAGGTGGAGAGCATTACTATCCTCACGGATAGTAATGTCTCTTGCCAAATTCTCAAAAGAAAAGAACTGGACTCGGTCTTGGTATTGGCAATAATTAAGGAGATTGAATCATCAAAGGCTAGGAGGGTCAACCTGATATGGGTTCCGTCCCATTGCGGTATCAGAA
This sequence comes from Microchrysa polita, assembly GCA_949715475.1. Classification (NCBI taxonomy): domain Eukaryota; kingdom Metazoa; phylum Arthropoda; class Insecta; order Diptera; family Stratiomyidae; genus Microchrysa; species Microchrysa polita. Next base: position 30,437,224 of record OX454418.1, on the reverse strand, counting down.
TGAACGAGAAGGCGGATGAACTGGCTAACCAAGCCAGGGTGGATGGGGTTCTTTATTCTCCAATGGTTTCCTATAAACAGGCGATTGAATCTATCAAAATACAAATAAATGAAAGGTGGCAAAACAGATTTGAATCAACCTCTCAAGATAAGGGAAAATTCTTTTTTAACATATTCAATAATATAAATGAGTCTTGCTGGTTTAAAAATAAAAAATATAAGTTCCATAAGCCCAAAATTATTAAAATTGTGAACAGACTTATCACAAATCATAGCTATAACCTCAAATACCTTGCTCAGATTCGAAAGGCAGAGTCTCCACTTTGCTCAACCTGTAAGGAGGTGCAAGATAATGAGCATTTAATCATGAAATGCCCAAAATATTAAAAAATATATGCCCCTTGTTAATAAGGATGATCAACGTTGATTTTGGTTCGGTACTAAAGAGAATTGGTCCTGAATACTGGGTGAGAATAGCAAAACAGATCGTTAGGTTGGAAATTCAAATGTAGAGAAAACTTAAAAGATAAATTTCCCAGTCACTGTGTGTGTTTTTCTTTTTTGTTTCTTTTTATTACTAAAAATAGTTAAATTATGGCATTGTTATTATTCGGATGCAGTCTGTGAAGATGCTAGGGTTCTTCCTCTTGAGATTGATACCTTCTTGCGTTCTCTCTGATAATATCTTAGACGCCATTTAATTGTTTCTAATTACCGTTCCGTTGTTACCGGGTGACAAGCGTAGTAATTTTATATCATTTTTTCACGTTCCTGGGCTGGATAGATGCGGGAGGGAGTTAGCCGAGTGCAAAAGATGGCTGGTCAAATTTAATAAAAACAAAACAAAAGACATTATAATAAAAAAAAACAACTGAATAATTTAAAACTTAAAAGCATCAAATGCAAATATATATTAGATAAAAACAATTAACTAATATCAACAAAAATTTTAACAAATACGGAAAAGGGTTCCCGCTGGCTATACAATCCATTGTTGGATTAAGCTATCCCGATCAGCGCTACAAAGCTGATCAAGGAGAAAAAAAATCTTTCCAAAGCCATAATTACGATACGAGAGTAATTCAAATTGTCACTACGTTTCTCACTTTTCCGAATCTATAATAGCTAAAGATTCTACCATTAAATTTTCTAAGAAAAAAAAATTATCGGAAAGCTCTAAAAAAGGACATAAAAGGACACTAATTACAAACCTTGATCGAATGTGGGCATGCTGGGTGTCATATCAAAGAGGACGTCGAGTAAATTCCATATCCGGCGTTTATTACTTGTTTCAAGGACCCTCACAGGAGAAAATTGGGATCCAATGGAAAATTTTCGTGTTTCTCGTATATGTATTTTTTTAAAGCCGTAATTTTTCGTTTAAGCCAGAATTATTCCATTTAGTATCCTTGAAACAGGAGACAAACACACTCGACGTCGTCTTTGATATGACACCCCGCAAGCTCACGTTCGATCAAGGCTTGTAATTGGTGTCCTTTAATGTCCTTTTTCAGAGCTTTCCGATAATTTTTTCTTAGGGCCGATTTTAGATGTTTTTTTCAAAATAACGGCGGGAGCACAGGGCGGAAATTGACGCAAACTTGGATTTTAACTTACCCCACCTGTCTTTATAAAATATCAAGACATCCCTATTTTTTGCACGCTAACTCCTATTATTTCGTCTCTATTGATTGGATATGAAACTTTGCACAAAGATTGGTCAGTATGGCCTTATATACGGTAAATATTAAGACTGTTGACTTTTTCTAAGGAAAAGTAAATAACAGTAAATTTGTAAAATTTGAATTTGTTGGTGTGTAGCCCCTCTTAGGTCTCCAAACATGAAAATTCTGCTAAGGGTTTTTAGAAAATTACGTAGGGAATATGTCTACGAATTTTCATTCGAATAACTGTATCCAAACCGGAAATATAGCCAAGTAAGTATTTAGTAAGGGCCTTTCATAATGCAAGGGAAGCCTCTTAAGCATTTCTTCAATGCATATCTTTTAACTTGATGAAACAATGAACATGAAATTTGGTGGAAATCTATAGAATGGTAATAGTGTTTGCCACAAATATTTTTGAAGTTTCTAGGACTAAGTTAACAGGGTGTCCCTGAATAGCTGCAAAAGTAGACTTGTTCAATACTCATAGGAATGCTTACGTAGGCTCTTATGTCAGGGGACACAATGAAATCATTTTATATAAGTTGCTTTTCCTTGGTTAAAAAACAGTAACAGTAGATTTACAGCTAATAATTCAGTTCATATATAAAGCCAAGCCATCCTTATACGTTTCCCTGAGTTTCTTTTTGCTCAAAGGCCATCAGAAATCTTAAATCGAAAAATGCCTGCAGATTTGCCCTGGAGTACTTTTATACAAACTGGGTAGATTGATTGATTGATTGATTGAGATTTTTATTGCAAATTTTTGTTAACATATTTAGTACAAAAATAGAGAGTAATTCATTTTGCTTTCCCCTTTTAAGATAGTAAATCTATTTTTGGATTGGTCTAATTAAAGGTGGAATTCTGGAACGCGTTTATTTAGACCAATCCAAAAATAGATTTACAGGAAGCATTTCATTAATGTTGTGCACAATTGTTATTTATTGCTTATAAAATATATGTACACAAAATATTCACTACGCATTAAAATTCCAAAAAACCCTCGTATTGCGAGCGCAGCCCTCTATACACCGGTATTTCTACACCATTTGTGCTGATGCACTTTGTGTTTCTTCGTACCGGCTGCGGGTCGTATAAAGCAGTGAGGTCGATTCGGGTAGCAGTTGCTCGTTGATTAAATGTTCCGTTGCGCAAAATGTCAGCGAAAAGATTCAACTTGGTACAAACAAAGTGCTGAAAGGATTTGGTGGCGGTGAGTACCAATGTAAATTCACTGTTAATGTGGTGATAATGATCGACGAGATGGAGGTGAAAGCGTCGTTGTACGTCGTCGAAGATGAATTGCTATGCGAACCCATTTTGCTGGGAACCGATATTTTGTTGGACGATCGAGTCCAGTTCACCATAGGCAATGGAAGTATTGTCGCCCAAGACTGCGTGTCTAATATGGAAGTGCAATTAAACGATGCAGAAATGCAAATCAAATTGAAGGATATGGAGCCAATTTTCCGACCACCCTACAAAATTCCCTTTCCCAAGCGAGAAACGATTGAACAGATTATCGACCAATTGCGATTGAGTGCGATATCGTACGTCCAAGCACTTCTGAATATTCATCTCCCGTAATTTTGGTGCCTAAGTCCGATGGCACTGAGAGACTCTGCGTGGATTTTAGAGCATTAAATGCTGTGACGATAAAGAAACCATTTCCTGTTCCTAGCGTTGACGAACAAATAGCTCAGCTCGCGGGTTACTCTTACTTTACAAGATTGGATTTCATGGCAGGTTATCATCAAATTCGGATTGCCGAATCGTCGAAAAAGTATACTGCCTTTGCTACTCATCATGGCCAATTCGAATATAATGTGGTACCATTTGGGCTGATGAATGCACCATTCGAATTTCAACGTGTAATGCGTCGGCTCATAAATCAGATGACACATCCAATCATCGCGTACGTAGATGAAGTTATTATTCCAAGCAAAACCGCGGAAGAAGGATTGATCGCGCATGAAGAATTTCTTACGATTTTGACCGAATCGGGAATGACCTTGAATAAAAAGAAATGCATTTTCTTAGCCACTGAGATATCGTTCTTGGGCTACGAAATATCCGGAGCTGGAATATCACCAGGAAAGTTGAAAACCGAAGCAATACTAGAATTTCCTGTGCCAACAACGCAAGCTGATGTGAGAAAATTCTTGGGACTAACTAGTTATTTTAGAAAGTTCATTTGCAACTATGCGATAAAGGCTTTGCCGTTAACTCGACTTCTGAAGACCAAAACCGCCCAATGTTTTGAATGGACAACAGAGCAGCAAGAAGCATTTGATACTTTACGGCAAGCGCTACAAGCGAGTCCAGTTTTGGAAATTTACGATGCGAAACAACCACATGAGGTACACACGGATGCGAGCTCAGTTGGGATCGCAGGTGTCTTAATGCAGCAAACCGATCATGGCATGAAACCCGTAGCATACTTCAGTCGCAAATGTTCAGAAGCAGAAAGCAAGTTCCACAGTCACGAGTTGGAAGTCCTGGCAATCGTTGAGACGTTGGAGCGATTCAGACTTTTCTTGATTGGCAAGCAGTTTAAAGTGATTACAGATTGTTCAGCGGTGACTACTACTAAAAACACTACTCCTCTGCGTCCACGAATTGCCCGATGGTGGCTTCGACTTTTGGAGTTTGAATATGAGTTAATACACCGACCGTCAGAAAGAATGCATCATGTCGACACGTTGAGCCGAACACCAATTGAAGAGCCAACATTACCGGAGACAGTAGCAGACCAGATATTGACGATCGAAGTTGATGAGTATGACTTCCTCTCAACAATTCAAAAACAGGACCCAAAGCTAGTCGATATTATTGACGTTCTACAGGGAATCCGTACGTCGGACCAATCGAAACAGATCCATAACGAGTATATCTATCGTAATGGCCGTTTATATCGTCACGTTAATGGAGAATTACGATTCGTCGTTCCGATGGCAGTACGATGGAGGGTAGTGAAAACTTACCATGATGAAGTAGACCATCTAGCGGTTGAAAAAACTCTTGAGAGGATGAGAAAGGATTTTTGGTTTCCAAAAATGCGAAAATATGTTCGAGCGTATATTGCGGCATGCATGGAATGTGCGTTTAACAAAAAGGCAGCTGGTAAACCTCAAGGAGAGTTGTACGTTAATCCGATCGAACCGATACCTTTCCGTAAACTGCATTTGGACCATGTAGGACCCTATCCTAAAAGTAAACGCGGGTACGAATATATTTTGGGAATAACTGATCCATTTTCGAAGTTCGTGGTATTAAAGCCAGTCCGCAGTACGAAAACGAAGCCTGCTTTAGAAGCACTCAACGAATTTTCGTCGTACTTTGGCCTTCCAAAAGTTATAGTCACGGATCGTGGATCATCATTCACATCAAAATCCTTTGCAGAATATTGTAATAAAAACGGAATAAAACACATCAAGACAGCAGTTCGAACTCCTCGGGCCAATGGAGCGATAGAGAGAATCAATGGGACAATAGGTAATTGTCTCCGAGCAGCATCAGTGGATGAGCGTGACTGGGACTGACTCGAGTTAAGGAATATTCAATGGGCACTAAATAGCGGTACGCACAGCACGACAGGTTATAGCCCAAACGAACTTGTGTTCGACTTTACCATCAACGATGTAGTACACAATCGATTAATTCAAACACTGCACGATGAAGATGCGGAATCCCCTATCGAGAGAATTGAAGTTCGTCGGACGAATGCACTGCAATCTATCCAACAGGCGCTGTCAACATGGAAAGAAAGATTTGACCAACACCGAAAGGCTACTCAAAAATATCAAGAGGGCGATCTAGTACTCATTTCAAATGTACCACCAGCAACTGGACACTCGAGGAAATTAGAGCCACGTTTCCGAGGGCCTTTTATAATTTTAAAGGTTCTTCGATTTGACCGATATGTCATTGGAACTGTTGACCAATTGCATCGACAGGCGAAACGATTCACATCCGTGTATCATGCGGAGCACATGAAGCCATGGTGTTCTGCCGACCCAATTTTGGATCCAGACTCCGATGTAGACGACCGTGTCGATGAAGCGGAAGATTCTGAGGTAGACGACGACGTAGATGAAGGTGCTGAAGGTGCGACTATACAGCTTCGGTCGGGAGCCCGCACAAGTCAGGATGGTCGAGCTGTCAAAGGCGGCAACCCTAACCACCATCCCGAGTGACGAACGATGTTGAGAATTTGAGACAGTTGATTGTAGTCAGTCGAAATGAATAAACGTATTGTCGGTAACCTTACGCGTTTTATTTCTTTCGGCATTTTATTGTAGACAATCCTCTTTCAACAGTATAAAGCAGTGAGGTGGGCCGCATGCGGCTCGCGAGTTTGACATGCCTGCAGTGGAGTAACGTTTCCGAAATTATTTTGTTTGAAAACATTATTGGAGCACCAATTATTTGAATTTTTAAGTATAGGGAAAATCGACGGAACCCACAAACTAAAATTTGCCTGGAAAAGCAGCTAATTTCCCTGGTTGGGAAGCAGCTGTTTAACTTTTGCTAGGTGTTCTACCCGGGTATAAGCAATATTTTTGTTTATAGAAGGGGCCCCACATATAAACATATTTTTTGATTATAACCGGGGCCCCGGATAAAAGCAAACCCGGTCATCGATTTTGCTTGCCCACTTACGGTTGACTATAGTAGTCAATATCCCTTATCTTTGCAGCTGAAAAAAGGCTTCTTTTTTACCAGTCTTATCATTTAAGAAAAACTACAACCTAACAACTTAATAATGAGACTTTTTTAGAGATGGCAACACCGATAAACTAATGGTAGTCCATCTTTGGCATACATACCATTTGAAGTTTCTATTCATAAGCTGGCAATGTCAGTATAAACATTTCGTGTTGATTGTTGACAACGCATTTACCGGACCATGGAAAGTTTCGAAAATTCACGAAAAAAAACAACATTTGCGGGAAGTTTTACTTGGGCATTATTTTGCTAAGAAGACTGCAGCTCAGAGTCATCAATTGCTCGTGGAAGTTTACGGTGACGATGCTTTTTCCCATGCACAGTGTTTTCGGTGGTTTCATCGGTTCAAAAATGATAATTTCGACATTACGTCGGTAATGGTAAGAGGTAAGAGCGACCTGGCCAGCCAAAAAAGTTTGAAGACGAAGAATTGACGAAATTACTCGAAGAAGATTCGTGCCAAACGCAATTTCATTGGAAGTGACTCAGCAAGCCATATCGAAGCGGTTAAAATCACTGGGAATGATCCAAAAGCAAGGCCACTGGGTTCCGTACGAGTTGAAGCCAAGAGATGTTGAGAGGCGCTTTTGCATGTGCGAACAACTGCTTCAAAGGCAAAGACGGAAGGGTTTTTTGCATCGTATAGTGACCGGCGATGAAACGTGGATGATAACCCAAAGCGAAAGAAATCATGGGGACCGCCCGGGCACCAATCAACATCGACCGCGAAGCCAAATATTCATGGTTCCAAGCTTATGCTCTGCATTTGGTGGGACCAGCTCGGTGTTGTGTATTATGAGCTGCTAAAACCATTGACGGGCAGCGCTATCGACAGCAATTGATGCGTTTGAGTCGAGCATTGCGTCAAAAACGGCCACAATATGCTGAAAGGCACGACAGAATAATTCTTCAGCATGACAATGCTCGCCCTTATTTTGCGCGAGTCGTGAAAACGTACCTGGAAGCAACCAAATAGGAAGTGCTACCCCACCCGCCGTATAGCCCCGACATTGCTCCATCTGATTACTATTTGTTCGCTTCGATGACTCATGCGTTGGCTGATCAGCAATTCACTTCATATGAGGATACTAACAACTGGCTCGATTCATGGATAGCCTCGAAAACCCAAGATTTTTTCCGCGACGGAATTCGTAGACTTTCCGAAAGATGGGAGAAAGTTATCGCTGCTGATTGCCAATATTTTGATTAATTTAGTTATATGAATAAATCTATGAATAAATGCCCTAAATTCCAAAAAAAGTCTCATTATTAAGTTGTAGGCCTATGTAGTTTTTTTATTGAATGGGATTTAAGTTAAAGTTACTGGTGAAAAAGAAAATAGGTCCCATTCCTCATCCCCGCATCCTTTTTAGGGTTTTTTAGAATTTTTTCAAAAAACCCTTATGAAATCGATTTTGTCCGTCCGTCCGTCCGTCCGTCTGTTCACTAAATAACTCGCGAACGGCTCAACCGATTGTCATGAAAATCGGTAGGAATGTGTAGAATGGTTACAGTCTTTGGCACAAATACCTTAGAAGCTTGTAGGAAAAAGATAACAGGGTGTCCCGAGCGTTTAAAAAAAGTCGACTTTTTTAGTTTTTATCGGAGATTAACGTATGGGTATTTAAATCAAAGATCTAGACGAGTACATCTCATATCAGTTAAAATTTTCCAGTTTCGAGTAACGGTAAAAAAGTTATTGGCGTTTAAAGTTAAACTTCCTTTTCAAGCTCCGTCTTTCTAAACCGTTATAGGGATCGATATGAAACTTTGCACAAAGATTGGTCAGTATGGCCTTATATACGTTAAATATTAAGACTGTTGATTTTTGCTAAGGAAAAGTAAATACAGTAAATTTGTAAAATTTAAATTTGTTCGTGTGAAAATTCTGCTAACGGTTTTTAGAAAATTACACAGGGAATATGTCTACGAATTTTCATTCGAATAACTGTATCCAAACCGGAAATATAGCCAAGTAAGTATTTAGTAAGGGCCTTTCACAATACAAGGGAAGCCTCTTAAGCATTTCTTCAATGCATATCTTTTAACTTGATGAAACAATGTACATGAAATTTGGTGGAAATGCATAGAATGGTAATAGTGTTTGCCACAAATATTTTTGAAGTTTGTAGGACCAAGTTAACAGGGTGTCCCGGAAAAACTGCAAAAGTATGCTTGTTCAATACTCATAGGAAAGCTTGCGTGGGCTCTAATGTCAGGGGACACAATGGAATCATTTCTTATAAATTGGTTTTCCTTGATTTAAAAAACAGTAACAGTAGATTTACAGCTAATACCTAATTCAGTTCATATATAATGCCAAGCCATCCTTACGTAACGCCTGAGCTTCTTTATTCTCAAAGGCCATCAGAAATCTTAAATCGAAAAATGCCTGTAGATTTGCCTTGGAGTACTTTTATACAAACTGGGTAAATAGTAAATCTATTTTTGGAATGGTCTAATTAAAGGTGGAACTAGCTAGCGCCTTTCATTCTGGAACGCGTTTATTTAGACCAATACAAAAATAGATTTACAGGAAGCATTTCATTAATGTTGTGCACAATACTTATCTATTGCTTATAAAATATATGCACAAAAAAATATCCACTATGCATCAAAATTCAAAAAAGCCCTCGTATTGCGGGCGCAGCCCTCTGTACGCCGGTATTTTTTTAGTATAACATTGACCTAAAAATTAGCAGCGTCTTTTACACATTATGCTGCCCAAATATCTCTGTTTTATCACACATAAATGCAACAACTCTCAATACAGTAGAATAATATCCTGTTCAATGCCCAAAATCTTAATAATCATATCTTATTACCGCAATTACTATTCTCTTAATTTAATAATACTCGTAAATAGTATTCGTTCTAAATTTACTGTAAACAAATCAATAAAATGACTGCGCATTATTAGAAATGTCCAACAAATAAATAGATTTTTCCTCTCGACCAAAAAGTTCATCCATAAACACTCTGAAAAGCTTTCAAATACACATTTATATAATGTATGTACATATTTAGCATGGCTCAATTAGCCTTACAGCAAAACGAAAATTGTATAGAAAGATAGCCACGTCCACGTGACTCTAGTCTAGTAGTAACCTTGCTCAAAATATGTAACTCGGAAGATATCGTCTTGGAAAATATTCGTTAAAGCTAAGCTATACCACCCAAGCTCGACAAAAATGATAATTGTGAAAATTCGAAAGCCTCAAAAATGCAGATTGACTTTACGAAAAAGATACACTTTGCTTACTCTTCTAGACGTACAATATTAGATTAGACTGCTGTAACTATCGAATATTTATATGCAGATGGACTGCAGCCACACTGCTTGCGGTGACATTTACTTGTTGTGTTCAGATAACGAGACTGCAATCTTTTTTATTGATTTTCATTCCATTCCATTGTTGCCAATTAGTAAGTAAATTGTGTACCGCAGTGCTCGTATGCAAACATAATAATATTTGTTTGATATACAAAAAAAAAAAATATTCATGGATTGCAGATAATTTTGAATCGTTCGTATTCCGGACATTCCTTCCGTCTCCGGGTGGTTTGGTTATTAATACATCTTAAACAAATTATTCATGCGATTTCTAGAGAAAGTTTTTAGTTATTTCAACCAATGGACGAAAGTATATTCGTTCTCGTTTCGTTGAGGGAGAAAAGTTTTGATGCCCACCCTCCAACCCATTGCTATGAGGAGACAAAATGTTTCCTTGAAATAATGTGAAAAACTTGTGTGAAAATCGTTCGATAAAAATCAGCTATTTTTGGTTTCGTTGAGAGTGTAAGAAATAAAGTAGGCTATCGAGATACGAGTTCGAGTACTTTATCGAAGGTGAAACGTATTGAATTTACATACGAGTTGCGAGTACTTTGTGATTTCTTCCTTAAATTTGTATCATTTTTAAATATATAACATATTACACAGATAATTGATTTTTGTAAGTAATGAAAATGTATTTACATATGCTTGCTTATTTATTTTCTATTAATGAAATTACTTTTATTATTTCTGGAGTCGAAAAATATTCAATGAGCTTACATAGCCAATAACTACTGAACGAAGATTTAAGCATATTAAAAATTCAGATTTCCACAAGATGTTGTGTTTATTTGGACAGTTTGGCGTCGTTCTGTATACACACGAATTACTTATCGAACTGATAAGATGCTTTGAAGAAATGATAAGCATAGCTGAAACTGTATTTTATAGTGGCTATACATACGTCTGAAATATTTATTAATTTGCTATAATATGTACATATTCTACAGAAAAATATCAAGAACTTAAATCCGAATAAGGAAGACCATAATTTGAATTACATATCTAGAAGCGTACAGTAGTAAGGATATGTGTATATTTGTATGGTTACGTATTACTATATTTCTTAATACACACATACGTTTTTAAGGAGACTACATATTTCTTGCAAAAATAGAATCTTATATCTATAATTCGGATCAATTATAATTATGCAAGGGTTAGTCCGAATTGGCAAAAAATCTGTATTAGAGCAATATTTTCTTTTCAGAGAAAGATCAATCATCATATCATTACATACTGAAGATTCCGATAATCGCGATTATAGATTATCAAATCAAAATTTTTGTCGAAATCCGGACTATAAAACACATCAGCACAAAGCGTCCTTCTTTATCCTGGAAGATACGAGTAGGCGACATTAGCTTTCAGGATTTTCTAGAAGAAGTCCCCTACAATACCAGTGGCGTAGATAGCTTTTCGGAGAGGAGGGGGATCATTTTACAAGATTGCTTATACTTTTACGGCTATCAAATATTGAATTTCAATTTCAAATTAGCAGTTTCTTTGAGCAAATTTTGGTGCAAAATATACATATAGCTATTTTCCCATACGAAGAAAAAACTTGAGTGCTGGAAATATTGCATCTAAAATTTTGTCTTTTTTACTACGGTGAGTAGAACCACAGTATTCCAATTTTCGTAGAAATTTTCGCTACTGTGATCAAAGCTGTATATTGGGTAAGATAAGTTGTTCCCAAACTTTTCGGAGTTACGGAACACCTAGCATCGCCGCTTTTCTGGCCGGCACACTTCAAAACAGGGATTATAATAAATCATATAGTTAGATAGATAGATAAAGTGTTTTATTCAAAATAACAGTTTTATGTATATACATCTTTTTTTTTCTTATTTCTAAAAAAATTATAAGGCATGGCTAAGCCGTTTGCTTGGTTCAGTTAACATTTTCTTCAATTTTTTTTTTTTTTTAGTTGCACATTTATTTACATCTTTAGATAATTATTATTTATTTGTATATAAACAATTTTAATGTAACAAATTTTGGTTTAAGGTAAGAGTTAAAAAAGCAAAAAATAATAATAAAAATAAAATAAAGTACTAGGTACATAATTTTTCCACCTTTCTCCGGTGTGTATACTCGAACTTTCCATTGGATTATTAGATCAAAGCAATGCTGGGTCCCTTAGCGTTGACTGGCTTTAATAACGACTGTGGGGTTTTTGCTTGAGCGCGGGGCGATGAAGTTCACACAACTCCAGATTCTGCGTGTTCATCTGCCCCGCGTTCAAAACACCTCACATACACTCGTTTATTATATTCTGCCGATATCTGAGGGCGATGCGACAGTAATCATACAAACGGTGCCAATTTAATCCATTAAGCAGTTGTCGCACTTCTTGCTCGTTCAATGCGTCTTTTCCAAGGTAAGATCTCCTGGTTTCTTTTAAAATCGGACATATGCCAATGAAAATGCATCGTGTCTTCTCGAACTCCCATATTGCATAGACTACACATTATTGGTAGCTGGGGCCTGTGTGGTCTGTAATTCAGGGGGAGCAGTTCTCCTCGTGCTTGGAATATAAGGGATATCTTGTGAGCTGAAAAATCATTATGAAAGTAGGATCTTTCACCTAAGGCATGATTCACTTGGACATATGTGGTCCTGTGTAGTGATGCAGTTGCTCTTTCTGCCGTTTTTTCCAGTTCATCCCGTCTAACATCCCTTACAAGCCTTTGTAATATGTAGCTAGTGGCCGTTGTACCATCCCAATTAAATTGCGTGTTGCTTTCCGATGCCAATTCAATCAGGTCACTATAGAAGGCATTCCTTCTCTCTATTGTATGCATCAGTATTTTCTTTGGTATCCTGTCATCGCTCATTGCCGATATTTTTATAAGGTATTTTACAAAAGTTGATAAGGTTTCCAAGAAAAGTGATGTTAGCCCTGTTTCCCTGTTTCCTGCTGCAGCATAACTATATGCATATAGTTATGCTGCAGTATAGTCGCAAAATGGCTGACAGCGGAGAAACTAATAGTAGAATATCAAGCTGGATTCCGTTCGACATATTCCACACACGATAACATTTTCATACTCTTCAACTGGGCTCGACACTTTCTAAGTGAAGGACGAAGATTGTATACCTTTTTTGTAGATTTAAAAGCCGCTTTTGATACTGTTGACCGTTTATCATTGTTCTACAAACTATACAATAATGGAATGTCTTCAAAATTTGGATATGTACTTGAGAAACTATACGAGAACACAACAGCTGCAATATGGAATGGATCAAATCTCTCCGACACATTTTTTACCAACTGCGGAGTACGCCAAGGTTGCAAACTCAGTCCCGAAGCGTTCGCTGTATATATCAATGACATCTCAGATGATATGCCAGGTGGAAAAACAGCTTTTAATTTATTGTTGAAAGGACTATTATATGCGGACGATATGGTTTTCTTCGCAGAGAACCCCCTCGGACTTACAGAAAATCATTAATTACTTGGAAGGTTATTGCGAGCAATGGAACCAAACCATTAACTTAGAAAAATCGAAAATTATGATATTCGTCAAACAATATAAATATTTGGGAGTTTGGGTTGCGAGCAATTTAAGCATGGAGCACCATTTGGAACAGAAGCTAAAAGAAGCAAAGTGGGCGATAAACTCTGTATGGAAAACATGTTTTAATTCTGCAACATAAATCATATACATAGTTATATTTCCATAAAAGGGAAATGCCCAGTATATGTGGATAAAGTACAGCTTTCCGATAAGTCAGAAATTTGTGACTATGTTTCTAAAATATTTAAATTTGTAGGACACCGTACAGCTGCTATAAATTTCGAGGCCGTACACCGAAAAAATCATTTGCTAAAAACAAGACAAAAATACAACAGAAAACAGCCAAGGAATAATTTTCCTGATTTAACCCTAGTTTACTGTTTGGGGTGCAAATGCACCCCATTGCATGTTTCACTTAATATAACTTCGAGATTTTTCAAGTTTTCAATATAAATTTTTCAATAGCTTAACAAAATTTAGTTTTGTTTAATTTTTAATGTTTGTACAATTTTAGCTACATAATTTATTATTTACGAATTTTTTGTGGAAATAAGGCATTGGTTCTGTCGTGGGGTGCATTTGGACCCCAAATAATTTATTTGAGTTCCGAACTATTTATTTTGATGTTAAACTGATATTTATGTTAAAATAAAGATAATAATATCTAAACTTTTATCTGGGATGAAAAAGAAACTTTAAAAATGTTAATAATAGTACGAAATATAGTTTCTTCGGAATGACCTTTGGGACACCAAATGTGGCTGTGTTTCAGACACGATTTCAATTTGAAACTGTTTCATATTTCTCTAAATTTCATAAATAAACAACAGAAACTTAGTCAATGATCAGAGATACAAATTGGATAAAAGTTTGCTAACTAAGATTTCGAAAAAGAGCTGCATTTCGGAATTTGTGAACACTTCGAGCCCACTATTCTCGGCCTGCTATTCTTATCTATGCGAAGCGATTTCACTTTTATAACTGAAGTAATAAGTTCTACTGAAACCGCCAAATGATGAGGAACCCGAAGATATGCATAACACTCGCTAAATCGGGGAATCGAATGCTTACACGTAGGGAAATTTCATGAACATCACTCTTGTTTGAGTTTAACATGTCATTTATAGTATGGATATCAGTGCATGCCGTCTAACCAAACTGAACATGTATGCCTCCCGCCAGTGGCGGATTTGAACATTTGCCGCTAGTAGGCTGTTAACATTTGGCCGTTCCTACCAGGCTCTACGAGAATATTGCTGATTGACCTTCATTTATTCTCAACTTTCCCTTTTGCACTTTAATAGGTGAGTTCTTCCACTCCGTGCTTCCTGAGCATTCTTCAAACTTTATGTGATAGATAAATATAAAACGAGACCGAAGCTAATTTCGGGCGCGGCCGAAATTTGAATACCCTTCACTCACCTCGGGCTAAAAGTTTTTGTTGGGCGAACATATGACTTGTGTTCAATCCTCCCCCATTTTTTTCCTTCTGTGGCGTCGATAAAACAATATTTGTGTGTTTTTGGTTAAGTGGGAAAATAAAAATATTTACTCAGAAAACTTTATTGGGGGGATGCGGGAGCATGGTCCCATAGTATAATTCCATTCGTATTATTTTTTTTTTGTTTTGACAAGAACGCATTAAGTTTTTTTTTGAAATTGGTGTGGAAAAAATGTTTCTTAGAAGATCTAAAATGGGGGGTTGGGTTTGTATGGTAGCCCCATGACTCCATAGACCGATTCCATTTATTTTACATATATTTTGTGGCATCAATTGAAATGCACTTTTATGAGGTTTGATTGAAATTGGGGCACAAATCAACAAGTTTTTCTTAGAAAAACTCAATTTGGGGGGTTGGGTTTGTATGACAGCCCCATGACCCCACAGTCCTATTCCAACCATTCTTACATATGTTTTGTGGCGTCAATAGAAACACATTTGTATGAAATTTGGTTGAAATTGGTGCACAAATGAAAAAGTTTTTCTTAGAAAAACCTAATTTGGGGCGTTCAGTTTGTATGGCAGCACCATGACCCCATAGTCCGATTTGATCCATTCTTACATATGTTTTGTCTTATCAATAGAAACACATTTGTGTGAAATTTGGTTGAAATTGGTGCACGCATAAAAAAGTTTTTCTTAGAAAAACCAAATTGGGGGGGTTAGGTTTGTATGGCAGCCCCATGACCCCACGGTCCGATTTTAGCGATTCGAACATACAAACTGCCTGCAATAAAAAGAAGCATGTGTGCAAAATTTCAGCTCGATAGCTTTTAAACTGGCCGAGTAAAACGCGTAGCAACAGACGGACAGACGGACAGACAGACAGACGGACATCGCCCAATCGACTCAGCTCGTCATGCTGATCATATACATATTTTATATGGTCGGAGATGCTTCCTTCAATGCGTTACAAACTTCATGACAAAGTTAATATACCCTTTACTCTACGAGTGAAGGGTATAAAAACAGCGATTCAGAAATTGATTGGTTGGAAAGTCGATTTGAAGGGTATGTTCTTCTTCTTCATAGTGTCCCGCTTTTAATACACTGTTTAGCAATACTGATAGAATCAGTGGCGATTCTACGTAGGGGTTTTGGGGGTTCAATCCCCCTCCGATTTTTTTTTATGTTTGTAATAGTGTTTGAATCATTTGGTTTATTAAACTCGGGAAATAGAAAACGAGACCGAGGCTAATTTCGGGCGCGGCCGAAATTTGGATACCCTTCGCTACTCTCGGGCTAAAAGTGTTTTCGGGCGTACCTATGACTAGTGTTCAGTCCTCCCCGTTTCCATGCTTTTGAATTTTCTCATAAGTGGCGTGGCGAAGATTTATTGGGCGAAGCGGGGACGTGGGTTTCTTATAAGACCAAAAAGATGGGGAAGGGGGTTTAACGGCAGCCCTATGGCCTTCCCATCAATTTTCACGTATGTTTGTGGCATCCATTAAAACACATTTGGTTCAGATTGGTGGACAAATAAAAAAGGTTTTCTTCGAAGAACCTAATTTGGGGGTTGGGTTTACATATATGCCAGCCCCATGACCGCATGGTCCGATATAATTCATTTTTGCATATGTTTTGTACCATCAATAAAAATAAATTTCCATGAGGTTTAGTTGAAATTTGTGTCCAAATAAAAAAGTATTTTTTAGAAGAACCTAATTTTGGGGGTCAAGTTTGTATGGCAGCCCCACGACCCCATAGTCCGATTTCATTTACTTTCACGTTTGTTATGTGGCATCAGTAGGAATATAATTTTCTCAGGTTTGATTGAAATTGGTGTGCAAATAAAAACGTTTTTCTTCGAAAAATTTGATTTGGGGGGCTAGGTTTGTATGGTAGCCCTATGACCACATGGTCCGACTCCATCTATTTATACATATGTTTTGTGTCATCAATAGAAACACATTTGTGTGAAGTTATGGTTGAAATTGGTGTATAAATAAAAAAAATTCTTAGAAGAACTTAATTTGGGGAGCTAGGTTTCTATGACAGCCCCATGACCCCATGGTCCGATTTGGTCCATTTTCACATATGTTTTGTTGTATTACTAGAAACACATTCTTGCAAAAATTGATTGAAATTGATGAGAAAATAAAAAAGTTTTTCTTAGAAGAACAAAATTTGGGGGACTAGGTGTGTATGGCAGCCCCACGACCCCATTGTCCGATTTGGTCGACCTTCACATATGTTGTGTGTAACCAATTAAAACACATTTGTGTGAAATTTGATTGAAATTGGTGCATAAATAAAAAAGTTTTTCTAAGAAGAACCTAAATTTGGGGGGCAGGTTTGTATGGCAGCCCCACGACCCCCTTGTCGGATTTTAGCGATTCAAACATACAAACTGCCTGCAACAAAAAGAAGCATGTGTGCAAAATTTCAGCTCCATAGCTTCTAAACTGGCCGAGCAAAACGCGTCGCAACAGACAGACAGACGGACAGACGGTCATCGTCCAATCGCCTTAGCTCGTCACGCTGATCATATATATACATATTTTATATGGTCGGAGATGCTTCCTTCAATGCGTTACAAACTTCATGACAAAGTTAATATACCCTTTACGCTTAATAAGCGAAGGGTATAAACAAGACATTTTTCAAGACAATAATTTTAATCGACAGACCAGAGCCAGTGGAGAGGTCCAAGGGTCCGGACCCCTCCCCAAGAGATTCAAAAAGTCATTTAAATTTTAATAATAATAATAAGAAATGATAAATAGTGAACATGTGTATATTGGCTTCATTAGAGGTGGTGGCTGCGATCTCATTTAGCGATAATCAATACATATTCAAAAAAAAAAACAGACAAGACAATCAGAGCCAACCAACACGAATTTGAGAGAAACATTCTGCAAATTTTCCCTTCACACGGGAAACGATAGATACATGTGAGCTTTGAGCTTTCAACTTTCCTCTTTATCGGTCCTGGGCGATCTTGATGAATTTTTGTGAAATGTGATGAAGAATTCCTTAGTTTCAATCCATTTCACGGTCTTGAGCATTACTATAGCAATTGGCGGAATACGATAAATTATTGTTTAACCGCACTTCGAATAATTAGGTTTTTTTCGCAGCAACTTTATTTTGAAGTATTTCCTGGTGTATAATCTGATAAAATTGGTCAGGGTAAAGTGAAATTAACTAACTAAAAAGAGAAATCATATCCACTCGTCGACAATAAAATATAAATTACGCCTATTTTCATCGACTAAATTCAATAAAACTAAAATCCAAATTTTATAGCATGGTCATTTTTTTGAACGCTGGAACCATTTCGAAACCAATTTCTGGCTACGTCCCTGCAACAGACGGACAAAGATTTTGCCCCCATCGTACAACAAATCTTTCAAGTCATCAACAATGAGCAAGGAACTCAGCATCATGAAAATGATGTGCTGGCAAAATTATTTTTGCAGTTGAGAAGCCAATGAAGTGTCTCTCGGAAGTAGGACAACTGAACTGGTACAATGAAAATCAATGCTGCACGATTATTCCACTAACTTATTGATATCGACTTTAGTAGCTGCAGTTAATTCGAAATTATGTCCTTCGGTGCATTAGCATAATTAGCATTCTCTATAGTGGATTTAAGCTGCATAGATCAACAATAGTGGTTACTATGAGGCTTGGAGGCGGTTTGCAACTGGTTTGAAGCTGTAGTGATATTAAGTAAATGAAAACGGATTGAAATAACTTCCATACTTCCCCAGTGATTTGATCGCACTTATCAGCTTTAAAATATCAATTTGACTTTTTGCTAAAACCACTCCCGAAATATTTTTTTTGCGTACGCCCCTGGATAGAATCGATGGTACATGGTTGTTGAGCAAAAATACCATCAATAAAATTGGCATACATAATTAAAAAAATTGAAATGAGATTTTGAAACTACAGTGAACCACCGAAATTCGTGAGGGATGCGTTCCACGGAACTATCGCGAATTTCGGGGTACGGTTTTTAGGATAGAGGTGGGACTTGTTTAAAATGCTCGTAAAATATAAATAATGTTATATGTAGAGTGGGAAGCTTGTCACTCAAATTTTGGGTGCCTTTTTTGTTTCCTTGCACTCTTCGAAACATTTCAAGCTTTATTTCACCCCATCTCTTCCCTGTTGAATTCCTTCAGTTGTTTCAATTGAATTAAGAAGACAAACTTTAAACAAAGTGGTTTCAAGAGGACTGCGACCCGGTCTTTTCGATGATCTTTTTCTTTTCGTAGCTGATTAACGAATGAAGTTAATCCAAATAGAAGAGGTGAGCGCATATCATAAATGAGCTTGTGCAAAGGATCGAGCATAAGGATGTTTTCTGGGCGAAGGCTGCCAACAAATGAAATCGTGTGACCACTACAAGTAAGTATTGGGTTATGTTGAAGTGAATTTTTCTTCCCGGTTGGTGACCGTACAAGAAGCATATGGATCCACCATTTCGTACCAGACTGAAGCTGTGTTGGCGCCAAAACATGAAGTATTGGATAGGGAAAATGTGAAATATTGAAGAAGTGTCGCAAAACATGAAGCTAAAGCGAACTCGTGAATGAAGGGATCGCGAACTGTACATATGTACTTGAAATTTCATTGAAACCGTATTTTCCGTTTTCAAATACTTTTCTATCAACGTCACTTCTATTATAAACTTTTTATATCTTTAGGAAATTTCAAATTTGATTTTTAATTGAGTATTTTAAAAACCAATTTCATAACGGTACTTTGATCTAATGAATCTGCAAATTTGCTTTAGTGTGATTACTTTTCAACGCATGATTTGACAACAATCTTTTAAATTAAATTAGCTTATTGTAAACTTTAAAAATTGAGTTAAAGATTTTCAAATTTCTGGTCATACAATAAAAAATTTAAATCTTCAAATCAGCCGTTGCTGAAGCATCCAAATATGTACAACAAAAAATAGATCTCTTCCCTCTCATGATATTCAGTTGAAGAGTTGAAGTGCTTCACTTTTCATAATTGAAACTCCTTTGAAAATCTGCCGTTTTAATTTTAGTATTTTTTTTTTTTAATTAAAAGTTCTCAATTTATGAGATTTATAGCGTTTTCCCTATCTGGAATTTAAGCATTGATTTGCCTTTTGCTTATATTTTATGGAAGTGACAAGAAACCGGGATTAAGGGAACAAGATTAAGTTGTCGGTGTTTTTTACTAACAACAGGTCTCCGTCCAAGTGACCATTAAAAAAAGTGCTTGGTTTCGAAGTTTATCCTGTAAACAATTGACTGTAAGAGGCCTTTTCGACGATTCGTCTTCAATTACAAATAATTCCTGGTGTTTGAAACTCTGAGATAACAGTTCTTCACTTTTGTATCTCACTGAGGTACAAACACACTTCACACACTGCTCCCAAAACGTATCTCATGGGAAGTATAAATGCTATATCTGGCATTGAAATTCGTATTCGGAATTCGGTTTCCACTGTAATAAATGTGTATGTAATGTGTTTAACGTACAAAAAATATTTGCCCCGAATTTGCCGCCCCGTAAAATCGGCCGCCCTAGGCTCCATCAAAATGAGTCAAATTAAAAAAATTTGGAAGTCAGTTAATGTAGAAATATGGACATACATACTGTGGGGTGCATTTGCACCCCATAACACGAAACTAGTAAGAAAATTGTTGCGGTAAACTAGTGTTAAGATGTATTTTCTTGTTTCAAGAAAAGTCTTTGCTTACAATAAATGAATAAGCATTATTTTAAGCAAAACTTGGAACAAGAAAATACATCTTAAATCACTAAACAAAATTCTTGGAACAAGAAAATTTATCTTAAAGCAGGAAAAATTATTCCTTGGCTGTTTTTTGATGTATTTTTTTCTTGTTCTAAGCAAATAATTTTTTCAGTGTAGCTATCAACCAATTGTTTGAAAAAAATTACCAAAAATGTGTGCAGAACATACAATTTGGACTGTTAAAATTTCATTTAAAAGTAAAAAAGGTATTGTGTTTTTCACATATTAATGCTTGTACTTATCGTACATGTACTCTTTTAGATTGAATTGAAATTCGCATCCATGTTGTACATTGACCAGTATATATACCACTGGCCATGTCAACAACTAATGTACTCGGATTTTCCTCCGAGTACACTCCCCTAGGCGAGCTACCTCCCCGATTGACTAAGGTAGCTCCTGAAGAGTATAGTCTTTCGTGTGGACGAAGCTAGGTGGAAACGCGTTTGCCATAAATGGTGATCAATTTTTGATAGGTTCATTGTAGACTCAATATTGTTGGTTAAACAATGAACCTTTAATTCATGTTAAAATTTCGTTTAAACGAGACCGAGGCTAATTTCGGGCGCGGCCGAAATTTGAATACCCGTCACATTTGAATGAAACTTAAGTTTCTTTTGTGTTACAAGTTTCTACAGCAGCCCTATGACGTGTTCCAATTCCATCTGTTCCTGGATGCGTTGAGGCTAATCCAGGAACACACTTGGATGAAATTTGGTTGAAATTCAAAAAGAAAAAAAGTACTAGGAACATATTGGGGTGAAGTTTGGTTAAGATTGGTTCATACAGAAAAACATTTTTCTTAGAAGAACCCAATTTCCAGGGGTTGGTTTGTATGACAGCCCTATGACGTAGTGTTCCGATTTCATCCGTTCCTAGATATTTTTTGAGGCTTTACTAGGAACACATTTGGATGAAGTTTGGTTAAGGTTGGATAAAAAAGGAAAAAGTTTTTCTTAGAAGAACTGAATTTTCAGTGCTTCGTTTGTAGGGGAGCCATATGACGTACTGTTCCGATTCCATCCGTTTCCAGATAAGTTTTGAGGCTTTACTAGGAACACACTTGGGTGAAGTTTGGTTAAGATTGGTACATACAGAAAACAGTTTTTCTTTGAAGAACCTAATTTTCAGGGGCAGCCCCATGACGCCATGGTCCGATTCTATTCGTTCCGACATATATACAGCGTACACTAAAAAGAAACTTGTATACCAAATTTCAGCCCAATAGCTTCAAAACGGAGGGACTAGTTTGCGTTGCAACAGACGGACAGACAGACAGACAGACGGACATGGCTCAACCGATTTCTCTCGTCACACTGATCAATAATATATATACTTTATATAGTCGGAGGTGCTTCCTTCTGTGCGTTGCAAACTTCATGACAAAGTTAATATACCCTTTCACATAGTGACGGGTATAAAAAATCGTAGAAAAGTATTCATTAACACAAATTTAAGCCTCTAATTTATTTGCGCCTTACACACATGCTTTATTTTCGGGTACTCACTACTTCCTTTTCCATTTCATACAGTAGTAGAAAGTTGTAAAAGAAAATCGGTCTAGTCTCTGATGCTGGTCAAATATTTTGCAGTTAAGTTGATTTCTGGTACAGTGTAGCAGACTAAGCTTCGGAATTTGAAAACTTACGAAAATGTTTTCGTATGGATTGTTTGCTTTTTGATGTCAAAAGCTCTTTCTGCAGCTTTCCTGTTTTTGTATATATTCGCGAAACTCCTGAAAGATCTTCACAGAACCCTAGTGTATCGCGGATCTCTGTTTGTTTGTTAATTTGTTTTTGAATTACTGCCTGCATAAGATTATATATCTTTCGATTCTGGAAATTTCTAAATTTTTTCTATAGAAGATTTAGTTAAAAAAAAAAGAATCCTAGTTATAGCTTTGAGTGTTCTTCGTATTAAATTCAATAAAATTGCGAACAACTAGTCAAGACTTGCTTTACCTTTACTTTATATACGATAAAACCTTTCGTCAAATTTTAACTTAAAAGAAAAAGAAAACAGAATGTTGATAAACTCAAACAATAAAGAATGCTCAAAAATTGAAAGCAATTTTGCAGCGTTTTCTCTTCATTCGCATTAGCCTTCCACTCTCCTGAAGAAATCTTTATAATCATGTGTACGGTATATTTCCCTATTGGAAATTGCGCTTCTGTGGGAGAGCACTCCGTTTTCCACGTTATTTTTTAATTTTCTAACCAAACATTAAGATTTTCCAACAAATTTTCAATCAGTGCTTACATGAAATTTTTCTAGCAGCACTTCTAGATTAGGGCTTGTCTGTGAGAAACTCCAGATCCAATGTGGAAAAGTAGATGATCGTAAAGTCATGTGCTTAGTGTACCTATTCTATCGATACTCTTCTATTATACAATTGAAACATAAGGAAGTGCTAAATTTTCTGTTCCAGTTGTAAAAATGGTTTGACGTATATATGAAACACGACACGGAGAGAAAAAATGTAGTGAAAGGCATTAAAACTGTAATAAAAACCATTGCATTTGTAATGATTTTTTACCCTACTGCAACTGATGTAAAAGTCTGTTATGAAAAATGTCATTGCGCTGTAATAAAATTAACAATTTTGATAATAAAATTAGCCAGGAAGATAAATTGGTGATAATAGAAAAAATACAGAAAATGTTTATTTTTTATTTTTTCCTTTTTCTATTTTTACCTTTTCTTTATTTTTTACTTCTATTTTATCCTCAACTTTCTTTTTCCCTATTTTAACTGTACCTTTTTACAATTTGCTTCTACTGGGAATTGAACCGGGGACCTATCGTTTCGTAGTCCTACGTCCTACACCTAAGCTATTTAAGATTACAAGTCATGCGAATAAATTAGTCGTTTTATTTTTTGACAGTTTCATAATTATTAGGCGCTCTTGTTAATTTCATGTACGAAAGGATGAAAACTATTACACCATGCAATAATAATTATTACAGGCTGTGGTGAAAATTACGGTACATTACGCTTTCAGGTCCCCAAGGGAAATTTTTCTTGTTCTTCTTATCGACACTAGCGGCACTTATGTTACCGTCCGCCATATAGCGGACACATAGCGGAAAATATCGGAAACATCAAAAATTTCCCTTGGGGACCTGAAAGCGTAATATACCAAAATTACCTCAAACGCAATAAATGTAACTATCCTTACAAATATCATGCAATGATTTTTGTCATCAATCAATCAAGCAATCATTTTTACAATAGGCCAACACCATTAAAAACAACTGAATTGTATACAATCCAAGTAGCTTACAATATCTGCTCCAGACACGAAACGAGCAGCATTCAAATCAAGATAGGACAAGATGCATTTTAAATTTTTAATTCACAAAACTCATTTTTCCTTGTTGGAAATACTGCGGAGGAAATTGAATCTACAATTTTAAAATGGCAGCTTAAAAAACAACAAGTTTAACCAATCAATATTATAGTTGGTAAGCTAATCGAAGCTATAGATGTTTTGGTTTATTAAACTTTAAACTTTAAGCGCTGTTATATTTTTTTTCTGTACAACAAATTTATATAAGTTACTAATTAAAAAAAATAGAATTACAATACTTTACTTTGCTATTTAAGTTATATATTTGGTTAAATCTGTGTATTGAATTATTTGAGTTTGTGAAATTAAAAACAAAAGAAATCAATTTTTTTTGACAAAATAAACATTCTCTATGAAAAAAACAAATTTGTGTACACTTACGGTCAAAAGTATCGACTCAACCTAAAAGCGCGTGTATTTGTACGTGTTTTTCGAAAAGTATAGCAGTTATCCATAAAAATCGTATGTCATTGAAAAGCTTAAGGCCTCAGCTTTACGTTGGTACCATTTTAACCAATATTTGGTGAGCACTTTTAAAATTGATGCTCTTTGAACGAAAACGTAGCGAAAATGAGCAAATATGAAAATGGATTTTGGTTAGCTTTTTTGCAAATAAAACAAAAACTGTTGGAAAATAAGTTAAGTATTTATTATTTTAGTATTTGGTATTTCCTCCTCTTGCTCTAATGACAGCTTCCAGTCGATTCTGCATTGATTTGATCAAGTTGCTGATGGTATCTTGAGGAATACCGTTCCACTCCTCTAATAGGGCTGCCTTCAATTCTTCAGTGGACGAAGGGACTGGATTTCTGGCTCGGACTCTTCTCTTGAGTTCGTCCCATAAGTGTTCAATTGTATTGATGTCGGGACTGCGAGCAGGCCAGTTAAGTGACGACATATTGGCTTCATTCAAGAGCTGCCGAGTGAGGCGCGACGCATGAAACCGGGCATTGTCGCTGACTATGATTCTCCGACAATAGGGCTACAACTTGTGCCGCCTGATCTGGTGTCGTATCCATTGATGAGAAAACAGTGATTGAAATTACTTCAGAGGTAAGTTACCTAACTTTCGTGATGCAACTGATAATGAGAAACCGATTACGGGCGCTTTTATAGGGGTAGTTTACCTGACCTGACCTTTACCTGAAACTTCAATTTTTCTGGGTTTTTGTTACAAGTGGCAATAATTTAAAAAGTGCAAAGCAAATGTTGATAAAAAGGGTACCAACAGGTAGCTAAGGTTTCGAACTTTTAAACGACATACGACTTTTATGAATAACTATCATACTTTCCAAAAAACACGTACAAATACACGCGCTATTAGGTTGAGTCGATACTTTTGACCGTAAGTGTATTTTACTATGGATTTTTTTAGGCTAACAAACCCGATTATATAGATAACAAAAATAGAATGTAACATTGATGAATTCTTTATCAATATAACAAACATTATTAATCAATTTAACAAAAAGGTTTTGTGTTTACGAATAAAAAGCGATGACAACAATTTAGTGGATTTGAAAAACCCATATTGTCAAAATTGACAAATATTGTCAACTTTTGTTACGCTGATTACGAATTTTTGTTGACGCTATATTGACTACATTTTCATCATCATCAATGTGGCACGATAGCCCGACGTCGGGCCTTGGCCGCCTGAATCGTTGACCTCCAATTGTCACGGTTACGTGACCTCGTCCTCCAGTTTCGGAAGCCCAGCAGCTGTTGGGCGTCTTCACCTACGGAGTTCTCCCAGCGAGCTCTCGGTCGTCCACGCAACCTCGCTCCGTCAATTCGTTGTGCGTTCATCACTTTCTTTGGCATGCGATTATCGTCCATCCGTTGTACATGCCCCGCCCATTGCAAACGTTGAAGCTTCACGATTTTCGATACTTCCAGCTCATCGTACAATTGATACAACTCATGGTTGTACCGGATACGCCATTGGTCTCGCTCGCGAACGGCCCCGAAAATTCGCCGAAGGACCTTTCGTTCGAATCGGTCTAGCAAAATTTCGGAGGCTTGGGTGAGGGTCCATGTTTCGCAGCCATAACATAGCACGGGTCGGATGATAGTTTTGTACACGCGGAGCTTCGTGTTCCTGTGCGCAAGTTTCGAATTAATTATAGGGAGGACCGAGAAATATGTCTTATTGGCTAGTTGTATCCGTCGCTTAATTTCGTCGGTTTCGTTGGCGTCCTTTGATAAGTTACAACCCAGATAGTTGAAGTTGTCTACATACTCGATATTAAGGTCCCCCACTGTGATGCTTGAATTTGCTGGCGTCCTTGTTTTCGATTGCATCATGGCCTTTGTTTTGCTTTCGTTGATATGTAGTCCAACTTCCTTTGCGGCGTTATTGAGGTTATGCAGAAGGCTTTCTGCATCACCCAACCTTCGAGACATGATGTTGATATCGTCGGCGTACGCTACTAATTGAGTCGACTTGATGAGTAGCGTTCCGCTGCTGTCCATATTCATGGCTCGAATTACATACTCCAAAGCAAGGTTGAAGAGCGTCGGCGCCAGCCCGTCGCCCTGCTTGAGTCCAGTACGAGTTTCAAATAGGTCAGTGAGTCGATTCTGCACTCTGACCTGCGAGACGGTATTAGTCATCGTCATCCTTGTGAGTCGCACTAACTTTGCCGGTATACCAAAATTCAGCATAATGTTGTACAGTACACTTCGATCGATACTGTCGTATGCCTGCTTGAAGTCGACAAAGATTTGGTATACGTCGATGTTATATTCATTAGTCATCTTAAAATTTTTTTGGTCAAATAGACTTTAAGATTTCGTTCAGTGATAATCAATTTCACTACATTTTTATAACTTTCACTACAAATTTAGTGAAATTATATGTTGTGAATTTCATTGTTTGATTTTGTTGAATTCAATGCACATTTTTCTCTCCGTGTACACACGTTGAATAATTCCAGCAAAAAGTTTACTTTTGCTTTGGTTTACACAATTAAATTAAAGTAATAATAAAAATGTGGTACCGGAGGGGGAGGGGGGTTAATCCCCTTGATCCCCGCTTATCTACGCCACTTTACAATACTAATAAAAGTATTTAGAATTCTATCCGGGGGATCCTTAGGTCAGGTCCAAAAAGGTCATTTCTGCAGAGAGAGAATAAATGTTGAAAATGTTTAAAAATGTAACAGAATAACTATTAATCCCATTATAAATTTATTTTTTTGCAGGTAATCGGTATGTTGGCAAGATTGATTTTATTTGAAAGAGGATGCTCAGGAGAATGCTATAAAATTTACTTTTTACTGCAAACTCACTTATATGAATTAGAAAAGAAGAATTGTTCTTTTTTTCTTTAAGTTGAAAATTATCAAAACCCCAAGTTCGCTAAGAATAGGACAAAATATCGGTAGCAACCTGACATTTTCATATATGCCTAATTGTGACATATGCTTGAAGTTAATGGAAAGTGGAGTAGGTCTTACTACCCCTACCTTCTCTGAAAAGCTAAATTCAGCCATATAATTTTGATAAAATGCCTCAAAAATTATCAAATGTGTGTTAAATAGTAGCTGTTGGATGTCCTTATAAAATACTGAATGTGTGTCAGATCCCTCTCATCTACCCCTACAAAAAAAAATGTGAATATTAGAGCGCGGTCTCGTTTTTTATTCAAAATTATATCTAGCTATAGAATTCTTTACAGAGAGCTTTTTTGCCCATTTTCAAAAAGTTGCATGACAGCTAACATAATGCGAAAACTTTTCTTAACTACCGATGTTTTCCTGTAATGTACTTTGAGGTTTAGAGAATATGAATTAAATTTTGGCAGTAAAAATTGATTTTGAATTTTCTTACAACATTTAAACAGGTGCTCAGAAGATACAGGAAATTTCACTACATCCAATTAAAGTTTTCCGCAGAAAATCATGTTTTTGACAAGAATTGTAAAAAATTTAACGGTAAAAGCTTGGGAAATAATTCGGCCGTATTGGCATCAATTTTGTCTCCTGATGTAAGTGATCCTGGGCAGACATCAGAAGGCAACCTGTTTTTTTCTTCAAAACTAATTTTGGCCAAAAAAGGTGTAGTTTTGTGTAAATTATCGTGTAACCACCCATAAAAGAATGTCTCCCAAGAATGAAGAATTTCGTATTATTTTAAATATTCTGAGTTTAGCCGTTTGGTAAAATTCATAATCATAAAGCATTTGGTACCGCTTGTATGAAGGGATGCATTTTTATATGTATCTTTCTACTTGTATTACTCGTGGAAACTCTACAATCACGCCAAATTACAACCCCTTTCGCTGTGCAGTGCAATATGATAAAAAAAATGAAACTCAATCACAAAAACGCATCGCGTCTTGCGGCTATCTCATCAGAACATCAATCATCCTTTTGGCTGGCTGCATGCTGCAACAACAAGAATCCACCAAAGCAACAGCAGCGTAACGAAAATGCAACGTAGCCGGCTTTTTACCCCGAAACGGCTAAACGCACACAATCAAACTTCGGCTCGGCTACCAACACACCCAAATAGCGCTCTCAGCGATTCTCTCTCTCTCTCATAGCCCCACAAAATCGTCGGGAAAACAGCTGCTCGGGAAAAACACACGCTCGCCATCGCATAGCCGACTGTCGAGCATCTGTCAAATCTCTTCCAGTCGTAACTTTCAAGCACAAAACATGGCGTGCTCGGTATTTCGTGGTTCGCGTTGTTTATCGTCGATTTTCAGGAGTTCCCGGACAGTGTCGGCGCTAGAAACAGCATCCAAGGTAAGTGCAAATCATTCTTTAATGAATTGAATCGCGAAAAAGTCCCGCTTTCGTGTAATTTCGCTGAAAATTTGCATTGAAAAAAGTACGTGACAATCAAAGCAAATTTCACGAGGCACGGCACGATTGCATGCAAGTGTGTCAGAGCAAATTTTATTTGCTTTCACGTGGTGGTCGCTTCGGTTCTTTTGGTGTGGTGAACGAAAGTTTTTCTATGCAGTTTTCGGGAAAAGCCAAGCAGCGGCCGAAACAGTGCTGCAACGCAAGTGTCGTACTGTGACGGTACGTTGTGTCACGTCGGGGGCGAATGGGTTTTTTGACAGGTGTAAAAATGCATTGAGGTTTTTTTTAAACTTACCGTAAGGTCCCTGGACGAGCTTTGGGACGAAAAATTAATAGCTGAAGGCACTGGGCACTATTCACTTTCTACACAAAACCACTTTTTTGTACATATTGAGACGAATCGGGTTAGGAAAAACGCGTTGAAAATTGCCGAATTGACGAGACGCTCAAAGGGGAAAGCGTGGATCGCGATTTACTGATGTCGGACGCGCAGCAGTTTGCGCGGATTCGCGACAGTTTTGTCGGATGCGATGTCTGTTCAAGGGCTTGATCGCGACGTATCGGAACGATGGGCGTGCGGGGATGGGCCACTTGTTCTAAATTAAGATTCAGGATGCGTAAAGGATCGCGATGAGTTACAGTGAGAGATGTAAAAGTCAACTCATTTGATTTTTTATACGAAATTTTGGAAATTAGATATTTAGGAATGTGAACGGCGATGTTGATGGGATTTACTTTTTATTATTGATTTTTATTTGAAAAAAAGGAAGAAAAATACCAGAAAAGGATTTATAAAAAATGTTGTGTCAAACTTTAAGCCTCCATTACACAGTCATATTTCTATTATAATATGTATGGCATATGCCTATAGGCCTACTCGATTCATTCAGTATAAATTTTTAGACGTGCTGTAATCGAAATCAAGTAGGCTTAAGCATATTATAATAGAAATATAACCAAATATGACTGTGTACTGGAGCCCTCAGAGAAAGCATGCGTTAGTCCAGAGTGGGCATAAGAAAATAAAAATGGCACCGTTCTCACACTATTGCAGTTCATAGTATGCGTGAAAATATTATTCAAACGTCAATTTTTTGTTTACAATTGAGAATATAAAATCCGCGTAATATGCATTACTCTCGTAAAATGCCGACGTGATATTTAACCCTTCTGTTGGCGTATAGATCCAGACAGACCATTGGTACTATATCTTGATGAAAAATATCGTTCAATAAAATTTTCCACCCCTTTCCATATAAATTTCAAAGGAACCGACGGCCAAAAATGCGATCAAACGTTCGGCGAAATGTAAACTATGTCTAAAGAATCGAAAAAACGGCGCATCATCGTAAGACACAGTATGTAAACTGTTTCTAGAACCAAAATTAGACCTATTCAAAAAGTAAGATTGATTTCACAGAAGATTCAGCTACACCTTAGGCATAATAGCTCGTAGGCGGCGTCAGAAGGGTTAATAATTGCATCGACAATATTTTGACATTTGAATTATTTCGTGGAGTGTAGTGTAATAAATTTGGAGTCAAACACATATGGGTTGTGTGATCACATAGCCACTCTGGACTAACGCATGGCATGAGTTGCTATGTTTTCTCTAAGCTGGAGCCCTAAACGGCTTTTATGAAAAAAAAATACTGAAAATAGAATTATTGTGGCGTGAAACTTAGGAGGTTTTCACATTTAGGGCCAGATTACGTAATCTGTGCAAATTACTTAATTTGAGCTGTCAAATTCCATACATTTTTAAAATTCACCACCCCTCAGATTACGTAATCTGGCCAGATTAAGTACAAGTGTGAAAACCTCCTTACACTTCACACTTATAAATAAGGCGGGATTTTATTCTTAAAAAAACGGTAATTTGAAATATTTGGATCGAAGAGATACCCAAAATTATCGATATTGGTGTCGATTCTGTGGTTGCTGTCGTTTGAATAAATGGAGATATACAGTGTACGCTCTCACAACCGGACACTATCTGGGCCAACATTTATGTTGAGGCTTCCGAACGACTATTTCTTAATCTATTTTTTCGTACCAACCACACAAAGGAAAGAAAGAACTGAATTACTGCTCGTAACTCCTGCATATCTGAAATAAAAAAAGATACTGCATTACTGGGTGAAACTCCTGAATGTCTAGACAACAAATTCCAATGCCTCCAGAATTCAGAAATGTGTATTACAAAAAAAGTTCAGCCTTGATGCAAAGGTAGCCCTCGATGAACTGTTTAACTGTCCGCTTATTAGAGGTTAAGTAGAAAAAATAAGGGAAAACCTTTTCCGGGTAATAGAGCATGTATTATATGAATTAAATTATTAAAATTATTATTTGAATGCAGCATTAACATCTGTAATTGAACGATCACAAGTATTTGTACCTTCTTCTTCTTCTTCTTAATGGCACGATAGCCCGACGTCGGGCCTTGGCCGCCTGGATTGAAAACCTCTAATTGTCGGGGTCACGCGACCTTGTCCTCCAGTTCCGAAAGCCTAGCCTAGCCTATCTGGTGGGCGTTTTCACATACAGAATGCTCCCATCGGGCTTTCGGGTGTCCACGCAATCTGGCTCCGTCCACTCGTTGTGCGTTCATCACCTTTTTAGGCATACGATCGTCATTCATCCTTTGTACATGTCCCGCCCATTTCAGTCGCTACATTTTCATGATTTTCGACACATGTAGCTCATCATACAGCTGATACAACTCATGGTTGTACCGGATGCGCCATTCACCTCGTTCACGAACGGCCCGAAGATTCTTCGGAGAACCTTTCGCTCGAATGTGTCCAACAGGTGTTCAGAGTTTTGGGTTAGGGTCCATGCCTCGCAGCCATAGCATAATTGGGAGGACCGAAAAATAACACTTATTAGCTAGTTGTAACCGTCGCTTTATCTCATCTGTTTCGTTGGCGTCCTTTGACAAATTGCAACCCAGGTAAGTAAAGTTGTCTACATACCCTATATTGAAGTCCCCCACTCCAGAGCCAGGTTGAAAAGCGTCGGCGCCAGCCCGTCGCCTTGCTTGAGTCCAGTACGAGTTTCAAATAGGTCAGTGAGTCTGTTCTGAACTCTGACCTGCGAGACGGTATTAGTCATCGTCATCCTTATGAGTCGCACTAGCTTAGCCGGTATTCCAAAATGCAGCAAAATATTGTACAGTACCATTCGATCGATACTGTCGTATGACTGCTTGAAGTCGACAAACATTTGGTATACGTCGATGTTGTATTCCCAACACTTTTGGAGTAAAAGCTTCACTGTAAAAAGCTGATCTGTTGTCGAACGACCAGGTCTAAAGCCGCCTTGGTACTCGCCAATGAATTTTTACTGCATACGCCGTACGGATTAATTCTATTTTCTAGAATTTCAGATAAAATCTTATAAGTCGTACAAACTAATGAGATGCCTCTGTAGTTCTCAAATTTCAACTTATCCCCTTTTTTGTAGATTGGGCAAATGATACTTTTGCGCCAATCTTCTGGGATTGTTTCGTCGTTCCATACTTAAACAGTAAGTTTGTCTCAAGGGTCTCCCCACCATGCGTCAGCAATTCAGCTGGAATCTCGTCAGCGCCCGGGGCTTTATTATGTTTTAGTGATAGCATGGCGAGATCAACTTCTTCTATTGTTGGGGGTTGAACGGGAGGGCCTGTTTCAGCCATCAGGTCCATAGCTTCCTTTGTGGGGTTGTTCGGTTGAACAGTGAGGAGCTCTTCAAAATGTGAGGCCCAGCGTTTATCAACGCTATCGGTGTTGCTAATGATTTTGCCATCCTTATCCTTACAGAGGCTGGTCCTGGCTTGGTATCCACTTTTAATTGTATTAATTTGCTTGTACGCTTGTATACCCGGCAACATTTTTTGCCGGGTTGAATCTCGAATGATGCACCGAAGAAATTCTGCAGGCACGATTTCAGTATTTGCGGCGCCCAATTTAAATTTCATTAATATTGGCCTGGAACGGCCGAACCTGCAATCTTTTTTCGCGAAATCATAACGGTTCTCCAGATATTCAATGTCAAAACTTGACATTTATATGGGGTAGTTTAGTGTTTAATGGAAAATTGGGGGTATTTTTACTACATATCGTTGTAGAAATATATAGCGTTGCACCGAAAATAATTAATTAATAATTAAATTTCATTGGCCTCGCTGTCTAGCAAATTTTACAATTCTTGTTCGCAAATTTCGACATTTCATTTTATTAACATCTTTGCCAAATTGGTAAAACTTACTATTCTAGTGGGACTGATTAAAAATTAAAACGTCAATTTGATGGCATCGAACACTTTCCCCAATGTGTAAAGCGGAAATATCCCCTTTTCTTATCAAATGTCTTAACTGGCTTCATAGAAAAGTCAAACTATGACATTGAATATCTGGAGAACCATTACGATTTTGCGAAAAAGGATTTCAGATTCGGTCGTTTCAGGCCAATATTAATGAAATGGCATCCTCAAAATTTGGCGCCGCAGATACTGAAATCTCCCCATTCTGCACTTATAAGTCGCCTTCACCATATAGTGGTCAGAATCAATATTTGCTCCACGATAGGATCATGATCATCCATGATGCTCGATGCCCATCTCTTACAGACCACGTCCTCGTCAATTTGGTTGACGGTATGTTGATCTGGAGATCTCCAGGTCTGCCTGTGAATGCGACGATGCGGAAAACACGTAGAGCTAATGACCATATTTCTGCTGGTCGCGAAGTCTATTAGTCGCTGTTGTCGTTACAGTCTTCATGGAGGCTGTACCCTCCAGTAATCCCCCTATGCCAACTTTCGTTTCCGACTTTGGCGGTGAAATCCCCCAGCAGCAATTTGATATCGTTTGATTAAAGTCAATCGAAGAGATTTTCTAGGCGGTGATAGAACTCGTCTTTAACCGCGTCTTCACTGACGTCGGTGGGGGCATGCGCATTTATGAGCCCAGAGATTCAAGAAGCGGGTTTTAATGCGAATCGCTCACAGCCTGAACCTTTACTTTTTAATTTTTCTTTGAATTCCTTTCTATACTTGGTGACTAGCCCAAGAAACCATTAAAAGGTTATTTTGTATTGTCTCTATGACAATACAGTGTAATTCCCCTTTTAATACATATATTGTTTCCCTATTGTATTAAAGATTTGTACAGCAGATTTGTTTGTTAAGCGACGTAACTGCGAAGCAAACCGTCGTAAACCGAGTTATAGGGTAATTTTTAAACGGCTTAAGTGCGAAAACACTTCATTGACTTAAATCGGGCTTTTCCTGTATCAATCTTCTTCTTCCTTGCCTCGTTCTTTATACCGCTCCATGGTTCCGCGTTGCTCGACCTGCGGTGTAGGCACATCGCCCGTTTTGGCGATAATTTCTCAGCATATTTCTACAGGCAGCTCTATCTTGGATCGTGTCATCGCCGAGACCAATGCGTTGTTGTTGCTTTTTCATTTGACACATCCAGGTGTTCTTTGGTCTGCCTCTGGCCTTGGGTCCATCAAGTGGAACTTCCATTGATATCGGTCTCTTTGCGGGGTTCTCAGGCGGACGCCTTTGAACATGGCAATACCAATCCATTCGTCGGTCTTCGAGCTTTTCGGTGATTGGTTGGTCTATGGACAAGCTGCCTCGGATGTAGCTACTCTTGATGTGGTCCCTTTTGGTTACACCAACTGACATGCGTAACATTTTCATTTCAGTCGCTGTCATTTCTTTCGCGTAACCTTCATACATGGTCCAGCATTCTGATCCATACATGAGTGCGGGACGTACAACCGTTTTGTACAACTTGCCCTTTAGCTTCAGTGGCATTTTCTTATCGCAGAAAACTCCAGAGTTTTCTCGCCACCTCATCCACCCAACCTTTGTGCGATGTTTGATGTCATCATCGCATGTAGCTCCGCTGTTCACCATCGAGCCAAGGTACTTGAACTTGGTACAAGACTTAAGCTGCTCTCCTTTGACGTACATTTCTGGTATCGGTGCATTTGGGTCTGAGAATTGGCAGCATAAGAACTCAGTCTTTGTTATACTTACCCTCAGTCCATGCTCCTCCAGAATGTCACACCATTTTGTAAGCGCAGCTTGCAAGGCAACGATGTTTGGGCTACTGAGGACTATATCATCAGCAAAAAGAAGAGATATTTCTAGGCCGTCGGAGACACGTGTTAATAAGTAGCACATGATGATGTTGAAGAGCAACGGATTCAATACACTGCCCTGGTGTACTCCGACATTCACCGGAAATTCTTCTGATTCACCGGCTGTGCATCTAACCTTAGTCGTAGCTCCATCATACATGTCTCGTATCATCCTGACGTATGCCTCGGGGACATTAAGTGCTCTCAAGGCCAACCATATCAGATCACGAGGTACTCTATCGAATGCCTTCTCCAAATCGATGAACACAAAGTACAAGTCCTTTCGTGCTGCTCTATACTTTTCCATCGCAATACGAATGCACTGAATCGCATCGACTGTAGATCGACCTTCAACAAAGCCGCATTGATTGTCATTCAACCGCACAATCTTTCTCAATCGGTTGCAGACAACTCGCTCGTAGATCTTCAGTGTATGAGGTGTTAACTTTATAGCCCTATAGTTGTTGAGTTTGCGTGAGTCTCCCTTGTTCTTATAGAAAGGAAGAAGAAAACTTTCCCTGAAAGCATCAGGCATCGGTTGCCCACCTTTGATTTTGTTGAAGAGAACTGTGAGCCAACTAAGCCCGACATTTTCCATTTTCAACCAAAATTCCGCGGGGATTTTGTCCGGGCCGACTGCCTTTCCGCGTTTCATCTGATGCATTGCCTCCATCACCTCTTCCTATGAGATATCTTCAATATTTGTGGTATTTGGCTCAACATCTTGAAAAGCTGCCCGAGGAAATTCTTCATTTAGAAGTTCGTCAAAATACTCTCGCATCCTGCTACAAATTGCCGTATCGTCAATCAGCAACATTCCTTGCGAGTCCTCCACGTACTTTGGCGCCTGTATTTCCCGAGCGTTCCTGCTCCTTTGGGCTGCGACCCTAAATATCCTGGCGTCGTGCTTAGGTCTCTCGCGCAAAGACGGTCCTTCGGTCGCAGTCTGAGTTTCTAATTCTTGGTAGAATTTCTCAGCTGCCTTTTCCTGCTTTTCCTGTATCAATATCATACAAAATTTATAAGATCCTTCATTTTATTCACGACATCTACTCCCTACTACCCTACTAGACAAAAAAAAAAGAATAAAGAGAGTGTAGGATTATTTTTCGCAAACGTTCGGTTTTTATGAAAAATGATTTTCTTGCGCTTAATCTAATTTTTGAAGGTCTGATTGAGGCATGAAAAAATGTTCATTACGCAACGTTTTTTTTATAATCCTTAAGTTCGATGACGGGATCAACCATACAAACTTAGTGTTTTGGCCGATGAAAGTGGTGCGTTAGTCTGAAGTGAACTGATGTCTAAGAGGCCAAATTTCACTAATTCGTCTAATATTCCTTAATACATGATTTGTCACGTAGGTCGATTTTATTCACGTTACTTAACTGAAGTCCATCAGAATTCATATACTAGCGACCATCGTTCGAAGTATTCTACTCCGCCTTGAGTTAGGTTAGTTTTTAAGGAAAAACCGCTCTTGCCTTGCTTGCTTTCAAAACCTCGCATCGAAAAAATATGACTTTGGTGGTTTCTTTTGATTGTAGTCATCAAAGTGTGTTTTGTTCGGGTTTACATCTGAACGCATCCTTGGTAAAGCTTCCTCCTCAACAAGGAGCCGCACATGTATGCATGTGTATGTGCGGCCTAAGGGTAGCTTCTGATGAGTACAATAGGTGAGTGCGTATGTTCCGCTAACATGTTCCGTTCCCTTTCAATTCTACCGACCGTTACGGATCAGAACTGTCTCTTTAGAAACCGATAGCCTAAGCGCACCCTTGCGGGGACCATCACTTGACTGATTGAAAGAAATTTACCATCTGAACCGTGCACTTCCGGCCTCGTTAATTTTTTAAACTATTTAAATTCGAAATAAAATGCAACTGAGGCGTGTTCTGCTATATGTTCTCATAAGGATGACTTTTGTGTTTCTGAGATTTTCCGCTATATGTCCGATATATGGCGGATGGTAATGTAAGGGTCGCTAGTGTCGATAAGAAGAAACTGAAAATTCTTTTTTTCGAGAGCGAATAAGCGTAATGTTCCGCAACTGAATCTCGTTTGAAACTCAAAATTTAAATTCACGAACAAAATGTATCAGCTCTGAAGTGTCAATTGTCATATTCTTCACTTACCTCGAGATGGCGTTAGGAAGGCCAAATCTGATCAGATCCTGTCGTTTACAGAACAAAATAGAAAGCATTTTTCGGAACGTACGCAATTGTTTTGTTGTTGTTGTTGTCGTAACCTCAACCAATCTTACTATGTGAACGAAACCAGGTTGCATATTGCCTTAATTGTTGAAAATGTTTGATCGGTTCAATTTGGTTCAGGATCACCAGAATGCTAAGGTCGGTCCTGGCCATTTCATGCGGCAAGATAGTAAGTCCCAATGGCGTTTACATACAATTCGCTCATGCATTTAATGGATGGTCACAGCTACATCCAGTCATTCCCATTCTGATGACGCCAGGGCAATCTAAAGAGATGCTATCAATTCGTAGATTCAGTCATCGGAGAAAAAATCTGCACCCCCATAGGAGCGTGTCAGACACAATTCAATCTTAATACTTTTTGATCACCCATAGAAACTATTAGAATACAGGTCTGGTATTATGGAAAGAAAAGATGAAGTCAGAGTAAATGCGGTATGTTCAGGGGACCAATCGTACCGGATACTTCGGTACAGTCCCGCATTAAAAATCCTCCCGAAATATTGTCCCGTCATTCGAAGTTTCCCGCAAGCCTAGTTGGAAAATTTTGTACTTGGGTCGCATCTTTGTACGGCTATAATTTCAGTAAAATGTTCGCCACATGTGCTCAACAACGATCCCCTGGTCGCCCTCTATCCATTTTTTGGGATCTTTTCTTTTCTATTTGTTTTGGGTCGCTTGATCAATTGCCTTCTCTAGGTTTGGTCCCCCTTTTTGCAATTTTTTGTCATTGGGTCGCCTGTAACTTCTTAACTATTATTTTTAACTGTTCAATTTTGACTGATAAAGCGCAACTGGAGTCTCATATATATTATAAAATAGATATTATCATATCCTTAAGCCTACCCGATTTCATGAATGAATGAATCAAGTCCCCGACAGACACAGACGGTATCCATTTCACGGGAAGCATATCCAAATTAGTTTGGTTAAACAAAATAAATTATTTATTAATTAAAATCACTAATGATTTTTTTCAATTTTTACTTCTTTTCAGACTCTTTCTCTACCCGCAACCACAGCCATCTCACCCCAATATCAACCTCATCGCAACTCCAGTTTTCGTACCTCGCCGACCGTTCGCGATCTCAACGAATATCCCGAAGTTGAAGTTCTCCGCAATCCGCCAGAATGGAAATATGTTGAGCGACTATTGCCAATTCAAACAGTTCCTTTGCCACCAACCGAAAAAAATCAACAATTTCCCTCGGGCTGGACAGTACAACGAAAGTATGACGCAAAAACGGACATCTATTTCATCAGGCGTACCAAGAATCACATGCTACCCGTCTATTTGAAACAAACACATCGTGGGCAACGACAAGTCACCATGATTCGGAATATTATCGGTGACATTTGGCAATTGGAAAAGGATTTGCGACGAGTCGTGGAGGCCGCACTAGGCGGAAAGATTTCTTCGACACAAGTGAATGAAATGACCGGACAAATACATTTTCATGGCGATCATGTGGAGGTCTTGAAGAATCATTTGCTGGCAAAGGGATTCTAGAAGGCGAAATGTTTAAATACATTGTAAATTGTAATTGTTTTGTTTAAAAAATGAAAGAAATAAAGTAAATTTAGAATACGACCTAATTTGTAAAATTTCACTTTTCGGCGAATTTTGGGACTGTTAACGGGTGATATCTCCAATAATTTGCGATTTTTGTCTCAATTAAATTTAGAGTATCACGACCACGGCCAAGAAGGTTGGTTGGGAACGCTTTACATTAGCGAATGCCGAATATCTGTTGGGCTTATAAAGGGAGGAGAATACGCCAGTTTGATGATGGTGGATTGCAACCAACTGAAAGAACCCTATTCGCTTAAATACAAAAAAAAAACCTTTTTCTTCAATATATACCTCTGTAAAACCACATTTATTCATTAATATTTATTATTTATACAACATACTTAAAGTTATGTATGAAATGATTGCCAAGAGAAAAACACTCGAATTTGAAATTTCACTTGGAACGAGACACAAATATTTTTTAAATTGTGTGTAGATGTGAAATTTTACAACCGCGCAGAGAAAATGAATTGAGAGTTGAATTGAACTTTGCTACGTTTTGATTTGTGTTAAACCTTCGGTTCAGTAAATAAATAAAGAAATATTCAGTTCAGAGTATGCAATAATTCAAAGTTGAGAAAATAATAACAAAGAAAATGTACCAAATAAAAAAAGAATTAACTGCATCCCGAACCTGGAGTATAGTTATTTACATTGTTGTTTTGAATTCAAACATATTTTCGGAGTTTCCATGTATTTTTTTTTTAATTTAATGACAAAAAGTGGAAAAAATAATTCCAATAAGTTCCCGAAATCTCAACAAATCCAACATCTCTATTTCACACATTTACTCAATCAATTCTCGACTCTAATTCATATGAAATTGTTTTTTTTTATGAAACTTACAAACAAACGAAATTGTTATTATTTATTTCTATAAATTAATTATCAAGTTGGTGCCGCGGCCGATCTTTTCAACGCTTTTCTGATGATAGTCCAATCCTCGAGAATATCCTCTTCGGCAAGCATGTAAACAATATAAGGACCCGATACGGTGACGGCTTTTTTCCGACCCGGTCCGCGTACTTTACTCGTTCTCGTACTAGTGCCCCAATCGGCCCATGAAATGTCCACATTGTGACGATCCTCTTCGAGTCGACGGATTTTTTCCATGAGATCATCATGTATGGCATCCATGGCAAGTTGCTTTTCGCTCTGGAAAGAAAGGAGGAAGACAATTGGTTATTTATCGATTTGTTAGCTGTTTGTGTCAGTTTTCACTAGAAATCATCATTACATTATGCCAAGGCCTTTATTACGGCCAACTATCAAATTTTATTGCGGAACCTTGGCACACCTTCGTTTGACGACTACTTCTACCACCATGCGAGAAGTGCAAAATTTTTTCAACAATTTAATTTCAGCCGTCTATGGTGTACCACAGGGCTCTATTATGGATCGACGTTCCTACTGCGACCGGGTCTACGAACCGGAACGACCCATGCTTCAGCATGGCCAAGAGTCGCAAAGACCCCCTTCGACGCAAGAAGGGGATGGAAACTTCGTGTCATTCATTCAACACCATTTTTTCCCTCGGGGAGCAGTCCTGGCCGGCCCAGCTGCTCCGAACACTATTAATACGTGCCGGCATTGAATCAAATCCAGTTCCATGGATGTGCTCTGTGTGCGGT
Organism: Microchrysa polita; assembly: GCA_949715475.1. Classification (NCBI taxonomy): domain Eukaryota; kingdom Metazoa; phylum Arthropoda; class Insecta; order Diptera; family Stratiomyidae; genus Microchrysa; species Microchrysa polita. Next base: position 30,396,997 of record OX454418.1, on the reverse strand, counting down.
AACAGGATTTGGACCAATGTTCAAACGTCGGTCGAATGTACATGCTGTGGAGAATGGGTTCACCTAAAGAACTGTTCAGGACTTACCCATTACAATCAACGAGGTCCAACCTACACAGCGAGTCGATGCAGAAATCGTGGGCGACGCTCTTCATCCAACCAGCAGCCGCCCCACCAAGGTTCCCAACTATCAACACCTTCCACACCGGCAAACCCTGTACGCACAGTTCAACCTACGCCTAATTTGACCCCAGCTCCACGTACCATCGATGTTAACTACACCAACACCAAAATCGTCCAACTAAACTGTAATGGACTCCAACATAAAATCGTCGAACTTACTGATTTCATGGACAGACACCATATACAGATTGCTGCGGTACAAGAAACCAAACTAAACTCCAACCATTCGCTCAGCTCTCACGGGAACTATAACGTCATCAGACACGACCGAGAAAGCAATGCTGGAGGAGGTTTGGCTTTCCTCATTTATAACAATCTACCGTACAGCATCGTTGACATCACTTCCACCGACAACACAATGGAACAACAAGCGATAACAGTCAAATCGGGCAATATTGACTTTGAAATCTTCAACATTTACATTCCACCCGCCGTCTCCAGCTGTCCCGCCAATTACAAAGCCAATATTAACCCTCTACTAAACGGCCAGTATCGTCTTCTGCTTGGTGATTTCAACGCACATCATAGTCTGTGGCACTCTAACCTCCACAACGACACCAGAGGTAACATCATCGCCGATCAGCTGGACGCATCAGATTTCTGTCCAATAAATGACGACAAACCGACTCGTATCGCTGGATCCTGCACAAGCTCACCAGATATTTCCATCGCTAGCCCTGGACTTATCAACGACATCACATGGGAGCCAATTCTCACGATGTACTCTGATCACCTTCCAATCATACTAACGCTGGATATGCCGTCGAAACTCGTCCACCCCGACAAGAAAACGTACACAAACTTTAAAAAAGCTAACTGGGATGGCTTTAAAAGGTACACAAGCGAAGCTTTTGCTAGTCTTACCCCCCCCCCCCCCCAAGTAATGTACGTATGGCCGAAAAACAACTCAGACGGATAATTCTCACTGCAGCTAAGAGATTCATTCCAGCCGGCCGTATTCCCAGCCTAAAACCTAATTTTCCAACGTCAGCGGCTAAATTAGCTAAAACGAGGGATCAGCTAAGAAGTGCCCCCAGTGATCCACGCATTGGTGACATTAACGATATCATCGTCAAACAGGTCAATGACCACAGGAGAAATATATGGCACTCACACCTTCGAAAACTGAATACCACCACAGGTGTGAGCAAACTATGGAGCACCGTAAGAAACTTATGTAATCCCACCAAAACTTACGGGAGGGTCGCTATCAAGTTTGGAAATTCTACCGTGAGCGACGACAAAAAATGCGCCAATCTGTTTAACAAACAGTTCGTCGAACACCCACCCAAGGATAGACTCAAGCGCAAAATTACACGAGCCATCCGTAACACCAAGGTAGACGAATATCTTCAAACCACCACCACTGAAGTAGCCAATGCCATAAAAAACGCCAAAAACTCAAAGGCGCTTGGACCGGACGGTATAGCAATGATAATGCTCAAACACCTCGACACACCGGCCCTAGAGTATATCACTGCCACGATGAACCTTTCACTTAGAACATTCATCATACCAGAGATTTGGAAGAGAGGCCGCATTATTCCTATACCCAAACCTGGCAAACAACACTCCTTAGGAGAATCCTACCGGCCGATCACGCTTTTATCTCCTGTGGCAAAAATACTTGAAGCATTGATACACAAAACTCTTACGACGCACATACAACTCGCCAATCATCAACACGGCTTTAGGAAAATGCACAGCACCACCACTGCATTAGACCGAATCATGTCTAAGGTCTTAAATGGAATGAACCAACCAAAGCCGTTTAAGCGCACCATCCTAGTGGCTTTGGATCTGTCGAAAGCGTTCGATATGGTGAATCACTCGCTCCTACTGACAGACCTCAAAAACTCATCCACACCGTCGTATGTAGTTAAATGGATCGCAAACTACCTTGCCGGACGTCAATCCAGCACTGAATTTAGAAATGGGAAATCTAAACTAAGAAGGATCAAACAGGGAGTACCACAGGGCGGAGTTCTTTCCCCCACTTTGTTCAACATCAAGGGCTTCCCACCCCACCTGAAGGAATCGACATAATATCCTACGCTGATGATTGTACCATCCTGACATCCGGCAACGATATTTCAGACATGTGCGACCGTATCAACGGCTACTTAGAAGAGCTCAACACCTTCTTCATTAGCAAGAACCTGAAGCTATCAGCACCCAAATCCTCGGCCACCCTCTTTACCACGTACAACCAGGAATACAAACTACGGCTAGACATTAGTGTAAACGACACCGAAGTCCCCACTGTCCGTCACCCCAAAATCCTCGGCGTCACAATTGACAATCACGGCATTTTCAATAGCCACGCCGACAATATATGTGACAAATTGAAGAGTAAAAACAAGATCCTAAAATCTCTCGCTGGCAGCAAATGGAGAACTGATAAAGAGACATTACTCACCACTTACAAAGCCATCGGTCGTTCAGTGGTAAAATACGCCGCACCCATATGGACAAACAATCTCTGCAACACTCGATGGAAACGGATTCAAACGTGCCAGAATGCAGCAATGCGTACAATCACTGGATGTGTACGCATGACATCACAAGATCACCTCCACCAAGAAACTAAGCTGCTTAATCTAAAAACTCATAATGAGCTACTCGCTAAGCAATATCCTGTTGGTTGCTATCGTAGTCAACACCCGAAATCGATCTTATGGACAAAACCCCACGTCATGTTAGACGTACATTAAGGGACAAGGAAAGGGAAGTCCAAAGATTCAAAAGAGTTCCCCTCGATAACACCAACAACTACAAGGCGGCTCTAAAGCAGTTGCATACTAGCGAGGTAACAATAGCCACGAATGATCTGTCATTAAACCGTGTCCTTCGAGCTCGACCACCAGATATCTCCAATGACGAACTACAGCTACCTAGAGCCACACGTACCACCTTGGCTCAGCTTCGATCTGGATGGTGCTCCAGACTAAATTCATATTGGACCCGTATCGACAGCACCATTGCAGACACTTGTCCAGCATGTGGAGCCAGCCCGCACAACGTGGACCACCTTTTCAATTGTAATGCCGCACCAACGCATCTAACACCCATTGCGCTTTGGGAAAAACCAATTGAGGTGGCAACCTTCTTAGGCCTCGAACTTGAGGAGAGAATGCCAACCATTTACGAATGACACTAGTTTCCCCCCCCCTTACTTGCGCCGCTACAACAACAACATGGATCGACTATTGTTTACCTTTTTTTCGTCAATAATTGGCTCTTGTCTTTGAAGCTCTTCACTGCTGTAAGCAGATTTAAAATCTTCTCTGCAGCAGTTTCATGTGTGGCTGGCATTTCCGGTAGAAGCCGATTGCCGTTCGGCATGCTTCACATCCTTCGCAACTCACTCTGAACATGTCTTTTTGTCATAGCATTCAGAAAGACGTGCACCACTGTGTATATTTGTGGTTCTCATGTACAAATGATATCTATGAACAAGAAGGTGTAGTAGCAACCTTCAGGTTTTCCAAGAGTTATGGAGGCGCAAGGTCGGTGAGCGTAGCCGGATATAGAAACAAATGGTCCACACCATGACGCAGGCCAGCACAGATGTTTGAAATATCCGTTATTTTCGAAATAGATATGATTTAGGCGCGAGCAAAAACACAATCGTAGTCTGGCTAATATCGTCCTGGCGACTCATGGGAACCTAATCTCCTCAGGCGAAATAGGTGGTGCATGTGTAGAGACGATTCGTATTTAACCAAGATAGGGCGGACCACTTCTTCGATTTGAATAGCGCCAATGATGACTCGGTATGCTTCGACTCAAAGTATTCCCGAACCTCTCTCTCAAAATACGGAAGCCAGCGCTTGACATCAAATGGGGGAGAAATTCGGTCCATAAGATGATTATTGGGATCTTCCCCTTCGATAGCAACCCTAGCCCGATAGGCAACCTTCGGTGGAATCTACATGTTGGACAACAACGGTCAAGAGCTGTGCTCATATACCTGGCCCGAAGCGAAAGCCTTGAAGATTCGATGCAGAGAAATTTTGTTTGTCTAGTATACCCTTAAAAGCACTGTTGCGACTGGCGCGAAAGAAACACCGGTACCAATTAGACACACAAGTCTATGTATAGTGCCTGGAATGAATTTGTCCTCCGTTGTGAATGCTCTATTGCAGCAGACCACAGCACAGCATGATGGAACGTTTCATGTTCAAATTCTGTCGGCATATCCAAAGTGGTATGGTGGCCTTTTCTGCAGCCGCTTCGACATGCATTCATGTCAGAGAAGTTTGCTGTGAAGGGAGACATTAGACCGGAATCAGGGGAGTTGTAGATCAGGCGGTCGTCCGTTCTTGTCGTGAACTGTTTTTCGTGCTGATTCGAGTATGTCCGGCAAAATTTCCTCGAATTTATCTTTAACCACATTGTCGGTATAACCATGTGTGGAGACGCGTTTAGACGTGAGCTTCCATAAAAGACTATCGGTAACCAGAAACCGGTGATGATACAGCCTCTGGCAACCTTAATGAGCAGAGTTTTTCCATTATTATGACAGATGACTATTGTACATGAGAGCATGCTGCATATCCATTTGTCATTCTGACTTTTTGCATTGCTAATATATTTGTGTGTGACTCAGTGCAGGGATGTGTGCTCTATGTATATTTTTTGACTTCAGTGAGAATGTTCATTTCATGCATGTGGTCAAGACCCAGGATGAGTCTGTAGTGCCAATACACCGGCAACAAGATCATACGATCAAACAAGGAAACAGCTAAGGAGTGCAGACCCTAGTGATCCGTGCATTGGTGACCTTAACAATATCATCGTTAAACAGGTAAATGGCCACAGGAATGGTATATGGCACTCACACCGACGAGATCTTAATGCCACCACAGGTGTGAGCAAGCTATGGAACACCGTTAGAAACCTATCTAACCCCACTAAAACTCAAGGGAGGGTGGCTATCAAGTTAGGCACTTCTACCGTGAGCGACGACAAGAAATGCGCCAATCAGTTTAACAAGCAGTTCGTCGAGCACCCACCCCAGGATAGACTCAAGCGCAAAATTACACGAGCCATCCGTAACACCAAGGTAGATGAATATTTTCAAACCACCACCACTGAAGTAGTAAAAGCCATAAAAAACGCCACAAATTCACTTGGCCCGGACGGATAGCAATGATAATACTCAAACACCTCGACTTACCGGCCTTAGAGTATATGACTGCTACGTTGAACCTTTCACTCCCAACATTCAACATACCAGAGATTTGGAAGAGAGGCCGCATCATTCCTACACCCAAACCTGGCAAACAACACTCTCGAGGAGAATCCTACCGCCCGATCACGCTTTTATCTCATGTGGCAAAGATACTGGAATCCCTGATACTCAAAACTCTTGCGACGCTGACGACTGTAACATCCTGACATCCGGCAACGATATTTCTAACATTTGCGACCTTATCAGTGGTTACCTGGAAGAGCTCAACACCTCTTCAATAGAAAGAACCTGAAGTTATCAGCGTTCAAATCCTCGGCAACCCTCTTTACCACGTACAACCAAGAATACAACCTACGGCTAGATATTAAAGTAAATAATACCGAAGTCCCCACTGTCCGTCACCCCAAAATCCTCAGCGTCACAATTGACAATCATGGCATCTTCAGCAGCCACGCCGACAATATTTGTGACAAAATGAAGAGTAGAAACAAGATCCTAAGAACTCTTTCTGGCAGCAAAAGGGGAACAGATAAGGTGACGTTACTTACTACTTACAAAGCCATCCGTCGTTCAGTGGTAAACTACGCAGCACCCATATGGACAAACAATCTCTGCAACACTCAATGGAAACGGATTCAAACGTGCCAGAATGCAGCTATGCCTACAATTACTGGATGTGTACGCATGACATCTCCACCAAGAGACAAAGCTACTAAATCTGAAAACTCATAATGAGCTACTCGCTAAGCGATCTTGTTGGTTGTTATCGTAGTCAACACCCGAATCTCGATCTAATGGACAAAACCCCACCTCCACGTCATGTTAAACGTACAAGGAAAGGGAAGTCCAAAGATTCAAAAGAGTTCCCCTCGATAACACCTACAAGGCGTTTCTAAAGCAGTTGTATACCAGCGAGGTAATAAAAGCCACGATCTATCTGAAAACCGTGTCCTTCGCTCTAGACCACTGAATATCTCCAATTAAGAACTATGTACAGCTACCTAGAGCCACACGTACCACCTTGGCTCGGCTTCGCCCTGGATGGTGTTCCAGACTTAATTTATTTTGGTCCCGCATTGATAACGCCATTGCAGACATTTGTCCAGCGTATGGAGTCAGCCCCCACCTTTTCAATTGCACTGCCGCACCAACGCACCTAACACCCATTGCGCTTTGGAAAAATCCCATTGAGGTGGCAATCTTCTTAAGTCTTTAACTTGAGGGGAGGATGTCAACCATTTATGAATAACGACAATAGTTTCCCCTCTTACCTGCGCCGCTACAACAACAACAATTTGAAATTATAATCTTCTCAGCTATCAATTTGTTTCAATAAACACATATCATACTTAATACTGTATTCCTTGGCACTCTTATAATGTTTGTTTTCACTCCGTTTCATGCCATACAGAATTCGAAAATGAAAAGCCCTGTGATCTGACATGGTTCTGTCCACCACCCTCCAGTTCAGAATTCTGTAGAATATTGACAAAGCTCTGGGTAATGCCTATCACTTCAGCCCTTCGCGGATCAACGAAGGTTGGAGCGGCCCCTGTATTTGCTACTAACAAGTTGTATCTTCAAACAAATTCCAGCAGCTGCTGTCCTTTGGTGTTGTCATCTGTGCTGCACCACAACATAGTATTGTTAGCATTGACATCACAGCCTAAAATCAGACCTATACCTCATCCTTTACAGTATTTGACAAGGTTTTCCTCCTCAATTGAAGGAGGTGGTGCTGGTGAGTTGTAAGGGAGGTACGCCAATGCTATAAGGAATGCCCACTTCCATTACTGCTGTAGGATCGGGCGAGCTGAGATGCGTCATGCATGTCCACCATGCCGCACCATGATACAAGTCCTTACCTATCAAAGCAATGTCGAGGTTTTCTCCCCCAAAGCATCTCATCATTATCACTGATGAATATTCAACTGACCCAGATTTAGTGTTTGTGTGGACCCACCTTGATCTAGAAGTATCGCCCTTACAGGTTCCTCTACCTCCGCACTGTAAGCGATACTGCGCTCACTGTCCATTTCTCTGGAATTTTACGAAGGCTTGCTCAAGACCACCGTGGAGTTTCCCCCTGCTTTCTTGAAAGCCCCCACGTCCTCCTTTGAACACCACACAGTGAGCGTCGTACCACCCTCTTCCGCAGTTCCTAAAGGCTGTGTGTGAGTTACCCTCCACAAAGAGGTGACCTTTACAATGGAGTTTTGTATATGCATCCGTCTGAGAATGATATTGTTGCTCCCGCATTTCAATAAATTGGTCAGGTTCTCGTGCGTGTCGATTAACCAACTTTTGGTCGATTGATTCCTACACGTTAGTGAAATGAATCCATCAACCAACAGAGTCTTGCCTATAAAGCCTATGTCTCCGACATCATCGCTTAGGTCGTCTAGAGCACACAAAAGAATGTTTTGAAGGCATTCAGATGTGTGATGGGGAGCCCTCATGAGACGCGTCGGTAACACCCAGGATTAGACTTCTGTTCCGTGCCTGCCTGATTAACCTTTTTTACAAGAGGTCCTCCCGACGAAACAGCCTAGCTTCGAACTTCCTCCTTTAATGATAGGACCGGCTTAGATGTTCCTGGGTTGACACTCTTAAACCTCTTCACCAGTCTTTCCATTCCCGGAGTAGTCAGCTCCTGTCTCGACCCACCAGATTGATCTTGAGATCTTCCCGGCGGCCGGCTTCTCTTTTCTTCGCTTCCTCTTCAACCATTTAGATGTGTTCCAGAGCAAGCAAAGTAGATATCAGGTGAGATCCAGCGATTAGACTAGGTTTGCCGCCATTAAGGAGACAGAAGTCATGTCAAATCTATCAAAATCGCGAAAATCACATCATGGTGGAGGTATCCAGTTACTCCACGTAACAAAGAGCCTCCCATTTACAAATCAATTAAAACTTACATCGAAATGTTGCCGCGCCGCCTGATCCTCGGACAGGTATTTGTGTTTGATATTCTCCAGCCGATACCTTCGCAAAACATCCGCCACTTCAGTCCTGGACTTGAGATTTTCATCCAACTGCTGCAGGGGACCCAAATACTCTTGCGATTTGCCAACTCGAACTTCGGAGAGTTGGACCTCCACCTGATTCATACGTTCGCGGTAGAGTTGCTCGCGCAGTCGAACGAATTGCTTCTCCAGGTTCACTGAAAATAGGGACCAAATGTTAGTAAAAAGGCTCAAGGGTCCAAAAATTAGCCACGGCGACTACAAGGCGGGGGTGGCCACCTTGCACTCAGTTCGGACTTACTCAAATTGTCGATGCACTCATTTCGCCTCCGCTCACATTCATTCTCATCCATATCCGAAAAATCATCGGAATCCGGCTCATCCACTTCCTCGGCACTGGAATCATGATCCTGGCCGTGACTCGATACAGAATGCTCGGATTCGGGCCCCGAAACGTCGCATTCTCCATCACTTTCACCTTCATTTTTCACGGGCATTTTGGGCAACAGTTTGGGACTCTTTATTGGACTAACCGAATGGAAGTTGAAGTTCTTGACGCACAAATTAGTATAATGTGCAACTGCAGTTATTTCTTTAATTGGAATTTAATATGGAAGAGAGAGGTTATTCGTGCGAAAAAAATTCACTTGCTGCACAGCTAATAAACAATCCGACGCGCCATCGTAGAAAAGTTGCTCAACACAGGCGAGTTGTCAAAAAATAATTTTTAGGGGGGACAATTGTTTGACAGCTGAGACGAATGAAGTTGGGTGCTATGTGGATAGGGTGTACCATGAATATTTAGCAAGTTTACCTATTTTTAGGGAAAATTCGATTTGAATTGCATTAAATACAAACACCTTTGCTCAAACTATATTCAAGTGGTTCAAGGTGCCATAAAATGGACAATTAATGGATCTATTTTTACATTTTTCAACAGTAATAAGTCTGCGTTGAAATCGACTATGCCACCATTGTGAATACCCAATCAACTGATTTCAGACATAACCTCTACCGTCCACCGTTTTGTAAACATTGCATGCTTCGCGCTTATTGTTTCCTTCGTCCTTTGGATTTTTTATTTACTAATTCTTTGCAAAAATGAGTACAAATGTTAAAATTCGTCTGGCATCGGATCGTGTCAACAATCAACTATTGACGGGCGATCGAATACCGCGTCTCTACACACCAGGCGAAGTGGTCACAGCCCAACAAAGTTTCATGCGAGGACATGGAACCTACGTGGAGGACGACGATATCAAAGCCTCGGTGGCCGGTGTTATGGAACAGGTGAACAAACTGATTTCCATTAAGCCCCTGAAGAGTCGTTATGTGGGAGAAATCGGCGATGTTGTCGTAGCCCGGATCACAGATGTACAACAGAAACGATGGAAGGTAATGTTGGGACTCCGCAATCATTTTTTCCAGCATCCTGCTCAGTTTCTCTCTTCAATAATATAATTTTAGGTTGACACCAACTCTCGACTAGACTCTGTGCTCCTGCTCTCCTCAGTCAATTTGCCGGGAGGTGAACTGCGACGTCGATCGGCCGAGGATGAACAAATGATGCGAAAGTACCTGCAGGAAGGCGATCTGATCTCGGCTGAAGTTCAAAACATTTACGACGACGGCAGTCTGTCTCTGTACACGAGAAGTTTGAAGTACGGCAAGCTGGCACAAGGCGTTCTAGTTAAAGTGTTTCCGTCCCTTATCAAACGTCGCAAAACTCACTTTCACAATTTGCCATGTGGCGCCTCAATAATTTTGGGCAACAACGGCTTCATTTGGATCTCGCCCACTGCAACGGGGGAGAGTGAGAACGATGGCGGTTTTACACAGAACCTGTCGGAAGTCATTCCACGTGCCGATCGAGAGGTGATTGCCAGGCTACGGAATTGTATCCTTGCCCTGGCCCAGTGCAAGATGATGCTGTACGATACGAGTATTTTGTACGCTTTTGAGGAGTCAATTAAGTACGAGGTGCATGAACTGTTGAACCAGGAGGCGATTTTTGATGTGGCCTTTCTTACGCAGCATCGACTGAGAATTCAGGAAGTATGAGGGAGGGGAATAAAGAATTGTTTTTATAAGCACAAAATTAGTTTTCTTTGGTTGTATTGATACGATATGACGTACATCGCGGCGATGACACGATCCCGGATAATTTTGTCTATAGATCTTCTTCCTTGCCTCGTTCTTTATAGCGCTCCATGGTTTCGCGTTGCTCGACCTGCAGTGTAGGCACATCGCCCGTTTGGCGGTAATATCTCAGCATACAGGCAGCTCTATCTTGGATCGTGTCATCGCCAAGACCAATGCGTTGTTGTTGCTTTTTCATTTGACACATCCAGGTGTTCTTCGGTCTGCCTCTGGCCTTGGGTCCATCAAGTGGAACTTCCATTGATATCGCTGTCTTTGCGGGGTTCTCAGGCGGACGCCTTTGTACATGGCAATACCAATCCATTTGTCGGTCTTCGAGCTTTTCGGTGACTGGTTGGGCTGGACAAAGGCTGACTGACTGACATTACATTTTATAAGGCGCTTAACAAAAAGATTTTACTAGCTCATACAAAAGTTGTCTATAGATACTATATATCAAATTCCGGATCTTCGAAAGCAATGTAAAATCTGTATAGGTGTTCAACGTGGAAGGTGATCAGTAACACTATTTGGTCTAAACCGGCTAGAAATGCACACTGTGTGCCGCATATATTGTGGAGAATGCGTCTGGGAATCTGTTGAGTTGCTCGCCAATCAAAATGCCCTGGAGCCGAGACCTCCCTGATAGTGGCATCAATATGGCGGCGACACTTCTTATGTTCGAGAAACCATGTCGACTTCGTTTGAGATGACATTTTGCAGATTTGCCAGCACGACGCCCATAACCTAAATGCGGGCATCGGGGCGGAATATGTACCTACTCTATTCCTTCTTTGTTATATGTTGTTTAGAGCATATGTACTCTTTGATAAAAGATAGCTTAATGTTCCCCTAGCCTAGCTCAGACTGAAGTTAATTGCGCAGAAGATCTATGATGAAGCACATCCTTGTCGAACGATGAACTTCTTTAGACTTTCAATGCAACTGCCATTGAAACAAATGACCTACAGCATGTGTGGTCTTACGGCAACTGCCTCTACGGGGCGGACCACACCCGTTTTGTTCTGCAAAACGGCCAAAAGCTGCCAATATGCCTTCCTGGCAAGAGCCCCGGCAGGAGCCCTGAAGGTTCGATGCAGGAAGGTTGTGTTTGTCTGTGTATATGTGTGGGTACGATGTATGTGTTTTTTCGTCATATTGGGAGCATTACATCTCGGCGCGGCTACTCTCAATTTTACTAACTCGCGCCGGTGTTGAAACAAATCCAGGCCCAGAGGTATGGATTTGTAGTGTCTGCAACCAACGTATCGGTTCGAATGCCAGATCAGTGCAGTGTAATTGCTCCAGGGAATGGGTTCACTTTAGGTGTTCAGGGTTACGAAGACAAGGTCAACACTCCTTAGCATATGTTGCGCCAGGTTGTATAAATTCCGGGCAACCCAGGGCTGCTCCCAGCCCACCTTCCCCACCACTGCCCCCTACACCGCCAAACAATATGATAAGGAATGCCAGACCCAGTCTTACGCCTGGCCCTCCTCCTCCAGCAGTCTTCACTGCACTATCTATATTACAGTTTAACTGTAATGGCATTCACCGAAAAATCGCTGAGATCACACACTTCTTGAGTTCCAACAGAGTTCTCATCGCCGCCATCCAAGAGACGTTGCTTCACGCAAACTCGTCTCTAAGCGTCCATAGCGAATATGTTATACTGCGGAAAGATCGACCGGCCGCCACGGATGATTCTCACCCTGGAGGTGGACTTGCCATCCTAATACACAAGTCCGTACATTACTGTGTATTAGATGTAGTTGCTGACGGTACGGCGGAAATTCAAGCCATCTCAGTTCCATCAGGGAGTACTAATATCGAAATTTTTAATATATATGTACCACCTCACTCTAGTTGCCCTTCTGGCTATCGTTTCGATATTGGTCCTCTCCTTTCCGGAGAGCACAGGGTCATCCTTGGCGACTTTAATGCGCACCATGAGCTCTGGCATTCGGACCTCAACAACAATGCCAGGGGTATAACTATCGCCGAATCACTTGACGCCTCAGAATTCTGTTCACTTAATGAAGACTCGCCGACTAGAGTCGTGGGCACTTGCAGTAGTTCTCCTGACATAACTATTGTCAGTGCCAGCCTAATTGCTGCTTCCCGATGGGAAGTACGTACCACCCTTAAATCAGATCACCTCCCAATCATTATAAAGATTGACAAACCAGCGAACATGACCAAGTCAGAGAAGCGAACGTTTGTCAATCACAAGAAAGCCGATTTGGATGGTTTCAAAGCTTACTCGTCGGCGAAGTTCACCGAGCTAACATCACCTATCACCATTCATGAGGCCGAGAAAAATATTAGGAACGTCATTACCACAGCCGCGGCACGTTTTATTCCGGCTGGACGTATCCCGAAAGTTCGGCCTAACTTTCCCACTAGTGCCGCCGGATTAGCCGATGAACGTGATCAGATCAGAAGCGCTCACCCTGATGATCCCAGAATTCAGGAGCTTAACTCCGAAATTGACCGACAAGTTAAAGACTATAGGAGGGCCAAATGGAATCAGCACCTCGATGAATGTAACCTCAATGAAGGTGTCAGCAAATTATGGTCTACCGTCCGCGCCCTTTCCAATCCTCGGAAAGAAAAGGGCAATAACGCCATTGAATTTGGCAACACTAAAACCTGCGATCCTCTTCAGTGTGCTAGCCTGTTCAATAAACAATTTATTGAACATCCCAAGTCTGACGGCCTCAAGCGCAAAATTAGAAGACGGATTCGCAGCCGGAATGTTGACACCATACCATCTTTTACAGCGGACCAGGTTAAAAAAGTCATCGAGAATGCTAAAAACTCCAAGGCCCTCGGACCAGATGGCATTTCGATGACCATGTTGAAACATCTCGACCTTCCAGCTATTGAGTATCTCACGGCCGCCTTTAACTTGTCGATGTCCACGCTTGCCATCCCTGAAATCTGGAAAACAGGTCGAATTGTTCCCTGTCTCAAGCCAGGGAAGAGCGCAAATCTCGGGGAATCCTACCGCCCCATTACGATACTTTCTCCTGTCGCAAAGACGCTGGAGGCCCTTATTCACCCCACTCTTGTTGCACATGCGAAGCTAGAACCTCACCAGCATGGCTTCAGGAAGATGCATAGTACCACCACTGCCCTCGATGCGATCACTACACGCATTCGTGATGGGCTAAATCAACGCAGTCGTTGTCACAGAACTATTCTGGTGGCAATAGACCTATCAAGTGCATTCGATAAGGTCAATCATTCAATGCTCCTAGCAAACCTGTTGAATATGCATCTTCCTGCACAAGAGATCCGTTGGATTGCCAATTATCTAGCTGGTCGGCACTCCTTCACCGAGTTTCGAGGCAAACGTTCTAAGCTTAGGAAAATCAAATTAGGTGTTCCACAGGGAGGGGCACTCTCCCCCACTCTGTTCAACATCTACATGTCCGGCCTTCCCACACCACTTGAAGGAATCGAGGTGATTTCCTATGCTGACGATTGCACCGTACTCGCCACAGGGAATGATAAGGATGAAATGCGCCTCCGAATTAATCGCTATCTAGGACGATTACAGGCATTTTTCCAAAGCCGAAACCTCACCATCTCTGCGTGCAAATCTTCTGCGACTTTTCTAACCACTTGGTGGGAGGACATCAGATGGGAGATGGATATACGTATTGGCAACAATTCTGTTCCTACTGTTAAAAACCCCAAAATTCTCGGGCTTCACCTAGAGAACATGATGACGTCTGCGAATCATGCAGCTTCAGTATGTGAAAAAATGCGCAGTAGGAACAACATCCTAAAAGCTCTAGCTGGTAGCACCTGGGGCAAAGATAAAGAAACCATGCTAGCTACTTATAAAGCGGTGGGTCGAGCGGCCGCTGATTATGCAGCCCCAGTTTGGACACATAGTCTATGTGACACAAACTGGTCCAAAGTTCAGGTCTGCCAAAATGCCGCTCTACGCATCGCGACAGGTTGCCTTCTGATGTCTGCCCAGGATCACTTACATCAGGTGACAAAATTGATGCCAATACGTGATCACAATCTCCTACTCTCTAAACAGTATCTTGTTGGTTGCTACCGTGAGGATCATCCCAATAATCATCTCATGGACCGAATTCCTTCACCACGACATGTCAGGCGTGGTTTACGAGACCTTGAGAGAGAGGTTCAGGGATACAAACGGGACCCTTACGATGAAGTTACATACCGAGCCGCCATTGCAGCGATCCACACTGAAGAAGTGAATCGGTCTATCGCGAGTTTAGGTGCGAATAGAGTCCTCTCAGAGCGCCCACCACCAATTTCGCCTGAGGAGATTAGGCTCCCGAGAGCCACCAGAGTGACACTAGCTCAACTTCGGTCGGGCTTTTGTTCACGCCTTAATTCGTACCTTTCTCGCTTAAACCCGGACATCCAAAACATCTGTCCAAACTGCAATGGTACTCCTCATTAGGCCTGTTCGGTACCGAGATTTCAGTACCGGGTTCCGGTTTTTTTCAATACCCGGTACCACAAGCGGTTTCCCTGACTCAGGTTTTTTTTTCAGTACCGACGGTTTTTTTTAACCATAAGCCGGTTTTTTTGAGTACCGGGTTAAAAACCGACTCAGGTTTTTTTCAGTACCGACGGTTTTTTCAACCATGAGCCGGTTTTTTTGAGTACCGGGTAAAAAACCGGTACCAAAAAACCTGAAAAAAACCGGCTCATGGTTGAAGTGAATCGTTCTTTTTAACTCGGTACCAAAAAACCGACTCGTTGGTCGGTTTTTTAACTCGGTACCAAAAAAACCGGGATATCGGTACTTTAGAATATCGGGTCCGGTACCAAGTGAACACCGGTTTTGTACCGGGATCCCGGTTTTTGGAACAGGCCTACTCCTCATGATGTGGGCCATTTGTTTCAATGCCCCGCTGCGCCCACTGATCTTACCCCTATATCACTGTGGGAAAACCCTATCGCAGCAGCTATGTTTTTGTCCTTAGACCTCACGGACACAAACACTGACGAACCATAAATCGTACCCACATAGATGCACAGAGGTTACACACCTTTCTGCACCGCTACAAGAAGAAGAAGACCTACAGCATGTATCGGTATGGAGGCATTCGGTGGTTCAGTGGCAGAGATGTCTATCTCTGAGTTGCCGGTGCTTGGGTTCGAATCCCACTGTGATCCATGGATGTTTGTGTTGTCCATAAAATGCTCCTAAGGCAGCCGGTTCTTCGATGTAAATCGTCCCTGAGCTACCCGTTGTTAAAACGGCCAAGAAGTTCTTCAATATCCGCAACCTAGTCATTTCGCCGTCTAAATGTACTACAACTCTTCTCACCACCTGGACGCAGGAATTTTCGGGAGTGTTTGGGATCCGTACTGGTAAGCATGCTGAAGACGTTGTTCCTACTGTTACCAGCCCCAAGATCTTCGGTGTCTATCTAGATATGTACCATGATGAAGTCGAGGACATAGTCGACAGAATGCACTGTAGAAACAACGTCCTAAAGGAACTAGCCGGGAGATCCTGGGGCAAGGACAAATAAACTATGATGGTCACCTACAAAGCGATAGGTAGGGCAATCCCTAGCTATTCAGCACCGTTGTGGTCACAAACCGTTTGTGACACAAACTGGAATAAGATTCAGTCATGCCAGAACGCTGCTCTACGTATCGCTACAGGTTGCCATCTCATGTCGTCCCAGGATCATCTTCATCAAGAAACCAGCATGTTGCCAATACGTGATCATAATCTTCTCCTGTCTTTACAATATCTGGTCGGTTGCTATCGAGAGGATTACCCAAACCATCATCTCATGGACAATACTCCCCCTCCACGACATGTCAGACATCTACGGGAGTGCTCTACCTCCCGGTCCTTCGGATGTTTTGGACCTTCGGCAAGGTATTATTGTCAAATGGGGATTTCTTCATCCAGTGAATGCACTTACCTTCAGAAACCCAACCCCGGGATTGCAATACTAGCTGTTGACTTGCTTAACAACCTCCAACCACCTCGAGTCTAACACCTTGATGGGAAGGGTCCATAGTCCGCTGGGTATACTCATCTTCGAGGTACACTATTCGCTAAAAGTTTCTCAATAGCAGGTGTGATCTTCCTTCGGCCCCCAATGGTTAAGCCTCACATAGACATTCAGACGTGCATATCCCAGGTTCGTTGGACCTGAGACTACTCGTCTGCTTAAAGCAGACTCGTAGTGCCGGTTTTCACATCCAGGCGGCCCTTTCAGTTTACAAGTCAGCAATGCGATTCGGGCCGATTCATCAATCTACAAACTAGTTGATGTAGGTATTTTCCACCAAGGCCATTCTCCCTAACTAGCCCTTTCGAGGTTTAGGTAATGCGAAGCCGCCAGGTCCGAAGTTTACACGATTACTTATGGTGTTGGTGACACCCACCCACCAAGGAACCATCGCATCGAGCTCGGCCTGTATGACTATTTTTCCGCAAGATCATGGGAGAAAGTCAGCCATGCCAAGAGCTACGCGTACATGGCTCGGAAGCAGTGGAATGTCATCGCCCGTAGGTCTTCGTACAGATCCACCTCTTGGCGTATCAACCATACTAGCCCCCCCCCCCCCGATTTGCAGCTCGGGTGGCGGTGGCGCCGCTTATCACAAATCTGTGTCCCCCTACACGGAAATACTCTGTGTGCCGTGAGATACTGAATGGGTGCAAGGTCGAGATGGTTCAGCATGGAGTTTTTAGTATTCTCAATGATTTTTTTAACATAGTCTGCAGTGTACAATGGTAGAGTCGACAGTTTGACTGCGAATCCGTCTTCTAATTTCGCGCTTGAGCCCATCAGATTTGGGCATTAAATCTATTATTGAACAGGTTCGCGCAGTGAAGAGGATTGCTGGTGTGTTTACGGGCAAAAGTTATGGCAAGATGGCCCTTTCCTTTCGTAGGATTGGATAGGGCGCGGACAGTAGACCATAACTTGCCTACACCGTCATTAAGGTTACAGTCATTTAGGTGCTCGCTCCATCTTGCCTTCCGATACACACCCTATCCCTCAAGTCGCCTTCTACGACAAGCCGGGAGCGCTGTGGCATAATTCTAGCCCCAACACCACAGGGGTCAATTTTTATTAAGCTTCGTACATATGTATACAATTGAACGCAATCAATGTCCCGCGCAATTGTATAGATTTGTACGAGACCCAGGAGAGTTTTATTCTCCCCTGCCTCTTTAGTCGCCTTCTACGACACGCCGGGGAAAGCGGTGGCACAATTCTTAACCCATGCCACGGGGCAATTCGGCGAATACCGATGCTTTTTGTTTTTGTGGTATTCCTCTTTCCTTCGGTAAGGAAGCTTAGCTGCGATCAAAATACGGTTTTATTGCTTTAGTTAGAACAACTTCCGCGGAATGATTTATGCTCGGAGTTTCAGTTGGTGCTGGAAGAGACTGCTGAAAGAGGATATGAAACGTCTTGTCTAGTTTCTTAAGTAAAAGATACCATATAATATTGGATCCCACTTGTTCTGTGTTTTCAAGCATCTTATGCACTTTTGGGTGACGTGATGGAAGCCTGCCATGCCAAGTAACTTATATTAAATGTAGGTACACTTATTCGTGAGAGTTTAATCTCCGATGGCTATAGCCGCACACTTCGTTATTAGGCGCAGCTGTAACTCTTCCATCAGAAGCTCGCCTTTAGAATAGAAGTGTCAGCGGTGTAATTTTCCACAACTTCTGCTCAATTGTTTTCTTCAAACTCCCAACAGTCTGTGGTTTGTTGTATACTCCTGACTTTTAGGTAGCATTAAAGAAAAGCAAGCCCTTGGATCACGGCGGCCTTTTTATGTCAACATTTCCCGGGAGGCCACGATTTAAGAATGCCAGGCCGGGTTTGTAATGATGGAATAAATGAGCTCTGGCGCGTCGAGGTACGTTTTATAAGTAACTGTCTTAGCAGGTGCATTAACACGCTTCATGTTTTCAGCCAGTCGTTAAAATCGAGGTCTCCCGGCAAATTTCAGACCTCAAACGTGCCCATATCCTTCAAATTTGGTCATCATTTCCCGTCCAGTTGAAGCCTGCTGGAGCATAACGAACTCCATGTCCACATACATTTAGCGAATGGGCAAACACAAATGAGAAACTACTGAATGACTCTTTAACGAAATATTTAATTGAAATATTATTGTCGGATACAAGTTATGAACGACGCGTTGTCCCGTGTGTTCCTGTAAGGGCATAAGACTGTTACTCGTTCGCGATCCTGTCTCTCTCGATAACGATACAATGGCTTCGTTCGTCAGTAGGGTTATCGTTTTCCTGATTTATCAGGGTTGCCACATACATATGGTGAAACCGTTGATGAGAAGCCCATAAATGCCACGATTTCTGATAATCCTTTTTTTGCTGTACAATGCTGTGCACTTTCACATTAAATTCTCCCAAGTTTAAGATCTGAATAAAGAAAATAAAAAAAAAACTTTAAAACAAAACAAATCGGCAAGTTACTTTTTGCCCTGTACTTTGACGAGGAATGACAACTACGGACAAAGCCTTTGCCAGGATTATGTAGTGGTTACTGGAAAACGTTGATCAAGATGGAGAACTACGAGTGGGAGTGCGTTCCAAGGAGTAGCAGTCTTGCATTCCTTACCTTAAGGAATGCAGGGGTTCATTTAAGAGAAAGCTTACATAACGATCGGGAGGCAGGGAAGACGTCTACTTCGCGGCCCAAAAACAGGAAACCCACGGATGCGACGGTTTGCGGGGAAAAGGAACAATGCAAGGCGTAATGCTGACGGTTACCTCGGCTGTAGGCCAAAAGCGAAAAACTAAAAGCTGAAACATACATTCTATTCCACATTAGCTTAAACTGTTATTCTTGAATACAGTGTGGAAAAGAAAGATTGGAGTGAAAGTGCGGAGTGGACTTCCGAGAAGATGTCGACGTGTAAAATAACCTGGGCGAGGTTTCCTGAGAGCTCGACTTCCATTGGTCTTCTTTATATAAAACATTTGCAAATAACGCTGGTGCGCACCAGCGGTTGATCGACTGTATAGGTTTTTTTATTAACTAAAATCTAATTAAAATACAAAAATTATTTCATTTCAACGTTCGTCGTTTCATTACAACTATTTTGTGGCACCTTTTTTGCCTGCTAAACCATACAATTGCCCTCCTTTTCGTGCCAATTTATCAGCTTCCTCATTTCCTTTGATGCCCGCATGTCCTTTAACATAATTCTGAAATATCGAAAAGTTTGATAACAAGACAGAAATGAAAGTGCACACCTTTTATACCCATTTCACAGTAACACCCGATTTCGCGACGAGATCATCTAAAATCTGAAAGTCTTCCTTGTTCTTCACATCACCGCCATTGCTCAGTCTCCAATTCTTCCGTTTCCACGCTGAAACCCATTTTGTGATGGCATTTATAACGAACTGTGAGTCTGTGTTTATGCACAGCTTTTTAATATCACATGACATGGCGATTCGGATTGCCTCGCAGGCAGCCTGAATCTCCCCAACATTGTTTGTGGCTTTTCCCGAAACAGGTCGTGCGGCATTGCTACAACGATAAATTAAAAATCATTTTCTGGATAGTAGCGGACTTCTAAATCACTTACAACGGGTGATTATCATCGAAATATACTCCAAGTCCTGCGATGGCCTTTTTTGTTCCATTGCCCTCGCACGAGCCGTCCGTGTATACCAAAACGTATCCCTCCGAGTCCACTGGAAATAGAGAGTGAGCGAAAATTCTATGTTCTGTTGGTTTAGGTACAGCGGAATCTATGCGAGGAATTTTTGGTAGTCTGCCTGACTGCGAAGTTAGCGGTCTTTTGCTTCCACTGGAGGCCGGGTCAACACTACTGGCTGCAAGGACCTGACAATGGATGTGTCATTGGGTTTTTGTGAAATTCATAAACTCAATTCCAATTACCAGATCAAAATCATCCTCTTCGCCCAATCCTACATCGTCTGGCCAAAAGTCAATGTATGGTACTAGTGGCATGGATGGGGTTGTCGAGGTGCTAGATGTCGACGAAGAAGTCG
This sequence comes from Microchrysa polita, assembly GCA_949715475.1. NCBI lineage: Eukaryota > Metazoa > Arthropoda > Insecta > Diptera > Stratiomyidae > Microchrysa > Microchrysa polita. The sequence continues at coordinate 30,376,474 of OX454418.1, read as the reverse complement.
CCGGAACGCCCGAGGCAGCTCCATTTGATTTGAGAAAATCTTCAGCCAGCGACTGGCTATTGAACTTTTTGAATTTGGCGTTTGGGTATCCTTCCACTTGACGCTTGCATTCTTCCCTGTAATTATCAAGGATGAGTTAGACACGCTTTCAAACACAAATCAGAGGAGATTCGGTGGTATGACACAGGAAGAGCTGCGTTCAATTTTCATACTTGCCATGTTGCAAAAACACCAACATTTTTGCCACGGGCAACAGCATAAAATCCTCCTTTTGCCATTTGCAGAAGATTTCTTAAGATCTGGCTTCCCATATAAGGGAACTGGGTGAAATGTTGTTGGTTGCTTCTTCAAAAAACCAAGCGATAAGCAAAATCACTTAAAAACCACTTATCCACGCGAATTGTCAACAATCAACAATACGGTCTTCTCGGCTTTTTTGTAACCGATGACAGTCAGCTGTTTGTAAAAAGTTGTGCAAAGTGTAGTTTAGCTCTAAGCTTCCTTTCGAGTTCTTTTAAAATATAGATGGCAGCAGTGCCATCCGTTTCCACCGGAAATAGATTTTGCTAGGAATGATTTGAATCTGATTTTCCGCTGAAATGGTGTCCGGGCTGTGCCCTGTTCATTGATCCTAACAACTAAGAGGATTGCGCCGTAGAAGCGATAAATGAGTGAATTTTTCATATAAGACTGGATCTGACAGCTGGGGACAATTCGTCTTTTTTACCTTTGTGTCGCACTGAAACTGCGATATGACTATTACATTTTATAGATACACTTCCTGACTTCCTCCAGCAGCAATCTTTCCCCCATTTACTTCGTAATAACTTCACAATAACACTTGACAGATCGGGACAACCGCTTTTTAAAATCGTCCCATGCAGTTTGTATGGGTGACAGCTGATTTATCATTCCTTTTTATTTCTCTATTCCATGGCCCTGTTACTGTTTTTGAGGATAAACCACAAAAGTAATTCCGGCCAAGGAAAAAGAGGTGCCCAACTAAATTTTCGTGCGCGACAGATATTGTTGGTGTAAAAAGCAATGACGCGACGGGTCAAACGTTTTTATGATTTTATTGCTTTTATCGTAAAAAATAAGAATTTCAGTTAATGCAAAATGCATATATTAAATATGAGGATCTCCATTTCGGAATAAGAATTTTGGCGTTAACAGAAGAGGTTGCTACTTGCTAAACGAGCTCAGAGAAGTTTCGTCTAGTGAGCACCAACCTCTGTGGGCTTCTTTACAATAGAGGTGCAGAACCGCATCATCTGTCCATAGCGGGAGACGTAACATTTGTTTTTTTTTTCAGTGAATTCGCCCGCGAAGCTGTCGGAAGCATTGCCATTTGGCTCTATCGCCGCCACCATAATTTACACATTTTCCCAGAATTTTCTCAGCTACAATTTTAGCTTCAGCCGTAAGAACAAGGTTACACAGCAAAAAAAAAATCAGAGTGATTTTCACTCCGAATCGGTGTCGAATAGTGTCCATCCGAATCGGATAATATTGGCATGAAACTCGAAGCAAGGTATTGCTAATGACTCCCAACGAATGTAATATCTTTATTAAAATCTGATTTTATCATGATAATTTGAACTCACAAGAATACTTTCAATTACACAAAAAGGAGTAATTCTCGATATTTTTGGGATAAAAAAATCACCATTTTCACAGGGAAGGAACATGTCACTCATAAATGAGATTTGTATAACCTCTCTGTAAGTGGTCATTTACCTCTTTACGCTCTAAAATGCATAATAAATTTACCTACCTACCGTGGGATTTGATCCTGGGATGCTATGATTTGTAGACGAATGCCCTACCTATACTAAGCCAATCAGACTAACTGATGAAGTTTGTAATTTATACAACATGTGACATCGCTCTACCACCAAAATCCACTCCGATCAGTCGATACAAAATACCAAAATCAGATGAAATTAGCCCCAGCATAGTAACTCGATTGAACATGTTACGGTAATGATCTGATAGGTGTAATACAGAATACCAAATTGGTTAATGTTTGCAATATGTCAGTTAAAGGTTTTAATTTGGGGTTTTCGTCCGTTTCGGATCTTTTTCTAATAAAACCCATGATGGCGGTATTATTTTGAAGATGTTTACTCCGAAATAATTTCGCGTTTTCATCCTATCGGATTCGATTGATAGAATACCCCGCATATTTTTGCTGTGTAGGTTGACCATTAGCATGCATTTTTTTAGATAGCTTTATTAAAAAGACCCATTGCTGCGAAAAATCGCAAAACTTAACTATCTTAGAGGATATTTCGATTGATCGTATGATTATTATCGTTTTCAACCACTTCAGCTAAGTGAAGCTCTTCTGCTTTGAAATATTCTATCCCTTTTACATTACCCAAAGTTTATACAAAAATTTGTCTTTAATATTTGATTTTTAAAAGTATGTAACTCACTTGCGCGATTCAGCGGGATACCGCAAAAAATTATTATCCAACCAGTTGAACAATTTTTGTGAAGTAGTCAATATTAAAAAAAAAATCCGTGCAAAACATATCTCTGATTCGCAACTGCTTCGAGGGTCGCATTGTGGTAGGCCCATGGACGAATTATACAAGGATAGAGCCATAAGCTGTCTGTGTGTATCGGTAAGGGTAACCAAACTGTTTTCTAATCAGCTGTTTGACTTCGATTGTCATTCCATGCGTTCAGTAAATTTTGAACGTTGCAAACAGTTTAAAATGAGTCAACAATATTTAACGTTTCGACGCCTGAATGAATCGTTTTTAAACATGTTTCTATTAAATTTTTCAGGGGAAAAGAAACGGAGGTAATCTTTTGATATTTAACGATTGAAAACCATTATTCGTTCAGGGGGTGAAACATAAAACTTATTGCATAGTTTTAAACAATTTGCAACTTTTCGCAAATCCTGAACGCACAGCTGCTTTGCATGTCAGCTGATTGACTTGGAGGTATAAGGTAGCGCAAAAGGGTAATTTGTTCAGGTGGCACCCCGACCATTCACATAAAGCCTTTAATCCACTGGTTGATGTCAATGTGTTAGTGATGACGACCACATGTAAGCAAATGGTTACCAAAATTTTCAACTTGACGTAATCCTTATCTGCTTGATCGTAGAGGGCAGGCCGTATGTTGGCAAACCTGATCTATATACTAATGCAGCTTATTCTTGTTACGGTAACTCGCGTTTTTTACAAGAAATTTTAAAATAATAATTAAAATTTCAATATTGGACATAAATACCCAAGTAACAATTCGTCCCAAGTAATAATTTGATCCCTATAATACTTTGTAAAATATTGTCTTCTAACGACAATAGGGGCACCTTACAGGGTATAAACACTGAATAATAGTCCAATAATTGCATCTGGCGCCGTTTTTTGATCCAATAGAACCTTATTGTAGCACAGAATTACTTCGAGAAAGACATCATCATTTTCTGTCATTTTCTCGCGATTGCAAAAAAAGAGAAAAAAAAATAATTCCCGCCGCCAGCATCGAACCAGCGACTGTCGTACGCAAGTCCGACGCCCTAACCACTCGGCCAACCTCACATAAAGTTGACATTTCTCGTAAACACTACAAGTGCTCAACACTTCTTTATCGACCCTCCTCCTATGCACCTTCTTCTTTACATGTCAATCAATTGAAGTTGAATAAATCCACACATTCATCAATAAAATCCAGACCATTTCTGTGCTGAGATTATCTTAATTGATTCATAAGTTAACAAGGACTGAGGAAATGTTGGTTTCATGCAATATTTCAAATGAATTCAATTCAAGAAACGTTGTATTCCAGAGTACTTCATAAATGTCAATTCTTAAAAAATCACAAAGTCGATCCTTCTATAAAACTACGGTGAACAATTTATTGGATGACCATACGAATGTCACACTATAAAAATGACACCGACTGTGCTATAGAAGAATATATGCATGTGTGTGAGTTAACTTAGAGAGACTATTGCATGTGTGTGCTGTATCATCCAATAAACACAAGAGTGGAGTATTTAAAGGAGTGTCTTTTTTAGGTTAACGTTTAGAGACAGTTTTATCGAAGTTTTATACCACTATCTTTAAATTTATTCCATAATGATGATAGAAGCTTTCCGGAAAATACTTTAAGGATGTTTTATCGGATCAAAATATTACTATAAGCGATGTCACACGATAAATGAATTTCGTGGTATTATATGAATGCTACAGTGTGAAGTGCTTCTTTAAAGCAAACAAATTGTTGCTTGGGGTATGCTTTAAAGAAGCACTTCATCCTGTAACAATCATATAGTAACACAAAATCAGTTTATCGTGTGACATCGCTTATAGAAGTATTTTGATCCGATAAAAACTCCTTAAAACACTTAAAAAGTTCTTATATAATCTATTCACGACTACATCCAATAAGACTTCGATAACACTTCTCTAAACGTTAACCTAAAAAGATGTTCCATTAAATACTTCTTTCTCTTTGTAGTATTCATTGAATGACATAAACACACATGATTGAAATCAACACACACAGACATGCATATAATCTTCTATAGCACTGTCGATTTCATTTTTATAGTGTAACATTCGTGTGATCATTCAATAAATTGTTCAGCGTAGTTTTATAGAAGGATGAACTTTGTGATTTTTTAAAGAATTGACACTTATGAAGTGCTCTGGAACACCACGTTTCTGGAATTGAATTCCTTGAAATATTGCATGAAACCAACATTTCCTCACTCATTCTTAACTTATGAATCAATTAAGATAATCTCAGCGCAGAAACTGGCTGCATTTTATTGATGAACGTGTGAATTAAATTAGCCTCAACTGATTGACATATAAAGAAGAAGGTGCATTGCGGAGAAGTGTTGAGCATTTTGATAGAAGCAACGAACCACTTGTAGTGTTTACGAGCAATGCCGACTACATGTGAGGTTGGCCGAGTGGTTAAGGCGTCGGACTTGCGTACGACAGTCGCTGGTTCAACGCTGGCTGCGGGAATTTTTTTTCTTTTTTTTTTGCAAACGAAGAATTATAGGGATGAAATTGTTACTTGGGATACGGTTAATCGTGAATGCTCTTGCATTCACTCCACTCCATACTGTTAAAAAGATTTAGTTTTATATTTTTTATTCTAATCATTATAACTGAATGTATGTAGAAGGTATTAACGCAAGCTGCGGGTCCAATCGAAATTTCGGGTATATGCGCTAGGGTTTTATGGGCCTCTTTGAGCCTCATTTTTGGTTGTAACCTTTTATGGAACATTACGCTATCAGCTTTGCAAGAAGACTTTTCTTGTTCTTGTTATCGACACTAGCGACAATTATCTTACCGTCCGCCATATAGCGGACATATAGCGGAAAATATCGGAAACACAAAAGTTCCCCCTATGAGAGCGGATAGCAGAACATGCCCCTTTTATGAACCTGAAAAGGGCCATCTCAATCGAAAGCTCTATTAATAGGTAATTACTTTTAAAATATTTTATTTGTCCCACATTTTACCACTTTTCGGAAAATGACGAATTTATAATTCGAAAATGTAATGGAGTGCATCAGAGACCGCTTATATATCGGAGCAAAGATAAAAAGTTTTAGACAAATTTAAATTATTTTTGGACGGCATATACGTGGTGCACTAACTAATCGAAACTAAATTTAGTCCCGCTCGCAACAGATGGCGAGGTGCTTACCAATCCATAATAATAATAATCGAAATGTCAGATAAACCATTTCTAAACATCTGCACATTCCACAACCAATTCGAATAAAAAGAAGAAGAAGAAAGTTAATACGCGAACTAGACTAGGACGGTATATTCACCCTATGGAAAAGGTACTATCTCCAAAAATGCTTTAAGATAGTTTAAATTAAGAGCCGGTATATAAGCGCTGTAGTCTGTAGTCTGGCTGGTCTAGCGGTTAGTGCGCGCACCTTCAGTGCACAGGGTCATGAGTTCGAATCTCACCGTGTTCCATGGTGTTTTTCGAACTCACGAGCTTGTGACGGACTATGATCTCACTCAGATGTTAAACGAGTACCCATTTGTGGGGATAAATAACACTGCTGAGCGTGATGCTGATCTCATTACCTCAACAAAAAAGCAGATAAGATCTTGGAAATAGGATGTCACTAACACATCCTGCGGCCTTAGTCCAATGTTGGATTGTCGCGCCTGTTATTTTTATATAAGCGCTCAGAGTCTTCGAAAGAAAATTCTTTTTCCTCCTTTTATGTACCTGTTTTATAAAATTGATAAAATTAATGGGAGCATTCTTAAATGAAATTGATCATTCAATTTATACCATTTTCAAGACAAATTCATCTTTTTCTAAACACAAATTAACGATTTCACAATAGAAATTAGCGCTTTAACAAATTAAATTAACGTTCTTTTCCCTAAATTGACAAATGACAGAAAATGTTAAAAAGGGCCACACCACTCAGTATCCAAATGTGATATGTCGACGAGGGTATGAGCAACGCCGTCTATATATTAAGGCCGCAATGTAGAATCTTAGACGTCAAAATCAGCTCGTAATTTTTGGTTATCTTCGCCAATGTTGCACTGTTTTGTTTTTGCTTTTTATTACATCATATGCTTGTTTTTGTTGTTTGTTCGTGTAAATCCAAAATTTAAGAGCTAAACTATGACGTCATTGTTCAGCTGAGTTGCGGCTATGATATTTCTAGATGGCGTTGGTATGAGGCCAAATCAAAGAATTACCAACTGGAAATGGAATGGCAATAAATCTTTGTCCGCCCATACAAACTGAATGGTTTTATTTGAAAACCGGGTGCCCCTACCTGTCAAGAGTTATTCTAGAATAATTTCGAAGTAAAGTGAGAAATAATTGTGGCTGGAGGCTTCATGTTCATAGGGAAGGGTATCTGTATAATGAAATGGGCATATCGCAGTTTCAGTGCGTAACAAAAGTAGAAAAGACGAAACGACGTCCCAGTGTTACATGAAAAATTGTACCATATCATTCGGTTATACGGGTCTCTCTTTTACTTCTTTACTCAATGGGCCTAATGTAACTCCGAAAATTATTGAGACAGCTATAAAGACAACATGAGAGTCGGCGTAGCGACGACATACGCTTGCTGTAGCTCTACGTCGGGTTAATTGAAGGGAAATTTGCTGTCCGCAGCTAATTAACATTCGTAAAAAAAAACAAGGTTGTCGTTAGCTCATCTTCTTATTGGGCCTGTCTGCACGCAAAGAAGAACAAGAACAAAAACCGCTTTTTAGAAGAGATTCGTGAGGAGCAAGGCAAGGAAAAATTAATTTTTCATATAAAAACGTTTTTTTTTTGTTCTTGTAGACAAGCCCATTGCTCTTAAACTATGTCGGAAGAAAAAGGACTATTACCCGCTGAACATAAACTCAGCACTTCATCAACTGACATGCTTGCGTGTTTTCTTTCATAATTCCGACAGATACACAAGGCATACTTGCGCTGGGCAAACAGCGATTTCATTATACTCTATACCCATAAGATGCTATAGGGTATATTGTTTTTGTTACGCCGATATCATGTAACACCTCAAAGGAGCCACCGGAGGTATGGCAAAGTATATACATATATAAATGATCAGGGTCGGACCCTGAATCGAATAAGCCATGTCTGTCTGTCCGTGTGTCTGTCTGTTAGCACGATAACTCCCGAAATAATGAAGTTAGTGGTTTGAAATTTTGGTTAAATGTTTGTTTTGCTAAAATCTTGGACGGTATTGAAAATGGGCCAAAATGGACCACGGGTTCCCCTACCTCCCATACAAACTACCCCTCTTTGAAATTTTAATTCGGCCATAACTTTCGGTAGAATATCGCTATCAACTTGAAACTTTGATCATTGTCTCATTCTGACATATACTTTGAATTGATCGAAAGTGGAGTAGGTCCGACTACCCCTACCCCTACTTCCCCTACAAAGTCATATTCAGATATGGCTGAATATGACTTTGTAGGGGATAGAGTGTCACGAAAAACTTCAAATTAGTATCAAATGGTAGCCGTTGGATGCCTTGATAAGGTAATAAAGATGTGTCAGGTCCGACACATCTAGCCCTCCGTCCCCCACAAAAAATATGAAATTGAATATTTTGGGTTTTGCGTGCCTTCTAGGTCTGTACATGGGTATACATGTATACACTCATCGTGCTATTCGCACGATTAGAACTCGGTCTCGTTTTCCTCTTATCTGCTCCTCCTTCACAAAAAAAAAGTCCACTTCATCCAAGTCACTTGATTTTTCTACGAACAAATTATTCACAACTCATTTATGAGCAATCAAAAAAAACTGTACTGGGCTCCACGAGAAAAGATATTCGACTTCCCAATACCCCAAAATATGGCTGAACTATATCTCTAACCGATCCCGGCTCAAACAATTCTGGAGGTATAGGACAGGTAAATAATTTAAATTTTTGGCAGCGGCCGGCAAATTTGAATTATGTAGTTAAAGCGACGACGGTCACAGTCACAAATTTTCATTGAATTTATGCTAGAAAACAAATCCCAAAATCCCAGCCGTCATGTTTTTTTATATGGAGTTTCATTGGATTCCGTGTATTAGGTACTTAGAGTCATGTGAATTTTTATTACTGAACCTAATTTTGTTCTTCTGATCGACACGATTTTTTGAAATTTGGGTTTAGCGGGTTTATCTTTAAGCCGAATCATGCAAAAGTCATTCAGGCATCTGGTCTCCTTACACTGGCAGTGTTTTTTCAACATAGAGGGCAGGTTTGCTAGCCCAGACGCGCAAAAAAAAAAACCATGGAGGGTAGCATCCAGTTTAAATTTCCAATTGTCACGTAGGCATTGCAATTTATTTCAAAATAATGCTCATTTATATTAAAGCCCCGTTTCCCCTTTACAAACGCAAAAGTTTAAATGCGATTTTTCCAATGAAAATATATTTTTATGCCATATTTTTTTCAGAATAAGAATTTGGCAAACGACATTTTAACATTAATTTTCAAATAAAAACCATTTTTTTGACACATGTAAACTATACCTTAGAAGCTTTTCATTTTAAAATTTAATTATAGTTAGTTATTGGAAAACGTATTAGAATTGATTGGGATTGCATACATTTAGGCGAATTGTGAAAAGCTCATTAAAACTAAATAGCATGCTATTCGGGTTTGAATTGCTAACCTGAATAAGGCTACGGGTTAGCATTTGTATCAAAATTACCCCGTATAGTGTAGGTTAGCTGTTGAAAAAACACGGCCACTATAGTAATCCCGGTAAGCCTGTTTCGAATTAAGACGTAAACATTGAACTCTGCCCCATGAATAGGTCAATTCGCCCGTTTATCAGTTATCATGCAAATACAGCGTGGAGCAGAGGAAACGCATGTTTTTTGACGTTTTGAGACGGGGGAATTGACCTTGAATGAATGTTGGCAGACTGCCCATACAACGCAGTTTCAGTTTCAGTCGCCATGGAGCGTTGGAGCGTAGAGCATCGTGTGTTCGTTGTCGAGCAGTACTTTAGAAACAATGATTCCGTAGTCACAGTGGCAGTGCACCGTTTTTTCCGTAAAAATTTTAGAGTTGGGCGTCGAGGTGCAGTGCCTGTTCGAAATACTGTACTCCGATGGGTTTAGAAGTAGTGGATCTGTGATGAAAAGAAACCATCCCGTTCAGTACGAACTCCGGAAAATGTAGATCGAGTGAGTCCAAAGCGATCGGCTAGACGACAGGCTGTAGCGCTGGCTATGTCACGTCGTTCGCTTCATCGCATCTTAATGATGATCTTAAGTTTCACCCGTACAAGAAAATGATCGTACAGCAGCTTAGTGAAGGGGATTTTGTGCAGCGCAGAGAGTTTTATCGCGTAATGGACGAAATTTGTATCCAGCAAGAAGGACGTAATCTCCAAGACATTATTTTTCGAACTTAATTAAAGTATGTATATTTCAAAACTGCATTAAAAACACTATTACCTACTTAATGCTTGTTTTTATTAATTTTATCAATCGTTTTCCCAGTTATTCAATAGTGAAAAACATGCGTTTCCTCTGCTCCACCCTGTACCATTTTTCATCCAAATCATTATAAATTGGCCAACTGTTAGTTTGTGATAAATTCAGAAAAATCCATTCAGACATGTTGCTCTTTCCTCACACGAGAAATCAGTCCTTTACAAATCATTTAAACAGACGATGAAAGCAAATTGGAAGATATCAGCCTATTTCAGGAAATATTGAAAATTATAATGAAAACATCTCTAGATTTTCTAAAAAACTTTTCTTTATTTATAATATCTTTAGTATTTTGTCTATTTCGCATTGATTTCATGTTTGTTTTTCGTTTAAGGATCCATCGTTAATCAATAAATTTATTATTTCCTTTCTTCCATATATTCACATTGATAGAGAAATAATAAATAGAAATAAATTGTATATTGCAATATATTCAATACTTTTTGTTTTCTTGCTATTTTTTCATAGCATTTGTTTGTTTGTAATAATTTTTGTTCTATTTGTCTTGTAGTGTGCCTATTACGTTATGTATCTTCGTTCGATTGACATTTTTACAGATTCAGAAATTCGCTTCTATCTATACGTAATACACATACCTGTACACCGCGCATATTTTTGCATCATAAAGATCTACAACTATTCAGAGATTCACATTTCACTTTTAGCTATAAATTTACGATTTTTTTTACAGTTCTTTTATATTGTTTTTAACTAACCTCTTTTCTACCGATCTATATCACCGTCTATCTTGTTGTTTAGTTTTTAATGTTGCGTGAGTTGAATTTGAATGAGATTTCTTGCACATTTACTATCTATAGATTACTATTTGCAGCTTGTTTTTTTTTCTCTCGATATTCTACACTCTAATGTGAAATTCGCTCTACAATTGCTTTGCCAAAAAAGCCTATTTTTGTTTTGCTTATAATTCTAGTCGATTTGTCGTCAATCCGTTTTTTTTTTGTTTTGTTAGAATTTGTGAAAATGCTTTCGAACTTTCGTAAGCGAGATTTTTTTTTTCTAATTGTAGCAGATGCCGTGTATTTTGTTGCGGTTGCATAAAAGCATTTTTATATGAGACTGTACAAGAGGGGAGGTATGTTTTCTATTGTTTTATTAATTAATAATTGTTTAGTTATTTTGGTTGTGTTTTCGTTTCAACAATTTTGCGATTTTTGTCTTATTTTATTTATTCCGATTTTCTTTTTGTTTTCTTCATTTTCTCGTCCGGTAATAGGCCAACAATAAATATAAACAATATATAAAATTTAATAATTTTCATAAAAATGATTTGTTTCTTATATATTTGTAGTGTATAGGTATGTTAGTTGTGTACTTGTTGAATTATGATATTTTCAATGAAATGTATGTGGTGTGTGGTTGATTGGTTGTATGGATGTGAGTTAGCCATAACCATAATAATAAAAATACGTTAGACTTTTTTGAAAATTTCTTTGTAAGGTGCTGTATGTCATAGGGTAAATGTATAAATATAGAAATCTGTTATAACAAGGAGGAAATAGATAGACTAATGGAGTATTTAACAATGAATATGTTTTTAACAAATTTTTGATATTTTTTTAACGAATTTTTTGAAAAATAAAAAAAACATAAAAATATTAGGAGATGTAGTTTTTTTTAGTGTGGTAAAAGGTTTTATTATTTTTCATAGGATCTGTATCATTTGTAATATTTTTAGTTTGAAAAGACGTACTTTTTTTTTTAACTTTTAGCTATCGGCAATGTACAATATGTTTAAAAAGCGGTGTCTAATGAGAAATAAACGTTTCCATGTCCACCTTTTTAAATAAAATTGGTCGAATAATGTGAATTCATCCAATCAAGTCGAAAAATCAATATACATTATCATTGGAGGTAGGAGGTATTATTCAAAAAAAAAAAAAAACAAATAAGAAGTTTTTAAATTTTAGAATGAACAATTCTTTTACCGCCATGGTTTGCAGGCTTAAGATTGAAGATCCTTTAAAAGCGAAGAAGGCGCTATTTCGAATTTCGGACATTCATCTCTGGCAAGACGAGTAAATCGGGAGCGTGGGTTCAAATCCGACTCTCGCTTAAGGAAAAAATAAAAAAAATACGCAATTTTATGCATTCCATCTATATAGTTAACTATGATCGAAACAAACTGATCAAATTAATCTCTATCGCAAAATTAGGTTGTAATTAGAATAAAAATAAATAACAGGCGCGACAATCCAACATTGGACTAAGGCCGCAGGATGTGTTAGTAACATCCTATTTCCAAGATCTTATCTGCTTTTTGATGAGGTAATGAGATCAGCATCACGCTCAGCAGTGTTATTTATCCCCATAAATGGGTACTCGTTTAACATCTGAGTGAGATCATAGTCTGTCACAAGCTCGTGAGTTCGAAAAACACAATGGAACACGGTGAGTTTCGAACTCATGAGCCTGTGCACCGAAGGTGCGCGCACTAACCGCTCGACCAGCCAGACTACTGTAATTAGAAGCTCAATTTAAAAGGTTGTTGCTTCTTTCTCTCTAGCATAAGTCCATCCATGTGACTAACGCCACTTTCAAAATTAAAATGTTTGGGCGATGCTGCATTACCTTCTTATCTGAAAATATTATAATCGAATAATACCGGCCCGCTTCGATGCCGGTCATTTTTTAGGCTGTTTCAAGATGCTGTTCGAAGTTGGGGTACTTCGGGAAAATATAAGCACTAGTTTAGGAAAATTATATCAGAAAATCTTAAGCGTTTCGCGGCTTTTCGGACCAGCGTCACGTTTTTCAACTGAATGTGATTGTAATTAGTCAGTTTCGAATGACCTTGCGAAAATATACCAACGAGTATTATTTAAGAATAAATTTGCAAGTCGAAATTTAAAACTAGTTAGTACGGCTTGTAAGGTATATGCACTGCCATCTAGATAGACAGACCGAACTGCAGAAATTTATTCGTCCACGAGTGGACAAAGTGCGTTCGTGACCAGTGACAGTTGACATTTCTAGAGCTCACAAACTCCAGTGCCTCGGAACCCAAAAGTTTAAATGTGACGAGCGTTTATTGCGAAACAAAGGTTATGGTTTGCTTTCGTGTGTTTTTGATGTGCAAGTGGTAAAATAGTATACATCAACATCGTACTTACCATATTTATCTCAAAAATCAACGCACTGGCATGTGTATATCATAGCAAGTCACACGAAATGCAGGCTGACAGCCACTGATGTTTGGATTGTGGACAATTTGTGGATTGTACCGAGCGGTACTTTGTCAGTACTAAGCGCGGACCATGACTCACCATGGCAGAACTTGTGTTGCATGACGACTGACAGATCAGCTGATAATCCGGCCTGTCTATCTAGATGGCAGTGGTATATGTCGTTGAAGACTAAAATATGTTATCTTGCTTGCGGTATATACACGGTCAGGGCTGTGGTGCGGAGGCCACATTTGGTTTGAAAGGAGTATTGTCAAGATTGCTGTATAATGTTAAGTACAAACGTTCTTAAAATTGATGGATATAAATTAGAGCGCACACATTTAAAGCTGGAACAATGAATAGAGTTGGATTAATAACTTGTCACTTTTTTCAATTGTCTAGCAAGCTATAAACTTAGGCCGCCAACACAGGAAGCGCCCGAATCAATTTTTTGGATTCTTCATTCATTAATTTGCTTCGATTTTGACAAAACGAAAATTAAAAAAAAAAAAATGATTCGGATTGTGCGCTGCATTAGGCTAAATAGGGCGCTCGTCTTCAAATCATAAGTTCACCGGGATCGAATCTAATTTTAGACGCATATAATTTATGGTTGAATTACATCACCCGCGTCAGCATCAGCATTGGCAGGGGCATCGGCATCAGCAGAAAAATTTAGAACACACGTACATATTTGCCTTTGATGAACCACAATGACAGCAGCGGCAGAAGCAGAAAAATGCTCACATTTCTCTGGTGGAAAATGAGATATTAAGTATGAAACACAAAAATGGTTTAAATGTTCCTCTTTTATTTATTTGGACCGTTTTTAATCAAAAACTAAAAGGGCTTCGACCCCTGCTCGCTACGCTCGCCAATCCCCGGGGAACGAGGCGAATTTCTCTCGAATTTCGCTCTCCTTGGGCTAAAAGTTTTTTCGGGCGTACCTATGACTTGTATTTAATCCCCTTCCTCCTTCTTTTTCTTCCGTCTTGACAAAAATTTTGGGCTTGGTTGAAATAAGTGGGCAAATGAAAATGTTTACTCGAAAAATTTTATTGGGGTTGCGGGAGCAAGACTCCAACCAACCTAATTTGGGGGGTTGGGTTTGTATGGCAGCCCCATGACCCCATGGTCCGATTTGATCGATTCTCACATATGTTGTGTGTCATCAATAGAAATACATTTGTGTGGAATTTGGTTGAAATTGGTGCACAAATAAAAAAGTTTTTCCTAGAAGAACCTAATTTGGGGGTTAGGTTTGTATGGCAGCCCCATGACCCCAAGGTCCGATTTTACCGATTCAAACATACAAACTGCCTGCAGCAAAAAGAAGCATTTGTGCAAAGTTTCAGCTTCATAGCTTTTAAATTGGCCGAGTAAAACGCGTAGCAACAGACGGACAGACGGACAGACAGACAGACAGACAGACGGACATCGCCCAATCTACTCCCCATGTTATGCTGATCATATATGTATACTTATTATATGGTCGGAGATGCTTCCTTCAATGCGTTACAAACTTCATGACAAAGTTAACACTTTCCCGGACACAACGTCTATAGACGTCCAATTTTGAGCATTTGACATAGAAATCGTGTCAAATTTTGGCGTTGTGTCCGGGAAAGTGTTAATATACCCTTCGTTGACTCTACGAGCGAAGGGTATAAAAAACTCCACCTGTTGATTGGTTATATTAATTTCACCAGTGTTTTAATTTGTTCACCGAACACTAGTTTCAGATTACTTATAGTTTTATTTCTATGAAGTGCTGGTGAAAGTACCACCACCAAAATTGTTTCGCCCCGGGCGAACGCCCGGCTTGCCCCTCCCTAGAGCGGGCGCTGCATTGGCGAGTCACAGCTGAGCAAGCCAGTAACATACAAAATTGATTCCGTGAATCCGATTAGCATCTACAGACGCTTAAGGATTGGGAAAAGTGCAGATCAGGAAATTGATGGGGTTCTAAATCCTCAAAACTACAGTATCAGCAGCAGAAAATTTTTTGTCGGCAAGGCGTCAAACCTGCATTTAAATGCCTTCTAACTATACAATATTTGAAGGCATTAAAATGCGGTGCAGCGATTGTCCGCCCTGTGGCACGGGTTAAGAATAGTGCTACCGTCTTTCCCGACGTGTCGTAAGAGGCGACTAAAGGGACAGGAGAGAATAAAACTCTCCTGAGTTTCGAACATGTCTCTACAATTGTGCGCGCAGCAACTCTGTTTTGCGCTCAAGGGCTCAGATATGTACGAAACTTAACAAAAAATTGATCCCTGTGGTTTTGGGGTTAGAATTATACCACAGCGATCCCGGCTTGTCGTAAAAGGCGACTCGAGGGATAGGGTATGTAGGCTTGTATCCTGCGTACCTGAAATTTACTTTACACTCGAAACATTAAACGAGCCTCGGATACCTCGGACTGATTCAACGGCAACGACTTTTGGCTATAAACAACGGACTACGATCGGTTTTTGGAACGTTCGGACGATGTGGGGTGAGTGTAATAACACAAGGCTCACAGAAGTCGAACAGGAAATGACCGCATACAACATCGCTATACTAGGACTGAGCGAAACAAGATGGCTCGGATCCGGGGCGACTTTATCACCAAGCTCTCGTACTGCTCTACTCTGGAAGTGAAGACGATAATTCACCTCGGCAAGCGGGCGTCGCAATCCTGTTGACTAGGAATGCACGCCGATCCCTTATCGACTGGAAACCTATCTCCGACCGTATCACCACAGCCAGGTTCAAATCCAGAGTACGAAACATCACAATTATTCAGTGCTACGCACCGAATGAACCTGCAGACCAATCCGCAAAGGACGTTTTTTATCAGCGACTAGGCGACACCTTTGATAGGGCTCCCAGGGGTGACATCAAAATCATAATGGGGGATCTCAACGCCAAAGTCGGTACTGATAATTTAGGCTTGGCACACCTTATGGGCAATCACGGGCTTGGCGACAGGAACAACAATGGCGAAATGTTCGTGGAGTTCTGTAACTCTCGGCAACTAGTCATTGACGGAACGTTGTTCAAGCATAAACCCTGCCACCTAACAATTTGGATTTCTCCTGATGGCAGAACAGAGAACCAAATTGACCATATTGCTGTTTCTAAGACATGGAGAAACTGCCTCTTAGACGTCAGGTCGAAGCGTGGGGCTGATGTTGGCAGCGACCACCAGCACCATCTTGTTATCGCGAAATTTCGCTTACGAACGGCAGCGATTCAACGATCTCACAACACGCGAATCTTGCCACGATTTAATGTGCAAAAGCTAAAAAATTCCTCAACTATACGTGCATATTCGACCGCCTTACACGAAAAAGCTTGTGCAGCAACATCTCTTCAGAATCCTACAATTGAAGATAGATGGAATTTTGTAAAGGATTCTTTTATTTCATGTGGCGAAGCGACTGTGGGAAGATTGGATCGAGGTAGGAGACTATTTATCAGTGATGCTACTTGGTCTCTTATCTCAGCACGCAAAAGAGTTAAGGAACAGATTAACTCTGCTGCTGATGATTCAGCTAAAAATCAACTTCGCGCTGAATACCGTTCACTGCAAAAAGGCGTGCAGAGAAGTGTGAGGCGTGATAAGCGTACTTACATCAATGCTTTAGCGAAGGAGGCAAATGATGCGGCTTACCGTGGTGAAAGCGGTACCCTATTTAAGCTAATTAAACCACTAATTGGTAAATCGTTCACAAACGACCATCCTGTGAAAGATAAACAAGGGTTACTGCTTGTTACCGAAGAACAGCCACTTCAGAGATGGAAAGAGCACTTTTTTGAGGTCCTTAACAACAGTTTTAGGCCTGCAAGTGCATCTTCATCGACAAAAGAAGACGTCCCTCCAGTAGCCAGTATTAATTCCAGACCACCATCTAAGACGGAATTAAAGCGGGTTATCGAATCTATGAACGCCGGTAAGGCTCCGGGGATAGATGGAATTCCGGTCGAACTATTTAAAGCGGATTCGAATGCTACAGCGGATATTCTACTTCCCCTCATCAGAGAGTGTTGGGAAACCGAAACTCTTCCAGTAGAATGGAAAAAGGACGTAATTATTAAAATTCCCAAGAAGGGTAACCTTAAGGATTGTAATAATTGGCGCGGTATTTGCCTACTTCCAGCTGTATCCAAGCTGATGGCTAAAATTATTTTGAACCGGATCAAGGATTAAGTTGATCGCACTTTAAGCAATGAACAGGCTGGCTTTCGTGAGGGTTTTCCATGTAGCGACCATATAAACACCCTCCGAATTGTTATTGAGCAATTCGCCGAATGGAGATCCCCATTACAGCTCATGTTCATTGATTTCGAGAAGGCGTTCGATAGTGTTGATCGGGAGTATATTTGGAGAGCTCTTCGTAGGAGGGGCATACCAGATAAAATAATTTCCATCATCAAGGAATCTTATCAGGGAGCCCAATGTCACATTTTGCACAAGGGTAAGCTTTCATATCCTTTTGAGGTGCACAGTGGAGTGAGACAAGGTTGCATTTTATCACCTATTCTTTTCCTCATAGCCATTAACGATGTACTAGTGAGCGCGCTTCAAAACCAGAGGAAAGGTATCAGATGGAAAATGTTTGATTACCTGCAACACCTGGATTATGCTGACGATATTTGTCTGGTTTCAAATAAAAAGGAGGATGTAGCTCAATAGGCCGATGCTCTGCATTGCGAAAGTCGTAATGCTGGGCTCAAGATAAACGCTGCCAAGACCAAGTACTTGAGCTCACATCCTGGGGGACAAAGCGGAATTTGTGTTTCGGGCCAGGCAGTCGAAAAAGTTGACGAATTCTGCTACCTCGGAAGCATAGTCACAGCAGATGGCGGCGCGGACGCTGATGTACGATCGCGTATCAATAAGGCTAGGGCAGCCTTCTTCACTTTGACTCCTTTCTGGCAAAATAACAACATTTCCAGGCGCACCAAAATCCGAATCTTCAATTCTATTGTAATATCTGTGCTTCTTTATGGCTGTTCAACTTGGAAGGTGACCAACGAGATAACAACTAAGCTGCAAACTTTCGTAAACCAGTGCCTACGGCGCATCCTACAAGTCCGCTGGCCGGAGATTATTTCCAATGATGATCTCCTGAGTATCACAGGCCTGGATTGGATAGGCACTTCTGTCAAAAGGTGAAAGTGGCAATGGGTAGGTCATACTCTCCGAAGAGGGCCAAGAAATATTGCAAAGCAGGCCCTAGATTGGAACCCTCAGGGAGCCAATGCTAGACGCCGTGTTGGACGACCAAGAAACACGTGGAGAAGATCGGTTAATAGCGAGGCTGCTTCATTAAACAAACAGTGGTCAGCCCTAAAGACGATGGCACAGAACAGAACGAGGTGGAAAGTAGGCGTAGTTGATGCCCTATGCCCCACAAGGGGTTAACAGGAACCAGAGAGAGAGAGCAGTGATTGTTTTAGAGTATAGTACAGCAGTAAGATTTTTTTTAATGTTCTCATCTGTCGGGGAGGGAGGGGGAGCAAAGTGCCCCTCCCTACAATCCTCTGGCTACGCCCATGCATGAGAATTGATACGAATTATAATTAAAGCGATTCGGATGAATGTGTAATATGGCAAGTGTTAGCTGTTTTGTTTCTTTTTTTTTAAAGTATGACAACTTAAAGTTTCGTTCATACTTTTTCAAAATTATATTGAAATTAAATTAACAAACTAACCCGATTGCTACTTACTGTTAAAATGTTCTTAAAAACAAGCTTTATAAAACAATTATGGCGTTTTTTTATGAAAATATTTCATAAGACAGATCGGACTCATGTACCAAATACATAGATAAATTCATACGGGATATATAAAGCAGTGAGTTGGCAATTCTTATCATTTGCTTTAATTTACATAATTTTTGCAATTTTGCTTATTCGTGTATAAATAATATTTAATGATAAATTGGTCAATTTCTTATCGCGTTCGTATTTATCATTCAATAAATTTATTTTAAACAATATAGATTTATTATGGACGGCACATTAGTGAATAATTTTTATATATTTATCGGTTGTTCCTTCGGCAATAAATCATATAAAATGCATAAAAATTAATGAAAAATCGCATAAATAATAATAAAAATTGCTTTATATAGAAATTGGGAAAATTAAAGCTTACTTTCTTGTTAGCAAAAGCGCCACAAAAAGCATAATGTCTTTGAATTATCATTTTCAATCTTAATTAAAAATTGTTTTAAGTCTTTTATTCGATTCATTTAAGCTTGGTATTTTAATATATGTACATTATATATTTCTTATTGCATTTGTTTTTTAATTTATAAAATTTGTATTGTACATATTATTAATTTTTGTTATTGACTAATTTTTTATTGCATTCAATTTTTATTTTCGTCTGAATTCTGTACGAATTTCGGTTTAATACTGATTAATTGCGAAAATGTTATTGTGCCAATTGCAAACCGAAATACATAAACTTAAATGAGAAATTAAGAAGTCCAAATAAATGGTAGAAATACATATAAAAAAAGAAAATTATCCTTCACAACTTAAATGCTATAAAAAAATTTTTGTCGGCAAATCTGACTCTTAAAAGTCATAAAAACAACATCCCTATTGTAATTATATATTGCATTGTAAATCCTATTGATTTGATTTTCTTACGGCAGTGGTTTAAGTGGAAAATGAATAAAATGTGGAAATATCTCTAAAGTGATCTAAAATGTGAAAATTCTTCATAAGTGTTAAATTTAAAAAAGAAGGTGAATGTGTTTTAACTGCTGATTCCGAAACATTGTTCTCTAATTTGAAGGTAAAAAAGCACTAACGTCCATACCGTTTTCTTTTACTTTTCCTTACTATTTTCAATTCCTCGTAGTCTTTGGGTTGTTTAAATTTACAATATTTTGTCGTGTACTTGTGGGGGTATTGGATGTCTATGCCCTCTTATTGTTTTTGTTTTTAATTTGTTATTCATTAGTTGTTTATTAAATTTAAGAATATAATTACATTATTGACAATGTTATTGAAGCGATTTTTTTCTATTGTGTTTTTGTTCAATGCTTGATTTTGATGTTTTTTTCCTATTTAATTTGTTTTTTATATAAACATTTTTTAATTTACATATTTTTACATTTGTACAATCACTAAATTGTATATATATATAATTTATTTTTCATATCACAAAAAGAGAGTTAAGTGTGTTTGTATTTTTATTGATGTGTTTTTGTTTTTTTTTCAATATTTTTTTTTATTTATTACTTGTAGCGCCATCAAAAATACTTTTCATTTTATTTCAATTCAAATATCGACTAAATTTCAAAATTTTTACAATTCTATTAATGTTATTGCTCAAAACTACTACTATTATCGGATTGATGGCGTAGCAAAATCCTTGGCTAGAGGAATTCACGTTTTGGTCGACTGTTGCCTCCCAGATTGCTGCCACCACCACCCCCACTACCGCTCCCACTACTACTACCAGCACCACTACTACTGCTACTTGCTCCCAATGAAGTACGCGGTGGCGATTGTGTACCGTCTGCCGTATGCGGCGTTGTGGCAGTACTACTCGTGACTGGTATTGTGCCAACGGCTTGCTGTGATTGCACAATCAGCTCCGCCTCCAAAAGTCGCATTTGTTCGGGACTGGTTTGTGTCTGTTTTGGGGGCGCCGGTGCCTTCCTGCTCTTAGAACGTCGCTTCTTGAGCAATATCGGGCCCAGGCCATTGCCCCCGGAACTCGACATTGGATTTATAACATTTAATTGACTAGATGTAGGCAGAGCTGATATACTGCTAGCCGCCGCGGTAGACGCCGACGCCGCCGCTGTTGTGGGCAAATGTGATGAGAGAGGCACGCCTGCCGCCAAAGTCGTCGATACTGTTGCACCGGTGGCAGAGATTGTAATCACAGGATCTGTAACGATGCCGGTCGATGTTTGTGTTGGAATTGTCGGGATAGTGTCGCCACCATCGCCCGGAGTGGTTTGACCCGACGAATCGTGGGTGAGTCGTTTCACAATTTCGCCGAGCAGATCCTCAATTCGTCCGATTCGTTGTGACATTCGTTGCATTTCCAGTCGTACGTCAACTTTCAGATCCAGCACGCTGGCTATGAGATCTCGTTGCGCCAGCGTAGGGGGTTGTTCCCGCAACCCGGTGTCGTAGGTGTCTGAAGTCGTGGCTAGAACACTAGCTAGTTCGATCTGCCGCTCTCGTTCCAACGTCAGACTTCGTTCCAGTCGATCTTTTGTCGACTCCAGTGTAGCCGACGACCGTTCACGCTCTACAATAAGAGTTGTCCTTGACGGAGGCGACGTATCCACTTCGCCACCTTCATCAATGGTATCTTGTCGCGCGAGTGTTGGAGGACCTGGGGTCAATTTTGGAGCCTTGGGAAAAACCTTTTGTTATAAAAAAATTTGGAAAAAAAGAATATATTGAGAACGCTTCTAGACTACAAACGTCAACTTAGCATTTTAATAATTACTTTATTCCCCTGTCCACCGTTACTACTAGAACCACTACTCTGACGTCCTTGTGCAGCGGCACTTTCGCGTAAACTCTCGCGGGCACTTAGGCTTCGGGAAACAGCTACTTTTGTATTACTATCACTAGCTGAATCGACACTGGAACTACCTAAAAGACGACCCCATTTACTAGCACGGGTACTACGTGCCGATGGCGGTCCTGACGATGGACTGGGCGACGGCGATGGTGATGGAACAGCGCCGGCGGCTGTTACTCGAGTGTCCTCAGTTAGAGTGAGTTTAGCAGGTAACTTCTGGTCGAAAATGATGTGATAGAAGGATGATGAGCGAACATCGAACATAAAGAATGGCAATAGACACAGATACACACACGAAACAACATTAATAAACAGTGCATACGTAAAACTAAATTTTAATAATAAATTAAAATTACTTAAAAGCATTGGTATCAAAACTTTTCAGGACTATGTTTTGGATTCATGTAAAAAGCAACTGGCAGAATAAAGAAACTGTTAACTGTTGAACCGATAGCTGTTGAAATGATAGGTTAAAAGTCTGAAACAGTGCCTCGATCGACCGGTGATATTAAGGAAACGTACGATCCTTAGAATTGTTAACCCCGATAACTAACTAGCCTAGAAAAGGATTTTGCAAAAACAACTATGTCCGTTCGTAGCCAGAGCTCATCATTCAATGAGACAGGGTTAAGTATGTCCTGCCAATTTTATCTCATACTAAGTATAAAGTCTTAGGCGTTCTGGTTGCTCTGAAAAGCCTAATCTTCTATTGCGAAATAGGTGGTGTAAGCACTGAGAGAACTGTATTTAGACCTAAGCTTGCAATAGACTCTGATTCACTTTTCCACGGTGTGTGTGATGTATCAGTATCCGTATTATACCGTATAATACGAAGGGGTTCGGGTTGTATCCCTGAAACTCTCTCTCATGTCATGGTGAATATCGTATACCCTTACAAATTGACATCAGCTCGTCAGTCATACCATACCGTCATAAAATTTGCACAGAGAATCCCGCTGGGTGCAAATGTAATGTGTCAATTGACCCTAATCGTACAGTGACGTTTACTATGAGGCGATACCCCTGCCATTGGCCGCTGATAATGGAAACTTGTTTTCTTACCGTTGTACTACTCCATCCAGAACCGCTAATCTAGCACTAAATTTAATCTCTTGGTCTCGGATATTCCGAGACAGGGAAGCACTATGCTGCTGAGACTGCAGTTTCGGGCACCCATGTGCAAGTGTCATTAACCTCATCAGATCCTGTAATATCGCGTTTCGCCTAGACTTTCGAAACTAAAATTTATTGCTTAGTGACATCCCAAGGTTTTGTTTTGGTGAGGATCCTAACAACCTCTGTTTGTGTGTTCTCCAAATGACCTATATTGCTCGTTGCAAGAAAGAAAATCCAGGCTTGGATCATGATGTTGAAAAAATGTTGGATTTATGCATGACCGCTCTCGGTAATGAGCACAGAGGCCTGGGTATGCCCAGGGGACCATGGTCCTTACCCATCAAGGAGTTGGGTTCGAGGTGGCTGGAGGTTGTTTAGCAAGTCAACGAGCTGGTGTTGCAGCCCCGGGGTTGGGATTCTGACGGTGAGTGCATTCACTGGATGAAGAAATCTCCATTTGACAATTAGATCCTTTCAATAAACTACTGAAGGTCCAAACAGCCCGAAGGACCGGGAGGTAAGAGCACGTAATGCTTAGGAACTCACAGCAGACGGAAGTCCCGTAGATGACATACTTGTACTTTATCCTCCCCGCAGGGTAGTCTGTGTACACAGATTTTTGGTGAGTTGCGACACCACGGACCCGAGCTAGTACAGGCGGCCCCTAGTATTGCTGATACGCCATTGCGTGGATCTGTACGAAGCCCTTCGGTCATTATTGACGATCCTGATGATCTCGAGTCATGAAAGATGGCTTACGACATGACTGACTTCTTCTTCTTCTTTTGGAAGGACAGTCAAACAAGCCGAACACGACGCAGTGTTTCCTTGCTGGGAAAGAATCCCCCATCAGCGATCTTATAAAGCCCCGGAGCGGACGGATTCGCATAAACCGAGCCTCGAAGGGTCTATTTAGGGAGAATGGCCTTGGCAAAATGTTTACGCGGCTAGCTAGTGTGTCGATTGATGACAACACGGCCCGAGTCGCATTGCCCATTAGTATGCTGAAGGACCCTATCTGGAGGTTAAAAGCAGCGCTACCTATCGCTTTAAGGTGATGAATTGTGACAGGTCAAACTAACCTGGGATATGCACGTCTGAATTCACGGGGCCATGGTCTCTACTCATCATGGTGTTTGACTCGAGGTGGCTGGAGGTTGTTACCCAAGTGAACCAGCTGGAGTTGTGTCCCGGAGTTGGATTCCCGAAATCCCCATTTGACAATGAGAACCTGCGTCAATAAAATACCGAAGGTTCAAACAGTACGATGGACCGGGAGGTAAGAGCGTAAAGCTTAGGCACTCCCCTAATGGTATGGTTCCCGAGATGACTTTATTTGTACTTCATCCTCAGTATTTAGGACAAGACCGAAGAAATTCTTGGCGAGCAAAAATGTGGGACCATTCCAGCCGAATACGACTGTTGTCATTGGGATTGATAGTAACGAATCTTTCGGTAATCTGTAAAGGTTTAATATAAGGCGACCAACCGTCCCGTATTTTACAAGAAGTCCCCCATTGAAAGTTCTCCCGAAATTGTCCTTAAAAAACATCTAACTAAATTGTTCTGCATTTTTAAAAAAGTTACCCGGGTTGCACTGGAATTTCTTGTCCCTGGGTCGCATATTTGAACGCTGTAACTTTTTTTTTGCACTTGGCACTTGGTATGCGAGACATACACGCATTGGCTTCTGAAAAAGTTGGTCGGCTTAGTATAATGCCGGCTCCACACTGATCGAAATTCGCCGAATCGCGTGGTGTAAAGGATCAAAGTCCACAACACACGCCTGGGAGGGACAATAAATGCCATAATGTTTAACGTTCGTTCCTACTGTAAAGGTTTACCAGACGGCCTCGAATAGGCGAACGGATTGATTTTTTAGACGTGAATCAGCGCCCCATTCAGGTAACAGTTTTTCTTACCAAGTGATAAGGCTGGCGTTTACATACTGCTTGATGCGAGGCGTTTCTACTACCTCTGCCGTTCTATTGGTCCCGGTACCCGGTTGTAGTGCGACTCCACGCCGTTGTGAAACCACAGCCCGCACGATACTCCCCTCGTGGGGGCCTACCTCTTTTTTCGGATAGGGGAATTGCCGCCCATCGTGCCTTCCGCCACTGCTGCAGAGTGGGCGCCTTGCACACCCATGTAGGACTGGTCGCCTAACTATTCAGGTAGAGCGGGATAGTCATTTCACGAAGGTCCTACTGGAATCGACACAATGTCTTTAAGCCAATGGGGGTCGCCCCTGCTCATACGGCGTGTAGCCGAAGTGAGGTCGAACAAAATAGTAAACTAAAACAACGACAGTGCCAGGACTTGGGGAGCCACGGTAGACACCGTCTTACATACCCAGAGACATTTAGTCAGCGGGACACGTTGACACGTTTCACATAATTCCCTACCACCCACGGTAAGGGTGTTATCTATAAAAGCTGCGGATCCATATGCTGCACAGCCAACAAACAAGGAATCGTAGATCCTCTGGATTGTGTCCCTACCGAGACCCCAATCCTTCCCAACAACGCGCGTTAACCACTTACATATGCCAATAAATTTTTCGGTGACAGCTGTGAAGTGGAATCTGAAGTTCATCCTCTCCCTCATAGTTATGCTCAAGTACTTGACCTGAACCGCCTCGTACTTGAGTCTAATTTCCCCAATCCTCACCACTGGAGGGTGACTACGGTCGAAACTGCCCTTGAGCAACATCGTCACAGTCTTAGAAGACGAGACTTCAACTCCCATCTAGGATCCCCATTGATGGACAACGTCCATGTATTATGATCCAAGACGCTCTAGAGCAGCATGCGAGTTACCCTCAACAAAGGACTCTTAGTCGGAGAAGTAGCTCCTCCAAAGCTTGCGAATGAGAGCATCCCACAGCAAGTTATCAAAAGCACCCTTGAAATCGATAAAGATCCCAAGGTTGTACTGAGACGAGCTGCGGGATACTGACTCCCCGATAAAGAGCCACGGATAAGCAGTGCATCTGCCAGCACGAAATACATACTGATTGCCAGACATCTGACCGACAAGCCTTACCTCCATTCTCCAGACAAAAATCCATTCCAGCACTTCACCGACTACTGGAAGAAAACTAATGCCCCTATATGACTGAGGTTTGTACTTGGCTTTGTCAGGATCGTTCAGCAGTAAAACCATGCGGGCAGACTCCCAACTCGTGGGGAAAAGACGCGTTCGGAAGCAATCTACGAGGAGGTACTCCAAGTATTCTGGGACGGCATGCTGCGTACCCGCGATGAGGGTTGAGGGTAGACATACGCGGTCCTGGAAGGAATCTTTGAGCTTCTTTCCGCATGCTCATCCCAGTGGATCACGCTCCTGAACAGGAAGTAATTCCTGCTCTTGAGACTGGGGCGATAGCGGCTTGCATTGCTAAGTTGAGAAGCAGGAAGTCGCCTGGTTTGGATGGGATGACAGGCGGGATGTACAAGCACAAAGTGTTTTGAATTTTTCTGAGGATTCTTAGACTTCTTCTAACACATGCGAAACGCCCTTCAAAGTAATCTTAAAAACTTTGTGTGGGCTCGCTACGCTCGCGTTTAGTGTGTCCCTTTGGAAACCAACGATGTGGCGAGCGTAGCGAGCGGTGAGCCGATAAAGCATTTTAAATTTTTCTGAGGATTCTGAGACGTTTCTTGCGCATGAAAGACGCCCTTCAAAATATTGGAAAACCCTTTATGTCGGCTCACCGCTCGCTACGCTCGCACCTCGCCTCTAGTGTGTCTCTTTGCAAACTTTCGACAAGACGAGGTGCGAGCGTAGCGAGCGATGAGCCGACACAAAGTGTTTTGAATTTTTCTGATGATTCTTAGACTTCTTCTAACACATGAGAGACGCCCTTCAAAATAATCTTAAACGCTTTGTGTGGGCTCGCTACGCTCGCATTTAGTGTATCCCTTTGGAAACCTACAATGTGGCGAGCGTAGCGAGCGGTGAATCGAGTGAGTATTTTAGATTTTTCTCAGGATTCTGAGACGTTTCTAACGCATGAAAAAGCGCCTTTCAAAATATTGGAAAACCCTTTGTGTCAGCTCACCGCTCGCACCTCGCATCTAGTGTGTCTGTTTGCAAACTTACGACAAGGCGATGTGCGAGCGTAGCGGGCGGTGAGCCGACACAAAGTGTTTTTGCATTTTTCTGAAGATTCTTAGACTTCTTCTTCTTCTAACACATGAGAGACGCCCTTCAAAATAATCTTAAACGTTTTGTGTGGGCTCGCTACGCTCGCATTTAGTGTGTCCCTTTGGAAACCAACGATGTGGCGAGCCGATAAAGTATTTTAATTTTTTCTGAGGATTCTGAGACGTTTCTAACGCATGATAGACGCCCTTCAAAATATTGGAAAACCCTTTGTGTCGGCTCGCCGCTCGCACCTCGCTTCTAGTGTGTCTGTTTGCAAACTTTCGACAAGGCGAGATGCGAGCGTAGCGAGCGGTGAGCCGACACAATGTGTTTTGAATTTTTCGGAGGATTCTTAGACTTCTTCTAACACATGAGAAACGCCCTTCAAAATAATCTTAAACGCTCTGTGTGTGCTCGCTACGCTCGCATTTAGTGTGACCCTTTGGAAACCTACAATGTGGTGAGCGTAGCGAGCGGTGAGCCGATAAAGTATTTTAAATTTTTCTGAGACGTTTCTAACGCATGAAAGACGCCCTTCAAAATATTGGAAAACCTTTTGTGTCGGCTCACCGCTCGCTACGCTCGCACCTCGCATATAGTGTGTCTATGTTTGCAAACTTTCGACAAGGCGAGGTGCGAGCGTAGCGAGCGGTGAGCCGATATAAGGCATTTCAAATTTTTCTGAGGATTATGAGACGTTTCTAACACTTGAAAGTCGCCCTTTAAAATACTGGAAAACGCTTTTTGTCCGCTCACCGCTCGCTAAGCTCGCACCTTGCCTCTAGTGTGTCTGCAAACTTCCGACGAGGCGAGGTGCAAGCGTAGCGAGCGGCGAGCTTTGTGTGGGCTCGCTACGCTCGCATTTAGTGTGTCCCTTTGGAAACCTACAATGTGGCGAGCGTAGCGAGCGGTGAATCGAGTGAGTATTCTCAGGATTCTGAGACGTTTCTAACGCATGAAAAAGCGCCTCTCAAAATATTGGAAAACCCTTTGTGTCAGCTCACCGCTTGACGATGGCGGTTGCAATGCGACGGATAGCAGGCGAAATTACATGACGGCAAATCGAAACGCAAGAACACAACAAGACTTATCTGGCGCATATAAATGAACTCATATCTCACGTCCACTATGGCTCCACTGGCTTCGCCCTTAGTTCAGTGGTTATCCAGATCCATAGTATCCTTTGACCAGCTTCCACTTAAGTCGCAACACCTCAAAACGTGTGACTCCATTTTTGAATCTGGCCGGATTTTCATAAATATTAACTTTGAATAAATCAAATCATCAATATTCCTGAAAAATGTTCAAAATCCGAAAATAGGCACTTATTTGACGAAATCGTTATTTTTTTAAATACCCCCTTCGATTCAAGAGACGAAAAATATGTTGAGTCCTTTCTAAAACAACAAGGAACTTTCTAATCGCGTCCTGCCAGCTGCAAGCTTTCTAGTTGTAACTACTGGATTTATTTTTGTTTTTCTTATTTTGCGGCATTGTACGTGTACTGACATTGAACATACATTTTTAGAGTAATTGATCACTTACTGAGCAATCAAGATCAATTTGAAATGGAAAAGCGTCAATTGGATCTGTAAATTCACCAATTTTTTTTAGAAATTCATCAATTTGACATTGATTTGAGCAAATTTGACATGAGAATCGCCCAATAATAAATGAAAATTCATCAATTTAAATGGTGGCCCAATTGAACTGCAACCAAATGTAGGTAACGGTAAATCTATGACCGCTAATGATAGCGCCCTCATATTTTGTTCCACGACAGTTCACCTTGTTGTGTTTAAGCCTCCGGAAGCGTTTGCGCATGAGTGTTGTGAAAAACATTTTACCTGTGATGGAAGTAAAACGTAACAGTGTGATTGGGCTATATTTGGAAAGCCGCAAGTGGAAATTGTTCGTGCTCTTTAGCACCTAAATATCAATAAATCTTTCGTGTCTCGAACCATAGCTCGTTACAATGAAACTAGCAGTGTTGCTAAACGATATGGTGGTGGCCGGAAAAAAACTGTATTAACGCCGGAAATTGTACGGAACATCAAGGCTCGAATTCGCCGAAATTCTCAACGGAGTGGCAGAAAAAAGGCTGCTGAGCTGCACATTTCGAAATCAACAATTCAGCGAATATTGAAAAAGGAGCTCAAAGTTAAGCCTTACAAAATACAAAAAGGACAACATCTAACCGAAGCCCAAAAAAAGTTAGATTCGATAGGGCGAAAGAGCTATTGTGATTGCACGAACGTGGTCAATTACCAAATATCATTTTCTCCGATGAGAAAAATTTCCCTATTGAGCAATTTATAAATAAACAAAACGATCGTGTCTACCTAACAGAAAGGTCGTCCAAGAATTTAGATATCCGGATGGCCACCAAAACTCAATCCCCACCGTTTGTGATGGTTTAAGCAGCCGTGACGGCGAATGGCCAATCTCCGCTCGTGTTTTTGGGTCGTGGCATCAAGATGAATGTGAATGTTTACCGAGAAATTGTTTTGGAAGGTGCTTTGAAGCCGTGGGCACGCAGACATTTTACTGAAAGAGAATGGACATTTCAGCAAGACTCTGCACCGTCACACAAAGCACGCGGAAACCAAGACTGGTTAAGAAACAATGTTCCAAAATTCATTTCGACCGAGCAGTGGCCTCCTCATTCACTGTATGCGAATCCGCGGGACTAATCCATATGGGGGATCTTGCAGGCCCATGTCAACACTAAAAGATACCAGAGTATTGATGCGCTCAAGGCAGCTCTTCGCAGTGAATGGGCAAAAATACCAGAGGCTCACATTCGTGCAGCGTGCGATTCGTTTGTCAACCGACTCAAAGCCATAGTTCGCGCTGATGGTGGTCACATCGAAAATTAGAATTACATTTTAAAAATATGATTGTATTTCAACATTTTTTGCTTATGCTCAATAAAATTATGTATTAAATAAATAAAAAAATCAGTTAGCCAAAAGTTGCAGTTCAATTGGGCCACCCTGTAAAACATAAATTCCCAAACAATATTTGGACATTCGTCAATTTGATATGAAAATTCGACAACATGTTTTTGAAATTCGCCGATTTTTAAGAGAAATTTGTAACCAAGATGTTCAAATTCGCTTATCTAATGGAAATTCGAGAACATTATTTGGAAATTCATCAATTTGGAATGAAAATTCGTTCATTTTATCTGGAAATACGCCAATTTATAATGGAAATGCGCCAAATTGAAATGGAAATTTATAAATTAAATATGGAAATAGAAATCCGTCAATTTCATTCTATTGAAATTCGTCTTTTTGACATGAAATTAGTCAATATGATTTTGAAAATCGCCAATTTGTATAG
This sequence comes from Microchrysa polita, assembly GCA_949715475.1. Lineage (NCBI taxonomy): Eukaryota > Metazoa > Arthropoda > Insecta > Diptera > Stratiomyidae > Microchrysa > Microchrysa polita. The sequence continues at coordinate 30,346,114 of OX454418.1, read as the reverse complement.
AAAAAACGTGAAATTGAGTTTTAAATTCGACTATTCATAATGGGCATTCGTCGACTTCTTTTGGATTTAATTAATTTTAAATGGAAAATCATAAATTTGTAATGGAATGGAAAAATTAATCAATTTGAACTGGAAATATATCAATTTGATTTTAAAATACTTAAATTAGAAATTGATATTCGTTAAAGTAATTTTCTCTTATTCGCATATTTGAAATGGAAAGGCTAGGCCATTACGAGGGTGGACGTGGAGATTGTTCTTTAAAGTCAAGCAGCTAGTCTAGTGGATCAGAAGATAAACAAACCCCAAGCGTTCCTTAAATGCAGGATAAATACGAAACTAGCAAAGTTTTGATACCATTCAATAAAACATAAAATTAGAAATTCATAATAATTTTTACAATTAAAGCAAAACACAACGAAAACGCCAAAAGCACATCAACTCCAATTTACAATTTACCTTCGTTCGATCTGCTTCAATTTCACCCTTTTCCATATCACTATGTCCCGACTGCTGTGCCTCTTTCGAACCCGTTTGCAGCTGAGGCGTTCGTCGAAATTTCGAGAAGATCTTACGCACCAGATGATCTTGATTCTGGGGCAATTGAGGTTCATTTTTACGACGTTCGGCCAACTCCTTTTCACGTTTAACGTCGGCCACTTTACGAAATATGAGTCGATGTCTTAGATTATAGGTTAAAACTAGATTACGTGCAAAACTATTTGCAAAGGCCGAATAAAAATCGAGAACTTCTAAAAGTTTATCGCGTTTAATAGCGTGCAAATCACAATAGGTAAGCGCTCGTACGTTGGCCGCGCTCTGGCCGACGGCCGAATCTTTCCAAAATTGATCGCCGAAAACGTCACCTTTACCTGTACAAAATTAGAAATATTTCATATTTTAATGGAAAATATTAAACAAATTCGTTTGGGTTCTATACAAAATCCACAAAGTCAAAATCCACAAGTCAAAATCCAAAAGTCATAATCCATAAAGACAAAATCCATAAAGTCAAAATCCACAAAGTCAAAATCCATCAAGACAAAATCCATAAATTTTTGTATGAAGAGAGCCATAATGCTTATTGCGTGGGCACTAGACAATTACCAAACCCCGGAGCATATGCGCTTTACCTGAAGACACGGAGAAGGATGCACCCGCAGCATATGCGCCTTAGGTGTCTCTGTCTTTACCTGAAGCGCTTATGGTCCGGTGCATTCCTCTCCGTGTCATCGGCCAAATCGTATATGCCACGGATGAATCCTTTTCCGTGTCTTCAGGTGAAGCGCATATGCTCCGGGATTTGGTAATTGTCTAGTTAACGTAATAACGTACATAATTCTTACGTATTCAATTGTGATAAGCAAACTGATGTAAAATTGAATTTATGGATTTCGTCTTTTTGGATTTTGACTTTGTGAATTATGACTTTATGGATTTTGTCTTTGTGAATTTTGTCTTTGTGGATTTTGACTTTGTGGATTTTTAAATTTTTTGGATTTTGTCTTTTTGGATTTTGTATTTTTGGATTTTGTATAGAACCCATTCGTTTATTGGTACGTTAAGTTCTGGAGAGTCCATTTGTATTTCCTAATTTAATCATTTTGGCAAATAGTTTTAGTTAACAATTTACAATCTTTGCAGAATAACTCGCAATTGTGTAGTGCATGACTTTAGCCGACTTTCTATCCATTTTTTTCATAACCGCTCAAAGGAACCACAAAATTAGAAAGCATCATCTCGTAACTCATGTAATCCACAATCGACAAATATTAATGAAAAACATTTTTCAATTTTGCAACAAAAGAGACCACCCAACATACGAGTACGATGAAGGATGACCCCAAAACTTACCTAAAATAGCTACCACTTCATCATCCTGTATCACCTCGAGGCTTCCGGTCACTATAAAACACAAACTATCTATACTCTCGCCCGTATGATAGAGGAGATCGCCCGGTGCCGAATGTGACATCATAAAATGCATGGCCAAGGCTCGCAAACATCCGTCGGAGGCCAGTCGAAAGGCCGGGTGCTCATTGAAAACTTTTCGATTGAGATGGACACAAATGTCAGCTTTCATATCTTTCGGACAATAGTTCAGCACCTAGACATGGACACGCAGGAGCGCAGGTGGAGCAGCAACACCACGTTATTCATAAATTTGTAAAAAAAAGAGAAAAAGAGGACGAGGACATTTTTATGATAGAGGAATTTGTAATCTGACTCAGCATTATGTATACAGCGAATAGAAAAATATGAAATAACGTACCTTTTCGGTGTCCAATCCTTTGGTCATAGCCCACGTGGATACCACATAGTCCATGACCCGTTCGCTCAGTGCTTTCGGAACTTCATGAAGCTTCATAAATTCCCGAACATTGTTGAGCATATCGTGATATTTGGCCGTTGCCGATGTCATTTGTTGGATGATTGTTGTCACATGACCGAAAATGGTGGCGTATAGTAAGGCTGTACAATAATTGCGAATGGACACGTGAATGTTAAATATTTTGATAGAAAGGATCAAGTGAATGCGACGGGAACGGATAAATGCTGTCTAGCGGTATTCCTACACTCAATCTAAAAATTTAATGGGCGGACTAGGTCGATGTTATGTTGAGTGAAGCAATACCAGAATGGGCGGGTACCTATCATGTATACGTTGATTATGATGAAAAATTGATATTATGATAATAGGAGGCTCGTTTTTGCCAATCGCGGTAGCGACCCTAAACGGCTAATGCGCTGTTTAAAATGAAATATGAATATGAGAAAATAGTTTTCGCAGAGCCGATGCTAGAACCACTAAAGTGAAAGTCAACACAACAATTTTTTGTGTGTATGCAGAAGGGACCTACTGTCTTTTAAAAGGAGAACATACCCGGGTAAAGGGCAGATTAGCCTAAGCCTAATGCTTGAAACAGATTAGACGCGTTGAGTACTGTCGAAGAAAGCAGCCCAATGCATTTTAAATCGCTGAAATATTTTTTGCTGTTCCTGTTGGACAGCAGCAGCAAACTTATCAGCCATTTAAAATGCATTATGCTGTTTTCTACAGCAGCATTCAACGCGTCTAATCTGTTTCAAGCATTAGGCTTAAACTGATCTCCAGAATACAAGTTTATTTTAGATTATTTGATTTCTCAAACAAGTCACCGTTAATTTTCAAGTTTCCGATTGTCTTTTGAGGAACTTCAGATGTAAGCGTCGGCCGTCTGAAAATTCTCAACGAGTGTTCGGAGCCAGATTGCGTGGACGATCGAGTGCTTGCTGGGAATACTCAGTAGATGAGGACGGCCACCAGGTGCTGGGCTTCCGAAACTGGACGACAAAGTCGCGTGACCGAAGACAGATGTCCGAAGGGTGTTTAAGGTCTGTGCCTACCTTGAAGTTTTATCAGACGGCCTCGAATAGGCAAACGGATTGATTTTGTGACGTCAATCAGCGCCTCTCGAGTAGTGTGAGGTAACAAGTTTTTGTACCTAGTGTCGAGGCTTGCCGTTCTATGGGTCCCGGCACCCGGTTGTAGTGCAACTCCACGCCATTGTAAGACCATAGGCCGCACGATACTCCCCTCATGTGTCGGTTGAGGAGAATTGTGTCCATCGGTGCCCCTCGGTTCTTATCTCGACACCCCGTGCTAGCAGATATGTGACCGCTGCTCCGGACTCGCAGTGGACCTCAAACCACGGCTGCAGTGTGGGTCATTTCCCGAAGGTCCCATTGGAGTTGACGTAATGTTTTTAAGGCAGTGTAGGTTCGCTCTATTACAGTCCAGTTAATTCGGCGAAGTTTCTAGTTCAGAGAACCATGACCAATCATTTAGGAGCTCAGAGACAGGCCTCTGCAAACCCCTCATGATATGGAAAGCAGTTTCCTTTTGAACTCGTGTGGCAACAATAATTTGCGATCACCAATTCAGGCCAACAGAAATTCGGTGAGTTAGCCTCACCATTTGCATTTTTGATAAATAGGTTTTCTATATACGCCAATAATTCTGGCGTGAATAACAATTCTCTCCAAGATTATACCAAATATTGGAGAGAACTAGGTTCCATCTGATGATCTGTTTTTTCCTACATTAAGAGTTGATCAATTCAAATATTCATTGCACGTGAACTTTAGATTTCGAGAAGGTATTCGACAGGGTGGATTGAGACTGTAGGCGGTCTTAAACAGAGGGGTTTTCCAGAGAAAAGAGAGCTAATGCAAATGCCGTATACTCTTTAAAGATAAGGACACTTCTACCTTCTTGAAAGCACAATCGTTGTATGGTTGAAGGTCGATAGACTTTGAAACTCATAGCGGGGTCAGACAAGGTTGTATTCTCACCGATTTTGTTTCTTTTATAAATTTGTGAGAGGCGTCATGAGACGTGCCTGACGAACGCTATACATGTGCTAGTGCTGAAAATATGGAACGACGAGGTAATCCCCGAAGATTGGCGCAAAAGCATAATCTGCCCAATCCACAAAAAGGGTGACAAGCTGAAGTGTGAGAATTACAGAGGCATATCATTAGTTTGTACGGCCTATAAGATATTATCTAAAATTCTTGAAAAGAGAATAAATCCGTACGCAGAACGAATCATTGGCGAGTATCAAGGCGGCTTCAGACCTGGTCGTTCAACGACCGATCAGCTTTTCACAGTGAAGCTACTACTTCAAAAGTGCAGGGAATATAACCTCGACGTATACCAAATCTTTGTCGACTTCAAGCAGGCATACGACAGTGTCGATCGAAGTGTACTGTACAACATTTTGCTGCATTTTGGTATACCGGCAAAGTTAGTGCGACTCACAAGGATGACGATGACTAATACCGTCTCGCAGGTCAGAGTGCATAACCGACACACTGATTAATTTGAAACTCGTACTGGACTGCAGGCAGGGTGATGGGCTGGCGCGACGCTCTTCAACATTGCTTTGGAGTATGTAATTTGAGCCATGAATACGGACATCAGCGGAGCGGAACGCTACGCATCAACTCGACTCAATTAGTAGCGTACGCCAACGACATCAACATCATGTCTCGAAGATTGGGTGGTGCAGAAAGCCTTCTGCATAACCTCAATAACGCCGCAAATGAATTTGGACTACATATCAACGAAAGCAAAACAAAGGCCATAATGCAATCGAAAGCAAGGACGCCAGCAAATTCAAGCATATCGAGTATGTAGACAACTTCAACTATCTGGGTTGTAACTTATCAAAGGACGCCAACGAAACCGACGAAATTAAGCGACGGATGCAACTAGCCAATAAGACATATTTCTCTGTCCTCCCTAAAATTAATTCGAAACTTGCGCACAGGAACACGAAGCTCCGCGTGTACAAAACGATCATCCGACCCGTGCTATGTTATGGCTGCGAAACATGGACCCTCACCCAAGCCTCTGAAATTTTGCTAGACCGATTCGAACCAAAGGTCCTTCGGCGAATTTTCGGGGCCGTTCGCGAGCGAGATCAATGGCGTATCCGGTACAACCATGAGTTGTATCAATTGCACGATTAGCTGGAAGTAACTTAAATCGTGAAGCTTCAATGTTTGCAATGGGCGGGGCATGTACAACGGATGGACGATAATCGCATTCCAATGAAAGTAATGAACGCACAACGAATTGACGGAGCGAGGTTGCGTGAACGACCGAGAGCTCGCTGGGAGAACTCCGTAGGTGAAGACGCCCACCAGCTGCTGGGATTCCGAAACTGGAGGACAAGGTCACGTAACCGCGACAATTGGAGGTCTACAATTCAGGCGGCCAAGGCCCGTCATCGGGCTATCGTGCCACATTGATGATGATGATGATGATCATGAGGGGCAGTTTGAATTGAACTCGAGCTGAAATTAACCCTAGCTCCCTAGCTTTCTACACTTAACGTATCAACACTGTTAGAGATAATGGAGTTTGAATAAAATGATGTAAGGAAGATATAATTGCAAGACTATGCACCAATTTTTAAAAGAATCGTACAAACACCTTTCCTTGGTATAAATTGGAGAAAATTGAAATGGAAAAATAGATTGTTTTGAAGCTCTGTAAAAACTAAAGCTCTTATCCAATTTTATCCGAGTTTTATTTGGGTATTTAATAATAATCATCTTATTTCGCTAATTTAGCTAGTATAGCTTTGGAGATGCAAGAAAATGATTTTTTCAAAAATTTTCAAATGCCTGTGGCAGGGTTAAGAATTGGGGATATGTTTCGTAAAACTTTTTTGCTGGAAGCCACATGAGAAATCACAATCAGATGCGTATATGCGGCAGTTTACGGACACCCTCAAAACCAGTTTTTAGTCAGTTGCCATCCGCTCGCCGGGTACAATTCGCGTTAAAAGGCTGAAATATGTCACAAACGGTGGGGAATTCCATAAGCTACAATCCGAGACCGGTTACATAATTCTCCTCGGCCATATTATGTATTATTTTTCGATTCCCCGGTCATTTGACATTTCACGATGAAATAACCGGGGAATCGGAAAAAATACATAAAATGCCCGAGAAAAATTATAGAACTGTTTTCGGATTGTAGCTTATGGAATTCCCCAGCGTTCCTCACATATTCCACGACAGTAAGAATGCATTTTCATTGAAAAAATCGTAGGGGCGAAAAATTTCACTCTCGAGGTCAGCACTAGGCTTATTAACCCATTAGTGCATATAGTGTCCCTTTAAAGGGACACCCACTTTTTCCCGTTATATGGTCAGATTTTTGACTATGCACTGGAAATGTGTATGCAATGACAACTACTAACATCTCAGTTATCAACAAACTCGACTTCAAATGTTTTTATTGCTTGGTGTGGTTTATTTATTGAAAAGAATGAATGGCGGAATTTAAAAAAATCGCCAGATTCAAGGCTGGTGAGATAAAATAAAAAATTGCTAATATTTTGAAGTGTTAGTTTGCTTGTTCGATTGAATAATCGTTAAAATGTGTATAGGCTATTATTTTAATCAAAGAAAAAGCGTCACAGTGGGGCGATTAGAACAAAAATTGGGACATAGGCAAATAAACTAAATTTAAATATTGCAGATTAGACTACTATGGTTTTACACTGTAAAGTATAAGCTATCGAAACCCGTTGTTATTTTTTTTTTAATTGTAACGGTATTGATTGTACAGACATGTTTGTTGAATAAGAAATGCATTTTTAACAGATTCCACGAAAACTTCAAATACCCGTAAAAACCACCTTACTTAATACAATGGCACATAAATATACTTTTCACGTTAGGCCTTTGGATAGGAAGGCCTTCTTATGGTAGTTGCGTATCTAACAAGGAACATAACGGTAAAATAAAAGATACAAGCCAAAAATCATGATATTTTTGTTAATTCATCAAAAACAAAAAATGGCCATAGTTGGCCGGAAAATGAATTAAACCATATTATTCTGCAATTAATGGAGTCAATAAAACCACAGAGTTTGGCTGCGACCCCGGCTATAGTAGCTATTTTTATCGACTAACCTCTGTTGTTTCATGTTTGACTTTTTGCATAATAACTTTCACTCTGATGTAGCTTTCGACTTTAAATTGTGTTTACATATTAGCAATGTTATAAGCTTATCTGATTCTGAAAATGTGGTAAATTGGAGCAACAGGTCCCGCACCTCCCCTACAAATTGTATGTAGAAAACATATTAAATAAGTAATAACTCTTCGCTAAATTAAGCTAATTCGGTCAAGTTACTCAAATAAGTTTTAAATCGAATACCCTTCGACAGGACCAAATGTAGGTTCGATTAAATCCAATATTCCACAACCTCCACCATAAAATATCTTACTTTACCAGAAAAATGGTCTTAGCTGCTCGTAATTCGTGAAGGGGAAAAGTCGTTTTTTCGATATTTGCATATTTTTGATAATTTGTTATAAACGCCTGAAAAGCTTACATAAAAGAGTAACTTTTGTGAATTATTCAGATTTATCCGTTCAAAGAACCGTTATGATATTAGCGTGCGCATTTTCTATGTCGCATGAATTTTGTAGTTTTTCGAAGTTTAGACTACTGTATCTTCGAAATAACAGTGAGTTTTTAAACGGGGGAGCAGTGAAATTACAACAAATATATATATTTCTAGGACCACAAACCAAATACTAAATTGCACAAAGCAAGACGGAATAACTTTGGGTTTTGTTTGGTAACTCTAGCTTTTATAAAGATTTCATAAATAAGGGTGCAGTTTTGTAACGGTAAATGAGAAAGCAATATGGCCATATAATATTTTACTCTATATAAGGTGTACTATCTATTAGCATCATTTGTAACATCAGAAAGGAGAAACGGTACATTATCTATACTATGGGGTTGGTAAAAGCATCCCTAAAACCGCTATATGTTCTTTCGAAGAAGACATATTTGAAAACGGAATTCACCATTCGATTCAGCACAAACAAATTCAACTTATAGTCCTTTACATGGTGCATTTTGCAGCAGGACATCCTCGCAAATATGCGATGTCCGAAAAATCATCGATTTCGTCCCACTGTGGCGGCGTGGTGCCATAGATTTTGTGTAATTTAGCAAGTTTTGCAATGTCCCTTATATGGGACCGGTGAACCCAGTGGCGTGCAGTAAGATTTATAAATGGGGATGCGGTGGAGAAAAAAAGTAACACAAATACATATAATTTTTTCAAATGTTTTTTTTTTGTTTTGACACACGAAAGTAATTAGAAAATGTATTTATTTTGAATGCGAATTTCATTAACGATTCTCAAGCATCCGAAAAACCAAGAGGAGGAATATAATACATAATAAAATGCGTATTAGCTTTTCTTTTGAATAATAATCACTCGTTGCGTAATCGCAGAAATAAATAAAAAAATAAAATGGTTCTCTAGGTAACGGTACGGTGCATATGCGTAAGATCTAGCAAATATTTATAAGAAAAACGTAAGCAGACAAAATCTCCGTAAAATATAATTTCATAAATATCATATCCCTTCAAGATACTTACTTCTCCTTTTTGTACTGGCTTGCTTTCGTTCTCCATTCCCAGATATTATAGTGTAGTTACTAGGTGATTTCAAATTACAAAGTGTTGTGGAGAATTTTTTTTGTTTCTTATGTTTTTTGGGGTGCTGAGCTCGAATGCGGAGCCTCTCGCCCAAAATTTCGTTGCGGAACAGCGAAAAAACCCAAAATTTTCGGAGTTTTCCCGTTTTTTGTTTATAACTCCGAAACTGTACATTTCTCCGAAATGTCCATGTCCATGTCCATGAAAATATTAGGGAAAACATACTTGCGGGTCCAACGCGCAATTAATCATTAAAATGTATAGCTACTATTGATAGCCATTTTTTTTGCGTTTTTTGCTATCTTGACCCTGGTTTGCAACGAAATTTTGGTGGGGAGTTACGGATTCAGGTTCGGCACCCCAAAATACATAATGTACAAAAATGTAACTTTTGTGACCAAAAATTAAAAACCGTTCAATCTCAAAATTTTATACATAATATGGAACTATTTTAAAAATTGCCAATTTTAATTATTATCAATTGTAGTAATACCGCTCAACGGAAATGTCGCTATAGGAATCTCCGGATTCCTGCTCAGCACCCCAAAAAAACATAAGAAACAAAAAAAAAAAAATGTCTCCACAACATTTTGCAATCTAATGTACTATGTTTATCACATAGCAGCTACACTATTAGATGAGCTTCACTCATTAGCTTTCTCTTCTTTTCGTTCTCTCATTCATGCTAGCATACACTGCACTCTGCACAGCACAACTTGGAGAATTTGACTTGGATGCGTTCCGTGTACGGGACTGGTTTGCGCATCCCCAATGGTACAAAAATTACTCAATGAGCATGTCTCGTGTCGACTGAAATTTTGTGCGATTGGATTCACGACTGAGTGAAAGTTTTTTCCGCATCCAGTAGAAAAGTACTCAACACACAGAACGACTGGCACTTTGGAGCAAGTACAATGTCGTATATTACTATATCCATATGCGTGTAGAATTTAAGGACTGTCGTTTAGTCGACTATTATTGGGTATTTTTATACTATCCGGGTTAAATTTGCTTAGTTCCGTGTACGTACACTATAATTCATAAATATGACGTAGATTTTAGGACAGTTGTAATTAGATACATCGTCGGCTTAGAGGTAAAAGTGACCAACTAACATTTTTCAAATTGTTCAGGAGAACAAAAAAAGCAAATTTTCGTGTCTTAAAAATCGAGGTTAGCAAATTCAAAATAAAAGACTATTGAATTTCCATTTAGAACCGAAGACCACTACATCCACACTTTTATTGGAATTTTAAACTTTCTACAGATGGGTAAATTTTCAATTTTCGCACTTAGTCATTTTTACCTCGCAAGACTTTTTGTTTGGAAGTATTTAGTGATTTAGTCTATGTATGAAATCATCCAGAAATGACATTTGTACTGTACTTTCGGAATGTAGGTGAGGTCAAATTTAACCCTTCTGTCGGCACCTACTTCAATATGCATATTCTATACCCAATAGGTCTGGCTGGACCTGTTGAGAATTTTTTTTTTATTTTTTAGAAAAGTGAAGTTTTTATCCGTAGAGTCATTCTGCTAATTCTAAACTAGCATTTTTAAACAATAAGCATTTAAATCATTTTTGTAGATATTCTGGGAACGTTTTTAAGTAGACATATTTCGAGGTGGTATTAGTACAAACATGTTTTCTCCTCATTTTCTTCGTTTTTGCCTGTTTATTTTCATGGCGTATTTCTAATAGAAAGTTTTATCGTATTTTCAAATTCCATTATCTTTGGGGAAATATTTAGGGCTTCGTTAGTAGATTTTACCCGGATATTAGTCTGCAGATTTAGGGAAATGGATAGAAAGAAATAGGGAATATTCAAGCGCGAAAATCATTTCATTCTAAATTTTTCGTAAATTTCTCGATCAAATCTATTTAGAATGACGCTAGCAAGTCACACATGCTTAGTCCTTACCATTACAAAGGAGATAAAACGTTTTGAATTTCCTAGAAACAAATTTCATTTCATTAGGTGATGTTATAAAATCTGATAAATTTGGGCATTCCCATTTTCCGAACATCGCGGCCAGGGACGTAGCCAGGATTTTGTTTCGGGAGGGGTCCAAATATTGCCCCCCGTACTATTTTTTGTTTTCTATAAATTTGATGAAAACGATTTTAACCTTTTAATTTAAATTATGGTCTGTGTTATTAGATTAATTTTAACAGGGTAGTACACCAATTACTACAAGATTCCATGTGTCCCAAAAGAAATTAAGGGGAAGTCCTTTTCGAAATGAACAGTGTGATTTTGTAAAATACGTGTTACTGGAGTTCTTTTGCTGGAACGGTACAGTATTTAATAGCATACACAGAGAAAAAAAATTAGAATGGTTATCTAAAGAAATAGTCGAATTCATCTAAAGTTCGCGTTGATTTTCAGCTTATGATTCTATGTAGTTGAAACAGTTACGAAGATATGGATAATTTTTCTATTCGTCATTAGTTGAAACATTTACTATATTTGCAAATTCAATTAATTCAATTGTAAAGACAGCTATTCATTATCTATAAATTGTTAAATGTTGGATAGCTAAATTGTGTTGAAGAAAAAAGAACGATTGTTTGTAGTTAAATTTTATATTTGAATAGTACAATCAACAACTTTTGTGGAAGAATTGACTAAACTTTTTCTTCTAATCTAGCGTGGTTAAATTAACGAATTTAATAGTATTTTCAGCTACGTAGATTAGAGAAATCAGCTATTTCTTTGGTAAGACTTTCTAAATTTAAGTCAACTACTTCACTTTAGATAAAAAGTCTAAACCATTTTTTTCAGTGTAGATTCTAAATTAAAAACTCAAACTTGTGTAGTTCTTATTTTCATATTTTCCTTTCACAATTTCTCGTTCTTAAGTTCGTGGCATTTGGGCTGGAATGGGGAGCACAGAGAGTAAAAGCAGGTCATATCCACCTAAAGAGAGATGTTTGGCCACCCTATCCCATGCACATTTTCAAATGACTAATACATATATTAATTTAGCCATAGGTGTAAGCTGGAAATCTTGACTATGTTGCATTCTGGATTTTCTAGCAATGCTCAGGCTAAACTATTGTTCATCGCGTTCTGAAATTATTTCTTAGCAACATTTAGGACCTCAGCAGCGGAAAGTTCAAAACACCAAACTCTTAGGAAAATTAGGAAAATAATAACGAGAATTCTGTACCGAATGCGAATAGTAATTTTCTACACATAATTAGTAGTGTTCAGCCGCATTACTGCTAGCCGCACTTTCAACTAAGCTAACAATTTGAAAATATTGATTAAACTCTGAAATCGACTGCTATTTAGGTGAATGAGTAATGATGTCTGAAAAAATAGCGGAGTTAAGAAGACGTCAATCTTTTTCAAAATTATGTTATCAAAACGCTGACTCCGATTATTTCTGCGAACATTTCGGGAGGGGTCCGGACCCCCTGGACCCCTCCCCTGGCTACGTGCCTGATCGCGGCTTCTTAACGAAAACTCCAGAATTTTTACTGTTTAAATTACAAATCGAATTTTATTAACGTTATTACATCACAGATAGGTGAAATTTAATAGAATTTTATAATGGAGTGGAAAATTATAGGTCTAGCCAGACCTATTGGGTATCAGAAAACACTATAAATTTAAATTCGTCAAAAACATGCTCAAAACTTCAAACGATTTTTTTCAATTTTTTGCCAAATGCTTGTAAACATATTATTCTAGGATATCATGAAGTTTGAAGTCGCTACAATTTCATCTTCTATACTTTTTTGACCGAATTATAGTGCAAAAGGTCTGGCCAGACCTTTGTGCCGACAGAAGGGTTAAATGGGAAAATCGGTAAATATTGGAGGAATGTGCTAGAAAATTTTTTTTTAAGTTCACAAACGTGGCATTTTTGATTAAAAATTAATAGAAAAAAAGAAAATCTTCACTATTCTCGTTTGCAACCGGTATACTGCTGTACCATTGCACCACTTCTTCCAGAACAACTCCTTTGTTGCCGAGGTCCAGTAAATCCCTCTTTTTTGCAGCACTTATACCTTCATGGGAGTTGTAAGCAGGCACAATTTCATTACAGGGAGTTTTGACATTTTAGGCACTGCTTCTTTTTAGGAACGAAGAAGGATAAATTATATTCTGTGCAGAAAATGTGTCTATACTGGCAGAAACGTTGTCTTTTTGACACTCCTCTTCATACAGACGGTGTATTAATTAAAAATAACAGGCGCGACAATCCAACATTGGACTAAGGCCGCAGAATGTGTTAGTGACATCCTATTTCCAAGATCTTATCTGCTTTTTGTTGAGGTAATGAGATCAACATCACACTCAGCAGTGTTATTTATCCCCATAAATGGGGATAACATCTGAGTGAGATCATAGTCCGTCACAAGCTCGTGAGTTCGAAAAACACCATGAACCACGGTGAGATTCGAACTCATGACCCTGTGCACAGAAGGTGCGCGCACTAACCGCTAGACCAGCCAGACTACTGTATTAATTGCATGATGTTTAAATTTCCCGATAATTACTTCTTATTGGACGTTTTGCTAATATAATGCTCTATTAATTGGACTCTCTCTCTATGTGACGCTTCACCCTAGCGACATCCTCCGAAGAAGTCTTTCTTACCTCTCTTATCTTCGCCATTAACTACAAAGGATGGTTAGTAGCTGGTTAGTGCAGTGTTGATCGATGCATTTGAAATACCGTACACAATATTTATATTTTAATCAAATGAGAGTTTGTAAAACCTTCTTTAAAAATAACATTGTGAATTTCAAATGGACCGATCAACACTGTATACTATTTAGATTTTGCAAATTTAGAATTAATCGAGCTAAAATTTTTGGTGTCAGGACATTTGTACATGGATTGTGATTTGATGCATTCTGTGATTGAACGAAAAATGAAGCGCCCAAATATTTTTAATATGAATGATTTGAAAAGAATTTTCAAAGAGGCAAGCACAAAGAAGCCTTACGAAACAAGTGGAATTATGTTTGGCAATTTCGCTGATTTAAAAACATTACGTGCTTCCATAATGAAAAAGCGGAATGCAGACGAAGAAGGGGAAATAGTTAACTGGCTAAAAATAAAAAGTCTTAAATTCAACAATAGAGAGCAACAAAAATTAAAATAACAGGCGTGACATTGGACTAAGGACAGATGTGTTAGTGACATCCCATTTTCAAGATCTTAACTCTTTTTTTTGGGTGTTGAGATCAACAGCACGTTCAGCAGTGTTGTTTACTAATTAACTTGAAAAATAAATAAAAAACATAATCTTACAATAATTGTAATTATGATCTATTGAAGAAGTAAAACACTATGAATGTTTTTGTGTTGAATGCAACATGTACACATATGGACAAAAAAATAAGTACAGCCAAATAATGTTTTCTTCACACTACAGCGGTTATTAAAGTCAATAAAAATCGTTTGATGATATTTTGTTCCCTAATTGGAGAGGAATTAAATAATATATACATTAACCATTTAAAATAAAACTAAAAAGGGCTGGACAAAATAATAAGTACATTTTAACTAATTCAATTCAAACTAGTTTTAAATCAATCTTGTTGCTGCAATTCGTCGAGAATTTCGTTTCTTTTACTATTTCTCGACATATTGTCCATTATTCTCCAGAAAAAATCCGTTCTTGTTGAGTTACTGGCGGAATGGTACCGTATACCAAGTTACTTTAACCCTAGATAACCAACGTTATTCTTTCTACACTCTAACCAATGTTATTCAATTCGACTAACACCATATTAAGACTCGACTTTTGAACCTAGGGATGCATCAAATATATTAAAAGCGGTTCTAACTAGAAATACTATCATTATTTTTACTAAATGTTAGACCAAAAAGTATCAGTGCTTGATTTTTTATTTTATTTTAAAGAAAACTAACTGCCTACTTATTAAAGGCATTTGACCCTATCACTGTAGCAAAATAAGTTGCACAGTACAAAATTGGGTCGTTTCGACATGCAGTACTTTGATTTAACGATACACACCTTGTCACTAAAGCTGCAAATAGGTCTATTGTTGATGATTTCGATACTTAACTGATTCACCTCCTACAATGTGAAAGGACACAACTATTGAGTGGAAGAGCAAAAAGCAGCAACCAAAGGAAATATCAATGGTAGTCGAAACAACTAACATTGGTCATGCAGGGTTAAGAAACCCCAATGATTGTGTCCTTATTGTGGCCTACCTTTTTCCAATTCTTTGACTTAATTTTCAACAAAATTTCGAGTGAATTCAAGTTTGGTAAACGACTTCATCAAGAAAAAATGATACTTCATTTTCATGCAGCTAATGCTTCACCATCTGATGAGGTATGATATTATCCTGCTGAAATTACCACCTACCTGATATAGATTCTGTAGGATAATGCGAACCAAACATTGCTTATACTGGATATGTCTCACCGTAACGGTTACTAGATGCATTTGAATGACACCAAACAATGAAAAAAAACATTGACCATGATATTTGGCCCCGTTGAAAAAAGTGCTTTAATATAGCGTTGATAAAATTTATTTTTCTGTGAGACAAAGAATATTACGAAAGGTATATCATATCATCACTAAAACAAAATATTGTGGATTTTTCTGTGTTTGGTCTCGACCAAGGAGGAGTATCTCTTTCAATAACTGATCGCACCGTCCACATTTTTTACAAAGGAAACTTCGAATCTATTCACCAAAATTACATTACTTATTGTAGTCTTCCATTCACTTTTCGGAGAAATGAAATATTTCCAATACTTCCCGCGATAAATATCGATAATGTCAGGGTACCTTTTTTCGCCATATTGATTGTGAGTTATCATTGAGGGTCTCATTATGGACTATATGGTACTTCTACTGTACTTCTTCTACT
This sequence comes from Microchrysa polita, assembly GCA_949715475.1. NCBI lineage: Eukaryota > Metazoa > Arthropoda > Insecta > Diptera > Stratiomyidae > Microchrysa > Microchrysa polita. The sequence goes on along the minus strand of OX454418.1, from coordinate 30,330,209 downwards.
ATATGGTACTTCCTTTCAGTGGCGTATTTAGAAAATTCTCAAAGGGGGGGCACAGAGTAGGGGGCTAATTTGTTACATAAAGTTTTGGTCTGTGGATACCCGAGAGCAGTTAATCCTTGATTTAAGGCGAAACTCAAGGATACCTTAAGTTTTCAATAGACTTGAAATATAATATTTCAAGGTGGGTGGGTAGCTACCTTGACTTCAAGTGAGGTTGACAATAGAAAATTTCAAGGTCTCCTTGAGTTTCTCCTTAAATCAAGGATGCATTGACTCGTGAATATAAGTGATTTCTATAAAAAAGTATGGAAAATGACATTTGTTTTAATTTCGGCATTCTTGACGCAAGGTCTCCTTTAGTTAAGGTATGTTTATAAATATGGGCCTGAGAGTCCTTTGCATTTCAGGCTTATTACACCAAAAGTTAAGTTTTCCTGACTGACATTAACTGCTTTTGTTTTTTTCTGAACCAAAATACGGAAGGCCTTAAAAAAGTTTGCCTAGTGTAGTTCGAAGGAGCCTGAAGCCGAAAAGGAATTTTACGAATATGTACTTAATTGGCTATGGAATTAATGCAATGACCAAAGAGACTGTTTCCATATGACAAAACGGATTCCAGACGGAACACTTTTCTTTGGAAGAGAAATTTCAAAATCGTCCGAAATTCTGCCAAATTTCGGCCAAATTCCGCCAAAAAGTGGTTCTGCTTATTTTTGAAAGAAACACAGATGAAAAGCTGATACAATAAGTTTTGGCTGACATTGTGGTCTTGAATTCCATGGCAAGTTTAAGCGAATTTGAATGCAAAATTAGGATTTACTGAAAAAGAGGCCTTTGTATGTTTTGTCAAAAATCTAGCAACAGATTCCGTGAAACGTAACAAGTGCCGAATAATATTTTACAAGTACAATCCAGAATACTACACGGTTGTAAATTTTGGTGTAAACCGGGAGTAAATTTTATTAATAAAATAGTATAACTCCTATCTATTCCAAAACTTGAATCAAATTTGACCCTTTTTAACTTATAATTTTAGTTTATTCAAAAATTATATTAATTATAACCGCTACAGAATAAAACTATCCAAATACCCTTTTAATGTTATACATTTTACACAGTTCGGGATACAATAAATTGCATTGAACGTTGCTATTTTGTTGTACGATTTGTGATTCAAACTCGTCAATTTTATCACAACAGAAATCGAGTGAGCGACGATAATCATCAAGTTGGTTTCAGAATAGTGATTTTATGTCCTCCAGTTGTTTTTGAACGTTGGATTCAAGTGCCTTTATACTTTTTAGTGCCTCACTATTATTTGGCTCGTATGGTAAAGGGTCCCCCTCTGCCTGACATTCCTTGCATAACCAAGACTTTCTTTGCACGGTGCTGAGCTTATGGAAGTTTGGTTCAGTAAACTCAGCGCAATAAAAGTGGAATGTTTTACTGCATTTGAGGCACCCAATGCCTGTTGCTATTTCCAGAATAGCCTCCGAGTACCTTGCACAGTTTTTGCTCATTATTATGGTGTTATTTTGTTGAGTGCCGTTGATACTAAGTTCAGTGTTAAGTGCTACTCACGGGTTGTTAGTCGTCCTCACTTCGTCGGGGGTCGTGATAGGCCGTTGTCGTCAATTTGCTTTCTTTGTTCGTTAGGGCTGATTTTCATCTGCTATTACTTCCCTCCCGCAACCAAGGACATAACATAAAAGGGTAGAATCAATCCTACTATGTTATCGAATCTACACTATCAAGGCAAGAAACCCATCCAACCTAGAAATCTATTGACTTGCAGTCTGTCTGGTTCAGTGAACAGCGCGCTTGCCTACAAATCACAGAATTGTGGATTCGAAGCCGACTGCACTCGTATTACAATTTTTATTTTTTTGAGCGGTTTTTATAAACTTGCCTATCAATTTTATACTATTGAAGAGTAAAATTTTTATCAAGAATACTTATACTTTTAATATAGTTCAATTATACTTTTGATAAAGTTTTTATATTGAAATGTATGAATATATTTTTTTATAAAAATTACACCAAAATTTTCATCCGTGTAGTAACTAGAAATGAGAAGCAATGGCTACGATGATGTTTACTTCGTGAAAATTGAAGCATTGAAGAAAGTACCCCAGGCAGGGCACCACAGACACCGAACCGTAGAAATTCGAAAATGTATGCTAAAAATGCTTTCCCACCAAAACACTTCAATTTTTAGCATTTTAACAGAAAGAGAAGCATCTGGTTTAAAGACCTTTACAGCAGCCCAACACGAATTTACGGCCAATTTAAAATACACAAGCCCAATCGAAAAATCAGACCGATTGTTTCAAATATTTATCAATTCAGCGGTTTCCAAGACATCGATACCGCAACAACATCTCCTCAACTTATATCAACATAAGATGTGGTCACTTCACACATGACGAGACTTTCAATAGCAGTCCTTGTTTCCGAACAGATTCATGTCGAGATTGGGCAACGTTTCATGACCACCTCGTTGCCTGGACATAATCATAGCTTGTACTTATTCTCTGAGAGTTCTTGTTCTTGTAACCACGCGTCTATGAAAATAAACTCAACCCGTTCGAAAAATGTAAAGGGGTCATCAACGAGGAGAACTGGCGAATTGAGAAGATGATGTGACGATAATGTTTCGAAAAAGATTTACAAAGTTTAACATTAGAAACGCTCAAAATAAAAAGGGAATATTTGGTACTGCAATTTTTAGTATGGTGTGAAAAAAGTTTGATGTGCTCACAGGGGGGGCACGTGCCCCCTGTGCCCCCCCCTGTAAATACGCCACTGCTTCCTTTCTGTGGGCCTAATGAGCGCTTTTCGCCAGTTAAGTATTTTTTTGCTTTTAATTTGACGTTAGTTAGCACACTAAAAAGGAAAGAAAACACAAATCCCGATAAAAAGTCGGAAACTGTTGTGAAAAAAAATTAAAAAACGATGTCGTACTTATTATTTTGACCAAACTTACTATCAAAGCTTATACCGGTCCGGACAAAGAACATAGGGGGAGCCATCATCTTTTTCGGGTTCCTTGCCATTGTTGTATCCTAGTTTTTATAGTGACTATCTATTTCGATTATTACAATATAATAAATGCAATAAAAATCAGGAATAAAATGGTCCAAGAAGGTGTACTTATTTTTTTGTCCATATGTGTAATTGATAACAAAAGTTTTGAGATGTAAAAATTATAAAACGTAAAATATCAAGAATTATGTATTTTCGTAACGAATTTTTTTAATACGAATACGAGTTGGTTATAAGCTTCGACACAATTTGCATAATGTCTATTAGTTTTAACTTCACAATCGTGAAAGGTGTTTTTTTAAAATTAATATCTTGAAAATATCTTGTGCTATTATTAGGCTTTAATTATATTGAGATCTAGGGAGTCATTAAAGGGAAACAGTAATTTTTGAGGTAAAAATCACCAAGTGCTGCACTTGGTTATTTTTACCTCGAACATTTTCTGAAAATTTTGCACTTAATCAATTTTCATTTTCTATAACTTCTGATTTACTTATTTTACCGCCTCAATATTTTAATGACAGATGCGGGACATAAAAGTAATGCAATTGGCGTAATAAAACAATTTTTGCGAAAAATGCACTTAGTCACTTTTACCTCTAGGCAATCGACATATTCTTTAACTTTAAGTGAAGAAATATTATTATGTATTCGAAAATTTTAAGGGATGCGGCGCATCCACCGCATTTATGGACTACACGCCACTAGGTGAACCGTTTTTTTGAAGATATAAACCTTTCTGCTATACCCCTGTTGATGGCAAAGAAACGGAGGATCTTGAAAGGAAGCTGGAAGCTGCTGATGTGCGTTGTATTTACAATCTAGACGATCTAGCGATTCTTTGAGAAATTACCAAAGAAACGTTTGTATTGGTCAAAGTCCCCTCAGTGGGGTCTGTGTCCATGTCATGGGATAGAGACATTTTGTGAGTGGCTTTACCATCAACACGAGCTCCACAGAGGAGGCAGACAAAGCAAAGCCCTTCCGGCGTTTCCCGATGCAGGTTGGCTACGGCTGACTGACCTTACACACCGGTTCTGGGCTTCAAAAGGGCTAGCGTTTGAAATGAAAAAGTGCTACTTCCTAGCTGCTTGGGTTCATGCCTGTGGTAGTAATACCTGATGTGAACCGCCATAAAGCGGGAAAGCCGCAGTTTCCAACGGAGCCTGATAGCGCAACGGGCAACCGAACTCGCAGAATGCACTTCCAAATATGTAGTAATTCCATATTACCGCAAAAGCAGCTAACAATAAACCTATCCGCGTAAAACTAACTAACTTTATATTTTATTTTGGGCACTAAATTCAAGCGGAGGACGTTATGTATTTATTTCATATAGATGGGAAAATAAGCTGATGTACATAAATCTGTGAATCTAAAAGCAACCAAATTGCATTGATTCTGTATCAGAAGATTTAAGTAAAACTGTCTGCATCAGTAAGCTAAACTATTTAAAATGACAAACGCCACACGATGTACCAACGTGCCACGAATAGTGTAGTCAGTAGGACATGCAAAAAATTATATTGAAATTAATACTGTGAGTTGAAATATTTTCTGAGCCACTCTTTGTTTTGTAAAAACGCTGAGAATATCTGACTTTGAATGAATAATCATTTTGGCAAGTCTGTCTACCAACTTAACAGCTAATGCATTTATCCCTAACACGATCGGGCGCAATGCATCTGGCAGATTAAGTGCAGAAAATAGGATGAAACTAAGTTTCTGCATATTTTAGACTCTTATTTATTGTTGCATTGTCTTTTTGGAACAGTTCTTCGAAATTTTAGAAACAAATATTGGCTCACAAAGTTTTATATCCTTCACATTTTCAAATTTCTAAGAATATTCCGATTTCAATAGCTTCAATATTCAAAAAACCTCCAACAACTTGCCCGCTTAAAAGATGTGAGCTTATTTTACTAAAAACACACTATTAAACGACTTGGTGAGCCTAAAAGTCCACACAACGTTATTCCGCAATGTGAAGAGTATAAGAAGTGAAAATTTTCATAGAAAAGAAAAATTAACACAATCGGGCGCAATACATCTGAGAGATTATTTCATCCCCTCCCGCCCCTCTGACATATGGTACATAGAAACTGAAAACTGCTTTGGGTAGTTGACCGATAAAGATTAAGCTACTGTGAGTTTCAGATCTCTCCATTCTCATATCGCTGATTGGCCCAACAAAAACTGGTCACTTAATCTGTCAGATGCATTGCGCCCGCCCGAAGGTTATAGGGCCCAATGACGCATGTGGCGTCGTTCGCTAAATTCAAATTTGAAATTCAGAACATTACCTCTGCAATGTTACCTTAAATTGCTAAAAATCAATAAATTAATGATCCGCGTTTAAAATTTTAATCTGTTTTTACGCCTAATGAAAGATGTAACTACGTGAATCTGCCCTATTAAAATGCTAATTAAGATGAATGAAAATGTCTTTTTGTTGACACAATCCCTACTGCAAATGTTTGCGTAGTTTGCACATACACACACATATATATTCAACGCATACATGACAAAATAATGTTCTAGCCCTTGGCATATCATTAAAATTTATTATGATATGCAGAATGATTGATAGCATTTAAACGTCCATGATCAAAACTAGCAATTATTTTGATGGGTATGGACAGAATGCAACGGAACGTGTCGAACACTGCACCTGCAATTATCATCATGCAGATGGTGAACACCTTCTCATTGTCCGTCTCGGCTGCAACATTTCCGAATCCAACCTATATGCGAGTTATAGGGTTGGGTAGGCCGCACAAAAGATATATATTTTCGAAAAAGTTTTAAATTTTAATTGTTTTTATGAGTGTATAGGGAAAATATATTTTTTTTTATTTAAAAAAAAGACTATTACTTTCAGACAATAAAAACTCACCGATGTCATACACGTCATCGTAAAATATAACGCCGTAACGTACATCGTCTTTCGGGACGGACCATTTATCAGTTCTGGACCATTTGACTCGTTTGACCATATGTACGAATATGGACTTTGCGTAACGTTTGCCAGCTTCCAAAGCCAGCTGTATTGTACCTGGAAAGTAGTTGAATTACTAATCAATATTTGGACAACAAAGTATTTAGGTATAACAATTTCCAAATCAAATTAACAATTTCCCCTGTTCAAAAATATGGCGCGAGAGTTGAACATTGAAAATAGACCACAGATGCGCTCTCGAAGGCTTTTTGTAGAGGCGTTGAGATCAACAACATGTTCTACCGAGCTTCCATAACATTTTAACATAATTTGACGGTAAAGATGTAAGTTTGAACTGGGAAATGTTGTTCAATCGTAAAAAAAATAATTTGATATGGGAGGTTGTTAATTTGGTTATGATGTTATACTCACTCCATTATCAGCATCACTTCGTCCTATCGAATACCAAATACACGCTAACCAATGCGCTACGAGCATATAAAAACATAACAATAGAATTAACATGGCAGCACCATATTCTAAGTAGCGATCTAATTTTCGTACGACACGTCCTAATCGCAACAGACGCACAACTTTGAGTGCACTAAATAGAGAACCGATCCCGTCCTCGTCGTGATCGAAGGCATTGAATACATCGTAAGGCAGACAGCTGAGCAAATCAATAATAAACCAAGACTTGAGATAGTTCATTCGTATCACTTTCGGGTCGCTGACAACTTCACCGCCCGGTCCAACGAATGTTGTGTGAAAATTTAAAACTATAGGGAAAAATTTAAAAAAAAATTTGTTTATTAAAATTTTGAATATTTATCTATAATAATATATTTTATATTAAATTCAATAAATTTTCAAAATTTCTAGTTTTCAGCGTGAAGGAGCTTCTCACATATTTGTACAATTATAAGCCCAAGGGAGAGCGTAGGCTTGTAACTTCCATACCTACAGCTAACTTATACTTGAAACATTAATCGATCCTCGGATTCCCCACGGAAAAATTTACCGGTCACGACTTTTATCTGAGAAAACATCACTGCAATTGCATGACGTACAAAGGATATGCGACGATGGTAGTAGCACGACACTGATCAGAGGCCGGGCGAGAAAGGTGCGCTTTTATATAGCGAATTTGTAGGTTATACGTGCAATGCTAAGGGCGCTATGAGGGTCCGTACCGTGCAATAACGGTATTTTTTGGTTTTTCGTGAATTCCTTCATAACGGGAACGTATTCGGGATGGAAGCCTGTAAAAATTTGTTGCTTCTGTAATTTCAAATTAAAATGCCAAAGCAACTACTCATCTATCTGAACACCCCCCAGGAAGCTATGGGGGGTCAAAATTAAACAAAAAAACGTCTCTTGGAAATTTTTTTTTAATAACGGGAACCTCTAGGGGGAACCCATCTGAGGCAAATTTGTAGCTCGTATTTCTGTTAGTATGACGTCAAAAGTCCGGATCCTTCCATCGTTGGGAGCTTTTGGCCCCTTACTAACAGCTACAGGAGCTACAAGTTTATCTCAGATTGGTTCTCTGAAGAGGTTACCTTTGTTCAAAAATTTCCGAGAAGCGGTTTTTTGTTTAACTTTGACCCGTCATAGCTTCCTTGGGGGTCCCCGTATATATGAGCCGTTTTGGCATTTTAAGTTAAAGTTACAGAAGCAACGAATTGTTATAGGCCTCCTTCCCGAATACGTTCCCGTTATGAAGAAATTCACGAAAAAACGAAAAATACCGTTATTGTAAGGTTCGGACCCTCATAGCGCCCTTAGCATTGCACGCATCTATCTGAAATTCGGATATTTAGTTAAGCGTTGTATAAGCTACAAATTCGCCATATGACAGATTTCAGTGCACGTTACCGTTATAGAGATATTCCCAAAAAAACTGCTTAATTGAATGTTTGGACCCTCATAACTTCGTAAGGGGGCTCCCATCTTTGGAGACTTTTGGCGTCTTACTGACAGCCACAGGAGCTACAAATTTCTCCTAGAAGACCATAGAGCACACTCCCCCGTCTTAGCGCCATTTACGAAAAACCCCAAAAAAACACATTTTTTTAAGGTTTGAACCCCCATAGCGCCCTTGAGGCTGCATGTATTGATATGAAATGTGGCCGCATTCTTAAAAACTTCATAGACTACAAATTTGCCATACAAAAGTTTTTAGTACGAGTTACCGTTATACATATTTACGTGAAACATTGCTAAAAATACCGTTAGACCTCCTGGCACCGTTAGGAGTGCCCGAACGTATTCGGTATTTCCATAGTTTATTGAAAAAGCATAAGAGCTTCAAATCTGCCACACACCACGTTTTTGTATATGCTACCGTTATCGAGATATTCAGAAAAACCTGCTTTCGAGGGTCTTTGACCCTCTATGGCACCCCTATCGGCACTCGTAGAGAGGGGGACTTTTAGGGTCTTGTTTAGTACCTCATGCTCATGCAAAAATCCAGCTTTCCCCTAATTTTTCCGAAGTTTGGCCAAATGTTTGTTCAAATTTCCTGGCGTAAATATCATTTGATGGTTTACGCATGCAGCCTTGCGAAATTATCTGCTCTATATTGAGACCTAAAAATGGCATGCAGATGTTCGAAGGGAATTTTAACGGCAGGATTTTGGACCTTGGGTATTGATATTGGATTTAGATCCAAAGAGTCAAAAAGACGGCGACACAAACGAAGACGGTCTCTTCTTCTTCCTTGCCTCGTTGTTTATACCGCTCCATGGCGTCGCGTCGTTCGGACGGCTCATTTTGGCGGAAATGCTTCAGCCTATTTCTACAAGGCAGCTCCTTCCTGGATCGTGTCTCCGCGAGTCCTAGTAGTTTGCCTCAGTCGAAATGCCGTGACTTTTTGATGCCCGCTTAAACTAAACCACAGTGCTGTAGTGAAGGATGGGTGTCACTATTGCCTTGTATATCCAAAGTATGTTGAACAGATTTTGCTAGAAGTTTACTGATGCGACATGATTCCAAATTAGTAGAGGAGAGTTGTACATAATCAAAATTTCCCTTGGTTTTCTAAACCTGAAGAAAAGTATGATGATGATGGCCGCCCTGGTTTGATTCATCTATGTAAATGTCCATTCTTATCATACCATGCTTGTACTATATTTAGTCCTGATTGAGTATATCGACCCTCGACCTTCAATCACTATCTCCACATCGTTGGTATATCCTTGTTAGGGGAGTCATATTATAAGTGGCATCAAAGTAAGAGTGTTAGGATAAAGACTCATTCCCCTAGAGGGTACTTTTGAGTAACTTTAGAGAGGAGAGATCGTTAACAACCAAGCCCCGTGAATGGGTAATATACAAAGATCGACTTTAGGTGACTCTGGTCGAATTACGTTAGATGCTAGAGGCTAGAGGGAAGTATCACTAAAATATATTTCGCAAAGGGCCAGTGTTGCTTGATTGGGAATTAAAATAAAGACAGAAAATTTCCAAAATGGCCTCACACTTAATGTCATGTCTGGGCGAGAGTACGAGGCCTAAGGTGACCCAGCTACAGATTGAGCATCGACATGCGCGCTCTATCTCAAAAAAAGGTGAGGTTAGCTCATCCTCTTATTTGCTTCTTAATCTAAATATAAATAGCTCATTTTCTGGCAAAAAATTAAGTATAGAAAAATTGGTGAACAAAAAACGTGATTTCCGAAAAAGAACTAGTCGCAACCTGAGATACGTTCGATTGACCTGTGTACTACCTATTTGAGCTAAGAAGGCTATAGGCATCAGTCGGAACAAATTCTGGACGTACAATTTTATCATTTTTATTATTAATATGCAGAAAGGGTTCAGAATTGAATGATCGCTGAGCGATGATCACATGAGTCGTCTCTATGCACACAAACCTTTCTTTATACGTGTGCACATAAAAAGCGGTGCGATGCAAGAAGCTTCTCATCGCAAGAAAATATTGTTGGCATTTAATTTGCTTTTCCATGGACCATGGCAAAGAGCGTGCTTTTTGTCAGCTCCATTTTGTCGACGCTGATATTCGCTGATCAGCGCTGGTCAGATGAACAGGATAATTGCTGGTTTTGGTATGCTTTTTATTCAGAATGGCTTCGAAGTGTCGCAGCGTGACGGCTATATTGAATCAAGGAAGATTTGTTGTAGCTCAGCGCCCGCTCTAAGGGGGGGGGGGGGTGACAAGCCGGGCGGTCGCCCGGGGCGCCAAATTCTGGGGGCGGCTTTTTGGCCAGCAGTCAATAAAGAAACGAGACCGAGGCTAATTTCGGGCGCGGCCGAAATTTGGATACCCTTCGCTCCCCTCGGGCTAAAAGTTTTTTGGGGCGTATCTATGACTTGTGTTTAGTCCTCCCCGCTTCCATGCTTTTCCTTGAACTTTCACATGAGTGCCGTGGCGGAGATTTAATGGGGGAAGCGGGGGATGTGGGTTTCTTAGAAGAACCAAAGGGGGGGGGGGGGGGTTGTACGTCAGCCCTACGAACGCATGGCCTTTCCATAAATTTTTACGTATGTTTGTGGCATCAATTAAAACACATTTCTATGAGATTTGGTTGAAAATGGTGGATACATAAAAAAGTTTTTCTTCGAAGAACCTAATTTTGGGGTTGGGTTTATATGCCAGCCCCACGACCCCATAGTCCGATTTCATTTATTTCCACGTTTGTTATGTGGCATCAATAGAAATATAATTTTCTGAGGTTTGATTGAAATTGGTGTGCAAATAAAAACGTTTTTTCATTGAAAAATTTGATTTGGGGTGGCTAGGTTTGTATGGTAGCCCCATGACCACATGGTCCGACTCCATCTATTCATACATATGTTTTGTGTCATCAATAGAAACACATTTGTGTGAAGTTTTGTTGAAATTGGTGTATAAATAACAAAAAATTTCTTAGAAGAACTTAATTTGGGGAACTAGGTTTGTATGACAGCCCCATGACCCCATGGTCTGATTTGGTAAATTTTTACATATGTTTTGTTATATAACTTGAAACACATTTGTGCGAAATTTGATTGAAATCGATGAGAAAATAAAAAAGTTTTTCTTAGAAGAACCTAATTTGGGGGTCTAGGTTTGTATGGCAGCCCCACGACCCCATTGTCCGATTTGGTCGATTTTTACATATATTGTGTGTCAGCAATGAAAACACATTGTCGTGAAATTTTATTGAAATTGATTCATAAATAAAAAAGTTTTTCTAAGAAGAACCTAATTTTGGGGGATAGGTTTGTATGGCAGCCCCACGACCCCCTTGTCGGATTTCAGCGATTCAAACATACAAACTGCCTGCAACAAAGATAAGCATGTGTGCAAAGTTTCAGCTCCATAGCTTTTAAACTGGCCGAGCAAAACGCGTCGCAACAGACAGACAGACGGACAGACGGACAGACGGACATCGTCCAATCGACTCAGCTCGTCACGCTGATATTTTATATGGTCGGAGATGCTTCCTTCAATGCGTTACAAACTTCATGACAAAGTTAATATACCCTTTCACTCTACATATGAGCGAAGGGTATAAATATCTAAACAGCCGGAAGGAAAATTTTTATATGAATATCAATTTAATAGAAAGTAAACCATAGACTGATGAAATGATAAGAGGCGAAATAAAAAAATAATGCAAGGCAGGAAGTAAATTGACACCCCCAAAAGTATTTTACAATTGCTGAGGCCATTTTTTTGGAGACGGCAGATTACGTTTTTTTAAATGAAGAAAAAGAGTTAAAGCTTATTTAATTTATGATATATATTACTTGTTTCCCTTCGAAAATTACGTTTTAAAGAGGCGAAGTCCTTGCATCTCTTTGAAGAACCGACGATTGATACGAGGCGGTGCATTTAGAATCCTAAAATGCTTAGTAAAAGTTGCCTAAATTTTGCTAGCACCCGGTTCTCTTCCAAAAAGAAAAGTAGGACAATTCGCTCAGTTATCCACTAATGAGGTTCTAAAATTGTTGTCTATTCTGTTGAATGACAGAGAAATAATGTATCGCTCTAAGCAGTCAGCACAATAAAAGAGCTTTTCTGTGAGAAATTCAATGGCCATGGTGTCTTTTTTATAGCTTTTATCGCCTTGCGCAGCAGTTATACTTCAATTCAATATCTTCGAAATTCCATTCAAAAGACCAATTTTGAGCTGAGTGGTGCGTTTCAAAAAGATGAAGGATGGAGGCACAGGAGACAGTAACAGGGCCGCAATAACAACTCTCCATCATTTGTTTCTGGAAATATTTTTATCTAGATTTAGCTAGGTTGCTGAATTTAATCAGCTCTCACTTTATTCTCCAAGAATTCTCGACTTGGCGCATTTATGAAAAATTCACAAAATCCGTCCATGAAAAGATTCAGCTAATTGAAGTTAAATATATTGCGCAGTGTGTAAGGAAGTTACCGAAAACTACTCCAAAAGTTCCCGAAAACTACTCCGAGCACCATTCTTTGGCACAAAGTTTTCGATAGCGGAGTTTTCTAAAACGTGTTAAGTGTTTTACTGGAATAAATCGTATTAATTTTCGATTTCTTACTTAGAGTTTAAAAGGTTTTCGTATAAAAATGATCAAATGTAAAGCGTTTCGAAACTACTCGCTAATACACCGACCAAGCAGTGGCCTAGATAACTATTCTTCCCGCCAGATGAATAGGTATAAATAGCGAAAAGCACTTCCCAAAACTGTATTTTAGTAATAATAGCAAATGTATTATTTGCTATTATTAGTTAGTTTAAAGGAATAGTTACAAAAAACGTGCCGACTTAAAAACTACGTTATTTGGATTTTCTGCGAAGGGAAGAAGCAAGTCTTCAAATCATCAGAATGCTGTCTAATTACTCAAAGCCACCCCACCGAAAGACTGCTTTGGCAGGCCGTAGCCTTTGAAGATAAATGGAAATAGGTCCTCACATGTAGTCACAGTAATTCTGTTAGCTCCGAAGTTTTAGAAGAGATCAATGACAGCAAATATCGTATTCTTTTGTAAAATGTTAAATAAAAATAAATATCCTTAAAAAATTATAGGCTACTAAGGTATTTTGAACTCTTTGTAATATGGCTTGATTTCCCACAACGTCGGTTTTAGCTATAATCTAAATTTAACTAATTTCTAAACTGGCGAACATTTGTATCAAGAAATATTTTCAAAGTGTAAGGCTAGTATACGCTAATAGTTATCGAAATTCTAGCCAAGGTAGTACGCCACTGCCAAAATAACTAGATTCTATCTAATCTATTATAAATCTGTCTAGTATAGAACCGAAGGGGCGGCAAATTGTCGTCTTGCCCGGGGCGGCGTAAACGCTAGAGCGGGCGCTGTGTAGCTGTATGTTATAATTGGGCCGGTAAAAGAAGTAAAACTTTTCGCTTCAACATACAGTGCAGTCAAACCTAATTTGTAGCTCACGTGTACCCGCAAAAAAAAAAAAATTTGAACGGCATTTGGAACGAATTAATGGATTGTTGCAGGTATCGGTTGATGAGTGACAGTAGTATCATTAGGTGAACCATTTTTTTTCAAACTAAGCTCTGCATTTCATGTTTCCACATTGTTCGCCGTTTGAAAACTTTCAGTGTTACCCAAAATAAGCGCCATGTCATTACCCGAAGCCGTTGTGAAATCACAAATCATGCACACATCAGTGCCAATTAGCGCAGCACGAATTAGTCTATAAAATTCGTATTGCGAATCATCGAAATATGTAACAAATTGCACCTCGCATCGTCCCGCTCGGCATCGCATTGTACGCGTTTGTGCATTCATCGCATCACTGTCTGTGTATCTAATGTACGCACCCTCCCATGTTAAAAGGAACCATACTCAGAAAGTTTTCCGTCTCATATTCCCAATTAATTGAAATTATATTTCTTTTCGTCTTATTTCACTACTTATTTTTTAAATAAAAAAAAACATATAACTTACCGATATCTATGAAAAATATAACATCTACAATAGAGTCAACTACTAACAATGAAACATCTTCCGAGGTTTTATTTTTGAAGGCTACATTATACGGCACCTGTAACGACATGTAACATTGTATGAGAACAAAACAGTATAAAAGTAAATTATTACAAGAGAATAATTGTAGTAAACAGTGTAGTGTACCATTCGGCAATTTCAGTAATTTAAGTATACATGAATGCACAGTAATCTGTGTATGATATTGTTCAACATGAATTATGTACATATAACATATTATGTCAAACATGATAATCTTGCACGAATTCTACCCTCAAACCTCCTCCATCTGCGTACGTACATTTGTTGATCGTATTACGCAAGGATATGACAATACGTATAGAAATATAAATGTACGTACGCATGTTCGGCAAGAGAAGAGAAATACCATTGAAAATGAAAATTCATTCAGAAAATATGTCAAAAGACATTTTTTCACCTTTCTACAAGCATTCATAAAATTTTTACGTGTGCTCAGCTCATGTCCTTTTTCACATTTTTCCATGAAAATGTCTCGTTCTCGTATGTTTGTATCATACCAGTATGACCGCGCTACATTTTGTGTACTCTCTGTCGTATTTTTGTGTAAGGATATTTTATTGTTCAGGTGGATATACGGACTTGTATAATATTCGTATCATTCATTCAGATTCATCGGCTACAATGTACATCATATTCGCATATCAAATGCATATGAGCCATGAAATATGTATGTACACTGCTGGTCAAAATAATATGTGTGAACTAAAAAATTTAAAAAAAGTAGTAAAAACAGCAACAATATTCTTTACTATGAAAAATACCAATTTGGAAATCTAGTAGCACGATGTTTTGAATGAAACTGAGGAATCTTCACGCGGAAACTGTGTGTTATCATAGGTAACGGCTCCTTCATTTGTTCAATCTTCATTTTGAGTTGGACAAAAAAATAGGTGAGGTAAGAGTTATTCGATTGTAAAAGGTGAGATATTGAGAAAAATAAATCAAATGAAGGCATTATAAACATACTCTAATGCAATTTAAAAACTAAAATTAACATTAGATGGGTCGAGGACGTCACTGCAGTCTAGAGGAGAGAAGGCTTGATCGTCAGCTCCGAGGTGAAGGAATAAGCTACAAATTTATTGCCACATCTTTGGGACGCCACAGTGCGTCGAATGTATGGAGAGGGTGGTCAAAAATCAATATCTTAAGAACGCGTTTACCGATTTTTATGAAATTTGGTGGATGTGTTTAGCTAGTTAGGTTCTCAATTCTGTATAAAATTCAAGATGAATAAATGATGGATTTTCGAGATATTGATAAAAATGTGAGGAAGATAAATGGTATAAAGAAAGGCTATAATATAAAAAATCGTTCCTTGGTAACCGGATAACCAATTTTCTTGAAACTTGGCTATTATCTGTAGCAAAGAATAAACATTGGTTGGTGAAAAAATTATTATCCGGGAACAACTCTGAGCTCTGAGATATTTAAGAGAGAAATCTATGAATTTTACCCATTTTTGGGGGCTTTATAATATGCCTAATATCTTTCAAGAACCCAAATTTAAACTTAATATTTTTTCTTTCTGACATTGCTCAAATATCACTATTTAAAATATATAAATTTCAAAGAAACGGAGTTTTGTGATTTGGAGATATAGTGGTTCAAAAAATTAAATAATTCATTGATATGGATCCTCCGAAGTCGTGTTTCGATAAAACATTTTTTTTTTTCGTTTTTTATTTTTTTATTTTATAGAATAACAATAATATTAACAAAATACATACCTATAATTTATTCTGACTCATCGTCGCTTTTCAAATCCAGCAAACTTACATCAAAATTGTCAATGGGAAGTAGAATCTAATTGGTTTATTATATGAATTGATTTCTGCGTCTATATGATGTTGTTTCTTAATTTTTGGAGCCCGCAGGGACGCTAGGAAAGGGTCCAAGTTTAAGAGGAGCATTCGCATTAAATCCTTATTGGAACTGGTTCTGGAAAGCTTACAAGTGTGAGACAATCGATTCCTTCTAACTTCCTTATGCAGTGCCTCCTAGGCATCCTCAGATAAATTTCCAATTGGCAAATGGAAGGAATCAATTACCTCAACTCGGTGCACTAGAACCTTGTGCAAACTATTGAACATGTAGTACCACGGGTATAATTCTAAATATAACCCTTTGGTGTGATCTAGAAGGTCCCCAATTTTTTCTTTATTGATGCTTTGACCACTCGCCAGTACCCTTAAAATTATCGAAAAATTTTAATAAATTTGGCTGAATTAAACTACAAATTACATTAAAAAAGCAAAAATAATTGTAGCTAATCTAAATCTTTCGATGCGTATTTTTTAAATCTCACTTTGAAAATTTTTTCGTCTTTTATAGATTTTTAACGATTTTTTCAATTAATAACAATTTATTATTATATTATTATAAATATTTTTTACATGATATGGTTTACACTGGACTGCAGAAATCAAATTCCATAGAAAACCATATGCATTATGTATTTATATTTATATTTTTAGGTATTTTTGAATTAATCGAATTTTTAATTTAATTAATTAATTAAAATTATTTATAATATTTTTTTTTTGTTCGTGCTTGAAATTTATTGTCTTCTCTATCGCAAAAGTGTGTAAAAGCTTAATATTATGCTAAAATTATTACTTTTAGTGACTTTAGAAATAGCCCAGTTGCCATTTTCCAAGGAACTAGTTCAGTAAAAATGCCAATTGCGTAAAAAAAGGCAAAAAATGGCAAACCAATACTAGTTTAATTTAAAGTAGACACTTGTATCTTTCGGAAAATATCAACCACCCAAAACGTTTTGTGACGTTTTTTTTTAATCCCAATTTAAAATTTTTTTTTCATATTTTAATGATTTTTTCATATTTTTTATTCAATTAAAAGATTTTTAGAAAAAAAAATTATCTGAAGAGTTTTAGTGGAACATACTTATTCTAAAAAATATCATTATGGTTGCCAAAAAATTGCGAAAAGATCGGAAATCCAAGTTAAAGTACAACCAATTTTTTTGATTTTTTTATATTTTTCAACTTTAGTCCATAAAATTACTAAAAAAACGAAACAATAAATTTTTTTTTTACATATTCGGATACTCTAACATGTTCTGTTTGATATTGGCTAACTTTGATTCCGGGGAAAAATAGTAAATTTTTTTATTTTTGCCTATGGAACGACGCACTGTGGGACGGTCCGAAATTTTCGTAACCAAAACTCTTCAAACTCGTGGGGCACCTAAAAAATCTTCACCAGTGACCGACCATCGAATCGTTACATTATCCAAACGCGACCCATTCAAATCATCAAGGACAATTGCGACCGAGATTGGGAATGTCCTTTCATCATGAACCGTTCGACGCCGATTGGCAATCTCAAATTTGCCCGGTAGGATTGCTCGTAAAGTTCCTCTGCTTAGATCCGTGAATTTGAAGAAGAGGTGCGGTCCACAAGGCGAAAAGAAATGGCGGAATATCCTTTTCAGCTATGAAACAAAAATCAATTTATTTGCTAACGATGCAGGAAGAAACGTTCGTCGTCCTAAGGGAAAAGCATTTCACATTCGGTTCACAAAAAAGACTGTGAAACATGGCGGAGGCAACATAATGGTATGGGGCTGCTTTTCGTGTCAAGGTGTCGGTCCCATATACCGAATCGATGGGATTATGGACAGATTTGCCTACAAGAATCTCCTGGAGACTATTATGCTGCCTTACGCTGAGGATAATATGCCCCTTTTGTGGACATTTCAGCAGGATAACGATCCGAAGCACTCATCACGATTGGTCAAAGCTTGGTTCGAGGAGCAAAGTGTTAACGTTTTGGAGTAGCCAAGTCAGTCCCCCGACCTTAATCCACTAGAAAACCTTTGGGGTGAGCTTAAAAGGCAAGTGTCAAAAGTGGATTGCCAAAATAAAAAGCAATTGTGGGAAAATATCCAAAAGGTTTGGTACAATATTCCCCTAGAAACTTGCCGGAAGTTGATATCGTCCATGGCCAGAAGAATTGATAAGGTCATGGAGAATAATGGCGGATATTCGGGGTATTAACTGTGGTCTACCAAAACTAACATTAACTGTCATCATAAGGGACGAAATTAAATTTTATTACTTCATTCTGTAATCACACCTATTATTATGGCCAGTCCAGAATTGGTGTTATTTATTTAAAAAAATTTAAGTTTCCATTCAGTTTTCAATCTCATTTTTGTTTGGTGCAACAATGAAGTATGCTGAAGTTCTAAACTAATTGAATTTTTGTGGAATAGTAAAGTAATATGTGATCTGATAACCAACCATGTTTGGACAATTAAATGCGTACACCTATTATTTTGGCCAGCAGTGTATGTACAACCGTAACATAAGATAAATATGTTTGGAAATTCCTGTAAATTCATATACATAGAGGACGAAATGGACAGCACAACAACAAAAAACCGAATAAAGGACGATAATGATAGTACTCACCATGATAGCAGTATAAAATGTTAAACACAATATCACCCAATCCCAAATTGCTTTAAATGCACAATAGTGTAAAAGTATATGAGGTGGTGTTTTTGGTGCTTCCTGTCTATATTGTGGCATAATATCAGCACTTAGTGACATCATCTGCAAGTGGGACGGAAATACAGAAAAACATATTTATCAATAAATAAAAATATGTAAATTCACAAAAATGGCGTTGATAAAATATTAAAATAAATTTTATCAATATGTTGCAGATAAAATTAGAGTTGAAAGTGTTTTTGCCGCACTGCATATGAATCTATTAATTATTGTGTCGGGCAATTATTTAAAATTATATAAATTGTAATTTCCGAAAAAGCCCGTTTATTAAAAAATGACATTTTTCGCATTATCGAATTATTGGAATATATTTTTGTCACATATTATATATATTTGTAAATATGAATTGATACTTACATGTGCCAAATTTGATTGTTTTGTTGGATCCTTAAGCGTTGGAAGATGTGCACTAAATTGACGACTTCGCGTAACGGATCGTGCCAATTTTGCAAATTTCGATAGACCTAGAACTTGAATATGAGAATCAACATTCAAATTTTTCAAATAACACACAGTGGACACACACTATAAAATAATAGGAACGACGACATGATGCAAAGTTCAATTCAATTTAAATGGGACACACACACACAAAGTGCAGTGAATATGATTATGCCATTGTTTTTTTGGTTTTATACAAAATGGGTTGCTAATTAACTTATTGTTATATCTAGAATTATTAATAATTAATAAATTTAAATTATGCTGAATTGAATCAATTATTTTTACAAGATATTTTTTAAAAGTTTTTTTTTTTTATGTAAAGTTGATTTTTTTTCTTGGAATATAATACATACTTGCTGTTCAATTTCACAACAAACACAAGAAATATCAGCGTAGACATAAAGAAGAAGTAAAAAAGTAAAAAAAATGTATATTGTAAGTTCAAAGTGTATTTACAATAGTAACAATAATTTAAGAACTGATTTTAATAAATAGAGTGAAACTATGAATTTTGCTAAACTAATTTCGCTTGAAATTAAGCATACATATAATAATTAGCATAAAACATAATAATAGTTAAAAAAAGGAATTACTGTTTGACATTGATCCTCTATAAAAGCCAGGCCATTTCAATGCTTCTTATAGTTGTATAGGCTTGTGTATTGAAATCAATAAAAGTAACCTATTCCAATAGGGAAAATTCGAAGGACTTCTACAGAATCTTATAAAGAAGTTCACCCATATAGTGTTGCTCTTCTAGAGTTGCCCTGGCAGATATCTTCTTCTTTGTACCGTAACCCCTTGTGGGGCATGCGTTCACTAAGCCGTTTATAGGCTACTTCGAGTCAACGTTACATTGCATATAGAGGAGTGTATATAATGTTGCAAGCACTATATATTTCCTGGACCACGCCGAGATTCGATCTTCGGACCTTTAGATTACTAGCATCGTAGAGTGCGACTCAACCAAGTGAGCCACAGAGCGTGCAGATATGCAATGGTAAATTGCAACGGAACCAGGGGTATAAATGGAAGCGCTCTTGTGGCATGCCGGGCTTTTATTTCGAACTCATCACCCAATGAAGACTCGCCGACTAGAGTCATGGGCACTTGCAGTACTCCTCCTGACATAACTATTGTTAGTGCCAGCCTTATCGCTGCTTCTCGATGGGAAGTACGTACTACCCTCAAATCAGATCACCTCCCAATCATTATAAAAATTGACAAACCAGCGAACCTGACTAAGTCTGAGAAGCGAACGTTTGTCAAACACAAGAAAGCCGATTGGGACGGTTTCAAAGATTACTCGTCAGCGAAGTTCATCAAGCTACCATCACCTACCAACATAGATAAGGCCGTCATTACTACAGCCGCGGCACGCTTTATTCCTGCAGGACGTATCCCGAAAGTGAAAACAAAAATTGATGCTGAAATTTCATTATTAAGAAACTTCCACTGGGACAAAAAACTAAAAGCGTTAGAAGGTGCCAACGCCTTTTGGAATGTAACAAAAGCTCTTAAAAAACAGCGTTCAAATATCCCACCTATTAAGGATTCAGGAAAAATTTTGGTAACTGATGTTGAAAAATGTTAAGTGTTCTTAGAACATTTTCAGAAGCAACACCTTCTCACCCTTAATTATTCTGATCTTATAACAGAAAACTTAGTAGGTGAAACGATCAATGAAATTGATAATGCCAATATTACCGATTTCAACTATTTTTCACTAACTGCTGTTAAAAAAGCAATAAAAGCTGCTAAGTCCAACAAATCGCCAGGACCGGATGGTATCCCTATGGCATTCATCAAAAACATGCATAAGAAAACTACTATTTTGCTTTGCAAAGTTTTTAACGCTTGTGTATAGCTTTCTTATTTCCCTAAAGTTTGGAAAAATGCATTTCTTATATGTGTTCCTAAGCCAGACAAGCAAAAATCATTGACCGATAGCTACCGACCCATAAGTTTAATAAATAATATTGGAAAAATGTTTGAACGTCTTCTAAAAACACAAATCCAGTAAACTCTTAATGACAAAAACATTTTATTAAACGAACAATTTGGCTTTCGTAGCAAGCACAGCACGTCTCATCAAATTGCACGCATAAAAAAAATAGTTCAGTCAAATTTTGAAACAAAGAGGTCGACTGGAATGCTGACATTGGACATTGAGAGCGTCTGGCATAATGGTCTTATTGCTAAAATGCATATCCAAGGTTTTCCATTATACCTAACAAAGATCGTTAAAAATTTTCTGACAGATCGTTCCTTTCGTGTCAACTTGAATGGTACTAAGTCTTCGCCTTGCATTCTGCCAGCTGGAGTTCCTCAAGGATCAGTTCTTAGTCCGCTGTTGTACAATTTTTTACTAGCGATATTTCCAGCCAATTGCGAGATGTGTTTGTTTGCTGATGACACCGCCTTATTCTGCAGTGCTGATGCACCTGCTGAAATTGTTTCATTCATCACTAATGGTTTTTCTGTTCTTGATCGTTACTTTCATAAATGGAAAATAAAATTAATACGATTAAAACAAATGCAATCTTTTTCACACGGAAATGAAAGCCCAGCGAAATACCTAATCAGCCCTTGACATTGGGTACAAACACTATTAGATGGAACCCGGAGTTTATTAAATATTTAGGTGTCCTTCATGATAAAAAATTAACATTTAAAGCTAACACCGATTGTATATTGAAAAAATCCGACACGAGGTTCAAATCGCTTTATCCACTAATAAACAGAAAATCCTCTTTATCTAGAGCAAATAAACTTTTGATTTTTAAATGTATATTCCAACCAACATTATTATATGCAGCAGCTGCATGGGGATCATGTGCCCCTTCCCACATTAAAAATATCCAAACTAAACAAAATAAGATTTTGAAACTTTTGTTGAATTAACCGCGTTACTATAGGACCACTCTACTCCATTCAGAGTCTAAAACACATTTTATCCATAATAAAATAATCAATATAGTTATCAATTTTAATATCTGCTGTCGTAACTCCACCAATCCTCCATTGAGAAGTATTTCAAATTCTTGAATTTTGTTTGTGTAACTTAAATATATTTTGTACTATATGCAATCTAGTCTAACCTTTATAGTTAGTAAGTAGTTTTTAAATTTAGTTTTGTAAGTCATAGATTAAGGTTCTGATAAGAGGTTTTTTTGCCCATTTTCCTCTTGCATCATTTTTATTGTACCTCCAAAATTTCAAATTCCGTTTTCTCTTATTAATATTTACTTAAAGTTGCAAGGGCTTTGCCCAATCTCTTAATAACACAACTGACTTGTAATGTACACTAAATTGTTATTATGGTTGAATAAACATTGAATTGAATTGAATTATCCCGAAAGTTCGGCCTAACTTCCCCACTAGTGCCGCTAGATTAGCGGATGAACGTGATCTTATCAGAAGCGCGCACTCTGATGATCCGAGAATTCAGGAGCTTAACTCCGAAATCGACCGACAAGTTAAAGACTATAGGAGGGCGAAATGGAATCAGCACCTCGATGAATGTAAACTCAATGAAGGTGTCAGCAAATTATGGTCTACTGTCCGCGCCCTTTCCAATCCTCGAAAAGAAAATGGCAACAACGCCATTGAATTTGGCACCACAAAAACCTGCGATCCTCTTCAGTGCGCCAGCCTGTTCAATAAACAATTTATTGAACATCCCAAGTCTGACGGCCTTAAGCGCAAAATTAGAAGACGGATTCGCAGCCGGAATGTTGACACCATACTATCATTTACCGCGGACCAGGTTGAAAAAGTCCTGGAGAATGCCAAGGCCATCGGACCAGATGGCATTTCGATCACCATGTTGAAACATCTCGACCTTCCAGCCATTGAGTATCTCACGGCCGCCTTTAACTTGTCGATGTCCACGCTTGCCATCCCTGAAATCTGGAAAACAGGTCGAATTGTTCCCTGTCTCAAACCAGGGAAGAGCGCAAATCTCGGGGAATCCTACCGCCCCATTACGATACTTTCTCCTGTCGCAAAGACGCTGGAGGCCCTTATTCACCCCACTCTTGTTGCACATGCGAAGCTAGAACCTCACCAGCATGTCTTCAGGAAAATGCATAGTACCACCACTGTCCTCCATGCGATCACTACACGCATTCGTGATGGGCTAAATCAACGCGGTCCTTGTCACAGATCCATTCTGGTGGCAGTTGACCTATCAAATGCTTTTGATAAGGTCAATCATTCAATGCTCTTAGCAAACCTGTTGAATATGCATCTTCCTGCATAAGAGATTCGTTGGATTGCCAATTATCTAGCTGGTCGGCACTCCTTCACCGAGTTTCGAGGCAAACGTTCTAAGCTTAGGAAAATCAAATTGGGTGTTCCTCAGGGAGGGGTACTCTCTCCCACTCTGTTTAACATCTACATGCCCGGCCTTCCCACACCACCTGAAGGAATCGAGGTGATTTCCTATGCTGACGATTGCACCGTACTTGCCACAGGGAACGATAAAGATGAAATGCGCCTCCAAATTAATCGCTATCTAGGACGATTACAGGCATTTTTCCATAGCCGAAACTTCACCATCTCTGCGTCCAAATCTTCTGCGAATTTTCTAACCACTTGGTTCTATTGTTCCTATTGTAAGAAACTCCAATATTCTCGGGCTTCACCTAGAGAATATGATGACGTCTGCGAATCATGCAGCTTCAGTTTGTGAAAAAATGCGCAGTCGAAATAAAATCCTAAAATTGTAAAATAGGCTATACGTATAATAGTATAGTGACTTTAGCTCTAGACCCAAACATCAAAAAAAAGAGCTGACTTTTGATGCCAAATTGTTCTATGGCCTGACCGCATTACGCAGTAAAAAGTTAGACTTTTTTGCGCGTCACATTTGGGGGGGAGGGGGTGGCAAAGGGGTGAAATTATGATTTTTCGCCAATATTTTGTTAACTGTAAATTTACAGCATAATGTTCTGAGGATGATTTAAACTACACAAAATTTCCTTTCTAATGATATATTATATCATATACCTCATCTTGGCAGATTATATACTAAACCTTTACACATTTAGTGTAATTTAGATTTTTTGATAGTTACATTTGGCGCTCTAGCTCCTGAAGTAATTAAATTGGAGCCATGGTAATTGGGATAACTATTCCTAACAATATATACCTGTCCCACACGGAGACTCAGGCTGCCCCGACAAAGCATTCCCCTATACTCCCTATTAACATTTAAAAAAAAGACATGCCTGTAACTTTTCGCAGAATCACAGCAGGCGGGAAAAATTTTGGTAAACGTTAAGGCTAAGTCCCATTAGACCCTCCACCAAATATTACTTCGATCGGATTAAAACAAAGGGTACCTCCCATACAAATTATTCAAATTCAATGCCACTAGTTTATTAAGAAATAAGGGAACAAGTCAACCAAAATTAAAGTTTTGCTCGTAGGCAATTTTCCGGTCATTTTGTATGGAAGGTACCCTTTGCCACCTGGGGCAAAGATAGAGAAACCATGCTAGCTATTTATAAAGCGGTCGGTCGAGCGGCCGCTGATTATGCAGCCCCAGTTTGGACACATAGTTTATGTGACACAAACTGGTTCAAAGTTCAGGTCTGCCAAAATGCCGCTCTACGCATCGCGACAGGTTGCCTTCTGATGTCTGCCCAGGATCAGGAGACAAAATTGATGCCAATACGTGACCACAATCTCCTACTCTCAAAACAGTATCTTGTTGGTTGCTATCGTGAGGATCATCCCAATAATCATCTCATGGACCGAATTCCTCCACCATGACATGTCAGGCGTGGTTTACGAGGCCTTGAGAAAGAGGTTCAGGGATACAAACGGGACCCTTACGATGAAGTTACATACCGACCCGCCATCGCAGCGATCCACACTGAAAAAGTGAATCGGTCTATTGCGAGCTTAGGTGCGAATAGAGTCCTCTCAGAGCGCCCACCACCAATTTCGCCTGAGGAGATTAGGCTCCCGAGAGCCACTAGAGTAACACGAGCTCAACTTCGGTCGGGCTTTTGTTCACGCATTAATTCGTACCTTTCTCGCATAAACTCGGACATCCAAAACATCTGTCCAAACTGCGATGGTACTCCTCATGATGTGGGTCATTTGTTTCAATGCCCCGCTGCGCCCACTGATCTTACCCCTATATCGCTGTGGGAAAACCCTATCGCAGCAGCTATGTTTTTGTCCTTAGACCTCACGGACACAAACATTGACGAACCATAAATCGTACCCACATAGATGCACAGAGGTTTCACACCTTTCTGCACCGCTAAAAGAAGAAGAAGAAGAACTCATCTTTGGCGACAAAAATACTAATACATTATAGTTAAAAAAGCAGTGGAGTTTTTCAAAAATGCTGCTGATACCGGCCAGGGCCAAATTTCTCACATGGGCAACCTGGGCTACTGCCCGGGGTGGCGTATTTTCGGAATTTGCTATTGGTTTTTTTGTGAAAGATGCAGTAGCAAAGCTCATGGAGTGCGTTTTACTTTATTCTAGTTACGTGTATTCGCCTCAATTCAGTTCGCACAATCGCAACCTCTCTTCTTTCTGTTTTGGCTTTTGTTTCTTTTTGGATTGCCGATCGATTCAGGAGTTCGTTTTCGCGGAGGCTAGGTTTTGGTTTTTCTTTGAAAACTATCCGCTCTGTTGGCAATCTACTGAGTTGTATACTGGAGGCAACTTTTCGTCAGATTCTTTCGAAGCATTCGCAACAATATTAGCCCATGTGGGCGTTGTACTTTCTATAACGATATTTGCCCATGAAGGTGCTGTAGTTTTAGATGATACGACGACTGCTTGAGTTGTAAATAACGTTTCTACTTTTAGCTCTTTCACGGTTGCCGGCAGTTTGATTTGTTCGTGCTCCTCAATGATGACCCTTTCTGATTCCCACTGTCCGGCTCTGGATCGACCTTCTTTGATGAACGAGGCTTGGGTTTTGTTCTCAGAGCGTTTTTCTGATGGACGCAATTGACTTTCGAGTGACTCTGAAACAGTTTTTGTTGTAGAAATGACAGTTTCTGTAGTGGTTGTTGTAGTTTCAGGCATTGATTTCACAACAACGCTAGACCAGAAAGGATATGCGGGCATTGTTTCTGCTTGGATTATTTCCGCAACTGAAGCTTTCTCGTTTTCAGGTTCTGGTTCTGTCATTTCCAAGATCTCGATGGTCGTTGATTGAAGTTCAGAGAGCGGCAATTTCTTGGAGTTTTTTTCAGTGACGTTTGCTTTTCGAGTTATTGTTTCTGGTTTCTCAGTTATGGTTGTAGTAGTCACTGTTTGAGTTGTGATTGTTGTTGTACTACCATGAGCAGTAACAACACTGGACCACGTAAAGGATGGCTTGATGTCATCATGCACAGATTCCACAGGTGGAGAGTCTTTCCTCTTCGGTTTCGTTGTTGCAACAATTGGCTCCTGTCTAGGACTTGTCTCTGTTGTGTTTCTTTCTCGACAGCGACTGTTGTTCGCACGATTTTAGTCCGTTTCTCAGCAATAATGAACTTTGTTATCGATTCCTTGATTTCGGGAGCATCTGGTACTATTTGTTCAGCGACGGAAGTCTTCCACGAAATTTCTGCAGTTTTGGCAGCATATCTACGTTTTCAAAATCCTGTATGGGAGTCGCTGATTTGTGGTTGTTCAATCACGGGTACGGTATCCTGTTGCACTACATTGACCCAAGACATTGTGATAGAACCAACATTCGATTTATCAGGAGCGGGTAGATCGACGACATTACTTTCTCATTGTGGATGCTTGCAAAGCGTCTCTATCAGGCTTATCGTCTCCGACAGTTATTTGAGTAATGACATTCGGTTCACTATCTGTTGGTGATAATTTGCAACGCGAGCGCAATTCGTCTGTTTTCGGGAGCTTTTTCTTTGATTTTGACCGATCTTTTACAGGAGCATGTTCAGGTTTAAGTTCTGGTATTGATTCAACTGGAAGTTGTTTTTATTCCTTTGGTTCTACGCCTTCGTTGACGATATTTTCCCAACTAATGGTGACACAGGCAAACTTTCCGGACTTTAAGGTTTCAACTCCTCTGGTAAAGATTTCTGAGCTTTTGTTTCGGAAACCACGATTGTCTCTTTGTGTTGACTGTTGAACGTGTTTCTCTGGCTTGACTTTAGTTTTCTTCGTCGATTTTTTCTTGACGTCAAGAGGACGTGCGTCGCGTCGTACAGGTCTCATCACAATCACCTTCGCTTCCTGCTGAGCTACGTATGGGTTCTTCATTTGCTGAGTCTTGGCAACTACTATGCTGCCCCATGATGTAACTGAGGTGTTTTGAGGAGTAGGTGTTACTGTTTCGGCAACAGGTGCTTTTGGAACTGTGTCTTGTTCGGTTATTGTCTCTGTAATTGTTACTTCTTCCTTCTTAGGCTTTTTCCTATACCTTCTTGGATTTGTGTGGATCAGTTTTTATCGTCATTGTCTCTTCATAATTTGTCTCTTGAGTAGTCTTGGATTTGTCTTTCACAGGTAGGTATACTCACTACTGCTGACCATGTGAATGATGAATCTGGGACACCTTGCATTTGTTGGGTTATTTTAGGTTCTGGCTTTTTTTCCTCCTTTGGTTTTGTTTCGGTTCCCGTAGTTGCGTAGTTAAATAAGCCCAAGTGTTTGTTTGTTTTTTTCACTTGGCTCTTCTGATTGAGGTACAGCTTCAGCAATTTCACTGCCATGATTAGATTCTGGCTCAGTCGGCTTAGCCTTCTTCGGTTACTTTGAGTTTTTCTTCTTGGTATTTTCATCTGGCTTAATTTCATCCATTTTTCCAGGAACGGGTTTGTCGACAGTTTCAGGTTGTTATTGTGGTTGTACCTTTCGTTGAGCTACTAATTGCATTTGACGTGGTAACGGCTTAGGCGATGCGGCAGGCCGCTGAGAAGCATGTTCACTGTTCACTCATCGGTCTTGACATCTGATTGTGCAACAATTGACGAACACGATGACCTGAACTGCGGTTTTGGAATTTCCGGAACAGACGGCTTGGGAGCTATTTGTTTCAAATGCTTTTCTGGTTCTTTTCGACGTTGCTCCTCTGATTTTTTTCGGGTTCTGAAGGAGCGTACAGTGACTTATCTGTTTTCGGCATGGGTCTTGGCATGATTGTTTGCTCAAAAATTTCAGTAGCTATTGTCCTCAACAAGTTTCACTATCGGTGTATCGGGTGCCACTAAAGTTTCTTGAGGATGCTCAACGACACTTGGTGAATCGGAAGGAATCTCTGAGCTTTGGATTTTCGCACGCTAGCAAGGAACCTAATTTTTCCCTGGTCGGCGAAAGTGCTAGAAAATTGTGCAATGATCTTTGTGCAACAATTTAATAAGCGGTATCGATACAATTGATAGTCATTTTTTTTATGTTTTTCGCGATTTTGACCCTGTTTGGCAACGAAATTTTGGTGGGAAGCTCCGGATTCGTTCTCAGCGCCCCAAAAAAACTTAAGAAATATTTTTTTTGCAGTTGTGTAGTGTAGACCAAAGATTGACGACATTTATGGGCTGAACGACCGGTTCGGAACCAGGCTCAGCGATGTCGCGATGTCAAACAGAGCTGATTCTGAATATGTTTTATGTTGTGTGTAGTTGGCAATTAGACAACTTCTTCAACAATGACGGGTTTGACAGGAACAGCTTCAGTGGGTTGACCAGCAATTGATGCCCATGATGATGCAAATTGAGTTATGATAATTGGCTGATTGATAACCGTTTTGCGGATAGTAACTTCTTGTCCTGAAGTCGGTATATCGGGCGTTTAACCTTCTGCTTTTGTTTGGGTGTCTTGCTTTGATTTCTTTGGGCTCAGTTTTCAATGGCACCTCTGGTTTTACGGAATCCTCATAAGAGATTGCCGCGACAACAATTGTTGTGACAATATTTTTAGACAAACAATCCTCGTCGACTGAGGGAACAGTTTCAACCAACGGCGCCTTGTTCACTGTTCACTCATCGGTCTTGACATCCGATTGTGCAACAATTTGACGACCACGATGACCTGAACTGCAGTTTTGGAATTTCCGGAACAGACGGCTTGGGAGCTATTTGTTTCAAAGGCTTTTTTGGTTCTTTTCGACGTTGCTCCTCTGATTTCTTTTTCTTAGACGTTTCGGCTTCTGAAGGAGCGTACAGTGGCTTATCTGTTTTCGGCATGGGTCTTGGCATGATTGATTGCTCAAAAATTTCAGTATCTATTGTCCTTAACAGGTTCCACTATCGGTGTTCCACTAAAGTTTTTTGAGGATGCTCAACGACACTTGGTGAATCGGAAGGAATCCCTGAGCTTTGGATTTTCGCACGGTGGCAAGGAACCTAATTTTTCCCTGGTCGGCGAAAGTGCTAGAAAATTGTGCAATGATCTTTGTGCAACAATTTAGTAAGCGGTATCGCTACAATTGATAGTAATTTTCTTATGTTTTTCGCAATTTTTTGTTTGGCAACGAAATTTTGGTGGGAAGCTCCGGATTCGTTCTCAGCGCCCCAAAAAAACTTATTTTTTTGCTTCACCAGATTTTGCCATCTCATAAACTAGGTTTATCACGTGCTAACCACACTAAAATTTTTAAAGAAGTTTTGCTGTTCTGTCTTCTACGTCTGCAAAAAAAAAACGGAAGTAATGCATTCCAGTGTCAGATTGATGTGACAAAGTTAGCTTTTTCCCACGATAGGTTGTTTTTTTATCAACAAGAAATGTTATTTCTCAGTTTCGAGCAGAACTATTGGACAAAATGAACTCAGTCTTCAGTTGACTTGGTAGCTTTCTCTACAATTTTTAAAAGCGTAAATAAACTACTCTCTACTCTATACATCGTTGTGAATGCCAATTTGCAATGCTTTGTATAATGTACATTAGGATTAGTATATTTGCAACTCTAGGTTGTTTACATTTATGTATTTATCGCTATTAATTAACATTGAAAAAAAAAAATTAATAGAAAATTATACATAAGAAAAAAATAACAATTTGTGCCAAACTGTAATTAAATTTTGTAAGTATAGGTACGGCTAAAAGCAACAGCAGTGCATTTTAAACATTTGTTGGTGTCCAGTCAAGCATTTTATCGTCTAAACAAAATACATATTCGGCACTTAGGTAATTCTAGCTTTCATGCCAATTTCTTACGAATTTCTTTTGCTCGCTTGCTACGTGCTAGACATTATGCTCATTTGCTACATTTGTAATATTTTATAAGAAAACTGATATTTACCTCCTTTTGTATCTTCACTATCGATAGGCTGTTTTAAGGCCGTTATATCTCGAAATGTTAATAAAAATAATACAACTAAGTCGCGTTCGTTTCGTATGGGGGCAACTTGCAATAAAAGCCATAGCGGTGTTTCTGTAAAGAGAAAAATGAACAAAATATTGGTTAAAATCTTTCAATAAATTGATCTAAGAGTACCTTAGATAGTAACTAGGAATTATACAAAAATTTTTTTAGCAGTTAAGGTAAGTACTATGATCACCGAGCGAAAAACTTGTATTGATTTCTCCCGTGAAAGATCTGAGGTGGAGACTTGCCTTTTATTCACTAAATTTAAGATAAATGTGCACTCGTTGACTGATTGATTGACGATGACATCTTTTCACTGTGAAATAAAGTGCAACTGCATTTTTTTCGCTGGCCGAATGTCAACAACCGGTGTGGAGACTTTTTGTGTGAAGTCAGTACAACCAAGCGAACTCGATTTCACGATCATCAAAATTTTGACAGTATTTGCATGAATTTCACGTGGGCTGACGATGTTAGTACCTACTCTTAAGGTATGTACTGAGTTCACTGAGCGAAAAACTTGCATATATGTTTCCCGTGAAAACTCAATGTAAGATAAATGTTCACTCGCGTTCTGATTGATGTCCGATGACATCTTTTCACTGTCAAATAAAGTGCAATTGCATTTTCGCTGGCGAAATGTCAAAAACCGGTGTGGTGACTTTCATGTGAAGTGAGTACTACCAAGCGAATTCGATTTCACGATCATCAAAATTTTCACAGTATTTGCATGCATTTCACGTGAAATGACGATGTTATGTTAGTACCTACTCTAAGTAGGATAAAAAAACATTGAAAAGTATCAAGAACCTTAACAATTATTCTAACCTCTTAACGAAATATTAAATTCATTCTTGAAGTCTGTGACATAGTTTTAAATCTATGAATTTTGTTTAGTACTGTAATGTCCTTTGATATTGAATATGAATTATAGAAAAAAATTAATGACTCAACAGTCCAACATTGAATGAGAACCATCTTATTTACGTTAGATGATCTTCTTTTGTCGAGGTGTTGTGATTAATAGCACACTCTACCGAGTTACATAAATTTTCATCACTATACCTACTATCATTTGAATAACAAGTGGGATGACCGTCACATGGAGCTCGTCTACAATATAGTATTTAAACCTACGATCCTGTGCTTCGAAAGCGGGTGCTGTAACCGCTACTAATAGACCTAGAGAAAATTTAAATTATTTATGTACTGCTTGATTTGATAAACTTATTTATTTCCTCGTATGTCCCATATTAAAATTCTTCCATTAAATTCACAACTTCATAATTTAAAATCACAATGACAGTTGTCGAATTGTTGCCAATTGTCCTCAATTGGGTCCTTTCAATAGATTAATGATTCAATCAGTTACCTAAATCTCTATTACCATACACACGAATGGTCAATTCTAACGACACGTTAATACCATTTAACTCAAAACCATTCCTTCCGCTTCCACCCCACAATGCTCAAGAATCCAAAATCTAGAATACCTTATATAGACAGGATCAACAAATCGATATCAAGAATTCCGGAAGTTAATTTCGTGGCTTGAATCGGGGTCATACAAACAAGACGAAATTGAGATTTCACCAATCGTTTGTGTCCTGTGTGTGTTTTGAAAACCTAGTTGATTGTTTCTGTGCGGTGGCCTTCGTCAGGACAATAAAGTCAGCTCTATTGCCAAAATTGGACACATTTAACCTGCCGTGGTAGTCGGTCGACGACGCCCACCGTCTAGAATGGACTTCCATTTCGTTGGTACATTGTAATAGTCTCAAAGTCGTCACACCTGGTGTGCAGGAAACAATTCATGAGAAATTCTTTGTTACCACTTTTCTCTCCGACTTTTCAGAGATGGAACAATGCCGCAAAGGAAATTCCGAAATTCTTGATTCTGTTCCAAGATTCATTTTCTCATCGTATCTCTAGCCACAGGCGAATGTATGCGAATGTTGATATTTCGTATTTGAGTCCTTAAAGTGAAATGTTTTCGAACGGAGAATGCAAACGATGTAATGTTGACCGGTAAACAAAACTTTGGAGCAAGACGTTTTATTTTATTTATTGATTGATCCGAAAAGTGAAAATTGCTCACAGGTGTTTGGAAAACGAAATTGTTTAGTTTGGTGGGTGTATTTAAATGTATTTCGAAGGACGTCTAAAGGATGTTTATTTGGTTATTTTCAGCAGTGATTAGAATTCATTGACGACCTAATGGAAATTTCTTGTATGAATTATTGTGTGTTTATGTAATTCCAAGTAGGTATCTACCTAGAATCTATTATGTATCTGTGTATATGCAGTGCCGGATTAAGTAAGCGCGGGGCCCGTGGCAAATTTTGAGTGCGGGGCCTATGGTACTTCGATTAACCAAACTAATAAAGGTGTCCTAAATATATGATATTTTGGTTTATGAGTCATTTCTTAGGGGTTTTTCCTCTTTTTAATATTCGACCTCTCAGTGGCGAAAAATGGGGGAAAATTATCTGTTTTGAAAATGATTCAAAATTGTTTCACAAAAAAATTGTTCATTGATATGTGTATGTTTGCCAAGATTTCTTTTTATTTTAATCAGTAAAACCGAATTTCCATAGTCAAATTATATTTATTCAACGAAGAAGAATTCATTTTAGAAGTCCCTTTTTGGACGACATTTAAAAATTCGTCACTTTCCGAAAAGTTATAAAATATGTATGAGAAAATATTTATTTCATTTTATAAGTGTTGCCTATTAATGAAGCCTTCGATTGAGTTGTCCCTTTGCAGGTTTACTCAGGTTCATAAAATGTTCCAGCCAAACATTTAGCTAAAAAAAATCTGCGAATCGCGAAGCGCATACCAGAAGCCCAAATTTACGTAAACACCTTCTATTTTAGTAATAAGTGGGTTTTTTTTTGGTCATGCCGTGTAGCTTTGGGTAACGAAACTTCATATAAAAAAAAACAGGTGGCTCAGCTGGCATTTTTTTTATATGAAGTTCGTTACCCTAAACTACACGGGATGACTCAAAAAACGTACTGAATATAATTTTAATTTCTAAATTCTACAGGTGTGTGCAACATGATCTTCAAAAATCTTATGTCCCGCTAGAACATCGGTTCCCAACCCACAAATGTCGGTGGACCACCAAGCCTAAAAATGCATTGCTGCGGACCGTACTTTCTGCCCGATGGGATCCCCCTTTTTCTCATTCGTAGCCAAACAATTTTAAAGTTTCGACTGTCAAAAAAAAAAACGCAAAGAAGGGCAAACGGGGTTAAATTTACAATGCATGCTTCTCATGAACAAAAAAGAGATAGCCAAGCGCAAACGGGTACAAATTTTCGTTTTTTTTTTAATAAAAAAAGCAGTTCAAGCGGCCCATATTGCGATGCAAATTTCGCTGAAAATTTCAGACTCTTGTTTGCATTCTGAAGATACAGCTGTTTAAAGATGCTACCCAAGAAAAAAATCAAAGGCTAAAGGCAAATAGATTCAAATTTTCATGAACAAAAAAAATGCAAAGGGGGACTAAGCGCAATCGGGACAATTTTTCAAAAAGGAGGCCATAGTGTACAGTAAGGGACACTGACTTTCACTAATACTAAAATTCTTACAGTGATAACCAAAATTATTCGGTAAAATGTAGGTCAAAGTCGCCGTTGCATTGGGTGCAAACCCGGTTCAGAAACTTAGAAGTTCAGTTGCAGGTTTTCTAAATATCGAAGCATTTATTCTTCGAAAATATACGTAGAAACAAATATTACACAAAGCATTGTTGAACGACAATCTTAAACATTGGCTGCATTTAGCGAACGTAATTCATTAGAAAAACACTGGAAATGCTACAAGCATTACCCGCCACCAACCTCTTTTTCCGGTGAAAAGTCCTCATGCGCAATGAGTATCTAATTGAATGAGCACTTACTTTCCTGCGACATTTTTCGTTCGCTTAATTCACTCATTGATTTCATTTCGGAAAAATATAACATTTTTGAAAGTACATAATCAGAATCTTCTGCGGACCACCTCCAAGACTCTCACGGACTACAGTCGGTCCGCGGCCAACCGTGACTAATGTGAATCTGAAACACTGTGGACGTAGATATACGGGAATGCCATCCCCAAGTAACAATTCGTATGCTTTAAAGAAGCACTTCACACTGTAGCAATCATATAGTACCACGAAATTCATTTATCGTGTGACAGCGCTTAAAGTAATGTTTTGATCCGATAAAACACCCTTAAAGTATTTTCCGGAAAGCTTTTATCATCATAATGGAATAAATTTAAAGATGGTGGTATAAAACTTCGATAAAACTGTCTCTAAACGCTAACCTAAAAAGACACTCCTTTAAATACTCCACTCTTGTGTTTATTGGATGATACAGCAAACACATGCAATAGTCTCTCTAAGTTAACTCACACACATGCATATATTCTTCTATAGCACAGTCGGTGTCATTTTTATAGTGTGACATTCGTATGGTTATCCAATAAATTGTTCACCGTAGTTTTATACAAGGATGGACTTTGTGATTTTTTAATGAATTGACACTTGACACAGTTTTCTGAAATACACAATTTCTGCATTAGAAATCCTTGAAATCTTTAATGAAACCCACACGTATGCACTCGTTGTAATCTTCGAAATTAATTAAGGTGATCTCTGCGCAGAAATTCACTCTATTTTATTGATAAATGTATGATAGGGTACATTTGCAGAAAAGTCGACAAAGAATTGTCAAGCATTTCTATAGTAGCAACAACCATGTAGTGTTTCCGAGCAATGCCGACCATATGTGAGGTTAGGTGAGTGGTAGCGTGTAGGACGGGCAATCAACAGACATTGGTTCGATGCCAGCTGCGAAATTTTTGTTTTTCTATTTTTTTTTTTGCAAATTCGTTCAATGACAGAAAATGATGATATAAAGCAAATGACGTACGCCTTTTTAAAGCATAATTTAGTGCTACAATAAGGTTCTATTGGATTAAAAAACGGCACCAAATGCCATTATTGGACTGTTATTCAGTGGTTATACCTTGTAAAGTGCCCCTATTAATGCTAGAAGAGAATATTTTACGAAGTATTATAGGAATGAAATTGTTACTTGGGTCATGAATTAAAAAGAAATATTTCTGTATTTTTATGCAATATTAAATTTTTCAACGATAACGTGCTATGACAATTTAGAAGGAACTGGCCTTTAGCATTTCGTTGGCATCTTAGTTGTTATAATTTTGAAACACGCGGGGCCCCTAAAGCGCGGGGCCCGTGGCATTTGCCACCTTCTGCCACGTGGTTAATCCGGCACTGTGTATATGAACTGAGAGATCCTTGGATCCGCAAACCATTAATACGTCATACGTCACCTCGTTATAAGTTATTTCGCTTTTACGTCGTTATCAAATGTATGCCTTGTCTCACATTGCGTCTATGGTTCC
This sequence comes from Microchrysa polita, assembly GCA_949715475.1. Classification (NCBI taxonomy): domain Eukaryota; kingdom Metazoa; phylum Arthropoda; class Insecta; order Diptera; family Stratiomyidae; genus Microchrysa; species Microchrysa polita. Next base: position 30,294,519 of record OX454418.1, on the reverse strand, counting down.
TCGCTTTTACGTCGTTGCATTTTGCCACAGAAATTCCAAATTAGACAAAACAATAAATTTCCTGCCAGCAGAGAAATTTGTCACAATTCTATTACTTCTGGACAATGTGACAGGACGTCCACAAATTCCGAACGACATGAATCCCACGTAAAGGGCTTTTTTTACCTCTGAATAAAACCCCTTTGCTGCAACCCATGGATGATGGGGTAATATCGACGTTCAAGGCGAATTATCTACGATGCACATTTCGCCAACTAGTCGAAACTATCAATGAAAATGTATCAAGTGGGACTTCAGTCTGAGATTACTGGCGATCCTTTGATATCTTTATAGCAATAAACATAAAGACAACAAACCACAATGAATCGAGCCTGGAAAAATCTATGACCTGATTGAATTATTACGAGTAACAACAACGATATAGGAGAAAACGTCAAAGAGGAAATCGTGCAAGTGGCAAAGCAAGGTGGTTTCTTATCAGTCGCAAGTTATCGCATAACGCAGCAATATCGACTGAGAAGCTGTTATGCCGCACACACACGGAGAATCCTAATCCATTTTTTTTAGATCTTCGCTTTGTCAAAATTCAAGAAAATGAATCAGTTTGACAGAACAAAAATAAAAAAAAAAAAAAATGGTTTCGGATTCTCGGTGTGTGTGCGGCGTTACAACTGCTCGATTCATCGGAAAATGAGCTCGACACTGGGGAAGTCCTTGAAGAGTCTGCTACCGAGTAAGATCCCGAAGATGCGGACAAGTCATTCAAAAAAGCTCGATTCGCCGAAGATCTTAAGCAATATGAGGAGCTCATGCTCATGCTGGACGTTAAACGAAGTGAAATGTCAACCAAGAAATAATACCGCGCAAAGAATTGCGTAGGGAAAAAATGTTCGACAAAGGACCATGGAAGAGTTTTTTCAACTTCCAAATAAAAATGGTTGATGCCAAAAGCGTTTTATGTAAATGAACCCACATACTCATGACTTGTCGTGCTCTGTGGCCGTGATCGTTCGGTCGCCACAACGCACCATGCTCCACTAGGAGTTACGGTAATCAAGAGAGAGAGAGAGAGACTCATTACTTGAATACAATAAAGCTTCATAATTACTGCTTATTCGTATGCCTGTTTTGGCAATTCATTATTGCAGACTTGCAAAAGGAGTTCGACTTTTTATTGCTTCGATATACGTCGTTTCGACTTACGTCGCATATTTTTGGAACCAATTAACGACATAAGTCGGGGTTTTACTGTACATACATAATGTATTAATATTTTTAACAAAAGCAAACAAAAAACAAACAACCCACAAATTGAGTTTATTTTCTTTTACAAAAAGTGCAATTTTTGCTCGCATGCACACCGATTAAATATAGGTACATACATATAATACATATTTTCAAGATATAGCCCTCCACACATTTTTATTGAAGAACAAGAAACATAGAAGATAATCACGCGCGCTATACAAAACGGTTGTTCTTCCATAAATGCAGTGGCATGGGAACTACCAGATTTACCACCGAATTACCTTGGCCTGAATACAACAGAAACAGCAGGCTTTCCTTTGAGAAGGACAACATGTTACAAGGCCTTCACCATATATGTATGTATGGCCACACCTTCATTTCATTCTAGCGTTTCTTTAGCTTATATGTGATTCACAATAACACAGCAGCAGTGAAAAAATACGTCAGGAGAGAATTCGCTACGGGCGAAATGTCCCCAAAACACCTGAGAATAAAAGAAAAAGCATGCAAGGAAAAAATTGCAACAAAATGGGTGAAGGAGCTGGGATTTATGAAAACGGAGACGACGACGACGACAACGTCGATTACATGTTGAACTACTCACTCGTATGTTGGAATGCAATATCTGTGCTAAAAATAGAAACACGCAGTCAAGATGTAGGTGAACTCACTTTTTTAGGCAATGGACAAACAAATAGATGGCAGGACCAGTGCCGGATTAAGCGAGCGCGGGGCCCATGGAATTTCGATGAACAAAACTAATACATAAAGGGGTCCTAAGAGTAATTTCTCAAGACTTTCTAAAAATATGAAATATTTTTGGTGTACATGTCTACTTTTTCGTGTTTTATTGTGTCAACCATTATTTTTAGGGGTTTTTAGATATTTTTTTTTTCAAAAAAACCCTTATGAAATCGATTTTGTCTGTCTGTCCGTCCGTTCGTCCGTCCGTCTGTTCAATAAATAACTCGCGAACGGCTCAACCGATTGTCATGAAATTTGGTAGGAATGTGTAGAATGGTTACAGTCTTTGGCACAAATACCTAAGAAGTTGGTAGGAAGAAGATAACAGAGTGTCCCAAACGTTTGAAAAAAGTCAACTTTTTTAGTTTTTATCGGAGATTGACGTATGGGTATTTAAATCAAAGATCTAAACGAGTACATCTCATATCAGTTAAGGTTTTCCAGTTTCGAGTAACGGTAAAAAAGTTATTGGCGTTTAAAGTTAAACTTCCTTTTCGACCTCCGTTTTTTCTAAACCGTTATAGGGATCGATATGAAACTTTGCACAGATTGGTCAGTATGGCTTTATATACGTTGAATATTAAGACTCTTGACTTTTGCTAAGGAAAAGAAAATAACAGTAAATTTGTAAAATTTCAATTTGTTCGTGTGTAGCCCAAGCCGGAGCCCGGAGCGCCAAATTTTAGGCGCGGCTTTTTGGCTAGCACTCGAATAAAAAAAAATATAAAGGCCAGAAGGAAAAATTCAATATCAATTGTAATGTCAAAGTAGAAACGAAACCTACAGATGAAATAAAAAGTTGAAAGTTGTGTTTTGAAGATGCAAAGTCCTTGAGAGCCCTTGAAGAGCCCACAATTGATAGAAGGATTTACTGAGTAAGATTTGCGTAAATTGTACGTCTGTGATGCAAGCCCCCGCCCCACTTCCGAAGTTTTGCGCTAATCAAAAAAATTGGAGATTAAAACAAACTCTCCTGTGAGAAACTTCTATAAACCTTTGGCGGCAATTTGACTTCAATTCGCCCGATCTCCTCGTGGATGGATCGCCTCAGTTGGTTTCAATTGCACTGATTCAACTAGCATTTAAAGGACAAATTTCGAACAAAGTTGTTTGGGTTTCATCAAGATGAGATGAGGCATGGAATCACAGTACACATTACCAGAGCCGCAGTAGCAGTACAGTAGAGCGTCGATTATCCGAACTAATGTCGACAAGGGCGGTTCGGATAAACGAAAGTTCGGTTAATCAAGCTTCCATAGAAACATTAGAAAATAGCCCAAATATGAAATTGACCGACAAACTGAAAACATTTAAAACGACTAGAACTGAACAAAAATAAAAAATTCGAAGTAATTAAGCGATGCAGATAAGAGATTGCTTCCTACAAACCCTTGATTTTTCATTTCATAATTCGATGTCTGTCATATGGAAAAAAGCTGATTGCCTGGTTCGGTTAATCGAATGTTCGGATAATCGACGTTCGGATAATCGACGCTCTACTGTACTTCCTTTTTTTGGACATGCTAAATCGCGACTTGGCTTGATTCCCCCGATTTAGCTAACTCTGAACTTCTTCTTTATAGAAATTCTCAATATAGGCGTAGGCTGGATTTCCTCAAGACATAAACATCTTGTCGGAATTTTTTTAGTGGGTCGGAGGGTATGTCATTCTCATTAAACTATATGACAACAAAAACATTATAATAGAAAGGTAAATCCAGAGCGAACTTTGTCCTTTTAACGATAAATGGCGTCTTACGATGTATTACTCTTGAATACATCATGTATATGTCACAAAATTTATTCCTTGCCGAAATGTTTTTAAATCCACTAACTTCCCAAAGAAAACTTCACGTGAGGAATCCTTTATTCTAACGGTAAAACATGGCGGTCAGCAAAAACTCTATAAAGTATACATTTAAACCCAGAAGTCATGTAGCGATGAAACACGGACAATATGGGCTTTTTGGCGGCGAAATATTTTCTTGAATTAGGTTGGTTGGGCAACATGATCGGAAACATAGGTGGTTAGGATCCTCACAAAGAGAACTTAGGATGTCACTTAGGGCATAATTTAAGTTTCGGAAGGCTAGGTCACGCAAACGCGGATAGGATATGGATATGATGATGTTGATGACACCTACATGCGGGTGTTCAAGTTTCGGATATAAAATGCCTAAAACTGCAGTCTCATTAGAATTGTGCAGATGATATACTTTTAGAAACCCTGTCTCGGAATAACCGAGACCACCAGACTGAAATCTTTCTTAAAATTGTGATTGAGACCATCAGGCGCCAACTGAACACCACCAACGCGCAGATTTTTAGTACTGAAATTTTAATATGTAGAGCATGGATTTTTTATGAGTTAGTACCTACAGCAGTAAGAAAAAAATGTATCCTTGATCAACCGCCAGCCAGAGGGAGGGAGAGTCTAGCGCCACTCCCTGCCCTGCCTCCCCAACCTCCTGGGCTACGCCTATGATTCTCAGGATGTCGCATTTATGAAAATAAACCGCACACGTTCCTCACTGAAGAAATCCAGCTAATTCGAGTTTATCGGCTGCGCAGTCTGCAAGGATGTTATGTGAAACTACTCATCTATACTTCAACGACGTACATATTACCTACTGTAAATCTGCCTGGTATATCACCTAAGGGGCGGCAATTTGTCCTCTTGCCCGGGGCGGCGTAAGTGCTAGAGCGGGCACTGATTCAGCATTACAGCTTTTCAATACACGACGAATGTGCAATAAAAGAATTGCTATTGAGGTACGGTGTTTCGCAAGCCATTGTGCTCGTGATTCTGTGAACTCTCTGCACTCTGCTTTTACAATGTTTTTCCTCTTATTAACGGGAAACTTAAAAAAAATTCAATCTAAGATGAAGAAGATTATTACCTTCCATAATTGATTTTTTTGGGGAAAAAATTAACATTTTTCCATAAAAAGTACAAGTTAAAACATTTCCCATCTATTCACAAAAATGAACGATTTTCGCCGAAATCCGCATTTATTTCGTAAAATTGAAATTTCCGTAGCTCTAATAACAATGTTAGGAACGCCGATCGGTATTACTGAAAGTCAAATATTACCAAGACGCACGACGCACAGTGGTTCAAATTCACAATCTAGCGGGACAAAAATCAAAGGATTATTAAAGATTTTGAGGGGCAATACATTTGCACATATCAAAAGAATATAGAAATAAAAATTATACAATTCATGCACAGTGGCGTACCTCTCAATGCATTTTGAAAAATGGGGGAAGGTAAGTTTGTCAAGATATTTTTTATGTTAATTGGTAAAACCGAATTTCTGTAGACAAATTCTATTTATTCGACTGAGAAGAATTTATTTCTGAAGTCCCTTTTTGGACGACCTCTGAAAATTAAAAAAATTGACTCCAATTTCCAATTCAGTGCAATTTTTGTCTCTCGGAGTGCATATTTCACTTGCAATTTAAAAGAAATAGACCAAGAGATCAGTTTGTGTCATCTGTCACTGTTTTTCTGCTGAGTAAAATTTATAAATATTTTTTTTTTATAGAAATATGATTTTTGGTGTTGGTTAGATTTCCTCCAAGCTTAGAAAAATATTAGCAGTGGCTAAATTTCATTGCTGGCATGATTCAGCTATAAAATGAATCATGATAAAATAACTTGAAAGACACGGAAATATGAGACTTGTTCTTTACAAGGTCCCTAACTAGGCAAAGCTGTATACCATTTGTCACTAAAATCCCGTTCAGATGCAATGAAGTTAAATTCTACTACCTTCCCGAAGAGACCGTCATGTGTATGTGTCGGTTAAAATTGTGCTCTGCAGCTCAGAAGCCATGAAATTTAACGCATGAAAATATGGGATTCTCAAAAAAGAAAAAAGAGTATTCTATTCCTAAGGGAAACATTTTTCATTTCTGATCTAATTATGTTATTGATTCATGTATAGGTAGGTACGTATCCCAGTTCCAGATATCAAGGGCCAGAAAACTACAAATATTTTAGTTTTCCAGACTTAGTCTCAGCAGCAGAAAATTTTGCGTAGTGTATGGTTATGGAATCAAACTCACATTTTTAAGCCTTCAAGCATTGTAAAGTGCAGCATTTTTTTTTACTACATCGGTAAGAATTTGTTTACCATAGTCATCGATCAGGGAGGGGGGGGGGGGAGAGCGCCCCTCCCTGCCCCCCTCTGGCTACGCCCATGAGCGTTAATGATCATTTAAAGATATTTATGCATTCAACAAAAATCTAGGCTATTCAACACCTGCATTCTGCGAATGCAAAACATGGACAGTCACAAAAAATGATTCCCAGAAGCTCCATGTATGCCAGCGAAAAATGGAGAGGAGTATGCTCAACATAAAACTAAAAGACGGCAAAGAAATACAGATATAAGAGCAAGACCGAACGAAAGTAATAGATGTGCACAAAAAATGCGATGATCAAAATGGTGTTGGACAGTACATAATGTATAACTGACAAATGGACGGCGTCATATATTGTCGAAATTGTCAAAAATAAACATCACTTCATCCATCACGAGTCGACGTGCTGTATCTATAGGACGCATTGAAAGTGAAACACATGATGGTCAGCTGAGGGAAATGCCATTAATCAGTATGCGTGCTTGCATATTGGAAATACAATGGTTGATTTCTCCTCAAAATGATTCGTACAGTTCTCGCATTCTTCTTACTACAATATAAGACAAACGCAAGTTTGATTCTTTACATATTTACATTGTTGGCGTGAGTGTGCTAACACAAGAGCGTTACGTGCTGTGTGAAGCCAACTTCACACCAACAACAAAAATTTAGCAAATGTAGCTTGAAATTTTTATTGTTTGCAGAAGTGTCTAGGTCAACATTACTCCCGCTAAAACAGAAAGTAACCCGCTTTGAAGCCATTCCTTCTTATTATGCAAAATTTAATCAACATTTTCTCGAGGAATTCATATGGATTTATTTCACGGTGTGCATTTTTTATTTCTCGTGAATAATACATCATTCATTTATTTCGCGTAAGTCATAAATATTTTTAACGAGCGATGCATTAAACATATATGTTACACAACTATTAGATCATCTTTATGAGTAACGATTTTGTAATATTTATCCGTAATAAGGCACAAAGGCGTGTATAGATGATATGGGGACGTCATATACTGTTTTTGAAACTGTTTGTATGAAAACGTGATAAATTACAAAGGTATCTCGGCTGACATGTGGTGCATGTTTTTTTTGCTGGCTGTGTATTTGCTGATTTTTTCACAAAACCGGTGGTAATTCTTCATGTTGTGGCTGTAGTGGTAATTCCCCGCAGGGTGGTCTGGGTCATTGTGACATTAGTCAAAAAGGCTGTGTAGTGGGACAGAGATCTTTGGTGAGTTGTGACACCACGTACCTGAACAGTGCAGGGAGGTATGGTTGATACGCCATGGCGTGGATCTGTAAAATGACCATTCGGGACCGACCTCCTCCCATAACTTACGGTAGGGAAGTCATATAATGGCCGATCACGATAAACGGTGTTTCATGATGGGGGGGTTCACCATGCGGTTAATCGTGTGAGCTTCGGAGCTGGCGGTTTCGCATAACCCGAGCCTCGAAGGGGCTAGTTAGAGAGAATGGCCTTGGTAGAAGATGCCTACGTGCCTATATCCAACTAGTTTATGGATTGATGACCACACGGCCCGAATTTCATTGCTGACTAGTTACTGAAGGGACCGCCCGGAGCAGCGCTACGAGTCTGCTTTAAGCAGACATATGAATTCTTACGTGAGGCTTAACCAATAGGAGGCCGAAGGAGGATCACACCGGCTATAGAGAAGTCTTTAGCGAATAGTGTACCTCGGGGATGGGTGTGCCCAGAGGGCCATGGTCCTTGCCCATCAAGGCGTTTGCCTCGAGGTGGATGTAGGTTGTTACCCGAGTCATCGAGCTGGTGATGCAACCCCGGGGTTGGGTTTCTGAAGGTGAGTGCATTCACCTAATGAAGAAATCCCTATCTGACAATAAGACCATGTCAGTAAAACACCGAAGGTCCAAACCGCCCGAAGGAACGGGGGATAAAGGCCGAAAGGCTAGGTGCTCCCCTGACGGTAAACCTCGTAGATGGTAATCTTGTAGTGGTAATTTTCCATTGAAAGTAACGATGTAGAGAATTCCGATTCGATGCCAAGTCCAAAAGTTGTTATGATTAAAAATTGGACGCTATAGCATAATTTTTCAAAAATTTCTTTACCTGTTAAATTCGGATATCATGCACACTATAGCTCTAGCCAATAAACTACTGGGACCAGTGCTTTCTGCGTCTGATGCATCTCCCTGTTGAATAGACAAATTTCAGGAAAACCTCTCATACCTATATGTTTGCATAATTTTCCACTTTGCAAACTCACGTCTCCGAAGGATTTCATATCATAAATTTACGTTGCAGGAAAAGACAACATTTTCACATTGTGTATGCTCGGATTTTTTTGTTTATTCTGCATATACACTTTTATTTTCGCCCCAGTTTTAATTTAACTACCCTTCAAACACATACACATACGAGGAGTATGCCATTTCCATCCGGGATTTAGGATCAGTTAAGGCACACACAAGACACAAGTGTATCCATTTCACGGTGAAGAATCGGCACGATTTCATGTAAAATATGATGACGGCAGCAAAGATGGGTTTTAACTTGTAACGTAACACTGTTTACTTTAAAAGGATAGAGGTAGTATCATGGAAGTTAGTTGCTGTTTGTCCGTTTTTTTCATGAATGCTTATACGTACACAATTTTCCGGATACCTAGTCCAGTCTGTTTTTTCATGACCTCATATGGATCGGTAGCGCATATGCTTTTCTATACCTAGAGTGGAAAAATATATCCTTAACAAAAGTGCAACATGAGCCTCCCCACGCTATCTTTATGATGTTCCATCTGTAACCCTCACCCTGTCTATATGACTGCGGCAAGTGGAAAGTATAAAACAGGAGAGAAAAAAACCTTAATGCTCTCCGTTGAAATACACATCCGACAATTGTGCATTCATTCAACGACCACCCACCTTTTGCGCGGGTTCCATGAGCCTGGAAAGTGGCAACTATTTTTAGAAAATGTTTATGTTTATGAAAAGGATGTTGAGCAAGAAAAATCACCGCCACAGCCATAATGGACGGAAGCTAAAAAGGGGATTAAAGTATGTATACACACAAAAGAAACAGGTTGAAGAAAGTACGCGAGAAGTTTTTGAAGCGAAGCCTAAACGGTGAGCTTAAGTCAATTTTCCTGATGACGGAGCGCGAAGAAAAGCGCCTGAGTTGTATATACTTTTCAGTATTCAGGATTTCGATAGTGGCGCCCTGTAGGTTATTATACTTATTGTGCAAACAGGAACAGTGTAAGTTCTAAAAGATATCGTCAAGGGTTAAGCTGCTATTTACATAACATAATGTTTGTTCCTGATCCAGAAACATATTTTTCTTTATAAAACAACGACTAAACATTCTACTCTCCAAAAAAAAAACTCTAACACATCCACTAACAAATAGAACATTTGTTAAAACATCTCGTAAAATCGGATAAACCATCTGCATTCATCAATCCTCCCGAGGATCATCTGCATACTCGCTGCAAACAACTTTACTGATTAAAACTCTGAAGCGTGCAATGTGAGAATCAAAAAATAGTTTTCTGCAAACATTCACTTTTAAATCCGAATTTAGATGACCCAATCAATTTTCCAGGACGTGTCCGTGTACAGAAAAACTTTTTAATACCCTTGAGTCCTTGAACGACCGAACCGAACCATAGTCCAAGTCGGTATCAAACAGAGATAAACTATTCGCTTTCCTCTATGCCACATAGAAAAGAGAAAACGAAGCTTATCCAGCTTATAGGTTTTCGGTTTTTTTTCTCCTGAGGTAGGAAAATCTATCTTCAATATCGATTCCTCTTGCATGGCCTATGAAAGTCATGTGAGAATTTAATCATCGATTCCGATTGTTCCTGTGCTTGTTGCCAACAATCCAATACACACTGCTGATCCTGAATGCATGCACGAACGCATATACGGCTAGGAACCTAAATCCATCCATACAGCGGGACGAGACGATATATCTGAGAGTTAGCCGGGGTGAACATTGGCCATAAATTCTCTGGATCAGTGCCAGACGCTGGGAAACAGAACAGGAAAAAGAATTGTGTACCGCCGACACAGCCGCACTATTCCCGTTGTGTGAATGTGGTATGTCTGTTTGATAGATTCCATTGTTACATTTTCAAATGACTGTATGGTGGGGGTGGAGAATGCGGGCAGCGAGGTGTAATGTGACATGACACCAGCATAAAAAATTAGAGGAAAATTTTTCATGCAGACTTTTCCGGTTAAAGGATGCTAGATGGGATCATTGCCACTGCTGCATACAGTTTGCATGCATATCGAATAATCTCGCCTTATTGTTGGCTCGTGGGTGTCGACACTTTGAATATTCCAAGTTGGCTTCGTTTATTCTCGGTGGCGTAGACAGTCGTTGAAAAGGGCTCAAATATGATCCGACATTTAAAATTCATTAAAAAAGTTACATGATATCCTTGGCTATTGTACTGATGATGACTCTGGTAGAGACACATATTGTATTGTTCTGTAATTGTCTGAAATAGAAGTCATGTTTCCCTTTCTGATGCGCTGCAGGAGATATGCAATTCAGGGGTAATTTGGTTGTGGCAGTATCAGGATTTATCTTTGAAAAAAAGGAGTCTTTAGGAAGGCATATGTAATTTATTTGAAAATTAAAAAGTTGTCTTAATTTGTCTAGATACTAGTTGAAGACCTTTACACTAACTATGATGTAAGGCTCAAGTGCTGATAAGGCATATTAAGTGAAATCAGTTAGCGGTTAGCGGTTGTAGTCTGGATGGTGTAGCGGTTAGTGCGCGCACCTTCGGTGCACAGGGTCATGAGTTCGAATCTCACCGTGTCCCATGGTGTTTTTCGAACTCACGAGCTTGTGACGGACTATGATCTCACTCAGATGTTAAACGAGTACCCATTTATGGGGATAAATAACACTGCTGAGCGTGATGCTGATCTCATTACCTCAACAAAAGGCAGATAAGATCTTGGAAATAGGATGTCACTAACACATCCTGCGGCCTTAGTCCAATGTTGGATTGTCGCGCCTGTTATTTATTTATTTAGTTAGCGGTTTAGCGTAATTTTCGAGCGGTATCTAAATGTAAATGATTGACCATTGTGAAACCGTTTTTTTTATAATAAATGGAGAAGGTCTACAACCAGCTGATAAAGACCAGAAGGAGGGAGCGCGTAAGCATCGCGAAGCTTAGTAGGTCTTATAAAAGGAGTGATTTCCTAGATCTGCCGATCGTTGGGCACACAGCAAGTGAATGGAAGTTTCGTTTTCCTACAAGCAAATGCGACATACAGCCAGCCACTGATGTGTAAGTCAACCAGCAGCAAGCTGTGTAACCTGACAGCTAACTCTACTAAACAAAGGATGTTTTTTTATTTTATTTTATTTTATTTGAAAAATGTTCAACAGAGCTTATAGGCCCCAATTATGGAACAATATTCGAAAATATATTAAGAAATTAACAATTAAAGATTGAATAATTGGAATTAGAATAAAAAAAAATGAAAGAAAAAGGAGAACCAACTATTAAAAAAAATTATGATTAAAGAAAAAATTAACAAATAAATGTAAGTGTGAAGAAAAAAAAAAACTAAGAACGTGATTCCCTTTCAAAAACAATGTTCCTAACTGCAATTTTGAATAAATATAGCGACGAGGGAAAAGGACCCAGTTGGAGAATGTCGTGGTTTCTTGGTAGGCGTAACAGCGGTGAATGAAAGTATAATTCAGTGCGGGCGAAAGGTATTACGAATAATGATGTCAGCCTGGTAGATCTGTTAGGAACGCGAACATTAATTTCGTTCATTAAAGTCGACGATGGTGGACTGTTGCAGATATTGAATAGAAAGCACTCATCTAGAAACACTCTGCGTTTCTCGAGAAGGGGGACGTTTAATAGTACAAGGCGATCTGCGTAATTGCAGTAAGGGATTCGAAATTTGTAGATAAGGATTCTAGTAAATTTACGCTGAACCGCTTCAATTAGAGCTTTCAGGTAATCAAAGTGCGGGGACCAGACAGGTGAACAATACTCCAGAATACTACGGACAAGGGAATTAAAAAGGAGAAGACAAGTAGATGTATTGTTGAAAACATGAGAAGTACGGAGGACGAAGCCAGCCGTTCTGGATGCTCTAGTACATATATCATATGGTCATATGGTCATTTATTTTGCGCCATCAGGCAATAAACAGTACTAGGACCAGTGGCGCAAACAAGATCTTTGGCTGGAGGGGGCTAAGGCTAACCATATTATTGGACATTTGAATTTAACCCCTCAAGTTGATTGATGGTGCTGCGAAATACCAGTAGCGACGCTATACGATGGCTTTAACCTCCTATTACTGGCACGCCTTTGCTGTAAATTTTTTCCCAGCTTAATGTCACCAAAAAGCCGAGTGAAATGTCATACTTGTAATCAGCTCTTTCTGTCTCTTGTTTTCATGAAAACTCAATGTTGAATCACTATTTCCAGCACAGCAAAAAATTCGGAGTGAATTTCACTCCGAATCGGTGTCGAATAGTGCCCATCCGAATCGGATAATATTGGCACAAAATTCGAAGCACTCGATATTTTCGGAATAAAAAAAAAACACAATTTTCACAGGGAAGGAACATGTAACTCATAAATGAGATTTGTATAACCTATAGGTGATAATTTACCTCTTTACGCTCTAAAATGCATAATAAATGTACCTACCTACAGTGGGATTCGATCCCGGGACCCTATGATTTGTAGACGAACGCCCTACCTACTAAGCAAACCAGACTAACTGATAAGGTTTATAATTTATACAACATGTGACGTCGCTCTACCATCAAATTCACTCCGATCGGATACAAAAAAACAAAATTGGATGAAATTAGCCCCAGCACAATAACTTGATTGAACATGTTACAGAATTGATCCGATAGGTGTAATACTCAATACCAAATAGGATATTCTTTGCAATGTGTCCGAAAAAGGTTTTAATTTAGGAGTTTCGTTTCGTAGAGGAACGTTCTTCTACACCACCCTTTTGAATTGTTCTAATTAAAAAAAAAAACCTTTAAAAGGCGGTACATAACTAGCACATAATGACCACGTAACGGTGTAATGATTGTTTTAGTAATTGGAGGTGCAGCGGAACGCACCTGAAACAATATTGAATACCGTTAGGGCCACAATCTTCGCTCCGTAGAATATCGTTAGGAGGGATTGGTTTCAATAATTTCCGCTTAGATTTTCGTTGATCCTTTTTATCTTCTTCCTATGTTACTGGTACAGAAGAAATGAAATCGGAGTGGATCTTTTCCAGTGGCGTAACTTACGGTGTTCCATGTGCTCATACGCACACGGGCCCTCAGCTAGGATAGCCAGATGTCCTGTATTTTACGGGTTACCCCGTTTTTTGGGCACCGAAAATCCAAAAACCCGTAATCCAAAAAATAAAATACGGGGCCAACAAATCTTTAATTTTTACATTACAAAAGCTTTGCAGTAACGAATGGACAGATAGCCGGAACCGATGAAATATTCACACAGTAAAGGCTGAGCTTCAAATAAAATTCAATTTTAAGATGACACCTACAGATTTTTATAATTTTATTTTGCAAAATGAGGAGTTATTGGAGGCTGTATCATGAAATAAAAATGTTGTTACAAAAAATAAATGACATATAGGCCTAAATTTTTTTTTTAATTTTTGCTTCGTAAAAAATAGAAAACCCGTATTTTATATGAGTGACCCGTAAATCGAAAGCAGGCGGGTGGTCAGCCAACCCCCAGCCGAAAGGGCCTCCAAATGCCGAGAGCCATATTTGTTCGAAATATTATTCCTTATTATTCAAGAGAACACAAAACGTAGTCAAACCGCTGGATCGCAAGTATCGAACTATTATCGCCGCTTTATGGCTTTATTTAAAGTCAAAAGTTATGCTTTTAAACACATTCAAATTGAAAAAAATCTCGAAGAGGAATTCCCACTAGAAATTGTCGATTTTCAAAAAGATGTTCATGAATTTCCATATTAAATTGATAAAGTTTTAGATAAAATTCCCGATTTCAATATGAAGAATCTCCATTTCTAATTTACGATATTCCATGTCAAATTGCCGAATTGCCATATTTAATTTTCAATTTTCCAGATAAAATTGACGGAAGTCCATTAACAAAAGAGCGAATTTCTTTTTAAAATTTGCAAATTTCAAAATCATGTTTACGAATCTCCATTTCTAACTGACGAAATTCCATGTCAAATTGACGAATTGTCAGTACAAATTTGCGAATTTCAAAACCATGCTGACGATTTTCCCAATGACATTTTCGAACTTCCACATGATATTGACGAAAATTCATGCCAAATTGATGAGTCTCCAAATCATGATAACAAATTCAGTTTCAGGTTGATTCATTTCTATTTCTAATTGGTGAATTTCAATGTCAAATTCTCAAATTTACATGTCAAATTCACGTATTTTCAAATCATTTTGACGATTTTTTTGATCAAATTGACGGATTACCATTTCAAAGTAGTTTTGATTGCTTGGCTTTATAGCAAATCCTCTAGAAATTTATGTTTTAATATCGGTACATCACTGTGCGGTGCGCAAAATAAGGAAAAATAACTTAAACCATTTTAAAAATCAAGTACCTATACGGAAAATTTGCAGGTAGCATGAGGCGATTAGAAAGTTCCTTGTTGAAGTAACGATTAAAGAGAATTGTTTACTCTTGCAATGCAATGACGCTGGTAAACTCTTTTTTATTACACTGACTCAAAAATATAGCTGTGAGGATTGCAGAACTATGATTTCGTTTTGAAAATATTTAAAACAAAGTAACGATTGAAGAGAACATAAATTGCAGTCAGTGGAATAAGTCGAAAATTCGACGGTATAAAGAAAGGGTCCCTGCTATGAGCTCGCAAACAAAAACATATTGAAAAACGTTGCGCTACTGATCTTTTTGTGGTTTTGTTAAACTTTATCTAATGACTTTTGTCGTTGGCCTACTTTCAGGAGTGGAAGTATAGAGAGAATTATTTCACAACTTAGAACGAGTAAGATCAAGGAGTAATAACAGCTTCACAGAACAGATGGGCCCACCACATTTAGAGCAGAATTTGTTAATTTCTCCCTAGGGAGCATTATCTTCGCAGGTTAAATAGACAGTGGGAGAACTGACAGGAGTCTATCTCGCAAAAAATCAATTGATTTTAGATATGAGTTGTTGCGATGGTGGCCCGTGATAGAACGCTATAATATAGAAGTATACAAGGCTTGTATCTAGTTCCTTTTTTTCCTAGAAAATGTTTGTACTGCAATTATTATTGTTGTACATAAATGTGTTTTATCAATTCACATTTTATAAACATACCATGCCACCCAATTACAAATAGATAAGATCTCGGTAAAAATTATTTAAGAAGTATTTATTTTGAAAACATTTTCTTTTCAAAATTCACCTCATATCTGCGCTTTTGACAACCAATTTTTTTGCACAAACATATGTTTCTATAATTGAAGGAACGGTGTTGCAATTTGTATATACTATCGAAATGGTGTATAATCTATGCCTATGCTCTAGGAACAAAAACATTCTTAACCCTTAAATGCATGGGGTCTGAACCCATTATCGTAACTGACCTCCCCTTATGTAAAATCGGTCACTGAACACGGAATCAGCCTTTATTTTTCCAGGAAATAGCCCGTTTTTCCAGAAAAGCGAAAATAGTAGAATTTGTATTGTGTACCAAATATGGTACGCCATGCATTCAGGCCATATGTTGTAAATGAAAGACATTTTTCAAATTTTATTTAATCTGCCTCTTACTTTAATAGGGACAGTGCGAAAAAGGAAGGATAATGATAATTGAGAGTTTTGATCGAAATTCTAGTGGAAACTCGATATAATGAACTCCTTTCCATTAAAGGAAAGGTGGTAATTTCTATACAAAATCGCGAATATTCAGTCTTTTAAAAGGGAGCTCGCGTAGGTGCGTTATTAGTTTCCTATTCCTTATTGAAATTTGTATCGATGCCTATTTGTGACATATCCTGGAAGCTGATGGAAAGTGGAGTAGGTCTTACTACCCCAACATCCCCTACAGACCTATATTTAGCCATGTCGTTTGACAGAATGTCGCGAAAAACTTCAAATGTATGTCAATTGGTAGCTGTTGGATGTCCTTATAAAATATTAAAATTGCGCCAGATCCGACTCAAATACCCCTTCCTCCCTTGCAAAAAAGACGGAATTGATTATTTACGGCTTGTTGTGCCGTCTAGCCCTGTACATGGGTATAGAGTATGCACTCATCTTGCTATTAGCACGATTAGAACTCGGTCTCGTTAAAAATAAATCTTTTATATAATAGTTCGTTATAAACATGTTCCACTGTTAAACGTATATTTCGAGTCTTCGTTTGACTTATTAGCTCATGGGATTCCTTTCTTAAAAAGTAAATGGATTGGATTAACTTTGCAATGATATGAATATGGAAATTAACTGCTGCCTGCTTTATAACCCAAATTTGTGCAGGTACCAGGACATGTCCACAAGAATTACATCCATGTATTGTTTTTGTTTATCGAATATGGTACTCCACATATGAAATGGTTGATCCTAGAAGCACATTTTCTAAGGATCCTGACCGTGGACTTACAAGACAATACTTGTCATAATCAAAAGGTATAGGAAATTGGATATCAAGGCGCAGCTGCTTGAATCCTGGTGAAATTTCAATTATCTTACTAAGATGTCAAGTACGGAAGCTCGTTTTTTTAGTGGCGTGTCCTAAGGACAAAACAAAAGATGTGACCATATTTTCAGTATAGGTAGCCAGCTAAAAAGACTGACATTGTAAGAAGGAGCTACAGAAACGCTAAGCCCTCACCGGTGTGCTATAGAAAACAAAATGACAAAAGCGATCCTTCTAGATCAACTATTACAGCTTCGTTTCCTTGGATCCTGAACATAACTGATTAGCCTAGCTTTCATAAAAATGGCAGTAAATGTCCTGGAAAAATGGATTGGTGACATAATTTGTATGAAAATTTAGGTTATTTGGACCTGTTCTGGGCCCAATAAAACGCACCATAATGTTGAAAGAGCAGATAATTAAAATTTTATGAACATATCCTATACCCTACCTAAGACTAACGGAGAATAATTTCATCAGCTAAGAACGATCGGAATATATGTATAGATATTTCTGAATATGCCCCAATGCATGGTGTACCATATATGGTACGTTGCAAAATTGGTGCAAACAATACCTTTAGTGACTTTTTTGGTCAAAATCTCAAAAGAATCTAAAGAACACATTCCAATTTACTCACCAGTATTTTTCCTTTTCCAAATAACGGTAAATTTCGCCCATTTTTTTAGCTCTAAAGAATAGCTTTTAAAATTTCACAAAAAATAATGTTCGTCCACTTTGACGACGCACAGACTATTCAAGGAAAGCTTCGGGAAGCCAAAATTTAATTTATTTGAAACCTTGTTTTGTCTACTTTGGGAAAAAGTAACAAAAGAATCAAATATTTAATAACAGCTAGACTTTTACAGGAATCTAGCCATGTACCATATATGGTACGCTATGCATTTAAGGGTTAAACGGAACCGATTGCTTCACGTCTTATTCTAATTTATTTTTTTCTTTCCATTCTGGCTCTGGGCTTTAGTTCCTCTTGTGGTTGCGCCACTGCTTTCTAATCTTAAAAGCATTTGCCGACGAAGCATTACAGTCGAACAACCATTTCTTTTGAAGACTCTGGATGGTTTCCTATTGCCATCATAATATTGTACCTGTCACGGCATCTTTTCCTAATGAGATCCGTTTGGGAACAAAATTACACCATAAACCAATAAGGCTGGCTGTGTTTTATGGTAAGCAAACGGTACAATTTTAGAGCAGTTCAAGCCGAAGAGCATGTTAACTCATTTATTTCGGCTGTGGGGCCAACTCTCCTCTTGTTATCAGGTTTAATGTACTCTGGCACTCAATACAACTCTGTTTCTGTCTTTTATTTCTAGTGCCAAAAATAATGTCAGGGCACATATTAATAACTAGCTTGTCTGTGGTCAGGGCTACATTAGAGTGTTAGATTGTCTCTGAGATCCATTGCATAACAAGTACATCAAACAAGCAGTAGCGTAACGAAATATCTTGTTTTTGGGCCCACCAATTGAATTTTCAACTATAGGAAATACTAAAAGAACCACACTTGTTAGTTGCTAATTAAAGGAGTTTATCATCGGGAATAATGTGGTACGTAGATACAACACCTGGAAGAGTTTTGAAAGTTAAAAAAAATCATTCTTTACTCCAATATATTCTCGCAAGTGAGGCCTGTGAAGCAGAAAATACGTTTTAGGCAGGTGACTGTATTTAGGGCAGCCCTATGGTAACTGAACATTAACTAATATGGCAGGACTATATTTAGACAGTTGATGTCTATTTACTTCAAGAGTGCAACGTGAATGCCATTTTATTCGGCTAGGTAAAACATCAATTCCATTTAGCGAGATTTCCTACTGCATGCGATAATATACTGTAAATTGAAATTTATTTTGGCTAGGTAAAGCTCCGATTTCATGAGCCGAGTTTTATTGCCACAAGCTAAATATTTGATGCTAGACGGACTTTAATACAAGTAAGCATTACATTTCATTAGTGAATTCGGTAAACCTATGAAATTTTAGGTTATAACGAGTAAACTGGTAAGTGCACTAAACTTGTTCCGTTGATACCCTGAGTAGGTGCCATATTGGTTATCGGTAAATCCGAAGTCTCATTAGAACATCCTCTGTAAGCCTCAGGGAAGTAGCTCAAAACGGTTTAATTTTACACAATAACCTTCCAGAGCAGCACTTCTCTTATAACTAATTGAAACTTTAGCTTTATCATATGCGCCGAGAAAGCCGCGATTGTAGCTAAATAAATTTGGATCACGTTCTCTAGGACATATTTATTTGAATGGAGCTATAATTACCTACTGGTAATTTTTAGTATTAAAATGGGAAAGACCGACTTTAAGTGTATAACTGCGGTCGCATTTATAGTATTTTAGCAGCATCCCCTATTTTTCCCCCAAACAAATTCCCAAACTATTTTCAGCCATTTATAAAATGTCATATCAAATTGAAATTGCATGTTTTCCACCCTGAGTCTATTAACATAAATACATTGTCCACGAATCGAATAATTGCTATTGAGTGCATCATGTTTGACACTCGGTTCGCAAACATTATGGACTATTAGCCGAGGTCCTGGATGTCCTGATCAACTCGCAACGTGTCACAACGACACTAGACTACATGAAAATTAAATGATGATCGGGTAATTATGTCATACCCGGGTTGCAATGGGGAAAGGACCTTTTTGGACATTATTCCTTTATTTTCGGAAAACATTTCGGTAACGTCCTAATGACTCTGCTCGACCAAGAGTAGTATGTAGTATGCATATGGACAATACCATACCATCAGGACCAGTTATTCCAATAATAATTTCGCTATCTAGCTCTACATATGTATGTATGTCCTTTGTACGTATTGTCTGTTCATATATGTATATCTATATCCACAACTGGTGGCCAAATTAATAGGCGAAATTGGAACCGACTATAAAGCGAAAAACCATTGAAAATTAGACGAGGTCTCGTTCGTTGATACGTTGTGAAATGCGCGAACATTTTCATAATATTCAGGATATACGGTCCATAGTCTCCGGCAAATTGTAAAGGAATGCTAAAATTTGAAATTAACATTATTCTCTGAATGGTCGAGGGAGTTTTGTGCAATGTGAAATGCATTTAAATTGAGTTTTAGTTATACGTAGGTAGAGATGTGTATGGCGAAAGTTGGAGGATGGTTCAAATTTAATTAAAAAAAGAGACAGATATAGATGTGAAAGCATTTAAAATATAATTTTATGTGAAAGTTTTAAATGTTATTAGATTTAAAGTTTTGGATAGTTTTTTCTGTAGCCTAATGTTACGGCTGTGGTTTGGTTGAGTGGTTAGTACGGTTGACTTCGAAGCACAGGGTCTTGTGTTCGAATGTTACTGTGTGGACTCAGTTTATGAAATTTTTGATTTCGCGGCCCATGTGACGGACCACTAATTTTAGTTATTTATGGAAATAAATAACCCTGCAGAGCGTACTGATGATCTTTACACCTCTCTCTACAAAAAAAATAAGATTTTTGAATTAGGATGTAGCACATGGAGCCCGAGGATTAATGTTGAAGTGTCGTACAAGCTATTTTTTTAAATGTCACGACCACTCGGGTCGTGGGAATTTTCCAATGGGTGGGAAATATTATTTGTCCCTCTAGTCAAGTTGAACAGCCATTCAGTAGGCTAAATACCTAAACATCCTAAATCCTATGCGATTACAAGCGGAAGCAAATTGTCCCATTACGTCGAAAAATTGGGCTCACTTGGGCCCACAGAGAATTCATACACTTTTGCAAAAAATATTTGTATTTTTATGATTTACGAGTACTTACTGTTCTTTTTGTATAAAAGTATTTCAAATTGATCCTGTTGCTGATTCTCCAGTGCATATTCCAACCGTGATACTGTCTCTTTGTCGCTGAGCTCGCCATACATGAAGCCGCATCTGTAAAAGAAAGTTGAAATAATTTATTCGTCCAAAGTTGAAAAAACTAAAATGGAGAGCACAAAAAAGTGTTTTCATATTCATATAACCGAAGGACTGAAGTCTATACCGACACTGCACTGAAATCACGAAAAATTCGTGGACATGATTCTGAATTTATGACTACCACAAAATAATCAAGTCAGCTATAGACGACCACGAATTTTAAACTCTTTAGTCTATTAACTTCCGCCGAACATATTCATGTTGTCATGTAATTTAACCATTTTAAAGTTTTGGCATTTTGCCAAATTTTGTGGTTGTCGATTTAATTATGTACAGCACCACACATGGTGTCCTTACACACCGCACTGGACGTGTTCAAGTTCAACAGGTAGGTACTCCACTCCACCCTCTTCGCACGTCATCATCATATATAAATATTGCATTAAAATTTTTGTGTTAAACCCAAAAAAAAGCCCCGGCCCACGTCACATAGCCGCATAACCACTTGACCATCATCATCATTCATTATTTATTTACAGCGCGGCTTTGTTAACACAACGCATACAAATGTTTCACATTTTCTTCGAAAATTGCTTGCAATTTATTACATACTATAGCAAGTGGCATGAGTAGCCTCTGCAACCAAATAACCATACCATAGGGGCTCTAGCTCTCTATATCTATAGAATAAGTTACACACGACTCTACTCCAGAGGCTTTTAAGGAGGCAGCGTATGTTACTTGCAGGGATATGTGTGTACACTGTACATTGATGTATATTTTAGTAAATCAATTCAATTTCTATGAACCTTGGCCTGCAACTGTGACCTAAAATGACTTGAATAGGGAGACGACGACGTGTACCCACTTCATATAGGCATACACTCATGTATGGATTGCAATGAATTGCAACAAGGATATGTCGATGGACTGCATTAGTCATACACAGATTGTGCACGAGAGAGTGTACGACGTATGAAATGAAAGGAATCTGGAACTAAGTAATTAGCTGTTTCCGAGTTTCCTGTACAGAAGTTGCAGAATAAATAGTTTCAAGCATGTATTGAGATGGGAAAATTCTTGCACATTTAGAGTTGAAGAATAAATGGCAACGCTATACATCATTGTGGCTTTGGGAAAAGGATAATGGTAAAATGTGATTTATTTGTGGTATTGTAGTTTAAGGATTAAGATTAAGTTTAGATTTTCATGGATGTTTGTTAGAGGGGGATGTCCATGCTCGCATATTATTGTGCTGGGAATTGATGACGAGCTTATAGCTTCTTCATACATGCTTACAAAACCATTGACATTCAGGACTATCTATGTTACCTGTTCATCGCCGATATTCCCCAACTCCAATAGCATTGACACAGCTGGCTGCTGTCGTACCAAATGCTAAAGGTGTAGGGAAGCTGAAGACACTAGGCTTGCGCGAAGTTGAGTTGATTTCTGTAAAAACAAACTTGGCCAGCTGTTTTCCCAAAAGAGTTTCCTAGAATGAGGTGGACTTCGCTCTTTCAACTTATTTATCTGTAGTATAGTAGTATAGATAGATAGTGGCTATAGTGTTACATTCGACGACCGAGTATTCAGGAAGCTATATAACAATACCTCGACTTAGGACGCTAATTGGTTCCACACGGTTGAATATTTAGGTATAAAAATTATCCTTTTTTAATAACGTCGAAAGTATTCAATCGTTGAATATCAAAATTGGTATAAAATATATATTTTACCATGTTATTGACACAAAGTATACCAACGTGGGATAAATTTTAAACTAAAATGGCATACAAAAAATTGTTTATTCGACGATGGTATGAAAATAATATTTTAATACTAAAATGCATACTCAAAGGAATAAACTTTATACCATGTAAGAATGAATTCCCTGGTTATAAGGGCAAAGAGACAAGATAAAAGTAAATTTTATTTGCCCTTGCAGCATTTATATCAAAATGTATAAATTTGATATGGCGAAGAATAACAATTGAAATTTTTCGTTCGGATTTTCAGCACATGATTGAGGCTTGGGAGAGTGTTAACGGTATAAATTGATTTTTATTTTCTGATGGTATAGAATTAATTTCAGCGTAGTATTGATATTGGTAGAGTCAATAATTTTAATATCAACATTTATAAACTTCAGCTTGGTTTTGAAATTCAAAAATTATAAGTGGGTTTTGTTCAGTTGTCGTTATTTCGCGAGTGAATTAACATGTCAATAATGTTTGTGCACGAGTCCTGCTCCCCAATAGTGGAAATATAGTGTCCGGAATATTTAATCTAATGAAACATATGTAAAGCAACCTCCAGAAAAACAAATAAAATGTATATATTAGTAAAAAATGCGAATAAAAGTAAAACATATTTAAAGTTAAATAAAGTGTTTTCTTCATCATTACTTAACCTATTATACTCTTCTTCTTCCTCCTTGCCTCGTTCTTAATACCGTTCCATAGTTTCGCGTTGCTCGACCTGCGGTGAAGACACATGGCCCGTTTTGACGGTAACATCTCAGCATATTTCTACAGGCAGCTCTATCTTGGATCATGTCATCGCCGAGACCAATGCGTTACTGTTGCTTTTCATTTGACACATCCAGGTGTTCTTCGGTCTGCCTCTGGCCTAGGGTCAAGCTACTCTTGATGTGGTCCGTTTTGGTTACACCAGCTGACATGCGTCAATAACCTATTATACTCAATAATTATAAAAATAAACTGTGCATAGTATATATATTTACTATATACAGTTTTTATAAATAATGAGTATATACATACATGAATATATAGTTTATAAATGATATTTATTCATTCGATTCATAAATCATAACTATTCAATCTATAACAAATCGTTATAAATTGGGCTTATTCTATATGGTATATAGTTTATACAAATTATTTATCAGTTCAATTAATACCAACATGTTATTGAATATACACTAAATTAAATAAACAAATGGTATACCCGCTTGGATAAAAGCCATACCTTCGATTATAGATTTGTATACCTAGCACATTTATAAAGTTTATACACATTCTTTATGGATTTATATAGATATCATTTTTTATTAAATTTATACCTAAATATTCAACCGTGCAGGAAAATGCGTCCTAAGTCGAAAACGTTGTAAGTCGAATAACCATATTGCACGTAGGCAAGAACAGGGTCAAAACTCAAAACTCGGCCCTTTTTAGTTAATGATAGTGTTATAAGAAAAAAGAGCATTTAACATAAATATGCATATACACATCAACATTAACTAATTTGCGTAATATTTTTCATATCCCTACTTGGGCCGTCTTATTGGGAACTGGCGAAAACGTCGGGCCAATTTGTATTGTGAAAGTATTTAGGCAGAATTATCTTTTCCTATCTAACAATTTAATTAAGAAAACACTGGTATAGAACACTTCTTATTATTTGTTGAGGTGATCGTTTTATATTTCAAGAAAAAATCTCATTCGCATCACCATGGCTTAAAATATGGATGCAAAATTGTGCAATTAGCAGTTATATTCGAGCTCCTGGTAAAAGTCAACACCATTGTAAAAGACAAATCCCCAGCTAGTGAAAACAAACCAGGCAGCATACATTCATTTATCAATCTCAATAATATAAAAGAAGTTGAAAATAAATTACCGTTGGCAAATGGAGGTCGATTTCAACTCTATTGCAGAAGGTCTGCACAAACGTTCAGTAAAATCTAAATGTGATACGGATGAGTAAAATATAACTTCGAACTATTCGACAGATACTTAATTTATGAAAAATGATTCTATGATTTCTATAGAAATGGTAGAAAATTTTGCAGGAGTAGTAGATTTCTTAAATTTAAAGAAACTGTTCCTCATTCCATCCATAAGTTGGAAAATTCTGTGTACAAATTATATTTTTTATAAATATAATTGAAAGGACTCTATAGAGTCCCTGCTTAAAAATGGTTAAATTGAAATTGCAGTATTTCTTTGATGTCGTATCTCAGGATAGCGGCTTAATTTAAGTCAGAAAAATTAAATTCAATAACAATTCATAATTTTATCGCTACCAATTTAAGCACGTACACTACCAAGTCGTATTACCACGGTTTTTATGACTTGCTAAAAGTGATTTCTTCTATTTTCGTATCAGTTAAGTTTTAGATCACATTCGAAGGGCTCTATTGGAAATCGCTGTAACTTTTTTTCTTTCATTTTTCCTAATTTCTGAAGTAAATAAACGTAAAATACGAACTGTCAATCCATGAATCGGTTTACTGGCCAGATCACCAGATTTAACTGTTCCAGACTTCTTTTTATGTTTTTTTTTTTAAATCGAGGGTTAACGTCAACAAGCCTCAGACTCTTGAAGCCCTTAAGGAGAATATTCGCCAGTAATGCGAAAACCTGTCGCCCGATATTTTGGGAAGAGTGATGGAAAATGCCATAAAACGGGCCCGTATGGCAATTAATTGTGGTGGCGGCCACTTGGCCGATATCATTTTTGCGACTTGTACAATAAATTCTAATCCTTTACGCTAGCGTTTAAATTGACTTCTGTGAAAGGTCCTTAACAAAACAGCCTTTACAACAAAATTCCTTCTTCAAATATCAGCTCCACAAATAAATTAGAAACTTTGTGCACCAGGAAAGAAAAGTAAAAACAGAAATGAAAATTCTATCTTGCACTTGTGTTTTTATAAGAATCTCTTTTTTCAAATCGCGTTGTAAGTCGAAACAAAAATTGTTGTAACTCGAGTCTTGGTCTAAATTTTTCATGCGTTGTAAGTCGAAATGTCCTAAGTCGAAGCGTCCTAAGTCGAGGGATACTGTATTGATTAAGGCTCCGTTTTGTTTTGGAAACTTACCGGTTGAACCATTTCGAGAAAGCTCCATGCAGCTGGTTTTTGTTTTAACTGACTCAAAGGGGTGAAAGAGTACATATTGATCACATCGTAGCGGTTTTGCTGGCCTTAAATGGAGGACTGGAAAAACCCTAACGCGGCACACACACGGTCAATGCATGGATTGAACGTGTGTGTGCGGCGTAAGGTTTCATCCAAATTGAGACAATAACCTTGCCTAAGTTCCATCCCGTTCAGATTGCGGGCGATGCAATGCGATGCGATAAGAAGCGAGAAGCTTCCCAGCACTAACCTGCTTGTACCATTCAGATTGCTTGCGATGCGACGCGACGTCGGGTTGTGCGATGGGGAACTTTTCCATGGCGAAAAAGCGTGCTTTTTCATCAGCTGGAAAGCGCATTGCTGCGATTTCATTGTCTACCAGTGACATGGGAATATGTGTTTAAAAGGGCTTCGTAGAGGCATGTGTATTGTATGTACATATAAATGGAGAGGTTGGTTTCGTGTTGTTCGGTGCTGTTTTTTGCTGATAGGGAGATTTAGAGGCATGATTTATGCTCAGATCGGCTTCCATTAGCATGGGGAATTTTTATATATGTATACAAACATATGTTTCGGATGATCATGTAGATATTAAATGAATGGATAGTCCTTAGAGAAAGCATAGTAACCCATGCCATGCGTTAGTCCAGAGTGGCCATCAGAAAATAAAAATGGCACCGTTTTCACACTATTGCAGTTCATAGTATGCGTAAAATTTTTATTCAAACGTCAATTTTTTGTTTATAATTGAGAATATAAAATCCGCGTAATATTTATTATTCTCTTAAAATGCCAACGTGATATTTAACCCTTCTGTTGGCGTATATATCCAGACAGACCATTGGTATTATATCTTGATGAAAAATATCGTTCAACAATATTTTCCACCCCTTTCCATATATATTTCAAAGGAACCTACGGCCACAAATGCTATCAAACGTTCGGCGAAATGTAAACTATGTATAAAGAAACGAAAAAACGGCGCATCATCGTAAGACATAGTATGTAAACTGTTTCAATATCCAAAATTAGACCTCTCCAAAAATTAAGATTGATTTCACAGAAAATTCAGCTACACCTTAGGTATAATAGCTCGTAGGCGACGACAGAAGGGTTAGTAATTGCATCGACAATATTTTGACGTTTGAATTATTTCGTGGAGTGTAGTGTTATAAATTTGGAGTCAAACACATATGGGTTGTGTGATCACATAGCCATTCTGGACTAACGCATGGCATGGGTTACTATGCTTTTTCTAAGGTATAATGTAATAATGGATCTACAAAATGCTGTCCAACCCAGTTCGTGACGTACGCGTACCCCCAAAAAAGAGTGGCATTCGGATCTGAGAAGAATTGTTGTTATACAAATCTATGAATGGGTCAAAGAAGTAACATTTGTGGAAATATGCAGTGCAGCCCAGCCCGGTTTGTATCGTACGCATACGTACAAGAAAAATTCGGACGGCACGCACATTTTTTTGCAATGAATTATTGAAGGGGGCGGTGGATAGGTCAGTTGTGGGAAAATGCGGTGCATCCCCTTCGAGTATTTCCCATAGAAAACAAGGGCGGGCAACCCTATCATTTTTTTTCTTGTTTTTTCTTGTTTTTTTTTTTACCTCAAATTTGGAATTAGCAACCCAAATTTACCTTAGTGTACAACGATTTTCCCGAGAAAACAGGGTTACCATTTCGGGGCGCGCAGCCTCCAATTTTTTTTTTGTTTTGTCAAATTTGAAATCAGCGACCCAAATTTACCTTAATGTTTCTGTCACGCCGATCGGACGCGTAATTCTTCCAGAAAACATGGATGTCATTTTGGGACCGGCAGCTTCAAGGAAGTGCGAATATGCTACAAACAGGATTTCATTGCACTGTATGGCTCTATAAATTACCTATTTCACCCATTGAAAAATTAGGTTTTCTTGCCATGGAAACAAATCGCATCCCTTCGCCCGGCCCGCAATCGCATTGGGTGTGCAAACATCGTATCGCATCGTCTGGCCCGGAAAAGCTTGGCGTCGCACTGTATGTGCATGCACTCTTAAGGTGTATGAAATTAACTGACAAAATCATAATTGTCGCAGAAGTATCTACGTCGTTAATTGGTTCGAAAAATATGCGACGTAAGTCGAAACGACGTATATCGAAGCAATAAAAAGTCGAACTCCTGTTGCAAGTCTATAATAATGAATTGCCAAAACAGGCATACGAATAAGCAGTAATTATGAAGCTTTATTGTATTAAAGTAATGAGTATGGGGGTTCATTTACATAAAACGCTTTTGGCATCAACAATTTTTATATGGAAGTTTGAAAAACTCTTCCATGGTCCTTTGCCGAACATTTTTCCCTATACAATTCTTTGCGCGGTATTATTTCTTGGTTGACCATTTCACTTCGTTTATTGTTTAGCATGAGCATGAGCCCCTCAGGTTGCTTAAGAGCTTCGGCGAGTCGAGGTTTTGTGAATGACTTGTCCGCGTCTTCGGGATCTTACTCGGTAGCAGACTCTTCAAGAACTTCCCCAGTGTCGAGCTCATTTCCCGACGAATCGAGCACTTGTAACGCCTCACACACACCGAGAATCCGAACCCATTTTTTTTTTGGATTTTCGTTCTGTCAAACTGATATATTTTCTTGGATTTTGACAGAACAAAAATCTAAAAAAAATGGATTAGGATTCTCCGTGTGTGTGCGGTATAAGAGCTCCTCAGTCGACAGCGCCCGCTCTAGCACTTACACCGCCCCGAGCAAGAGGACAAATTGCCGCCCCGTAGGTACTATACCAAACAGATTGATAGTAGATATCCATACTATCTAAATCAGTGGTTCCTAATCTTTTTTAGTTCGTGCCCCCCTTGCGTAAATAAGTTGTAAGTTCTGGGTCTCTTTTCACATATTAAATTGTTTGAACATTTTTTTGTTAGTGCAGCCCATATTTTGGAACTACTGGAAATTTTTAGAAGTATTTAATTTCGTCGTGAGTTCGGCGGTCACCATGGCTTCGTCGAGCACGAAAAATGATATCACTGGAGCGACCGTTCAACTATCATATTTATTTTATTTATTTATTTTATTTATTTATATCAACGGACAAATGTCCTTTATAAAATATACATGATAGTTGCTTATCTAAGTGACTTACGTGATATCTTATATACTACTTAATAAAATTCATAATAGATCTTAGAGAGTTTTACACTAACGTAAAAACCACCGTATCCGTAAAACAAATTTTACAAGCAAAAACACCCGCGCGAATAACACGTAAAACTTATACGAGAGATTTTAACTAATGTTTTGACAACTAAAAATCGCGACCCGACAATTTCGACTGTTTAGAGAACATCAACTATACGGAAATATGCCCATGCCTACTTGGGACATGCAAAATTATGATATACTGTTACGTATACGGTACGCAAGCGAATTTTTATATGGAATGTCAAATTATGTCGTACTATTTCCAACGTCTTGCTAAAACTCTCTATTAATTCAAGCTTCCACTATACAATTATCCAATAATGCAAACAAAACTAAATGTATAATTAAAAGTTACTGATTAAAAAGGTTCAATACATAGTGCTTTATGATTTCTTTTTTAGTATTAAATACATCTAAGCGCGTATTAGCTAAATTTCCAGTGGCTTTAAATCGTTCAATTGGCGAATTCATAAGATAATTACTACGGTAATGATGTAAATGAAAAATATGTTGGTTCCTTGTACTTCGGCTAGGTACTCTAATAGATAGTTCCCCCAATATGTCAGGAGCATCAATAACATCATTTAATATATTTATTAAAAACATTGTATCATAATAATATCTTCGGCTTTCTAAAGTATTGATGTTAAGAATATTCTGAATTTCACTATAATTAATATTTTCAAACGATATGGACATTTTAAAACCGATGTACCTGAAAAATTTATGTTGGATTTTTTCAAGATTAATTGTGTGTGTTTTATAGTGTGGATTCCAAACAACTGTCATATATTCTAACTTAGACCTCACTAAAGAGAAATACAACGATTTTAGAGCATGAATATTTCTAAAATCAGACGAATTTCTAATTATAAAGCCTAGCATGCGACGTGCGTTTTCAGAAACATAGTTAATGTGTTCAATAAAATTTAATGACTGATCAAAAACAATTCCAAGATCTTTAATCAAGTTTACTTGCATTAGAGAAACATTGTTAAATGAATAAGTGTACGGAAACATACTTGTAAATCGATTAAAGACAATGAAATCGCATTTTGAAATATTAAGTTCTAATTTATTATTGCTGCAATAAGTATAAAATGAATTCAAATTTTGTTGAAGAATTAAAATATCATCATAATTTTGAATGGATTTAAAAATTTTGCAGTCGTCCGCAAATAGCAGGAATTCAACGCCATGAAACACACTATTAATATCATTTAGAAAAATTAGGAAGAGAAGTGGACCTAAGTGTGATCCTTGGGGAACACCAGATGTTGGAACTATTGGTTGAGACAAATAATTATTGATATTCACAATTAATGACCGGCTGCTAACATAATCATTTAACCAAGAAAGAATCGAACCACTAAATCCAAATTTTTCCAGTTTTTTCGATAGAAGTTCAAAATTTATCCTATCGAAAGCCTTAGTGAAATCCGTATAAATGGAGTGGACTTGTGTGAAATTATTAAATGATTTGTAAATATAGTTTTCATATGACACAAGGTTAGTGGCAACAGATCTTCCAGAACAAAATCCATGTTGATTTGCAATGATTAGTGGTCTAACTAACGGTGTAATTAGGTCTGTAACGAGACTTTCAAACAATTTAGGAATGCACGAGAGTCTGTTAATCGGTCGATAATTTTTTACATCAGTTCTATCGCCTGATTTAAAAACTGGAAAAACATAGCTTGTTTTCCATATAGAAGGAAAATAGCCAGAATTAAGTGAATTATTAAAGATTGTGAGCAGTGGGAAAACCAAATTATATGCACAATTTTTTATAAGCGTCGAAGGAAGTCCATCTGGACCTGCGTTATTAGAATTACTTAAATCGTTCATTTTCTTATACAAGGAATCAGCATCGATGGAAATATGTGCCAAATTGAATGAGTTGTTAGCTAAAGGAGGTTCATAAGATGTGTTATCTGAACAATATACGTTTGCGAAATTATTTGCGAATAAATTTACAATTTCCGAAAAATTTGAACTAAAAAGTCCATTGAAGGACATTGTATTTGGTAAATTTTTATCAGCCTTACGTGAATTTACATGATTCCAGAAGTTCTTCATGTTATTAGGGACTTGAGATTCTAATTGATAAATATACCGCTGATAATCAAGATCAGATTTTTTTTTACATAATGACCGTAACGAAGAGAATGCTTTATAATCTGATAAATATCCAGTTGATTTGTATACTCTATGAGCAGTTTTCTTCTTAATGATCAACTCTTTTAACTCAGATGAGAACCATTTAGGATAGTTTGCTTGGCTTAAGTGGACTTTCGGAACATATAATTCAATTAAATTATTTAAAACATCATAAAAATATTGTATTGAATCATCTATTGATAAAATTTGCAATTGTGACCAATTAAATACACTCAAAGAGGTGTTTATACTATTAAAATCAGCAGCTTTAAAATTGAATGCAGTGTGTAGGTTATTATTACTAATTTTATAATTTTTAGCTTGTAAACTCACATCAATTTCAAGTGCAGGATGGTAAATATCAAGTGGTAAAATTGGATCATCTGATTTTATAACTATCAATGAATCTAAATTAGAAAAAACTAAGTCTAAAATATTATTACAAGTATTTGGAAAAATATTAAATTGTTGGAAATTCAGAAAAGAGAATACCTCAATGATTTCGATACTTTTTACGTTTTTATTATTAAGTGACCATGTATCAGCTGACCAATTAACATTTCGCAAATTATAATCGCCAGTTACGATTAAATTAGAGGTGGGATAAGTCTCCGACATGTTGAGAATATCATCTGCGTGCATTTGATAATGTTCCGGTGAAGCGTCAGGTGGCAAATACGTGGTTGTAATGATCGTGCGTATAGGTTTTGTGTCAATTGAAACAAACAGCTGTTCTAAGTTGTTGTAATTGCATTGCAATAATGTTGATTTGATTGAGTTTTTGACAGCAATAAGTACTCCTCCTCCATGCAGTTTATTAGAAGTCGCGTTGTTACGATCACATCGGTAGATGGTATATCCATGTAAGCCTAATTCAGATGAGTGGAAGTTTTCATTCAACCAGGTTTCGGTGAAAATAACAACATCGTATAGTATAGTCGAAACAGTGCTACGCAAATGTGATAGTTTTGATCTAATTCCACGAGTGTTCTGGTAATAAATATGCAATTCTAGTTTTTTGTAGATTGACGCGATATAATCTGAGGTATGCTATTCACGTACTTTATTGTTAAATTCGGGTCAGTTTTCTTCAATTCATCAAGTTCCGATTGCAATATCAGCTACTCTTAACTCATTGCCGGACACAACGCCAAAATTTGACACGATTTGTATGTCAAATGCTCAAAATTTGACGTCTATAGACATTCTGTCCGGGAAAGGGTTAAGCGCAATTCACTACAGTTCAGCATTCATTGGGGCATTCGGTGGCTCAGTGGCAGAGATGTCACTCTATCTCTGAGTTGCCGGTGCGTGGGTTCGAATCCCACTGTGGCCCAAGGATGTTTGTGTTGTCCATAAAAATGCTCCTACGGCAGCCGGTTCTTCGATGTTAATCGTCCTGGAGCTACCTGTTGTTAAAACGGCCAAGAGCTGCCAAGACTCCCTTCGATTCAAGAGAAAAAAATCTCTTGAATCACTGCAACAATAGTTCAGCAAGGCCTTATTTTATAGAGTTTGTTTGGAATTTAAAAATTTTAAAGCTTGATGTAAAAAATCGAAAATGAATGCGAAATTTTGTTTTCCACTAAAACACTCAATACATTTTTAGAAAACTCTGCCCTCAAAAATGTTAGGCCAAAAAATTGTGCTCGCTTTGATTACTAACCTCCTGCAGTTGCTTTCCATAAATTCTTTAAAAACTTCAATTAGCCGGATTGTTTCACGCTTTTCAATGTGCATGGCTTATTTTCAAATTAGGGAGCTCTACAAAGTTTTCTGTGGTTCGATCCCTCATCTTGCTAAAATCCAAACCAGCTTCTTCGTAGTTTGCCCTCCAATGCAAGATGAATCAATGCAATCGGGACCAAGGTAATCCATTGACGCGAAGGTTTGGCAAATTGTATTCAAATTATGCTGCGAAATGTCGATGGAAATTATGGAAAACAACTCTAAACAAATTATTGATGAAAATAATGCCTTTGTGGATAACATTTTTCACAAAGGAGTCTGTTTTAAACACCTTAATGTGCTCAGTTTTTATTCGACTCCCTATTTCCCATTTTATAGAACGGAAACCGCAGACCTTTCCACTAAATCGAAGTTGATATTGATTTTTCGATCTTGTTTTTTATTCGAGTGCTAGCCAAAAAGCCGCCCCTAAAATTTGGCGCCCCGGACCGCCCGGCTCGCCCCCCCTTAGAGCGGGCGCTGTCAGTCGATATTGCTGCGTTATGCGATAACTTGCGACTGATAAGAAACCAACTTGCTTTGCTACTTGCACGATTTCCTCTTCGACGTTTGCTCCTATATCGATGTTGTTAATGGTAATAATGCAATCAGTTCATAGATTTTTTCAGGCTGGATTCATTGGCTGAATTCAAATTGTAAGACAAAACCGGACGGGTAAACTTGCAAGACAAGAACCATCGTTCTTACAATCTGAATTGCACAATGCTTGTCTGCTGGCCACTACAAAAGCTCTCGCCGGGTGTTTGTTTGTGCTAATAAACGGACGGCGAGAGCTTTTGTAGTGGCCAGCAGACAAGCATTGTGCAATTCAGATTGTAAGAACGATGGTTCTTGTCTTGCAAGTTTACCCGTCCGGTTTTGTCTTACAATGTGAATTCTCCCATTGTGGTTTGTTGGACTTCATCCCAAGCAGTCTTAATGTTTATTGCTATAATGACATCAAAGGATCGCCAGTAATCTCAGACTGAAGTCTCACTTGATACATTTTCATTGATAGTTACGACTAGTTGGCGAAATGTGCATCGTAGATAGAGGTACGGAAATTTCGTTTTTACGAAATAGATGCGAATTTCGGCGAAATTTGCTCATTTTTTTCGAATTGATGCGAAATATTCAAATTTGTACTTTATCCACGAATTGGTAATTTTTCTTCAAAAAAACAATAATTTTTCTTCTCAGATTGATTTTTTGTCAAAAGGTTCCCATTATTAAGAATAGAGAAATTTCCAAAAATGAAAGAGTTGCAGACGAGCACAATAGTTTGCCAAACACCGAGCAAGGTGTTTAGTCGGAGGTTGGATGAATGAACTTTGTTTCCTGCATCGGGTTTTTTTTAAGGTAAAGTTTTTTTGTGGTTCGATGAGCCCCAAAATTGAAATGAACTGTGCATTAAAAAGCGAAACCGTACTCGCGGGTTCTGCCTCAGAAGTTTGTTTCTCTTTTTACCGTAACTTGTTTAGGGGCGTAGTCGACTTTGTGATAAGTATTGTCAAAAACATTTCTTGACAACTGAACTCGTAGTATCATTCAGTATAGGGTGGCTGCTTCCTAGTCGATTTTATCGCTTATTACTATTAAAAATTTCTGAATGAAATGTGATCGTGACTTCACAAGTTTCATTGTGATTCTCTACACTCTAAGACAATTTAGTTGAATTTTACATACATTATACTAGGAAACTAGTTTCCTATTTTCGTTGCTTTAAATTTACACAACAGGCGGAACGTTGCATTTTACACCTTTTTGTCGTAAAATAAGTAAATCGTAATTGTGTAATTTTTAACTTCAGTTTGTGTAAATTTGTGAGGAATATGAAGTGAAATTTATACGAAAAGATGTAATTTTAAACATAGTATATGTACCATTGCGCCTTGAAAGTGTATTTTAACACTAATTATGTCGTGAATATAGTACTTTTAAGCATGCAATATAGTTTTTTTAGTCCTCATACCATTTTTCTGTATCTCTTACCGTTTTTTAAATAATCGCGAAAAACCGAAAAATGCCCCCCCCCCTTTTTTTAAGGTTGCGGACCCCCGATCGTTTGGGACTTTTAATGCCATAATCTGGGGACCATCCCCAACCATAATCAAAAAAAAAAATTCCGATGTAAGATTTTTGCCGTTCGATGGCCATATTTTGGTGCGATTTTCTTAGACTATCACTAAACACGTTTGAAAATTTGCAATTGCACGGTACACACAACAAATGCGCATAATGCTGAAAATTACACATTTCTGTGTAAATTTTGGTAAATGCGACATCGATGTGTAAATATGGACATTTGATATGTAAAGATGTGATTATGTTATACGTGTTTTGAAAGAGAGGCTATGTATTTTTGCGTAGAAGTATGTAAAATAGTACATTGCATGTTCTATAAGGGTATAAATACGCCAACGAAATAATTATGAGTAAAATATTACGTAAGTTTACTATATTATTATGTGCAAAATGAGTGTAAAATTACAGTCGTGTTTTAGAGTGTAGAATTTCTAGTTTAATAAATTTTAACAGCAACAAAATGTTCAAAATTATGTTTTTATGCGAATTTCAGCGAAATTTCTAATTTTCAAAATTAGTTTATGCAAAATTCCTGTTTTTTATTTGCGAAATTTCCGTACCTCTAATCGTAGATAATTCGCCTTGAACGTCGATATTACCCCATCATCCATGGGTTACAGCAAAGGGCTTTTATTCAAAGGTAAAAAAAATCCCTTTACATGGGATTCATGTCGTTCACAACAATATGTGAACGTCCTGCCAAATTTTCCAGAAGTAAAAGAATTGTGACAAATTTCTCTACTGACAGAAATTCTCTACAGAGGGATAAAAATAAGATTGGAACCATTCCACAAATAAACTGAAAGTCGTCTATCCTTTTTCATTTGATCGAAAATAACTGGCAGACACGATTTTGGAACCCCTTTCATTGCACGCGGGTTCTCAGAATGTTTATTGTTTTGTCTAATTTTGATTTTCTGTGGCAAAATGCAACGACGTAAAAGCGGGGAACAGCAATGTGAAACATGGTATAAATTTGATAACGACGTAAGAGCGAAATGACTTATAACGAGGTGACGTATAACGGGGTTTTCCTCTTTTGCATCGAAAGGCACAAAATTATGTTTTTGAATGAAAATACATGCATACAGAAATTCGCTAAACCGCCAAAACGGGCAGAAAATAAGCTGCATTAACACTTTTTTTCTCTTGGTCAATTTTGCAGACCTTTCAATAGAAATGGGGGTCTCGTGCTGAATGGGGACCGAGTTACTGAAATCCGCTAATTCGCTCAGGGGATATAGACGAATTGGGGAAAGTGGGGTTCATAAATAATTGCCTTCATATTTTTGTATTGTTCAATTTCATCCCATCTTGAAACAAAACTGGAGGAGATACAACATTATTCTCTATATCTATGTTAAAAAGAACTGTTTTCATAATTTTTCTCATTGTGAATTTTTCGCATATTTCAATACTTATTCTGGGTGTAGCTGTAGACCGATCTGGTGGAATCAATTTACCTACTGAAATCCAGCGATTCGTTCATGAAATACAGGAAATATGAGAAAAAAACATCTTTATAATTTTGCTCATTGTGATTTTTTTGCATGTTTCAATATTATTCCGATAAAGGGAGGTGACCAATTCGGCAGGAGAATCTGTCAAAATTCCACTAAAACGTTCAAAAAAGATAGACAAAAGTATGCGAAAAAAACTCATTGTGAATTTTCTGTAAATGTCAATGGTTGTACTGCTATTCCAGCTGGATCCTTATGTAGACCAATCCGGTAATTCGTTCATGAAATGCAGAAAGAAGTATGTATGTATCTTTGTGCTCATTGTAAATTTATCATATTTCTCAATAGTTGTTCTGTTATTTGGTAGAGACCAATCGTGTGGATCAAATTGACTGAAATCCACTAATACGTTCAAGAAATACAGACAGAAGTAGACAAAAAAGGAATCCATTGTGAATTCTTGTATATTTCATTAGTTATTATGCTATTCCAGCCGGAGCCTAATCCAACAAACCTAAAAGCATCCTCACCATCAGCAATTTTCAGCGTCCTTTAATGTCGAACCACACTTTTCAGTCATTAGTCACACTCATTTTCCATGCAAACTGACAGATTGTTAGTTAATTGATTGGCTGAACTTGTCTCTCAACTTGCATGGAAAATGACTCTGATTGTGACTGATGACTGAAAAGCGTGAATCGACCTTTAAACTTGTATAGCTCTCCGTTTTCGCAAAAGGGGCAAACACACACGGTGTCATATTTCCGAAAATTTTGATAATAGAATTAGGCCCAAGTTCCCATGTAAAGCATGCTGCGACGCGAGACTTGTTCCTTGATCGCTTGAAAGAATAAAAGTATCTTTTTTTAATAGATATACATATTACTCGAGCTGACAATGTACAAACTTCAATTAAAGTCGAAGCCCGTACTAAAAAAAAAAAATATATATTTTACACGAATCCTGTTGACGAAATTTATTTGCGATATTTTACTTTTGTTTAATTTGTCCAGCTGTGGTGCGAGGCACTTGCCAGCGCTAGACCCCGGGCTAGAGTCTGGCCCGCCAACCATTGAAGCCGCCACTGGCTAAGACTCAGTTACCGTATAATTTCCGCAAATAAATAAGCCTTTTGTTGGGGTTCTGTCGGTAGGTTTTATTGTAAAAAAAAATACTCCAACTAACAAAAAACGAAGTAGGCTTTGTTGCTGTATATCCGATCATGCGAAAATTTCTTGCCGAAAGGACACGATGAATTCATGGATTCGAATCCAACGAATCTCAGTACAAAAATGACAGCTGTGCAAGTTGTAATTTCTTTATATGGATTCGAATCCATGGATTCGCCGTATGTGTAGACTTAAGCAACTCTTCTTACTTCGTCAGTGAAAAGCCAAACTCCAACTGAACCCTATTTAGTGCAGAGTTGACATTTGCCTCACACTGCACCCAGGGCCGGATTTAGCCTCTATGGTGCCCCTGGGGCAGTAGCCAAAGTGCCGCTCTCTGTAACTGGTTAAGCTATAAGTGGAGGTCGCATACACATGAAAGGCAAAATGTTAGCGGATGTACATTCTGATTATCAAAATAAAATCTTACAAATAAAATTTACAAATTCTCTTTTGTGGCCTCCAGAGACGTAGCCTGGGGAGGGTTCAGGAAATCCAGACTCCTACCGATTTATTTTCAATGAAATGATGCACACTGATTTTATTCAGTTGTACATTTTCTTCAGAAAAGTTTTCTAAATACCTTTCCACTTCCACACACACTAAGTTGGTTTTCTCATTGTCGATCATTTTGGGCATAAAATTAGCTGTTGGTGAGATAACATTTTACGGGAAAACATCATACCGAAGAAACAAATTATTTCCTGTTCTATTATTTGTATGAAACTCCAATTTTACGTAAGCTTACGGCGAATTCAGAAGGGGACACCTTGATCTCATCTGGGGCTTCAGAATAATCTAGTGGCATTTTTATGGGCTCTTTTGTTTAGTGTCATTAACCTTGGGTCTGATTTTAAGAGATTTTAGGTTTATTTTTCATTATTCAAAAAAAGTCATTATGCACCTAAAAAGTGCTTTTCCTGATTTATAATTTCAAATTATATCTTCGGCTGTGGAATTTTTCGCTGTTGTGAATTGTGAAAAATGAATTGGATCTTATTCTAATCACACTTATTCGAAGCAAACATGTTACTGAAATATTATATAACCCTCTTGAAATCAAATTTTGGCTACTTCCTCCAATTTAAAATGGGGGAAAAACCACAAACCGTTATAAATATAATTAAAAGCAGTTTCAGCTTTTGTCTGAATCCTGTCTAATATGTCAGAATGATTTAAATTTTTTTCAATTGAGTTTAGACGAGTTCCTTGAAGGCTAATTACGTTCTCCGAAGGATCGTTATGACAAAGACATTTTTCATTTCTAGCTTGAGGGTATTTTAGGTGGCTGGTAGTCGAAAATAACGAGCTCCCGGCCAAGTACATACTCGCTTATTAAAAACATGTCCAATGTTTAATGTAGGTTCACGAGTTAGTCTAGGCCTCTTATAAAAATGGACACTGAAGACTGAAACATAATGCTATATTTCTGCCCTTTCCCAAACTGAAGCTAATTCGTTTATTAAATCACCCGCCACCAACCAGCCGTTTGAAATCAATGCTTTCGCAGCAACTGTGCATAAAGGATAAGTCCAAACTTTTGAAGGCGCGGTCACATTACAATTTGAGGTGAGGTTATTGTTCCGTGCCCTGGATTGAGGCAAAAACACGTAACTTGAATAAGTTAAAGCGAACGCCTTGAGTTTTCAAAATACATCTTACACTTAACTTAAAACCAATAGCAAGTTTCATAAATTAGGCGCCCCATGAAATCTGCCGCCCGGGCAGTTGCCCAGGTTGCCCATATGGGAAATCCGGCCTTGACTGCACCTTTCAGTAATTGACCAATGCCGTGCCTCTTCCGGGCGCGGACGTACGCAGAAAATTATAGCGGGAGGTGCTTAAAGATAAAGGTTCGCGATTCGAGGGAACCCAGCGCGGGTGAATTATTACACAGCCGCTAAACACAATCAAAGCAATGAGATTGCCAATAAGGACACTAAGAAATTGATTTAAGAGATTCGTCTGATTACGTTAAAGGATCGCAAATTAACGGAGGCTCTGCTTAAAAAAAAAAATTTCTGATGTAGCAGAAATCATTAACCTTGGCAGGAATGATTTTTGGGTGCATTTCGGGAGGGGTCCGGGCCCCATGGACTTCTCCCCTAACTACGTCCCTGTTGGGAGATGGGATAAGTGTGTAGTGTCGTTTGTATTTATCGAACCGTTGTTCCTTCGCTATAGTCGCAACAAAAAAAAAAACCTGAGGTCTTACGGATTTGTTTAGACATAGAGCAACGATGGCTCCGGCTTTTACCTTTAATCCCCGAAGAAAAAATGCTCCATTTTCTGAGACACCGAGGCTTGAATCGAATCTTCGCTTGAAATTCCCCAAGAATTTTTCAATTAAACTATACGCAGCAACAACTCACTCTGACTCTGTATTTACCTGTCGCATTAAGAACATACGGTTGGATTTACAAGATAACGTTCCGTTTAATTGCATGTTGGACGTGCCTTTCTTAGCTTACGCTTCGCTCGGTGCTATAATATTGATTTTATGTTGCAACAAGGACACCGGTAGCAATTGCAGGGGCTACTTCCTTCCCATCTATACAAAATACAATATAACATTCACTATGGGTGCATAACAGCCAACTTGTGTGTAAATATCAAGCAACTAAAGGACGAAAGCAAAACGTGTACTTAGTCATGAATCCGAAAGACGCCACCACTGTCAGAGGATAGAATGATGCATTTCGTAAAGCATGCAACACTCGTACACACACACACACACACACAATTCGTGTATTTAGACGATTATCCACTTCCTGCAGGACAATGGTGTCCGATTTCCTCCAGACACTTGGGCCAACTCCGGCTCTTGAAGTGCTAGATATATGCGCATACGCTTAAATCCTTTCGGGCCCTAAATCCCTATTTATATTTTATGATTAATCTTTCAAGCTATACATCTTCCGATATATATCATAGCAGCAGCGGTTGTCGTACTCGTATATTGTGTCCTTTTGCCTTTCGATCGGCCTGTGGTTTGAGTTCGCCTGCAGAGTGCCATTATGTCTCAGCCACTTTTATTTTTATATTGAGGCCCCAGCCACTTTTGCTAGAGTCAATTCACTGTCTCCAGTAGATGGGTGCACAACTACGACAACGACGACGACGACGTTCTTCTGTTTTCAAGCCAAGTGGGTAGATGGAGAAAGGACATCAAACAACCAACGAAATGTATGTCATGGGGTTAAAGTTTTATACAAGAGTTTCGTTGAATAAATATGACGATGAGGCTTGTCATGTTTTTTTTTGTCGTCTTCTTTGATGCTTCTTTTTCTTGAAGTTTTGTCGTCACTCGCTTCAGAATACTTTGCGTGTTCATTCAGTGGTTTGAACTTTTTTTTCAGTAGCAGAGTGGGTTTACTTTTGGTATTTCGACGCTTGTCTTTCGAATAGACGATACGAAGATGCACGCTTTTCGGGGTGGCATAACCGTATCAGAGACACATCATTGAGAAAGGGTGTGACTATTTTTGGAATAACATTGGAACGAAGACGTTTGAAGCAGCCAACAACAAGGATTTGTGTATGTGGAGCATTCTTGTGAACTCTAGTGCGGTCTGAAGAGAGAATGTAGGTATTTTGAATCCTGCATGTATATTCGAATATTCAACTTAGCTCGGGGGTTATGAGGTCATTGCTGCAGTGTACCAACGACGTAGGTAGTATGGACGGTCAAGATACCGCCACAGTGTTACTACTTGCAGTAAAAGTGTTTAAAAATAGCGCAGAACAAGCGACGTTCAAGCGATGAACCCACATTTCAGGTTATTTTTAGCGCTGGATACGAACATAGAGCTTTCGATAAATTTCACTTTGTAGTATTTCGTCCCTTCTCACTTGGTGCTTGTGTATTTATAAGGTTTTCGTATCTGTGTTATTCCGTGCAATTCATAGCATTTGTGTCATAGGGGAATTTATGATGGCAATTTACGAGAATCGAGAACATTGCAGCATTTGTATTAATCGAGAAGGATATTAATTGGTTGATGCCTTGAAGGTAGCATTGCAGTAGTTTGGTTTACTGAGTTAATTAATTGAGAAATGGTATAGGTACTCGTTTATTATGGGTCACTATGAAGTCAGTTCTACTAGCGTCAACTGCGCTTCTATGCGCCATCATAGTTTATTCTGAGCTGTATAGGCTTCAGTTACACCATGTAAGTTTATGCCCACTTTTGAACGGCCCTGATTTGGGACTAGGTTGCATTGAATGGCATGCAAAGCAATAAGGCTTTTCCACCGCCATTGTTGATTCTGTATCAATTCGTTGATTAGGAACTGATGCGTATCTAGGTAATCTATGCTGACGAAGTTCATAATTTCGCATAGTTTCGGGCCAATTAACACAAATGTGCCCTTCTTAGAAACATTTGTAGAAATCCATTGTGCATAGTGTTCGCAAGTGGATGTTACGGCTTTCTAGTGATCAGCGCCCGCTCCAAAGGGGGGGGGGCAAGCCGGGCGGTCGCCCGGGCGGGGCGCCAAATTTCAGGGGCGGCTTTTTGGCTAGCACTAGATTAAAAAAGCCGAAAGAAAAAATCAATATCAACTTCGATTTAGTGGAGGCTATGAAGAGCCCACAATTGATACGAAATGCCACATTTAGAATCCTAAAATGCTAAGTAAGAGCCGCGCAAATTTTACGTCTGTGATGCTAGCACCCGCCCTACTTTTGAAAAGCAAATAGGGACTATTCGTTAGTTATGCGCTAATTAAGTTATTCTTTGAACAAACAATTTCTCGTATGTGCTACAGTTTCGTCCTCCGATTAAACATTCACTTCCTCTTCTTTTCACCAGAAGGACCTTGCATGAACCCTAATTTCTGCCTTCAGAGGGCGAAATTATAGCACGGAATTTTCTTGTTTCGTTAAATGCGATTTCATTTCCGGAAGATGAAGTTCAAAGTTTTTGTTTAGTCTGTTGAGAAACAGGAGAGCAAGTCTACTAAATTCATATAAAATGAGAAATATGGAGTGGAATAAACGCTGAGCACATTTAGGCGATTGAAATAGACTCCTCTGTGAGAAATGTCATCCACAAAGGCATTATTTTCATCAACAATTTTTTGGAGTTGTTTTCCATAATTCCCATCGACATTTCGCAGCATTTTAACTTCAATTCGCCAAACTTTCGCGTTAATGGATTACTTAAGTTGGTTCCAATTGCATTGATTCATCTAGCTTTGGAGGGCAAAGGCAAACTACGCACAAGGTGGTTTGCATTTTAGCAAGATGAGGGATCGAACCACAGAACACATTGCCAGAGCTGCCTAATTTGTGTTCGGACATGCTTATATTGAAATTTGGCTAGGTTACTCCGATTTGACTAGCTCTGACCTTATGATCTTTAAAAATTCTCGAGATGAGGCATTTATAAAAATAATGCACATTGCACATTGAAAAACCTGAAGCAATCAATGAAGTTTTTATGGAAGAACTGCTGGAGGTTAGTTATGAAAGCGAGCACAATTTTTGGCCAACCATTGGCCAAAAATGTTTTGAGTGTTTTAGTGGAAAACAAAATTTCGCATTCATTTTGGATGCATCATGCTTTAAAATTTTGAAAATCAAAACAAACTCTACAGGGTGTCCCATTCATGGTAGAGGATCTCCTAATGGTAGGTAGTGTGGCTCATTTGGGGAAAATTAATGTACAACGGGACGCTTCTATTTTTAACCGTTACAATGTAATAGCATTTTTGTAAAAATGCCCGACTTTCCGAACTAAATCAAAATTTGCCACACCACCAAACATTTCATCCTAGATATGACTTCACTTTCTGAAACTAGAAAAAAAAATTCCAATGAAACGACACCTCGCCCGTTACGAAGTGGCTCGTATCGGGTTTTCATAAATTTTAATCATTTGATTTTTTGATGAAAACCCGGTTTTAAAATTCTTCAACGTTTCAACGGGTTTATCTCGGAAGATACGAGCAAATTCG
Organism: Microchrysa polita; assembly: GCA_949715475.1. Classification (NCBI taxonomy): domain Eukaryota; kingdom Metazoa; phylum Arthropoda; class Insecta; order Diptera; family Stratiomyidae; genus Microchrysa; species Microchrysa polita. The sequence continues at coordinate 30,251,125 of OX454418.1, read as the reverse complement.
TAACGGGCTTCGTTTGATTGGAAATTTTATGTAGTTTCAGAAACTGAAGTCAAAATTCCGGATGAAATGTTTAGTGGTGTGGCAAATTTTGATTTGAGCCACACTACCTACCATTAAAATATCCTCCACTATTAATGGGTCATCCTGTATAAGGCCTTGCTGAACTGTGTTGAATTGCGCTTAAGAGTATGAATGATAGCTGTCCGGTTTTTTGAATCCCAATGAATTTGTGTGTTGTTTTTTTTTTAAATTGCCTTTACGTCACCTGATGGTTTTACTATGTAAATCGTTTTGGAGCAACTGCCATGAGTACAAACACTTGATTCAAGAGGAAACTTTGAATCGATTCTACAACAATCATTCTATACATGTAGATCAGTGATTCCCAAACTAGGGGCCCCCTTAGGAAGCGCGACGATTAGGGAAGGAGAAAGCGAGCGCAACTCTAATGTTTATGCCGTTTATGAATTACGGTTTCCTTCAACACCATTATTCTGACTAAAACTTCTTTCGAAACTCACCAGGGTAATCAGTTGTTGCAAAACGTTGCAGATTGCCAATAATTTTATTTCATCGAGTAAAAAAAAAACGCTGCTACTAAATTTGTTTGACCACAGCTGATGATATGGCTGATTGAAATTGACAAAGTACGCGATTCTGAAAAGAACCGCACCAATCAGCTAGTGTTTGTATGGATAGGATAAATCGCCGAACTCGCGACGAAATTCAACATGCGGAGATCATGAAATTTAATTAATACTTCTCAAAATGTCCAGTACTTCCAAAATATGGGCAGCACTAACAAAAAAATTTTCAAGGATAAGACCTTGCAAGGGGGACACGAACTGAAAAAAAGTTGGGAACCACCATATAGATAATATGGTATCTACTATCAATCTGTTTGGTACAGTACCTAAGGGGCGGCAATTTTTTCTCTTGTCCAGGGCGGAGAAATTCCTAGAGCGGGCACTGCTAGTCATGTACAAACAGTTTGTTATAGAAATTATTTTCAAATGATGCGCCCCCCGAGAACTGTTTTTTTTTTACTTACGTTCTCAACTGACATTCAAACAGTTCTCAATTTTCGCACCAACTGGAGCACGTTCCATTTATACGATCTGAGTAAATATAGGTAGTTACTCACATTCACTTTCCGTCGTTTTAACACTCCAATTAATAGTCAAAATATGTAGCTATCTCTCCGAGTCAACGACAGTGGACGATTTGAAATTTGAAATGGCAAAGAGTTGACTCGGAGAGATAGCTATTTGGAGTTTTGGAACGTGAATGCGAGTAACTGTTTTAACTGTGCGTGACGGTTTTCTAGATGACACGGTTTAAAAATGATGCACAAAACGTATTCCGAAACGGTATCTTTTCTGGAAGAGCTCGATTCAAATTTTGTTCCGAGAGAAATTTGTTGGACGATATTAGAAATATTCTGCCCAGATCCGGGCCTCTTGTTAGTTGCAAGTCCAAAAAAAGCTTAGGTTGGACAGTTGAAAAGCACATTCTTCGTGTATCTAGGGCACTCTGGCGAACCATATAGTTTCAATCGATACGAATACTGTCGGTACCATCCGTGGACAGTGGGAAATTGGGTTCTGTGTGGGCATCCATTGATCTGTAAAAGCGTGCCCTCTAAGCAGCTTAAAAGCCATACGTAGTATGATAAGGCCTGTATATACATCGCTGAGAGAATCGTGTGTGACAAAAATCTTCAAAAATAATTTAACTGTGCGGTTTGAACTCTGGTTGGTGAATTTTATCATAAGGTTGTAAGGATAGATTTTATTACATATTTTACAACGCGTGTAGCTTCCTTAGGTCGTGCACACACGGATAATCCATGGATTACGAATTCAATGTGTGTGTGTGTGTGACCTCAGAGCAGAGGTTCCCAACTCAGACACGTCGTGTGGACCACTTAGTCGGATTTGGATGGATCACCTTTCAATAATAATGAAACGAATTAAGGTCTCGATATTTTTGTCGAGGTATCGTATTCCGAAGCTCGCGCTTTATCTCCTATCACAAATTCCTTTTATTATTTTTTGTTTGTTATTTTCTACTTAAAAATGAAAAGGAAACCACTGATCATATACAAAATCCTTTGCATAACATATACAAACGTTATCTTGGTGCTTTAGTCTGAATAAGATGATTTATTGAAAATTAGTTTCGGCTTCCATTTTTTCGAAGGCGTTGTTCACAAAATCCCGACGATTGTCATTGGGCTTGAATTTGTATAGTAACATCATTTTGCTAGGAAGCATGGATTGAGATTTGGCATGTTTGCCAGGTTGAGGGAATGGCAAAAACTGTTTTGTTCACGTCACTTGCCTCACCACCTCTTGCACAAGGTTTTGTGACTTGTGGTTTGGAAAAGCTCTCTAATTGAAAGTTGTCCAGTAAGCGGTATGTATATATATCCCGGATTTGTGATAATGTTAAACGCGAAAAATTCTTTGAATCTTAGCAATTTCTGGTTCAAATTTTGATAATAAGTTTTAATAATCTCGGAGTTGGGCTATAAGCAACGAACCTAAACAACCCATTATCACGAGATCACGTGTTTGACATGTGACTTTAATTTTAATTGCTTCAGAGTTTGCGAGGGACTTCAACGTGTGGGCCATAGAATGGGGTAGCCAAGCCAGGAGACAAATAGGCGAGGGGAGGTACTTCTTGACGCGTTTTCTCAATTGCATATTGCTTTAATGAACTCAGGGAATAGTAATACCTTTAGGAAGAGAAATCCACTATTGATTTCACATTTGTAAGCAGTTCGTTGTCAGTGACTCTAGACAATTTTGCAATTTTGCACACAGTAACAAATAGAGTAAATCGATAAAAGATCTAAGCAAATACCAATGAATGGTCTGCACGGAAATATGACGAATGAATCACTCTTCAACGAAGTCTTCTTTTAAAGTAGTCCAATTGAAGGTTCTGCGGAGTACAAATCACAAGCCGATGATGCAACGTATCTCTGCCTGGAAAGAAGGCATTAAGTCAAAGAAATGAGAACCATTGGTGGTATGATGAAATTGCGAAGCTCAGGCGCAATTGCCTAAAGGCACGACGACGTAGATATAGATAAAGATATTTATTTATTTTTCACAAAAAAAAAAATACATTCTGTAATTATAAAAATTAGTATCGAATGCCAAAAAGATAACAAAATAACCAAAATTAAAAAATAATAATATTGTGAGGTGAAGAGCGTAAGGATAAAAATAAAATGAGATAAAAATTAAAATAAATTAATCGACAAATTAAAATTAGGAAGAAACAACAAAAATAAACATAAAAATTGATAAATGTGAAATAAATTAAATAAAAAATAAAAAATAAAAATTGAGAGACATAAGGTCCTAAAAGAGACAAGAAGCAAAAAAAAGACAAGCAATCTGGACAAGAAAGAGTTTATAATGTGAACATTAAAACAACGTTAAACATATTCATTTAATATAACTAACGGATGTAAAAACATATAAAAACATTAAACCAAAATATTATTATAATATTGCGCAAATTCCTGTATAGTCATGACCCATAATCCACATTTTTACCTCCTTAAGAAACTTTGGAAGAATTCGAATTTTTCTAATTCTGAAAGGTAGATTGTTAAACAGTTTTGGAACGGAACATGAAAAAAATTTGGAAAAGCAAATTCTTGTATATCGGGGGACGCTTACTAAGGAAGCAGTATTCAGTCGTAAATCGTAAAAATTCGAGTTACGAGCATGCAGATAGCCGCAGCGCATAAAAAATAATTTTAAAATCTTAAAGCAATAAAAATGAAATATTGGAAGAATGTTGAGATCTTTAAATAAAGGAAAGCTACTGTGCTGTCTATTTTTATTGGAAATAATTCTAATGGCATGCTTTTAAGCCAGCAGGACGGGATTCAGTCTGGTTTTATAGGTTCCACCCCAACAAGATAAACCATACTCTAGCTCAGAGTAGATGAGGCTGAAATATGCCATTTCCAAGACCTGGGGTGGGCAGAATTGGCGCAGGTGATAAAGTTGCCGAATTACAAATGAAAAATAGTTATTTAAGTTGGAAATATGATTCGACCAGTTCAGCTTCGATTGGGAAGCATTTTTTAGAGCAAACACATTCGGTATTAAAACTAGTAGTATCTTCATTAGATAACAGAAAACGAGTACACTACAGATGATGATAAAATAGTTTGATAGACTCAGAGCTAGAACCTCTTAAATTGAAGAACATTATTTTCGTCTTGTCACTAATGCAGTGGTTCTTAACCTTTTGTACATGAGGGACCACTTGATCAAACTCGTTAGTTGTTGCGGACCAACAAATTGCAATTGTGATAAGAACGATTCAAATCATGAAATCTTGTACGGAATACTACTTCTTGCGGTGCGTACTGCACCTTGGTAATATCAATAGGGAAACTAATAGAATTCGTTCAATTTACCTTTGGAACACAACTTATTGTCTTGTCAGTTGGCGTTTTCGATTAGAAAAATGTGGAAATGACGCCAAACGGATATTGTTTCTTTTAAGACCATCATCGACTGACGGAGATAATCTTGTAAAGGACTCTGGGTGTGATTTTGCTAAGTCTGAACGAATTTCAAAGCCCTCATTAATTTTCGTAAAGGGTGGTCCCCAATATTTCGGTTTGTTTCATCCAGAGATGTCTCATAATTTTTAAATCCAGTTTTGTTTATCAGATTATAAAGGCCTTCCTTACAGTTCTTACTGGAAGAACAACAATTTTTACATAAGCTCCTATAAATATGGCATTGCTGGTTCATGTTGTACCAACAGAAACCTGTCGGAATCCTATTTAGAAGTACCACCGAAGATCTTAATTCAGCAATGTAAATTGCCATTATGGTCTGGCCAGAAAATAATAGGTTTTCAAAATATTCAGCGCCTTAAACACCTGAACTGTTTACCTACAATTATGACAACCCTCAAGTTTATAAAGACAAGTGTACCTACTGCACATAAGGTGAACATTCCTATCAAGCTCTCGGCCGTCCTCGTTTTCTTGCACATCGCAATCATCTTGCGTTCGTCACTTAAAAAAGAAGCACATAAAACAAATTTTGACGGTATTTCATTTCCTTGTAATAAGCTAAACTCACATTTCTTTTTGCGACCAATACAATACATTACACTTAATATCTTACACAGTGCACAAAGGTCAATTTTTCAATGAAAACAGAATGTCCTGCTCAGTCAAAACGGACTCCCATCCGCTTCCAACATTCAAGTTTCTGTTAGAAAGTTAAGATTGAACTGCGTGAAATTCGAGAATATTGTCGTATCGGATTATGAGGGAACCACAGCAAGGGCTTCGCGGACCACCTAGGGTCGCCTCAGGGACCACCAGTGGTCCGCGGACCACCGGTTAAGAACCGTTGCACTAATGGATAGCCTATGAGAAGAGAACCAAATTCTAAGTATTTCTAAGTCATGATTAACATCGCAGATTATATTTAGCATTGACTTATTTCTAAAAGAGCAGGCAACATCATCAGCAAATGCATTGAGTTTACTTTTAAAGTTTTGCAAAAATAGTGTGTTGATGAAAATAAGGAAGAGAACCGGTCCTAAAACAGAACCCTGTGGTACCCCTAGATTAATCACTTGAAATTTACTGAAACTGCTCCCAATCTTTACTCTTTGTTTTCTGTTGGACAGAAAAGAAGAAAACCAGTCCCACATAAATCCTCTGAAACCAGCGTCTGTTTATAAAAACGCTCGAGGATTACCTACTGAAGCTCGCAATTAAAAAATGCAAGGAAAATTCTTTCAGAAAACTCTGCGACGACGCGGACATGAACGCGTGGGGAATGGCGTACAAGGTGGGGATGAAGAAGATAGGGCGAAAGTACCATAAAAAGTGTGCAACGCTAGGACTAGAAGTTCGTTGAAGTCTTCGAAATTTGATTGGAAGAAGGCACGTTTCCAATATCATGGAAACGGCAGGAGTTGATGCTCCTTCCCAAACCAAACAAACCGGCTGGAGAGCCAAGCTAATATCACCCAATCTGCTGCTCGACACTTTGGGAAAGTTGTATGAGAGAATTATTATCTTTAACAGACTTTTATCGGTTGTGAAAGAAAATGGCTGATTTCAGATTGTAAGACGAAACCGGACGGGTAAACTTGCAAGACAAGAGAGCTTTTGTAGTGGCCAGCACAGAAGCATTGTCCATTTCACATCGTAAGAACGCGTCTTACGAAAGAAAAAAATCGTAACACGATTGTTTTTCTTTCGTAAGAAACGTACGATCGATAAGACGATTGCATCTACCGATAATTCAGGCGTTCTGCGACGACAATTAGCGAGTGTTTTACTTGCATTTTAATCTTGTCGACTCGTCATTTCATTGTACACTAACTTTGGAGCGTGCATGGCAACATTTATACATACTTGCTGTATGATTATTGTTCGCCGGACCGTGTTTTGATCGGATAGTGTGAAATGATCATACGATGGTTCTTGTCTTGCAAGTTTACCCGTCCGGTTACTTCTTACAATGTGAATTCACCCAATGGGTGCTTGTCAGACCGACAATACGGCATTAGACGGGCGAGACACAGTAGGCCTTGCAATGGAATTGGTTACAAATTTGGGAAGGGAATTATTTCAAAATGGCTCATGCCGTTCAGCGGTTGGCGCTTGATGTCAAGAGCCGTCATTTATGCCGCTTTACAAAGGATGGATGTTCCAGACTATCAGACTATCATGTAGCTATGTATATAATCAGGAGCTACCTCTCAAATTGTAACCTCCATTACGATACCAGCGATGGAGCTACGGAGTATACGGTCACAGCGGAAGCTCCACAGGGGCCCGCTGCTATGGATAATAATGTACCATGGTATTTCGGAAGTTGCAATGCCGAGAGGAGTGACCGTGGTAGGTTTCGCCGATGACATTGTAGTTGCCGTGGTAGCAATGAAACTAGAGTGCGTCATAGACTTGCCCATGAGGCAATTAAAACTATAAGCCTATATGGCTAATGACGGTTGGCCTCAGACTTTCTGAGCGAAAAACGGAGGCTTATCTTATGCTCTCTAACAATCAGAGTAGAAAGCGGCGGTCGCCATTTTGGCTTTAGCAAGGATAATGCCGAATATAAGCGGACCCAGATCAAGCAGGAGATTGTTGCTGGCCAAGGTTGTTACATCTATAATAATGTATGCCTCATCAAGCTGTTTCTCTATAGATTCCTCTGGGAACGCCCAGAAGTTAATCTCAGTTCACCGTAGGTCCTCATTGAGAGCGTGCTCTGCAATTAATGGGGACTTTTGACATTTTTCGGTACCACAAAGAGCAAAGGCTAAAAATTTGTCATAGACGAATTTTTGGTTTACGTAACCATTATAAAAATATTTGGGGAAGCAAAACAAAAATGTTGTTTGGTGTTTTTATCCCGATTAGCCTTCTTAGGGTTGCACGTATCCGGGAGAAATGTAGTCAGTTTCTTAACAACGGGCTACAGATCCTTTTGGGATGTTGTTCAGAGCCTCAAAAGGAAGACTCATACAAAATCCAGCTTTCCCCTAATTTGCTGAGGTAAAAGTAATAGTCTTAATAAGGATGACAATTCTTAACGCATTTTAATTAATTAATTCTTCAAATAGTACTCACCTGCACGACTTCTGCATGACTTCAGCTCGATTATATCCACTAATTTTGCAAAAGGACTCATTGCAATAAACAATAGGAAAGTCGACAATTTGAGCATTTGCCAATAGAAAGGAACTATCCGCTGAAAATAGAAAAAAAAAGAAAACCAAAATAGTATATCATCTCAATTCAAGTATGTGGTAAACATTTTCTAATGGTCATAAGTATTTGCAAATTTACATTCACTTATGATGTCTCTATCTAGGTACATACTTGACTCGCATAGTAGGCAAAACTTTTTACTTTTTTCCTCGTGTAGAGATACATACATACATTCATCCGCAAGGATATATGAGTGGGCACTTATCAGTGGCTCTTGTGTAGCCCACTTGTAAGTATGTAACAGATTACTATATGGATGGATGTATCGTATATATAGGATAGGCAGTAGGCAGAAGGAATACCCGACAAATTGTGTAGATATGCATACGAAAAGCTGAAATCCAAGTTGCAAGTGATGGATATGCATAAGTGGGTAATGGATACGTTTCGCGCGGAATCCCTACGATTTACCTATTTTGAATGTTCATTTTAAGAAGAAGTAAAACGGGGCTTGAGAAGTGTTTGGAGATGAGTAGGTACTGTAGGAAATATTGAAGAGGTTAAAATTCTTACACTTGTGATTTGCAGATGGTAATACCTAAATCTGCTCAAAAGTATCATTAAAAATTCATTCAATTTCAAAGTAGCCGAAAAGTTGCGTCCAGAAATAAACAAATTTAAATATTCCCTCTCAATTTTCCAGATTAGGGTCAACGATAATTCTTTTATTGGCTTCTTGGCGAACCCTCGATTCTTTTCGTAGTCCGCATACAAACTGAATTTTGCATTTTAGTAGCAACACCCGCGGCTAAAGGTCACGCGGAAAACCCAACAAATCTGCTTAGACACTGACTTTCGCTTCAACACCACCCTCCTAGATATTTTCAATCAAAGATTGATTGATTTACATTTTTCTTCAATTGCCTTGCCATCGACCTCCTTTTGCAGTGCCCGAAGCCCATCAACGTATAGCCAATCTGAATCTGCTGGAAATAGGTTACAATTTAATGATTTCATGAATCATTAAATATGAATAAATTATTATCAATCAATCGCCTTGTACTACGTATTTTCCGTTGTGTATTCTGTACCTACGTTGAATGGCCGAATCGCACCCGGTTGGGTGGCAATTCTAATGGCGATTTTGCCACTTTTATGGCCGTACTAAAGTCCCGAAAATAAAAATGTTAATGCCCCGCTGGGATATACGGGGAGTTTATTGAGAATTAATGATATTTTGACGTGTATATTTGTTTTTGCTTGATACTTGCTCGGCAGGACGAACGTGCCCATGTTGGTGGCTGGGGGGAGGTCTTGCTTATGTTAAGTGTTTGCTTAGATATGCGTGGGAAGCTGATTCAGAGCAACAGCTTTTCGTTGTATCCTTGTGTATACTTTATTACAATGAATCTTTAAATATTTAACTGAATAAGAATCTGCCGTGAAATTACCAAGAATAAATGCATACAATACATAGGTTTCAACAACTTAGGTACGTTAAGGTATGTCTTCAGAGTTATTATTCAGGCCGGGTTTCTGATAGCTCTTATTCAGTACCTGTTGGCTGGTTAGTCTTATAGTAAGGTGACCAGACTGCCGGAGGCCCAATGCTGTACACATTGTGGAAGTCGGTTCTCAAGCAAACCCTCAATCATACTATTTCTCTCCCCCCACCTTTCATGACGATTTTGAGAAAGCGTAATCTTTTACGAGCAAAACTCGCTACAAGTCGGGAACCAACGGTATAAACTGGGGTAATCGGCCTGTTTGCCTGGGCAAGAACGTCGAAAGGGTGGGAAAATTATGCCGTCCGAGTTTCAAACACGCGAAAATCCTCAAAATCTTCAAAATTATTTCTCGCGTTTTTTTTTTCGATTTCGCTGTTCTTACAACTTCTTAGTGCCTAAAACTATATTGAATTTCCACAACGCAAATGGACCGGGGACCAATGTTTTTCGTGTAGAGTTTATCGTGACACTTTCCTATTTCTTTTTAACGAAATGTAAATTTTCCATTTACTTAACCCCGAGATCGCCTGTCAAATGTTTGACAGTATTCTGGTGCCTGGCTTTGTATGTTAAGGGCTTTGGTCACAAGGCTATCATTCCTTCATTCATGATATACATACACTGCGCGACAAATGCTTACACTGAACCAAAAGTTGTCGTAAATGCTATGAAAACCGTCTTCAAATCAACGAAAAACTTCATTAAAAAAACCTATAATGTTCTTGTTCGTCACTTCAATGAAACAAGTTTCGTTACGTAACGAAAACATTCATTATTTCGTGTAAAGTCTTTCGTTGATATTAAAGCGGAAATTTCGTACAGTTGAGGAACGCGATTTTCCATTTGAAGAAATGATTCTTCAAAGCAAATATTCGGTTTCGTTATTTTTTTTTAATACAAAAAAAAAATGACGCACACAGCATTGAACCTAGACACAAATGTAAGGGACATTTCATTTGCCTCAATACGCTTTGAAAAGCATTATAAATTACCTGACTACAGTGGGATTCGATCCCGGGACCCTATGATTTGAAGACCTACACCCTACCTACTACACCAACCAGACTACACGTGCTGAAGGTTTCTAAGATCCACATAAAGTATTTGTCAGAGTTAAGAAAAGCTTTCATTAATGCTATCAACAATTCGTCAATATCGATATCATAAAAAATATACGTATCGTTGAACCAGAAAAACTTCCTGAATGTAACGTAAAGATTCTTCAACATGTTCCTTAATTTTAACGAAATTTTACGTTAAATTTACAACAAGGAAAATAATCATTAATTTTATGAAAGAAGTTTTTATTAACCTAATAAACGAATATTTTCTTCATGTCAATGTAAATATTCGTGATATTGACGAAAAAAATATAAACGAATCAGATTTCTTTAATGTGACGAAATGTGGCGTAAACCTTTATGAACGCCTACCTTCTCATAACGAATAATTACGTTATGGCAATGAAAATAAGTCAACGAATGCGATTCGTGGATAATAGGAAAGATAATTTTTTCAGTGTAGGTTCATGAATATTTTCCTTTAAAATTATATAATTTCTATGTACTCTGATCGGAAATAATTTTTAAATAATGCTTTCTCAATTAACGGTTATTTTAATGAATATTACAATTCTATCAAGCAACTTGCATAGCCACCGGAATTTTTTAAGATAAAAATCGCAGTTTACACTGCGACAATTGTATAGGTTCACTTACTTTAAAGAGTTATCTCGTCGTGGTGAGAAGTGTTTGTGGAAACAGTTTTTTTCGCGTTGTACTCTGTGAGTTATATAGTGGATAATGTCATTAGGAAAGCAACTTTCTGCCGAGGAAAAGGTGACAATTTCCATACTAAAGCAAGAATGATATTCAAACCGACAAATGGCAATACGGATTCAGCGGAGCTCGAACGTTTGCAAATACTTCTATACAAGATAGTGAAAATTACGACGCGACGTCTCTTAAGATACGCCTCGAATTCGCCCCTTACTGCGCGTTAGCATGGGGAGAATTTGGGGTTATCAACAAGTGTGAGGACCATCCAATGAGTTCTCAGATCTTCTTCTTGTTTGAAACGTTTACGGTTAAAGAAAAAACCAGTCATGACCCCGCAACATCGCCTACAGCGCCTGGAATTCGCCTCAAGATTCATGAACTGGATATCGCAATGGAGACAGGTAATATTTACGAATGAAAAACGGTTTTGTGTGGAGGGTCCAGATGGGTTCTCTTACTATTATCATAATATTAGGAAGGAACCTATTTACATGTCACGCCATCACTCCCGAATAGGTTCTGTTATGGTATAGGGAGCTATATCATATCATGGAACTATCGTCTTGATCATTCTACGAGGTCACCAAATGGGTTCATCTTATAAACAGCTCTTAGAAGAGTAGATCCCCATGGACGAAGGCGACCCTTGGAAATTGCAACATCATCTAGCCCCAATTCATACAGCGAGGGTAGTTAAATCGTTAATTTAGGAGGAAAATGTGACTTTGCTAGACTGGATGCCCAACTCCCCTGACACTAACATACACTCAGAAAAATTTCAATGGGAAATCCCATTAAACCAATCATTTTGTCCCATTATTTTTGGTCAATAGGAAAAATCTGATAACTTTAAAAATATAGGAACCATTACTTTGACTCGATAAAATCCGTTTGTTTTAATAGTTGACACCTTTAAAAACAAACACATGATCTAGTTATTTTCCAATAGGATGTATCTTATTGAATTAATAGGATCAATCCTATATGTAATAAAAAAAAATCGTTTCACTCGTAATCTGATCGAAGTATATTTTTTTATAGTTCCATATTATTATACCATCCACGCTACGTCATTGTGGATTTTGTTAAGAATCACGATATTTAGCCAGGCCGAGTATTGAACATCCGATCGGCTAGTACTCTTTAAATCTTACCAAGGCACGGGGAGGTAACCGAACGATCTCGGCTACGGAGCATGATGTTGGTTCTCTTGGAAAATACGTCTATATGCTTGAAATTCAATTAAAAGGCATATCCCATTGATGAAATAGGACGTTATATAAAACAAATGGGATCCATCCTATCATTAGTTAATCATATCAGATCTTGTTAATTGAATGGGACAAACTGATTAAAATGTAATCTAAAGTCCTATTGGATTTACGGGACACATTTTATTCCATACATATCCATAGGATTCGTCCAGTTATATTAATTATTGCATCTGTTTACTTTTGTGAAGAAATCTGGTAAATTGCCGTCTAATTAAAATAATGGTACACAAACTTTTAAGTTTACGGGGTCCATTTTTCTGAGTGCATTAGAAAACATTTGGGTGTGGCTTGTTCGGGAGGTTTACAGTAGTGGTAAACAGTACAACCCTAAAGAAGACAGCTTGGTCTAATATACCGCTATCCGTGCCGCATTCTTTATACCATTCCCTGCTTTATAAAATTATAAATAAAAACGACGGAAATACTCACTATTAAATAATAAAAAATGCTCTTGTATTTTGTATTTATCCTCTTTGATACTTTTCTGAAATATTTTTCAGCGAAAACATTATGTAAAACGGTAAAATCGTCCCTGAACCTAAGCAATTGTCGCACTGGAAATCGACTGACTCTTTGAATGAAATCAATTACTATAATTTAAGGAAAATGTCCTGTTGGGACTCAGTCCATCCATTTTATTTGTGATATTTAATAGTTTCGAAAATAACACTTCTTGAACCGGTAAGCTTTTTTTACCGTTTCCTGGAAGGAAATATGTGTGACCCTAAGCATTTGTCGCGGAGTGTATGTATTTGAAAAAGTGATATGTGAAAACTAGCAGTAAAGTTCTGAATGTTCTCATTGACAAAAGTCAAGTAAAAATGTTTGTTTTAACATGCAAGGCCATAACAAGCAAGGACGTATAGTGTAGCTAGAATCTCATTTAGAAGGGGCAAGCCCAATATATTTTTTTTTCAACGCCATGAGTTCGAAATTTTCTTTATGGGTAGGGGTAAATTGTAATTCAAAACTGTATACGAAAAAAATTAATTTTTCTCGTTAGTTAAAATTAGCGGTCCAATTCTGTTAGAAAAGGTGTTACAAATTGTGAAACCATAATTTAAGAAAGGAAAATTGAGAAAGACCTTTGTTACATCTGGCGTTAGCCAGTTGGTGGCTTTTCTGGCTACAGAGAGGAGAATCTCCAGAACGGTGGAAAGGTGCCTCATTCTGGTTGCGATGTTTCTGGGGGAAAGTATTCATTCCTCCATGGTTATATTAGTGATTCCAAAAACGCGGATAGGTAGGACATGTAGCTCTACAAAAAGTGTGCCAATTCAGAAAGATTGGTTAAAGTGCTGCCGCGTGTAGCCATGAATGAACGACTGCCAAACACAAAAGTGCGATTATTTCGCTACATCTGCTTGTACAGGAATCAGACTTTATATACCTTAAATCGCATCTTTCGACAGTTGTAACTTCAGAAACGTTGACAGATAGAGCCTTAAAATTTTCACCGAATATTGGAAAGTCTGCCAAATTTAAAAGGAGATTTTTTTAGAAAATGTAGCGGATTTAACGGAGTATAAGAAGCTGACATGTCGGCACCGCCTTGATGAAATGGAATCTTAGGTCCATTTGAATGCCGAGTAAGCTGCGGCGCTTGGATTTATGTACATATTTGGATATACTTGTAAGAAATGTATGTATGCCAAATTTCAAATTTATTGAACAAATTTCATGGACAAAATAGAACTAGAAAAGACAAAAATGCGATTTTGGTTGTCGCACGTGAATAGGTAGGACCTTTAATTATGAAGGAAATGTGAGCGCTAAGTAGCTCTAGAAATTAGATTTCAGAACGATCGATCGAAGTGTTGCCGAGTTCTCGAAAATAAACGTTTTCCAAAATATGTGATTTAGATTTCTTTGTATGTCATTGAGAATGTACATTTTGCTGTACATTTACCAATGCTCTACGACATAGCAAAATGCTGTACTGTACAGCAAAATGATGTACGTCTATGGTTAGCTTATCTTATAGCATAGAGAAGACACACACAATACTCAGAAAGCTTTTCCATTGTATTGAATGGAATTTTTGTTTATTTTACATAGGCCGGGTTTCTGATAGCTCTTATTCAGTACCTGTCGGCTGATTAGTCTTATCACGTAGAGAAGACACACACAATATTTGAGGGGTATAGTATCAAAACCGGCTATCTCCATTCTACCCAATTTTTCAGTACGAGCGATTTTCTGCTACGTTCAAAATAGACAGTATTTCCTCAAAGTTTTAATTGTAATGAAAAGTCTATGTCTCCACTAGTCGGAAAATTTAAAAAAAATTGCCTAATAGTTAATCATAAAAGAAGTTTTAACATAAATAAAATTGGAGATTGCCGGTTTTGATTCTAACATATGGAGATTGCCGGTTTTGCTACTAATGTAACAGGATATAGCCGCTTTTGATACCAAATAGCACAAAATCAAATAATCTAGTATAAGGTGTTTTGTGTGCGAATTTGTTATTATGTTTTATAGGAGGACTCCCAAGGCTCCAAATTTTCAGTCATTAAGAAAAAACCTCGAATAGGACCAATTTTTCTCGATGCTGCGAAATGTAGACATTGAGTACATTCACGTCGAAATAAGCATTGCCGAATTTTAGAGCGATTTTTACTTATATTCTTTCCCACCAGAAGGCACACAAGTGAGAATTAAAAAAAAAATGTGTTATGTTACGAAAGTGTTGGAGCAGTTTATGGTTATGATAAAAATTTAAGGTTTTTAGGTTCATTGTACTCAGCTATCTTGCGAATGGAGAGACACACAGTCAACCGAGAAAATCAGGGAATTACAGATGAATACTTTGATTACCGCACATCTTCGGATGATTCGGAGGGGCCGCAGAGACAGACTTTTCCTTACAATTGGTTTCCTAGCGAGGATGATGAAAGGAACTCGTATATAGGATCTGTTATGATTGCGATTTTTTTGGTGACATTATAACCTGCGGTGAATATCCAGTCTTGACACAAGCTTATCCACATTTTGGGTTTACGGGTTGGTAACCGAGAATCTCCTGACTACAGTCACACGACCTTTGTCGTGACTAATGCCGTGCCCGAAGCATAACCTTGGATTTGGCACCATGCGAATTTTTTGGTTTTCCAATTAAAGATTGAAAATTAAAACATTGGCAGCCCCAAGAAAATATATACTAAGCACTTTACTTGGTTTTTAGAGACATTCTCTTCGAGGAACTTCAGGGTGCAGAGAAGGCATCTCTTTGCCAGTGCATTGGTGTTGGAGGAGAGTATTTTAAAAAAAATTAAGTATTTGTGCCGATAGGACTAATCACCCTATTTTTCGCAGAATATGCTCAATAGTTTTATGACAGACCCACGATATGAAACTTTTGATTGACGTAATTTAATTTTATTTAAACTCATGCTTAGAATTTAATAATAACATGAAACAAAATTTGTATCCCTTCGATTGACTTAAGTTCATTTAGGTCAACCTCATTGGTATATTTTTCAAATTTGTAAAACAATCTAAACTAGAGTAAAATCCCGGTTTTAAATTTTTTTAAATAATTCAACGGAACCGGAGACGGCACTTTTTCTCATTAAATGCGTTGTGTTAACCAAAATATTAAACATCTGGAGCAAATAGTCTTTCGTCACTTGATCTGCGTTAGAATTCCTTTCATTTATTGAAACCTTGATTTGATATTAATTTTCAGTTTAATTTAAATCTAAGCTACCGCTGACAACAAAAATCGGATAAATCGATACTCTTATTAATTTAGATAGTAAAGAAAATGCGCTGTCATCACTACATGCACTAAAACTGTATCCTTTTGCGAATCTATGGGTACAGCAGCTGCAATAAAGTCAAAATACATAATAATTTGAATACTTAATCTAACCATTTCCAAATGTTTTTTGCATCACATTCTTCAAGGTAGGAGCACTCAGAGAAAAAAACGCACATTCATATTAAAAGCTCCACATTTAAATTGAACGCAGTATTCGTTTGAAAAATATCGTTTGATTTGAACGAGTTCTCATTTACGCTAAGAGAATTTCTTTTAAAACAAAAGAGCAGCTAAACCGCAAACGACGGTCGTTTAAATCAAAAGATTCCGCATTACATAGTAATGTGTATACATTCCTTTACGTAACAAATACGCATACCTAAAGGACGCGATGCCAAAATATCATTTGTTTCAACGTAGCACAACAGGTAGTTAATACTTCTGGCCGGTCCGATGAGTCTCACGTGTTCATATTCATTCCAAACAAATGTGTATAGTGTCTAACAACAAACGCGTATTAGAATCTTCGTCGATGTTAAGAGTGTTTTCGAGAATGTACTTTTGCATTCATCTGGAGGAATGGACGCTTGCACACGTGCAATTTAAGTTTAGCGGGTGGTAAAATAAAAGTGTAATGTATTAATCGTATTAATATTAGACCTAAATAAAAAAAAGTGTTTTTCTGAAGTTTTCATAAGTTTTATTCTTTATTCATTTGTCAACACAGGTAACAGTAAGTATCTAATCGAATGGAGAATGGACAATCAAACGGAATGTATTATTTTATTTGAGCAGAGTTTGCCTTTAATTTCATGTAAAACTCAATTATTTTGAATAGGGCAATTTCTATGAAATGAAAACGGGATGCGTTACTTTCGAAATACATACCGTTTCATTAAAAAGAATGCTTCGTTTAGTTTAAATAACAAAAATGTTCAATATAAAAACGAAGACGTTTGATACAATTGCCTTTCATTTATTTAAAATGTTTTACCCGTTTACAATAAAAGAATAAGTGTTTATTTCAATGAAAAATACGTTTAAATCGACTGGCTCCTCCTTTCCAGGTAAACGCAAATTCTTTTGATTCAAACGCTTTTTTACAACTCATTGTGCTTTTGAAAGAAACGCCACTCGTTAGAATTAAACGCATTTGCGTGTGGAGCCAAATCAAAAGCGGAAATCGTTTGAATTAAATATATTTCTTTCAATATTAGTGAATATTTCTCTGAGTGAGGTACAAAAAGAACACAAAAAGGAAACCACAGTATAGAACCGATTGCAAATACCTGATCTATAAGTTTTCTATTCTATTTCCAACAAAAATCGTACCCAATTTACGTGTTCCTGTATAATTTACCTATGATTTGGAGATAGCCGTTTTTGATTCTAACATGCAAGTGGAGATAGCCGTTTTTGAAACTGAACATATTTTTCAATAGTAAAATTAACATGGATTTTCGCTTATTTCCAATAAACTGATAACATTTCTGTATAGCAATAATATTAATTAATTAAACTACATCATTAGGGCATTTTGTCAAAAAAGTGAAGATTGCCGGTTTTGATTCTATACCCCTCAATTTAGAAAGCTTTTCCATTGTATTGATTGGAATTGTTGTTTATTTTCATAGCTACGCCATATTTTGCTTGGTTACGCCATCACCTTAGATTGAGAAAATCATTGCGCACTTTCATCCAACAGCGTAAATAAGCAAAAGATAACATAACTATGCAAAATTAACAAAAAATCAATTCAATATAATGGAGAAGCTTTTTGAATATTGTTTGTGTCTTCTCTAGGCGATAAGACTAACCATTCTATAAGATCTACGAGAGAATGGGCCATAGCTATGCAATATTTTGCTTAGTTACGCCATCATCTTAGATTGAAAAAATCATTGCGCACTTTCATCCAACAGCGCAAATAAGCAAAAGATAACATAACTATGCAAAATTAACAAAAAATCAATTCAATATAATGGAAAAGCTTTCTGAAAATTATGTGAAAATAAGAGTTTTGTGAGAATGGCCCTACTGTGTGATTAAAGGCTCTTTTACCTCAGTCATATAGGACCATTTTTTCGTACATCTTATAGGCTGGTTAGTCTTATCGCATAGAGAAGACACACACAATATTCAGAAAGCTTTTCCATTGTACTGAATGGCATTTTAGTTTATTTTGCATAGTTATGTTATCTTTTGCTTATTTACGCTGTTGTATGAAACCGTGCAATGATTCTTTCAATCTAAGATGATAGCGTAACCAAGCAAAATATGGCGTAGCTATGCAAAATAAAGAAAAATTCCATTCAATACAATGGAAAAGCTTTCTGACTACTGTGTGTGTCTTCTCGATGCGATATGACTAATCAGCCGACGGGTACTGAATAAGAGCTATCAGAAACCCGGCCTTCATATCCATAATCATCCTAACTTACTGCCATTCAATACGCACCTCCTCCTTTTAACGCATTACTAAAACTCTCTGAATAGAATCAAATTAAATAAATTGCTCACAAATCAACATAAATATCATTCAGGAAATTAAGTCTGACCTTGATAATGTATTTTACAACCGACTGACTCTCCGAGAAAAAGCTGTAGCTGTAACGAATTGGAGTAGAAAAACCGCCAAGACAGCAGCATTGCCATACACAAATCACATATGCATTTATTTATGCACAAGAGTATAGAGGGTCAAATATACCCATTGCGTCAGCACCAACAAATCCCTGATAAGTACCATACAAACTGTCCCAGCCAACGCTGAATCTCTTTCGTCGTCGCCGTTGTCGCGTTCGTTGACGATATCCGCAAGTATGTAGAATCATTTTGTATAAATGTCCTGACATGTCCCAGTTTGTCCTTTCATCATTTATATGAGAGCAGCGGCGCGGCGGATCGGGAAAAAATTCTACTGGAAGTTTTATTTTTTTGATTTTTTGTGTCCTTTTTTTCCCATACACATAGAGATATGGCATTGACATAAAATTTTTATGTCCTACCATTGCGAGAAAACTATTTGCCATTTATTCGAATAACGAACGATAACTACGCATAGTGTGTGTAAATACTATGCAGACAGAAGAAATAAAGAGATGCAGGGAAAAAACATGGACATGGAGTCAGTCCGTAGGTATATATTCAGTTTACTTTGTAAGGGTCAGTTTTAGCACCAAGGCAGGATGATGAAATCATACAAAGAAATTTCCAGGGAATTGGATTATCGGTTCGTATATCTGTTGATAATGTGCTTGTGGCGTAGACGATTTAACTGAGAAATGACGACTCTGTCTACTTATCGCTTAGATAGAAAAAAGGCATCGAAATAAAAAGTAATTGATTTCGATTAACCCATTTTCTGCCATTGTTTCGCTCACGAACCATTAATGTTTTATTTTTCAACTGTAAAAGTAAAATTCTTTTCAAGAATCAATTTTACTGATGCTTTCTAAACGCATTGAAATTGTTCATATAATTTTCCTTAAATTTTAAAATTCGGTATTATGCGTCAAAAATAACGGTAAATTTGGCTAATTTTTGTCCCCGTGACCCTTATTGGGATGTTCTCCGATTTCACCTTTATCCGAAAAATTGTTTAAACCAATGTTTTTAATAAATGATGCTAACTAATTGTGAATGACGAATATGACTTACAAAGTTATAATTTTTGCTTAAAATGATAATTAATTTGGCTCTAAACTTAATGGTTCGTTGACGAACCATTGGCAGAAAACGATATCTTGTGTTCACTTATAAGAGACTCGACATTTTTTATGCAGGCCTGTCAACTGTTGAAGAAAATTACATTCCAAACTTGTATAAATGTTTTTTTTAAGGATAGGAAAGGCATTTATTCTATTCATTCATGTACAGCAAAACCCCGGTTTTCTGGACCCCCAAAATCCGGAATACCAATATTCCCGATATGAGCTTTTCTATAGTTTATTGTTGTATACTGGTCTATAAACTTGATGGAATGTATAAATCGAATACAAAATTATTAGAAGTTAAAATTGTTTATTTTTCGAAAATCCAATCCACTGGGTTGCATTTTTTGGTTCTCCCATATTTGGACTGTCGGTTTGTGTCACTACTAATTGCTAGTGATAGAATTTGGGCCATACGGCTCATTGTCCTTGAAAAATATACATATTTAGGGGAAAGTAAATTTTCTTCTTTATTTTCTTTCTGAGTAAATAGTGACACAAACCTACAGATCAGATATGGGAGAACCCAACCTCTAAGGTTTCACCACGATTCTCCTCAATTTGGAGGGACCACTCTGGATTCCACGGGCGAAGTATGCGTCACCTAAGTTCACTGATCGTTAGTGACAAAATTCCAAATGCATGAACATGAATTTATAAAAAATGTCAGACAAACAGTCAAGAAATGTGTATGCAAAATCACAGAGACTGTAATTGTAACGTGTGAATCGATTTTAAGAATGCCCTTTTTTAACACACAAAAACGATCATACAGATAATGCTGTTAATTTTACCCAAATACCACAATACAGTATGGCCAGGCAGAGTAAATTGACGAAAAATATTTTATATCGTTTTCCGCCATTGGTTCGTCAGCGAACAATTTTTTTCCTGGTAATCCGCGAAACTCAAAACATTAAAAACACATTTTTTCCCTAAATCTAAGCTCAAACATCAAGAATACAGAAGAAAATTATATAAAAACAATCTGCATCGAGGTGCGGCAGGAAATGGGTTAAGTGTCGAATTGACAAAGAAAAGGATATTGATAATTGTGATGTTTGAGCAAGTCGGGCGAGACGTAGAAACCAGCCGTTTTTTAAAATAGGTTTAACAAAATTCGGAAATTCTTTTTAATAAAATGTTAAGGCAAGCCAGGAAAAAAAGCCAATTTGTGTGCACCTGAAAAATTTATTACTTTTACATTAATGTTCCGCTATGGAGCCATGTTGGCAGAAATTACCTCGTATTTATACGTCAAGTGTGAATGTCATATTTTGTGAATGTGTGTTTCTTTGGGGTCTTACCTGGGTGATGCTAAAAACCAAGGGCGTAGCCAGGATTTCGACCAGCCAGGGAGGAAGCGATGTTGCAAGCCCCAAATTTTCAGCATCAATATTTTCTTAGGGGTTTGGGTATGTAATTTTAATCTCTCACTCATCATTACCGTAACTCCTAGTGGAGCATGGTGCGTTGATAACTACCGTGTGTAGTCATCAACGTTACAACAACTGAATTCGGAGTGTGATACGGTTGTCAGTCATACCACTTCCTAGTCGCATCGTTAGTTTTATTATTCTACGATAAGAATATTTCTTATCATCTTCTTCTGAATAATAAACTTGCGACGAGTCGTGCCGAGTTTGGAAACTCGTTTCTCTATGAGTGTCTAATTCACAGAGTGGCGACCGAACGATCACGGCCACAGAGCACGCAAAAATATTATTAGGAAATTCTAAAGTCAAATTTTGAGATAGGACAATCGGCGCTGATTCAGTTAACATTTTAACGATAAATGGCACCTTTACGTGGTTGCACTTTTACTCTAGGCGAGACCGTAAGAGTAGGTACTGACATCGTCAGTTCACGTAAAATCCATGCAAATACTGTAAAAATTTTGATGATCGTGAAATCGAATTCGCTTGGTGGTACTCACTTCACATGAAAGTCTCCACACCGGTTTTTGACATTTATCCAGCGAAAATAATGCAGTTGCACTTTATTTCACAGTGAAAAGATGTCGTCGACAATCAATCAGAACGCGAGTGAACATTTATTTTATTATTTATTTGTGTATTTGGGGGTGGAAGCTATTAAGACAGCTTCCAGAATTATATAGACAATCGGACCGAGGATTCAGTGTAAGTTACTGAAATACGGCAATCCGATCAAGAAATAAGCTGCCTCCATATTTTTATTGGTAAATTTTCCAGATATTTCATAAGCTACCGTATTCTGCTATTCGGGGTGGTCATAAATTCGAGCAAGGATACGAAATTATTGGAACCGAAAAATCCGTTCTAGAGTAATAGACAAAATTTATAGAAAAAAAATGTTATTGTCAAATTTTCCAACAAAGATTCTGTTTTTCAACGTGGTGGTCAATTAGATGGGAGGAATATAGGATGGAATTTACCGAGATCCGCTTATCTGTTCAAAGAGGAAATAGGAAAGAATTATCTTCATAGTTTTGCTCATTGTGAATTTTCCACATGTTTCAATACTGCCTATTCCGGTATTTTTTTTTTTTTAGGGTAGAGAGCAAAGTGAAGCGAATTCACTGAAATCCGCTAATTCCTTCAGGTGATGTTGGAGACCAATCTGGTGGGGTTCACTAAATTGCACTCATAATAAATTTTCCACATGTTTGAATGTTTATTCCGCTATTTAGGGCAGATTCCAATAATGTGGCGTAAACTTATTAACAAGCGGCTATTCCGTTCATTTTTACCGGAATTCGCTTATTCGCTTAGGAGTTCAGTGTTTATACCCTGTAAAGTGCCCCTATTGTCGTTAGAAGAGAATATTTCACGAAGTATTATAGGGATGAAATTGTTACTTGGGCAATCTTCTTCCGTAACAAAGCCAATATACATACATATGTACATACTTATGAGCTTTATTCACTGTCTTGACCGTGTGCTAAACGTCTAAAAGTTCAAACGTCATTTAATGCTCATATTATCCCAGAAACAAAAACATGAAACTTTGTCATTTATTTCTATGGCATTACGACTGTTTGTCACGTAGCAGTTGTTCGGAATACAATTCTACTGTGTTGTGGTAGCACACATTTCGTATCCCTAGTCGTTATCCCATATAGAGTTCAACGACTCTAATATGGCATAATTATCCGTCAAAAGTTAAACGTCATTAACACTCAAGGGAATTATGTCTATAGCCTATATCTCGTTGATCTCATGAACTTTTCGATATATGAACGTACAGAAATAGATTGGGTGTCCTGCTACTCTGCTAGTAGACTTACAGAACAGCTTTTAGGCCAAATGACTCCCAAAAGGAATAATGTATTTGCAGGGACGATAATGATCTCCCAAAGGACACGTTTGGTGAAATTCGTAAAAACGTTTCGAAGACAGAAATCGTTATGTTTTAGTACGTATGTGATTTTCGGAATTTCACATGAAACATTTCTGACTTCGGATTTATGTGAGAGAACGAAAATGAAGCTGAAAGCGAGGGAGAAGAGGATGTATGTTGGCCTCCCATTCAGATTCATCGTGCAGGACGAATTAAAGAGTTGCAAAAATTCGTTTTATTAAACGAATTTGCAGAAGAATTATTCGGACATAGGATTTCTGGTATAAATGCTGCATACTGCACAAGTCATACAATAGCTGTACGTACGTACGTTACGTGTACATACACCCGTATCTTGAAAAAAAGACTCATCTCGACTCGTTCCCGAGTAAACTAGTGGTACATAGTTCTCGGAAACTAAAATAATCCAATTCATCTCATTGAAACTCTACTGCCTCACTCAATAAAACTTTCACGTGTACCTACTTCGTCGAACAACAAACTAGTACCTAATAATCAGCTCCTAACTAAACTAATTTCTGAAAAACACAAATTCCTTAAAACTGGACATAACTTTTCCTTTCACCAACTCTTCACCCTATAAATACTACGTGTTCGACACGATGATGTCCTAATGACCAAAAGCTCTTTACCTCCCTAGCCATTTGATTGAACCTAATTGAGTTTTCTGTGTGCAAGCCCCTGGAAGCTCATACTTTTTGCCTCGGAATATGCGATTAATCCCAAAGCATTGCGACCGTCGTCTTTGTATTCTCGTATGCTCGTTCGGTACCATGTAAATCTAATTAAAACTTTCTTGCTTGTCGTCGACGTCGACGTCATCGTCATAAACCAGCAACAAAGCGAAAAGAATAAAACTCCAACTCCCAACCGTCAGTAGGAACAAAAAAATGTGAAGTCTCTGTGAATAAAATTTTTCCTCAGCGAGATATTAACGTGAAATATCCATTTCCACTCTGATGTGCTGGACTATGTGTGTGACGTGTGCTGTTTCAGGACCATCATATGCTAGAGGAGCTGAGCTAGCACTAGGATATGAATGTACTAACGATGAAACATCATCGGGCCTATAGTGTCCCTTTGGCATACTAAAGTGTGTGTAGATAAAAATTATACATTTTCCTTGATATTTGATGTAGGTATTTATGAATCCTTGGGTAGGTAAAACTTCGAGTTTATGACTTTTCAGATGCGGAAAATTAACATGAAAATTATTTATGAAATGACTCAAAGTTCAAATGATGGATACTGACCTGAGGGCTTCCATTCGTCAAATTTGTACAGCAAAGAATAAAATTGACCCACGAGCGATCCTCTCACTCCACTATATGATTTTGGAGTCGGGAAGCTTTGCACGTCAATGTGTCAGGACAATTTACCAGAGTGAAAAAAAAAGTTTTCAAACAAAATGGATGGAGGATAACTGAATTATATGTAGTGGAAAAAATTGGCTTTCTGTAGCAATTACCACGGGGGCGATTTGAGTTTGAAAAAAAGGTAAATTTTTTTTTTTTTTTTTTTTTTAAATCCCTTTTACATTCCAACGAGTAACTCTTTGAAAAGAAACTTTTTATTGGGGCGAAATTGGTTAATTGTCATTGAAAAAGTTACGATTCAGTACAAGTCAATCCGGACTGTTTTTGTTTGATGAAATAACAATTTGGTAATCAATAGCTCTACCAAGAAAAACTGCTATATAGGCTCTGTACAAAACTAGTTTAATAAGGTTCTTCAGGCGAAGAGGTTATTACTGCAAAGCGGATGTGTAATTAAGGCGACCAAATTCCTTAGCGAATTCACACTCGCCGCAATTGATTAAGAGGAAGCCGAAGGCGACCAACTGTTCCGGATCTTGCGAGACAGCCCCGTATTTTACAAGTTTGCACCGCATTAAAAATCGTCTCAAAATTGTCCCGCTAAATATCTAACCATTGTCCTTGGGTCGCATTTTGGACACAGGCAGCTGAGACTCTGAAATTTTCAGTATAATGTGCGCCACAGTATGCTCTACATCAAACCCCTCCTCTGTGCAATTTTTTTTTTGGAAGCTTGGCTCCGTTTCTGCTGAGTTCGCTTTGCCAACAATTTCAATTTGCCTATGTAAAGGGCAAGTAGACGCACGGCCGGCGCTTCACAAGCTTGTCAACACTATTGAAAAATCCTTAGAGGACAAGGATATTGCTTTATGTGCCTTCTTAGACATCGAGGATGCTTTTGACAACACTGGCTCCCAGGGGCGGCGCATAAGGGCCCGCGTGGCGAGGGGCCCACGAGATTTAGGGGCCCAAAAGCCAAATAAAAGATTTATCGAACCAAAAGAACAGCACGAATGCGAAAAACAACAATCCGACGTAGATATTTTTTTGTAAACACGAGGAGAAATACACTTTTCGAATGCCAAATAAATGCTAAATCTCTATTGTTCATCTTTCACAGGGTGCGTTAGATAAAATTTAATATTGTCCTGAAAGTTCATGAGACAATCCGAATCCCCTAATTTTCACAAAAAAAAAGAAATTTGCAGGACTGCTCTATTTGCTGTAACTTTTGCCGTGGTTTGTAATCCGATCCACCCTTTTCGTTGCCAAGTAGGGTAGGGCGGGGCTAGTTGAGCATAGGGGCAAGTTGGGCAATCGAAATATCTCCGAAACTATTCACCGCACGCAAAATCATCATATAGCGGAAATAACGAGTCGCGGGAGTAGAACTTATCGCACAAACATCAGCAGCGACTCGTCGATAAACTGAAGTACACGCGCGCATTGTTTATTTTGTAACCAAAAAGTAAAATAATCATAAACCTCAATATTTCGTCTGTAATAGTCAAATAGTATCCTTCTTTAATCAGATAAGTGTTAAAAGTTCATAAATTTATTGTACTTTTGATATGTATATAGTTTCTGGGTATAATACTAACCGTTTTTTTATAACCTTAATTTTGTTTAAAAATTTCGGGTTGGGGTTAGTTGAGCTATAGTTGCTCAACTAAAGCCAACCCTACATTTTGAAGCTATAGTTGCTCAACCTAACTATGAAACTATTTATTTCTACGAAAAACTCTCCATTAATATGAGAGAGCACATAATTGCACGTTCAAAGAGACATAAATATTGGCCGTGTTTTTTCAATAGCTAACCTGCACTATATGGGGCAATTTTCATACAAACGCTAACCCGTAGCCCTAAAGTTTGAAACAAAATTGATTTAAGTTTTGTTGTTTTGTCATTTAAAGTCTATAAATAAAAAGTTGATTATGAAGCGGAAATTTTATTTCATGCCTAACTAACATTTAACACATGGTTCGGCTAAATTTTCTATGTGCTCAATTTGCCCCATACCCTAGCTCAACTTACCCCACCTATGGGGTAAGTTGAGCACATTTGATTTTCTTCATTTAAACAGATACACACATTTGACTTTTTAGAAATAATTTTGTTGGGCACATTTGCAAAGGGATATACTACCAATCTATCAGTATGCATAAGAAGCCATTAAGATTTACCGTTGAGGAGCTATAAACGCTGTAGTGAAAAATTGCTCAACTAGCCCCGCCCTACCCTACCATATGGGCAAAACGATTCTTTAGGTCCCTCTGCAAAAAAAAAACTTATCTTAAAACATTTTTGGTGATAGTACCTTTTCTAAATTTTCGGACTAAATTCCAATCCACTATGTCATGAGTCAAACTTAACAAAATAGTTTGAGAGGGTATTAAAAGCTTGACACACATATTTTCGAATGACACAAATGCGTCATTATTACGAAAATTTATCATCATTAGCACGAATTCCAAATTGCGCATTTGGATCATCATTAGCTCAACAATGATAGGAGACGCCATCTGTTGTAAAATTTAAGAACAAGAATTTTTGCAAAAACATTAACCCTCCGATGAATGACAGTTCCGATACCCATGGATGAACGACAAGGTCCCTGGGGACCTGTAACAAATTGTGTTCTTCTCGGCTCTCATTTCGTTTTTTTTTTAGTTAAATAAAGCCCACAAATGGTTCAAGTGTTAATGTTTACGCAAAAATAATACTTTTCGTTTTAAATTTTGTATTTTAGTTGAAATAAAAATAAAAAAACGTATAAAAATCATATTATTTCGCTTCATTACGTTCAATATTTGGGGTTGCTAACTGCTTAATTAGTAGTCTGGCTGGTCTAGCGGTTAGTGCGCGCATCTTCAGTGCACAGGGTCATGAGTTCGAATCTCACCGTGTCCCATGGTGTTTTTCGAACTCACGAGCTTGTGACGGACTATGATCTCACTCAGATGTTAAATGAGTACCCATTTATGGCGATAAATAACACTGCTGAGCGTGATGCTGATCTCATTACCTCAACAAAAAGCAGATAAGATCTTGGAAATAGGATGTCACTAACACATCCTGCGGCCTTAGTCCAATGTTGGATTGTCGCGCCTGTTATTTATTTTTAACTGCTTAATTAGGAACTGCAAATGAGTTTTCTGGCCAATTACAATTAAAAAAATAAATAAATAACAGGCGCGTCAATCCAACATTGGACTAAGGCCGCAGAATGTGTTAGTGACATCCTATTTCCAAGATCTTATCTGCTTTTTGTTGACGTATTGAGATCAGCATCACGCTCAGCAGTGCTATTTATCCCCATAAATGGGTACTTGCTTAAGATCTGAGTGAGATCATAGTCCGTCACAAGCTCGTGAGTTCGAAAAACACCATGGTTCACGGTGAGATTCGAACTCATGACCCTGTGCACTGAAGGTGCGCGCTCTAACCGCTAGACCAGCCAGACTTCAATTCATCGTGTGTAATGGAAGCGGCCAATGCAGCAATATCTAGTATGTTGAAGAACTTTGCAAGTTGCCAACGATTTGTTGGCCGTTTACATGAATATGTTGACAGCATTTGGGTCCATGGTATCCACTCCAGATTGTAGTCCAGGATGACCATTGGCTTTCGCTTTGGTCCAGTATCTACTTCAGCAGTGTAGTACATCGTTGACAAGAGCAATACTGATTTCTTTTTTTTTTTTTTTTGTACGTATGAGCACAATGAAACATTGTTCTCATAGAATCCAAGCAACGAGCTGCAAACTTTTTAAAAATTCAGAGGGGACAAATGTTTTGTTCGAGTTTACTGTTCCAGCAAATGCACTTTTCTTGCACAACGATGAGAAGAAATTGTCGGCATAAATTGTGTGACCGGAGCTAACGTATTTTTCAGTCAATTTATAGGCAAAATACTGGCCCTTATTAGCCTCTCGCTCTGGACAACGCACCTTCCCAGCATAAATCATTCCTTTCAAGGGGTAGAAAGGTTTCGAGTCACCAAACCACCATACCTTTATCCCACCCACCACCATACCTTTATCCCATTTTTATGTGGTTTTGACGGAATGTATTGAGTGAAACGTGGGCGAGCCCTGCATGGAAAGAGTTGTTCATCTACTGTTAGAGAATCGTGAGGATTATAAGCTGCTGCCAAATTTGCCAGTAACATCATCCCCGCATAAAAACAATAGCCACAAATGCACCGAACTCTTTCAGGGTCATAGGCTTCCACTTCTTTTTATTCGCGGGGTGTTCAGAATTCCATTTGGCTATAATTTGAGACGCTTTTCGTTTTGAGCAAGATTGGGAATTAGAGATTGTCAAATATGATTCACTTAGACAAGATTCAAAAAAATTGTACACAAGCTAAGCAAAAAAGAGCGTACTACTTTCTCACACTGTAAACTTCCAATGGTATTCAAACACTTACCAGCTGCCTCCCTATTCTAGAATAAGAACACTCTATGCAACTCGTGCCAACTATTAAAAGTAGTAGTGCGCTCTTTTTTACTTGGTTTTGCTCAATTTCGTTGAATCTCGTCTAGGAGAATGATATTTAGACAATTTCTAATTCCCAATCTTGCTCAAAACAGTATAAGGTCCCTACGGACCTTGTTGTTTATCCCCGTACAAAAAGTTGTAAAACCTACATAAAATGCTAATTGGTGATTATATTGCTTGAAATGCGTTATAATTCGTTTCATTATGCTTTTTTTTTGGAATACATGGTAGCGAAAATCTAAAACACACCAGTTAGAAGTAGTACACAATCAAAAATCGAAAAGGTCCCTAGGGACCTTTTCGCTCATCGGAGGGTTAAATTTGTTACCAATCCTTACACATTTCTATTGAAATTCCATATGAAAAGTGTGACTTCAAATTATTGAACAGAATATTTATCAAAATATCGCTAATGTGAGGGACATTTTTACCATTATACAAATGTCAAAAGTAAATGACGAATTCCAATGACGTAAACATATGTGTCACCCCATTTTCGAACTTTCCCCATAATGACGGATTATCGTACTGCCATCTTGATAGACAGGCCGGACTGTCGAAATTCGATTTCGAAAATTTGGGTTCTTAGCGCCTGTGGTTGTTTCTATTGCTATTGTTGTAATACGTGTTACTTGGGGTTCTTAGCGACATTTTTATCAGCTGATAATCTGGCTTGTATATCTAGAGTGCGTTGATTATCGTCATGATGATTTGGATATGTGTCTTGGGCCTTAAGCTTAGTTCAAACTAACTAATACGGCATGTATATGTCGTTGAAGACTAAAATATTGGTCTTGCTTGCGGTGTATACACGGTCATTATAGGTGTAGAGGCCACATTTGATCTGAAAGGAGTCTTGCCAAGCCTGCTGTATTTAATTTAATATTAAGTATAGACGGTCTTAAAAATGAATGATTTAAATCAGAGCACACTTATATTTAAAGCTTAAACAAGGAATGGAGTTAATCCAATCCCATTGTAGGCGCAGGTAGTTTACTTTGCTTAAATATCACCAACGCCTATAGTCAATTATGCGCTGCGTGAGTTATTTTAAATAAGACGTTCTTAATTTTAGTAGAAACACTGTAATGTCAAAATCATGTTTCAAAAGATCTGGTTTAAGGTCGATCCACATTAGTCATCAGTCACAGTCATTCCCCATACAAATTGACAGATTGACAGTCGATTAATTATTTGTTTTCGATTGATTTTACTCTGCTTTTTTCTCAGTGTAGGGGGCCCACTCAAGAAGTTGGCGGGAGGGCCCCGAGTGAAGTTGTTCCGCCACTGCTGGCTACGATGTAATTGTCAGAGCCCTAGATATGGGGCCGGTGCCCTTGTCTACCGGATCGACACCATGCTAAAAGGCAGGGAGATTCACTCTTCACTAGGGAGTCAAAATCTCAACATCAAGGGTTGCTCCCAAGGTGGTGTACTCTCACCTTTACTGTGGTCCCTGGTGGTAGATGAAATACTTTCGCTACCTGATGCGCAAGGTGTCTTCGGCATAAGCTACGCTGACGATATCACTATTGCGGTCAGAGGAAAATTCGAGTCCGTTAATAATTTAATGAGCTCGGTCCTAACGGTAGTCGACAGATGATACACCGTAACAGGGCTTAGTATCAACCCAGACAAAACAGTTCTAGTGCCATTTACAAGAAAATTGCGCCCTACATTTGAACCACTCTACTTAAGGGGGTTTCCTATTTCCTACTCCAAAGAGGTTAAATGAAATGGAAAATGGAAAAAGAAAAGAAAACATTTTTTTTTCTCCTTCTCCTTTCATTAATTTCTGTTGGAACAATATTGTCCACGCGAGGGGAACTCGAAAAAATGTCATTGTCAATTTCGGCCAGCAGTACATGGCATGACACCTCTCATCACATGCCGTCGATAAGTCTCGTGCCATGTACTGCCGGGGACGGCATGATCGAGAATGCAAACGATCGATGTCAATTTGCTCTTTATATAGCAATGACAAATTGTTGAGGTGACGGAGGTTAAATGCTTTGGCATCACACTTTCAGTACTACCTCCAGCCCAGTCATTCAAGCTATATGGAGTAGTACGCCACTGCACATTTTCATAGAAAAACTGCAGCACTAACAGCTCTAAAAATTAATTTATCATCTGACACTCGTAACAGTGATCGGGACATATGCGTATCCTGTATCAGGTCCCTGGCCTACGAATCTGCTTGGTGGCAGATTATAAGGTCACGGAACTGCGAATCGGTAGGAAGTTCGTTCTGACCAACTTTGACGGCCCGGAACGGCTCAGAAGCATTCTGTCCATTCATTCGGAACGGGACGTAACAAAACGGGAGGTAACGTAACTTATCTGTTTCGCCCTTTAATTGAATTAAAATCCAAATCCAGCCGTGCGTTGATTCATTTGACAGAAGTTGAATCTATTTGTATCTACGAGAATTAAAATGTATGGATTCGCCGTGTATGTGCAGCCTATGGAAGCATATTTTTTCCCAGAAACTTGAGTCACTACGGAAATCTCCAGACGCTGTGTAAAAATAACCGAAATGCACACATTACAAACTATAATGCAACTGATAATTGGGAGAAATTAAAGGGTTTAATTCTAAAGGTAATCATAAAAGCTGGACCGAGACATGGCTTACGAGGGTGGTCTGATAAGTACGTAGCCTACAAAAGAAAAACAAAAATTTTGGAAAAGTGGCGATTTTGTTGGTCTCTGGTGAGTACCAGTGTATCCAAGTTTCGTCGACTGTCACGAAACGACGCAGAAACTCCTTCGGATTGCGTTTAAACATCGTCAAACACTTCTTTGAAGTGGTCTCACGGTTGCGCTTGTTGTCCGGAGTAAGCATACGCGGCACCCATCGCGCCGACAGCTTTCTCATGCCCAAAATTTCATGCAGGATATGACCCACGCAATCTTTTGAAATGCCTACTGTCTCAGCTATCTCTCGCACCTTCATTCGGCGGTCTGCCAATACGAGATCGTGGATTTTTGTCACGTTATCCTGGTGTGCTTACCGTTTTCGGGGCATCTGGACGTGGCTTATCAAAAACCGACGTGCGACCACGTTGAAACTCGCTAAGCCAATTTTTGACGGTCGGCATCGAAGGAGAAGAGTCACCTTACACAGCATCCAAACGCTCTTTGATGAATCGAATCACCGACCGATATTGCTCTTTTTACATTTTTCTATAATCGGCGGACACCCCAGCTTTCACACGCGGCCAAAGCAAAACTACGAGTCTGATCCGGCTGAAATTTGGACAGTTGCCGTCTAGAAGAATGTACTACACGATAGTAAATAGCTTTTGCGATACTGACACCATCAGGCGGGGAGGCTGGGTACTTATCAGACTACCCTCGTAAGTTTCCGGACAAATTTGTCTAGAGTTATTTTAGATAAATTTTTACGGGACAAGATGTGTATTGAAAGTTTGCAAATGGCAAGGATATCAGCTTACAGAAACAATTTTGTTTTGTTAGGTATATAAAACTAACAGTTCTTAAAAATCATATTCCAATGATTTAGGTATCTCTATCATGTGCCAAACTACTAGTGTGGTGCCGCTGGGGATCCGTACGGGCGGCGCGCGGTCGTGTTTCGATATGTTTGAACCGATACTACAGATGAAGGGCTTTTCTGTACCTACAATGTCATTACAGATTTCCTATTCAGATAATCCATGTACAATGCGACTTCGTCGAAGAGGCGTCGAATAATAACTACGTAACTAATTCTAAGCTTTTCTCAGTCGCGACAACGTTTTAGTGGCAGGAAGTCACGATGCCATACCCAAGCCGATTCAAAGGACTCCTGAACGTGGATTTCGATCAAATCTACCAGGACTATATTATCCCAGAGAGGTGATAGGTAACGTTTATCTGATCAAAGTAATGTTTTTGGTAGGAACTGATATAAATCTGGCATTAAGGGTTGTCATCAATAGTTCTAACGATGAATATTTTTCCTCATCTTAACGAAGCGTTGGATTTAAGGTAATGATGATGAATCCGAGGCGATTTGTGGTGCAGTTGCACTGTCAAGTCGGCTACCACTAGCGAATGAGTATTAATCTAATTTTCAAGAAAATTCGGCATTCCACTTCGGGAAAATTAAGGGAAAGCTGGATTTATGCACGAGCCTTGCTTTCAGGTCCTAAACCAGAGTTCAAAAGTCTCCGGTGCTACAAAGGATTAAACAAAATCAAAAACCGGATTTTCTTTCATCAAAATTTCGATAACGGTAACACGTGCTTTTTTTGTTTGGATGATTGTGAGAATAGCCTGTAGTCCAAAAACAACTCTTCCATGCCGTGGGTCCCTGCCCTACCACCTTTCCATATTACTTCGCAGGTACAGCTGTCGCTAATTAGCCCTCAGCGCGTTTGCTGACTTACGCCTGCCTTCCTTACGGATCACCGTGTGAATTTCACAGACCGCTCTGCTGACTGCCTCGCAAATCTCGTGGAACTGCAACATTAAACCTATTAAGTTGGCGGGACTTATCTTGTTGCTCAGAACAAACTCGAGTTAGCACCGTGTCCTGCAAACTTTGGGCAGTTGAAAGGTACGTGCCTCGCATCTTCCACTACCTGCGCAAGGAGGTCAGTGTACTTGTGGCACAGGCCTTTGGTGGGTTGCGACACCACGTACCTGAGCAGCGCAGGGAGGCCCCTGGTATGGTTGATACACCATGGCGTGGATCTGTACAAAGACCGTCGGGCGATTACGTTCCCGAGCTCGCTAGTCATGTATGAGTGACATAGCATGGCTGACTTTTTCCCTATTCCTCCGAAAAGTCAGCCATACCAGCTTACACGACGCAGCGCTTCCTCGTAGGGAAGAAATACATTATAAGCGTACGTGTCCAGTCTCGGAGCTGGCGGCTTCGCATAACCCAAGCCACGAAGGGACTAGATATGGAGAATGGCCTATGCGCCTATACCTAGCTGGTTTGTGGATTGATGACCACACGGCCTGAGTCAAATTGCTGCTTAGTAAACGAATGGGGGGCAGACCAATGTGAACGGTAGCGCTACGAGTCTGCTTTAAGCCGACAAGTAGTAAACAGGCATAACCATCCTACGGCTGGCAAGCCGAATTCGTTAGGTCTATCGTAAGGGGGCCAAGGGAGGATCAAACCTGCTATTGAGAAATCTTTAGCGAATAGTGTACCTCGGGGATGGGCCTGCCCAGGGGACCATGGTCCTTACCCATCTAGGCGTTGCATTCGAAGGGGTTTGTGGTGTTAGACAAGCCGACCAGAAGAGTCGCATCCCAAGGTGGGGTTCCAAAGGGAGGCATCCCGGCGGAGAACACCCTTCCGGCTATCAGTCAGATAAATCTTGTCGTCCCGCAAGGGAGGGAGGTTATGGCCATCAGGCTCAGGTACTCTCAATGACAAATGCGAGGTAGACGCAGGATGGATGGATCTACACCACTACACCCTTGCATCCGAGGAACTCTGGTGAATCGTCTAATTTGAAATGATGCAAGTGTTGGTATCCTCCAGGGTCCGTAAGAAATTCCCATTTTTTCTGGTGACCCACTTTGCTATGTCGGGGATTACAGTGTGCGTCCAACGACCAGCCGAAGCGTCATCCGAACTGAGTTGCCACTTTCTCAGGGACTCTTAATCTCTCGAAACCTATCCAACCTACCGAATAGTCAATAGAGCCTGTTAGTCTCGTCCACGAGTAACTTCAATAGCACCATTCCAGCTACAACATAAGCAGTTTCAATCGAAATTGTGCGATACGCACAGCATACTCTTATAGTGCGCACCTTCTATAAACCCAGTTAAAAGGGTTAGCATAACAGTCACACTATAGGGCACCGGCCAAAACTGGCGACGCATGCAATAATATGGATGTCAGTCAGTCTTTTACTGGCTCTAGGACCTCCTATATTTGGCATAATATGTTTGCTGCCTTCTCGCGTACGTACTTCAAGGGCTCCCCGAAACTCAGTCTGGAGTCAATCATAACACCCACCTAACGCTGACTAGTTGTTATTACCGTTCTTTTAACTCAGATTTAGAGAGAGGTTTTTTTTCAGCGCTCACTAATTACAACAGCTTCCGTTTTATGCTACATAACTTCCAGTTCTACTTATTCCAGCCATAGTTTTATGGTTATTATCGCCTCGCCGAGAAGCGTGCTCTGTGGCCGTGATCATTCGGTCGCCGCTCTGTGAAATAGACACTCATAGAGAAACGAGTTTCTAAACTCGGCACGACTCGTCGCAAGTTTATTATTCAGAAGAAGATGATAAGAAATATTCTTATCGTAGAAGAATAATCTAACAATGCGACTAGGAAGTGGTATGACTGACAACCGTATCACACTCCGAATTCAGTTGTCTTTGTAACGTTGATGACTGCACACGGTAGTCATCAACGCACCATGCTCCACTAGGAGTTACGGTAATCGAGAGAGAGATCGCCTCGCCGAACAGTTTGACATACTCCAGGTCCTTGGCGATGGCGATCACCGCAATATCATCCGCAAATCCAACCACCGTCACTTCTTTAGGCATGCAGAGCTCCAGGATAGATTTGTACATTAGCAAGCACAGATTTCTGTGGAACGCGTATGGTTACCGTTTACTCCTTTGTATAAAAACTAAATCTTATCTTAAAATAAATGCAAAAATAGATACATACGAATCTATTTGAAACATTTCTTGAAATTATCTCAGATCAAACGGCACATGTACTCCAGACATCCTCCTGAAATTCTTGAGATAATGAATGATTTGCTTATGGAGAGCATTGAAGTCAACGAATACAAATTTTAAAAATATGTTCTATCCGAATTAGGACGATCAAATGTCAGTTCACGTTCACTCAATTAAATTAGTGAACTGAAAATTCCACGAAATGTTGAGTCGACTACCCTAAGACAATAATTCATCCGAAACGAGTCCTCATAACGAGCAACCATCACAAAACTCACTATATCATCATCAGAGCCTGCCTGGCTCTCTCATCTTATAGCATTGCCCACTTTATTAATATTATCTCGAGATGATGAATTATTCAGGCTCTTGTAATTCCATTGGACATTTGATACAACATGTCTCGTTTTGGGCCAGGAAATATACAGGGTGTCCGGAAACTGACGCATAAACGCACCGGATTGTGTATCCTCAGTTGATTTCCAGCAAAAAAGTTGTTCGGAACATACCCCCTTAGCTTAACCCTTTAGCTGCCAGAGTCATTTGAAGATTTTTGAAAAAATCATTTTCTTGTACGACTAAAACTTCAATATCTCAAAAGCTAGAATAGCAAAATAAGATGAATATTACAGCCAGAAAATTTACCTAAATAATGAAACTAACGGCACTAAAATCGAATAAGCGGCTTGGTTTTTACAGAGCTTCAAAGTCAAATTTTTGTGATTTGACCCAAAAACAATGGAAAAACTTTCCATCTCAATTTTCTTCAACTTTTGCCAAGGTGACGTGCTAATACGATTCTTTTAAAAATTAGCGCATAGGCTAATGATCATTTCTTTTCTACATCATTATACCCTTCGCTCATAGAGTGAAAGGGTATATTAACTTTGTCATGAAGTTTGTAACGCATTGAAGGAAGCATCTCCGACCATATAAAAAGTATACATATATGATCAGCATGACTTGGGGAGTCGATTGGGCGATGTCCGTCTGTCCGTCTGTCTGTCTGTTGCGACGCGTTTTACTCGGCCAATTTAAAAGCTATGAAGCTGAAATTTTGCACAAATGCTTCTTTTTGCTGCAGGCAGTTTGTATGTTTGAATCGGTAAAATCGGACAATGGGGTCATGGGGCTGCCATACAAACCCAACTCACCAAATTATGTTCTTCTAAGAAAAACTTTTTTATTTGTGTACCAATTCCAACCAAATTTCACACAAATGTGTTTCTATTGATGACACAATACATACGTAAGATTGGATCAAATCGGACCATAGAGTAATGAGGCTGCCATACAAACCTAATCCCCCAAATTAGGTTCTTCTATGAAAAACTTTTTTATTTGTGTACCAATTTCAACCAAATTACACACAAACGTGTTTCTCTTGATGACACAATACATATCTAAGAATTGATCAAATCTGACCATGGGATCATGGGGTGGCCATACAAACCCAACGCCCATTTAGGTTCTTCTAAGAAACATTTTTTGAACCAATTTCACAAAACCTTGAATTAATGTGTCTTTACCAAAGCAACAAAAAAGTTAAAAACGAATGGATTCGTACTTTGGGGTCATGCTCCCGCAACCCCAATAACATTTTCCGAGTAAATATTTTTACTTGCCCACTTAATTCAACCAAGCACAAAATTTTTGTTAAGACGGAAGCACGGAAGAAAAAGAATGAGGGGGATTAAATACAAGTCATATATACGCCCGAAAGAACTTTTAGCCCAGAGTGAGCGAAGGGTATCCAAATTTCAGCCGCGCCCGAAATTAGCCCCCCGGGGGTTGGCAAGCGAAGCGAGCAGGGGGCGAAGCCCCCTAGTTCATTTTATTTTCATGTATCCCATTAACAAAAGTAAATTTCCACTAACCCAACAAATTTCTTTTGTCCTCCAGGTTGAACCTATCCGTCCTAGTCGACGAACGCCATCCACAACAATAACAACGACTAGTTTTATTCGAGCTTGGTTTTTTTTAACAGTTTTAATGCCTTAAGTGCAGAAAACTAGGGTTAATTTTGGATCGATTTTGAAAAAATTTGAATAAATTGTACCAAATTGCAGATCTTTAGGGGCAGTTTGAATTGAATTGAATTGAAATCGAGCTAAAATTAACCCTAGTTTTCTGCACTTAAGGCATTAAAACTGTTAGAATTAATGAATCTAGAATAAAATGATGTAAGAAAGAAATGATCGTTAGACTGTGCGCCAATTTTTAAAGGAATCGTACGAGCACCTCATCTTGGCAGAAGAAAATTGAGATTGAAAAACAGATTTTTTTTGGGTCAAATCACAAAAATTTGACTTTGAAGCTGTCAAACCCAAACCTCTTATCCGATTTTTGTGCCGTTAGTTTTATTTTAAAGGTGAATTTGTTGGCTGTACTAACCATCTTATTTTGCTATTCTAGCTAGTCTAGCTTTTGAGATATTGAACTTTTAGTTGTATAAGAAAATTATTTTTTTTTTAAATCTTCAAATGCCTGTGGCAGCTAAACGGTTAAGCTAAGGGGGTATGCTTCGTACAACTTTTTTGCTGGAAATCACATAAGGAATCACAATCCGATGCGTTTATGCGGAAGTTTCCGGACACCCTGTATAGGAACAAAGAACGAGCGACGAAAAGAAGATTCTTTCCCAGAGTAGGTACCTATGGCATGGCGGGCGTCTCTACAAAAAAAAGTTGGTCGCAATTTCATAAGAAAAAATGAGCAATGTCAAGAAAAGGCAAAAACAAAGGCAAGTCTACTCTACAAGCACCGAGGCAAAACGACTCGAGCATCGTCTTTTATACAGAATAAGGGAATCTGTATGATGTATAACATGCTTTCAGAGGTGTGGTTGTCCCTACTCTAGAGTAGCGAACAAAAAAAAAAAAACAATTTCAAACAAATTGGGGACATCCTAAATAAAGGACTCTGCTCCGCTACAAGTTATAAAATCATCTTCAATTTTCTACAATGATGAAAGCAAGCAAAAAATCCTATCATTATTATAATACAAGACAAGAAAGAAGAAAAATTTCTCAATCTGACTAATGCTGACTAATTAGCATTTTATATCGCATCAGAATATCACTATGGTAGAGAGAGCGCAGTATCTCATGACCGCGTAATTTCAAACCGAAACGGACGGAAACATAATATCTCGTCCACGGAGGCAATTTACTATGACTGTGTAAAATTGCGACAAAGTCACAATAACTTTCAAAGTATCTTTCTTGGTCTAATTGCCATCATCGATTTTTTGCATTCCTTTGCCGTTCACCGTACCGTACCGTTTATCTCTATGCTATGGTGTTTAACTTGTACCGAAGGACTCTCTCTCTCTCTCGCAGACTCGCCTTGTAGTAGCCTTAACTTAATTAAATCGCGTTGGGTAACTTTTTTCTAATTACCGTAAATAAGCCGCGAAACGATTACTACAATAAAATTCCGTGACCTAATGCAATGATTATGCAAAAAAAAACATGCTTTTCTGCTAAAAGCTACCTTCCCTTCCCCGATATGGTAAAACATGTTGCCATAGCGAAACGATTTCAATGAAAATGCTCATTTCCTTCCTTTCGCTCTAGCAAACGCGCTCTTTCGCGAACAAATCCAAATCAGCTTGACCCTGCAGCGTCCTTGATATTGATTTTGTTGAGGAGTATGTGTGTATGTTTGGTAGACGCTTTGATGTGGGGTATTACCATACCATACCATACCACCCGCGTGT
The DNA here is from genome assembly GCA_949715475.1 of Microchrysa polita. Lineage (NCBI taxonomy): Eukaryota > Metazoa > Arthropoda > Insecta > Diptera > Stratiomyidae > Microchrysa > Microchrysa polita. The sequence continues at coordinate 30,211,792 of OX454418.1, read as the reverse complement.
TTAGCTGATAAAGAAAGTCTGCGGAAGTTCCAACTTTTCCCATGACAGTGGCAGCCGCGCCGCACGGCGTCAACTCTGCTAATCGATTTGGCACGCCTAAAAGTCAAGTTGTCGGCAAAGTCATAAAACTGTTTGTGTCCAGATAGTAGGAGTGAAATAAGAAAGAGCAAAACCGAGAGATCCCAATTCAACCCTATTGTTCTGAGCGTGCTATAGCGAAGTGTGTAGGAACTATAGGTATATACGGACAACAACATGGGCCAACAGTAATAATGACAAGAAAACTTTTCTGGTTGTTGTGAGAAAGTTTGAGGAAGTTGCGAGATTTGGTCACGACTACTGTGGCCGGTTGTATGTCCTCGGCCTTTGGTCTTACCGACACTTATCTGGCATCGACTTAAACGATTAATTCTTTCCAGTATGGCAATATCTGTCCTATAATGTATAGACGACATGAATTTAGTAGGAACATGAGACGAACGCGGCATCATGTCAGCTTTAATATGTATTGCTACACAGGGTCGTTGTGGTTAAAGGAGAATTCACATCTGATTTAACCCTAGAGTGGGTGGTCGTGGTGTGAGGGTATCATATAGTCTATGAAATACCAGTAGACTACATGATACCCTCTCACAAGTCAACATGGCACCTCCACGTTTGGTGACTGCTGGAAACTGCGAATGATTTTTGGACGCAGGCTGAGCCATGGGGCGATCCGTATGGATTGTGCATAACTCTGTTCCCATTCCGGGTCGAGTGCCTTGGCATAATGGGCGCCTATGAAACTCTCCGCATAGGTGACACGACGACTGGGTGTGAGGTTGGAGCTGGTGACTGAGGTGAGAGTACACCTGCGGGGTTCAGGATCCAACACTTCACTTTGCTCCTTTTCTTACAACCAGTGAACCGCGGTCTACGGAGTAGCGATCCGTTAGACTAGGGGATAAGAGAAGAGAAGGCGTAACGCTGGCTGTTACTTCGGCTGTGGTCCGAGAACGGGAAACCCAAACCTGAAGTTTTGAAAAATATCAAGAATGGAAAATCAATTTGAATTTGACTTGGCGATGTTGGAGGGGATAAACATCAACGATTTGCAACGGTCGGGGATGTTAATCTCTGAATACAGGGCTTTGGTGGGCGAAGGTGCTGAAGGAACGGACAATGAAGCGTCGAAAGGCGTGGAGAGGTTAGTTCCTAAAGAAACTTCGGTTGAGGATGATGCTTTTCGAACGGACGATGAAACTCCGCAAGGTGTGGAGAGGTTAGTTCGAGTAGTGTCTCCTGAGAAAAGTCCGAACGCTGACTCTAAGTCGACGCTAGAAGCTGGAAAGCGAGAAAGAGACTGAAGAGGAGGCGGAGGAAGGAAAGGCAGGCCGCCGGGAAGATGTCAAATCAACCTGGTGGGTCGACACAAGAGGATACAACTCCGAAAATGGAAAGGCCAGTGAAGAGGTTTAAGGGTGTCAACCCAGGAACATCTGAGCCGGTTCAACCATTGAAGGTCCAGGTAGACAGGAAACAAAAGCCTAACCAGGGTAAGAAATCCTTCGCACAGGTTGCCGGAAGAGATCTCATCCTGGGTGTTACCGACGCGTCTCGCGAGGGTCCCCTAGATGTCACCCATCTGAATGCTTTCAAAGCATCTCTTTGGTGTGCTCTAGACGACCTCAGTGATCATGCCAAAGACATAGGCTTCATAGGCAAGACTTAACTGGTTGATGGATTTATTTCATTGACGAGTAGGAATCAATCGACCAAGAGCTGGCTTATCGGCATGCAGGAAAACCTGGCCAATTTATAGGAAGGTGCCAGACTGCGTGTGGATAGTCTGCGAATCATGCGCAATGACGCGAGACTCATTATCCTTGCTCACGGTTGTACCAAGAGCAAGGATGTTATTCTCAGGCGGCTGGAGAAACAGAATGCCTGTGTAAAAGACACTTTCAAATGGAGGGTCACTTACACACAGCCTTTTGGATCTGCGGAAGAGCGCGGTACGACGCTTACTGTGTGGTGTCCAAAGGAGGACGCGGAGGCTATCAGGGAAGCAGGGGGGAAACTCAGCTGCGGTCTTGAATAAGCTGTCGTTAAATTCCAGACGAATGCACAGTGAGCGCAGTATCGTTCAAAATGTGGGGGTAGAGGAACCTGGAAGGGTGAATCTATCAGGGATGGAGGTGGGCCCGCACAAACAAACACTAAATGTGTGTCAGTTGAATATTCATCACTGTATATCAGCATCAGCGATGATGATGAGATGCTTTGAGGAAGAAAAACTCGACATTGCATTGATACAGGAACCCTGGATTACAAAGGAAAACAAAATTAAGGGTTTGTCACAACAGTCCGCCAATTTATACTATGTACAGATGGGTGGAACGGTAAGGACTTGTATCCTGGTGCGGCATGGTGTACATGCGGTACAAATGACGCATCTAAGCTCACCCGATCTTACGACAATAATGATTGGAAGTGGGGCAGGATTAATTATAATCGCGTCAACGTTCCTCCCTTACGACTCACCAGAACCACCTCCTTCAATGGAGGTAGAGAACCTGGTAAAATACTGTAAAGAAAGAGGTATAGTTCTGATATTAGGCTGTGATGCCAACGCTCACAATACTGTGCGGGGCAGCACAGATGACAACATCAGAGGACAGCAGCTGCTGGAATTTGTTCAAAGATACAACTTGTTAGTGGCTAATACAGGGGCGGCTCCCACCTTCGTTGATGCTCAAAGGGCTGAGGTGATAGACATTACCCTGAGCTCTGTCAATGTGCTGCACAGAGTTCAGAACTGGAGAGTGGTGGACAGACTAACCATGTCTGATCCCAGATCCCAGGGGTATTCAGTTTGGAATTATGTATGGCACGAAACCGAGTAGCGAAAACAAACGTATTAGAGTGCCGAGGAATACGGACCGTACAAAGTATGAAATGTGTTTATTGGAACAAATCGAGGAAATTTCAGAGGAAATACCTAATAACACGATTGAGATTGAGTGATCGGTGGAACAAATGAATTCTGTAATAACTCACTCTTTCAAACTGGCTTGTCCCGCTGTAATCATAGATGAAAAGGATCCAACACCCTGGTGGTGCACTGAATTTGAATATATGAAGAAAGAGACAAGGAAAGCGTTTAATAGGTACATGAGAGAGAGGACCCCTCGCTCTTGGGATCTATATAAGGATAAAAAGAGAGAGCTGAAGAAGACGTACACGTAAAAGGAGTTCGTGGAGGAAACTTTGCCCGAATATGAATAATACATCCGATGTATGCAGACTGCAGAAGATGATTTCGAAAGACAGCGTTTCCAAAATGGGACTAATCCGAAAGGCGGTTGGAACTATGACGGAAACAATGGAGGAGACATTGCAGTCCCTTATGGAAGTCCATTTTCTAAGAAAGCTTCAAGTCAAATAATCCGTTGGCGAAGGCTATCCACTTGTAGACAGGCTCGTAACGCAATTACCAGTCCACTAGCTAGGAAAGCCAAACAAGTACTCAGTTACACACGGAGCGGCCTATAAGTTGGATAACTGCCTTAGTAACAGGGCATGGTAATTTTAGAGCTCATCTATCTAAGATGAAAATCATGGAGGTTAATGTATTCAGACTATGTCTGGAAGAGGCTGACACGGCAGCACACGTTGTATGTGAAATCCACAATAAGTGTGGAATCCATGAGGGAACTTAGCTTCAAAGATATGCTACGCATCACACGGGACTCAGTTATGAAGAAAGAAGTCGATAATTTTCAGTCGACTTCTGGAAATCACTGAGGACTGTAAGGGGACGAAAATGGACCCAAATAGGTCTGCTTTTGTAAATCCCCAAATCACGCACATATATAACCCTAGAGCGGGCGCGCTATGAGAATTTTGCCGCCCTTACCAAAAAAATCTTTAATAATTCGTAAAATAGTTCTTCGTTAAGTTTGCGCTTTTTAGTAGATGCCCCTATTTTCATTCAGAACTCGTGCCGAAAGGCTTTACGTCGTCATTGGGCGGAGTGCGGCTAGAGAATGAGGCTGTTACTATCAGGCGGCAATTTGCTCATCGCGCGCCTTCTCACGTGAGTAAAAATATCACATATATTTTTTACAATGTTGGAATGTTGGGTACCTATGTTTATGGTGCATTTATTTTAAAAACTATAAAAACGCTGTTAATTTCCTCTTTTATCATAAATATGATAATGTAGAATATGTTAAAAGTCTATTAAAATGCGTTGCGTTTTCCAAAACCTTTTATATAGGTAAACCGAAGTTCCTAAAACATATTTCAATAAATATGTTGCTTATTTGTGTTTTACTTAAATCCCGAGAAAATAAATTAATTCAGTTGCTTTATTCCTACTTAAAATGGTCACTGAAAAGGAGCGGCATAATGCTCCCTACGCGCCCACTGACGCTTCGCGGAAAGACGCTCCCACTCTAGGGTTAATTAGACACGAGAATGGTTTCAATGGGAAAAGTGATGAAAAAATGTGAGATTGAGAGATGTCTTTCATCTGCACGAAAATAACAAAAGTGAAGACCATCGAACCTTGCGCCGCAGGGAGCATTGTACCTACTTCTTTATAGCTTTTTCGAAACATGACCCGACCGTAACCATTTTATCATCCTTCCTTTTTTTTACATTGGAGCAAGTTTAAAAAATATGTCTATCTATTCTTAGCAAATCCTATTATACAAAAAAAAAAGGTTTGAAGGTTCATTAACACCTCGGGGGTTTCATATAAATTGAATTGGCAAGACTTCACATACAGTTTCAAAAATCTGGTAACGCGATTTCAATCGAAATTTCTACGAAATCGTGGTAAACTCCACCTGAGTGTATGCAGTAGATCACTTTAGACTCAAGACTACAGTGGAGGCTACAATCGGCTCGTTTAATAATAATAATATAGTAGACATTCGAACTCCAGTGAAGAGCAGAATCCGGTGGACGGAGCCGATCTCTTGCTGGAGGATATGTGTATCGAAGCAGCTGAAACCTATGACAACAGTGAAGACAGTGCAGATTAGTCTCGAGCAGTCTAAGCTTGCCTCGAATAAATCTGCTTGTCTTTTTAAGGGAGGAAGAAATCAACATCGGGCTTGTTTAGGAGCCTTGGATTCACGATGAATTTAACAATTTATTCTACAATATTAGCAACCTAGATCAAGGTATGCCAAGAACCTGCATTTTAGCCAAGAAATGCATTAAAACCCCTTAGTTACCCTAAATACTAACCTTACAGTGTGCAATACGCGCGAGCATCCAACCTTCGTTTTGCGGAATAATTACGCGGGATGGGAAGAGGTCCTATGGATCTAACGCTCATGTCGGACAGCAATAAATTTAAGGTGGAACAGTGGAGAGTATCAGTGCTAAGATCATTTTCGGACCATAACCGGATATTCTTTAGCATTTATGTCTCTAGGGAGATGCCGCAACTTTACAAGGCGACAAACTGGAAGAAGTTCAGGCAGATTTGTAGAGCAAAACTCTCAACTGTACCAAATCCCTCGATCAACTCCGTGGAGTAGCTGGACAAGGAGGTAAAGTCATTCGAAAAATCCTTGGAAAGAGCGCTCAAGGGTTCCTGTCTAGTGAAAAGGAGTAAGGAACTTCTCCCTCAATAGTGGCAGATGGACCTTTCTAAGTTACGCGAGGTAGCTAGGGGTATATTCAACATTTGCAAACAAGCATAAGTTTTGGCAGCCTTACAAGGACTGCCTGAAAATTTACAAAAAAAAGCTATTAAATCTGCAAAGGTCCAATATTGGGACGATCTCCGCCAATCATTGGACAACGTCAAAGGCTGAGCTAGCAATCAATCAGCAAGATTTTGTCCAAAGCAGGGTCGTGTCCGTCCTTAATAAAAAAAGAGGATGGCACCTGGGCAGAATTAACTGGCGAATCTCTTGAGCTTCTGATGAATACGCATTGCCCTGGGTGCGTGAGCATTTGCACGCAGAGCCAACGATTGCATAGTGGAGGCGAACGGTAGAGCGACTTCGTTTTCTCCATTATTACTGTGGAGATGATTACCTGGGCAATCAACAGCTTCTCCCCTTATAAATCCCCAGGACCAGATGGTATACCACCGATTATGCTTCAGAAAACGCAGCTGCTGATAGTCTTCAGAAGCCTTCCGCTACTCAACCACGTCCCCCAATCGTGGCAATGGGTTCGAGTCGTTTTCATATCGAAGGTAGGCTCTCCACGAGCTGGTGTGTATCGTCGAAAACGTTGAAAACAAACAATAACCGTTACCCGCTCTCCTCGACATAGAGGGGGCATTCAATAATGTTCGCATAAAATCTATAAATGAGGCTTGGGTTGTGGATAGTGACACTACTAACGACCAGAGTAATCCATGGTGACTTAGGAACCAGTCATCCGACTAAATTCGTGTCCAGAGGAACACCTCAGGGTGGTGTCATCTCTGCACTACTGTGGCTATTGGTACGGTGGTACATACGGGTCACTAATCTGGTGGCCAGCGCTCAGTAAATAAGGCTTCAATGTAACAAAACTTGGTAGAGTGCAGAGATCGGTTTGCCTTAGCATCACAGGGGGAATTGCGAACATGCCCGAATGTAATCCTGCATCTTCTACCCATCGATCTTTTTATCAACCAACTGGTAGCATGTAGTCCAGTCAGGCTCAAAGAGTTAAGCTGCTAGAGTGCTAAGCCATACGGCCACAAAAATATTCTTAAGCAGCTCCCACAAAACGTACGCAACATTGTAACATATTTCAAAGTGCCCACGCTAAGCTCTGGGAAGAATTTTGATACCAAATTCCCAACTAGAGATGAGTGGAAAGAGAGTGAGGTGGTCAAGGATTTTGGCGTGGGCCACTCTTGACAGCTCTCATTCGGAGCCTGTTTGCGTCCCGATGGCAGCTGTTAGGAGTAAAATCTCTACCCACTGTATAAGGGCTGCTAATTCCAAATGGCAAAATCTGAGTACTTGCGTTATATCAAGGAAGATGTGGCCCTCCTAGGACTGGAAAAGAACGTCTGAGATTCTGATTAAACCGCGTAAAGATAACACCAGGCTACAACGCGCATTGCCACAGCTGCGGAAATGTAGATGAGTGAGAAACCCTGATTCAGTTTCTGTGTGAATGCCCGGGTCCCGGAATAGGACGCTCGCTAGGGCTTTTCTGGGAAGTTTGGAGGATACAGCAAATGTGCAATTAGGGGAGCTGCCGTACTTCTTAAATAACACTGGCCAGTTCAAGGCAACTCTCCACTCCTAATTTCATCACCTAAACTTCACCATATACGCTAGTTCAACTTCACAGAGTTGGTGGTTTGAAACGGCGCTTTATGCGCTAATTGGGCTTTTGGCTAGCCTCTGCCTAGGCCACCACTTTTACAAACCAACCAGACATTCGAAAATCTAACTATAGTTTTTTTTTTGGTGATTAAGATTTCTGAAATATTAAGAATTTCAGACGAAGACAAAAAATGTAAAAAATTCAAATAATGGCAGTGAAAATGCGAATCATGTTTAAACATTTATTGATTACTACTTCGAGATCATTTTGAAAGTAAACGTGCTTGAAAAAGTTAAGGACACTTTCGGAAAATCGATTGACACAAATGTAAGCAATGTATGAACCGCAAAAATAGGTACATTATCACCATGGCATTTCTAATTTAAACAAATACCATAAGTTGTCAATGGAAAACAAAATGGCGGATCGGAAGCGACTTTACCACAAGCTCACACTGTACTGCTCTTCTCTGGAAAGGAGATTTTGGGCAGGTATAGCCGTTGGGGTGACGAACCCTATTTCCAACCGTGTCGTCACAGCCTGGTTCAAATTCTGAGTATCACAATTATCCAGCGGTAACATGGCTGTAGCCATAGGATTAAGTTCAGACAGGTGGCAAGTCCAAATTTTCTTAAACATCATGATCGTAGCACGGATTTTCCTTAGGATGTGTATGTAATTAAAATGTACCACAAGAATTGAGATTTTCAGTTCGAAAAATATTGCAAGAAAAGACGCCAAACATTTGAAGCAAGGTCAATCCAGCACGACCTTTGGCTCCTTTTAACGATAAATGACATCTGTATGTCTTTAGCCTTTAGGCCGCGCGCAGACTAAAGGTACGTTGTCCTCGGCACGATCCCAGAAGGTCTAGCGACAGCAACTCGCTCATTCCATGTAAAAACTCGTTTTAAGAATGAGAGAAAAATGAATTTTTATATGAAATGAGCGAGTCGCTGTCGCTAGAGCCGATGCAGTCGTGTCGAGGAAAATGTACCTTAAAGGCGTATTCGAGCGTGGCGTAGCGTATAACCTGTCGCCCAATACAACGCTTGTATTGGGCGACAGGTTTTACGCTACGCTACGCTCCAATACGCCTGTAGTCTGCGCGCGGCCTAAGTTTTACTTTTTACATTTTACTCCTGATTTCATTATAAGTTTTGTTAAGAAATTGACCCTTTCAGATAGAATGGTTTTGAATTTGATTAACTTCTTAGATTACTTCATGTTACATTTCCTTTACTCTAATCGTAAAGTTTTTTGATAGGGAATTATTTTTTTTGCAATGATCAATAGAGGTTCGTTGGGTCAACATGATCACAAATATAATTAGGTTAGGATCTTCACAAAAATAAAATGTCACTCATTCAAAGTCTAAGCGAGATGTAAAATTACAGGATCTGATGGTATCAGTGGCGCAACCAGGATATTGTGCTGGAGGGGGCTAAAGCAATTCATATCACCGAATATTGAGGCTGCTTCTATTTTCCAGTACTTATGCTATGCGGTTGTGGTTGTAGGTCCCATTGCATTCTGAAGAAGTTTTTACACTTTGTCGTGTTCCTGATTCTCACGGAATTTCAGCAACTGGTAATTGCTAAAAAAAAAGGGTGAAGCTTTGGATAGGAAGGACATCACTTATTCTGCGCAATAACCTTTTTTGTTGCGGGTTATTTTTTGGTTAACCATTTTGTTTTTCTTCGTATGTTGCCGGTAGACAAAAATTTACATCGCGGCGGATGTGGATTTGCTGAAGTTAGGGGAATATTTTTTTTAATGGCTTCAGGGAATCTCATCTTCTCAGGTGAAAAAGTCACCACTCTATCTAGCAATGAACCAAATTATTTCGGATATGAATTTCTGAAATGTTGTTATGTAACATCAAAGGATCAAAGGATTCACATTCACGAGGCTACACAATTACAAGAAACAATAATCAGGGCAAGAAACAGGCCTAATATTTTGTATAAACATGTGCGAGTCTGGTGCATTCGAATGTGGAGCTTGCTTTATTTTATCATTTTGTAATGGTCTGAGAGGGGCTTTAGCCTCCTTGGCCCCTCCCGTGGTTGCGCCACTGGATGGTATCATAAATTAGCCTAAGACTGCAGTCTTATCAGCATTGTGCCTATGACATACTTATAGTACAATAGGCCCATCGGCTTCAGTGCTACGAACCCCCATCGGGTTCGCGCCCCCACAATCTAATCTAATGACATACATTCTGCTTCACTTTTTCGGAATATCCGAGACACTGAGGCTCAAATCTTTCTAAAATTGCGGATTGAGACCAGGTGCCAACTGAACACTTCTGATGGACGCCACATAGCTAGCGGTTTATTAGTCAATCTGTTGCCCACAATACGTCTGCCGCCCGTACAGCACACACACTAGACAATTTATCGGGCAATCTGAAATTGACAGTCTCAGGGTCCATAAGACATAACTCAAAATAGCGAAAATTATACCATTTTTGGCGATGGAAGATGGACATCCATTGCTACTTTTGATGGAGAATGGCCGCCATAACCACAGCATGAAGAAGGACCACAGGTTTATGTCAAAAAATCAGCAACTGAGAACACATGATTGTCATGGCAGCTTGTATGGAAAATTGCATGGCAATACGTTCTACACGTCAAATGAAAAAAAAAAATGAATCCGATGGTCACATACACCTTCCGATTTATCTCGCAATCAAAAAATCTCGCCAATTGATCGGAAGGTCTGTGGCGCTTCTTACAGTGCTACCAAATGTATTTTTATGGTTGGTACATAACTCTTCTATACTGGTGATGCATGCTTCTTGAGAGTGAAATGAACTTTGATTTTGTCGCAACAGCCCATGGCCGATGAAAAGATAGTTGGAAACTCAGTTTGAATATCAAGTATTACTTTGTCGTACAACGCTTGTTGAGAACCTTGTTGCTCATTTCGAACAACACGACAAAACGTTGTAGGAGACTGCTCCCATATACGAAATTGATGGCTCCATTCGATTCCGAACAGATAAGTATTGGTTTCTGTTACACAACAATGTCCAATATCCTTTTTGTTGTTGTGACAAAAAATGAAAACTTGTATTTCTCCTGTGACCGTCAACTGCTCGTTTTTGCCATAGACTGGTTTACACGACGGTGTACGAAAAGCAGACCCCAAATCTTTCCAAAATTCTTGAGTAATGATTGTGAGATCTGCTTTTGTGTCAATTGTGATGAAACTGGCTTACCGTTCATTGTTAAGGGCTGAATTAAGATCGATAGTAAAATTTTTTGCCCAGGGATTTTATCAATAAAAATGGATACTTACTGTCGTGCAATATGTGACAAACGGTGGGGAATTCCATAAGCTACAATCCGAGACTAGTTCCATAATTCCCCTCGGCCATTTTATGTATTATTTTTCGATTCCCCGGTCATTTGACATTTCACGATAAAATAACCGTGGAATCGGAAAAAGATACATAAAATGGCCGAGAAAAATTATGGAATTGTTTCCGGATTGTAGCTTATGGAATTCCCCAGCATTCCCCACATATTCCACGACAGTAAGAATACATTTTCATTGAAAAAATCGCAGCGGACAAAAATTACATTCTCGATGTCAGTACTAGGCTTTACATCGATGAATTTTCGATCGTAAACAAAGTTGACGCTTGCAGTTTGAACAATCGACTGAACCGGTTCGTTCGAAATTTCAGTTGACGAATTATTTTCGATTTTTTTTGTGGGCCGCTGATTACTTCGCAGAACGATTGTTGACGGAGCAATAACCCTCTTTGTGACCGGTAACTGAACACATTCCACATTTGTGCTTTTTCTACCTACTGGCAATCCTTCGAATAGTGCATAGCATGTGATTGACCAGATAGTGATGACGAATATCTCGAATATCTTTGCCTAAGCTTCTGTGTGACTTTGTTGACACAAATTGATCCATCTGTCATCGCCTCGATGAGCATCTTTTTGTGTGTCACAGTGTCGTCTGTCTCCCTGATACTCAAAAGACGGGTTTTGATTTATTTTTCAGCCGGATTTGCGAATCCTTACACGAAAGGAGGCACTTCAACTGCTCGGCTTCGATGTTGGTAGCTTGAAAATTTTCCGTCAGTTGGTTAACTCTACAGCAAAATATTGAAATCTCTTCGGCTGTGTGAAGTTAGCCAGTCATTTTTTTGAAATTAGGTCCTTTTTCTCGGTGAACCGTTTGTTCTACAGCGGCTACGTTTGTTCTTGATTGTTCGCCAATTAATATCGTTTGTTCTTCTCTAATTATTTAATTATAGCAACTTTAAAATTGTGAGTGTGAACTTAGCCAGTCATTTTTAAATATGGGTCGGAAAGGTATAGGTTTGGTATCAATCGAAAGCCAGACGTTTGTTCATTTTGTAGGGCGTTTGTTCATCCTGGAAACGGAAGGATACAGGAATTATTAAGGAAAAGGAGATTAGTTGTGACGTCATCTTCACTCAACCACACAACGTCACAACTAATCTCTTTTTCCTTAATAATTCCTGTATCCTTCCGTTTCCAGGATGAACAAACGCCCTACAAAATGAACAAACGTCTGGCTTTCGATTGATACCAAACCTATACCTTTCCGACCCATATTTAAAAATGACTGGCTAAGTTCACACTCACAATTTTAAAGTTGCTATAATTAAATAATTAGAGAAGAACAAACGATATTAATTGGCGAACAATCAAGAACAAACGTAGCCGCAGTCGAACAAACGGTTCACCGAGCAAAAGGGCGTAATTAAAAAAAATGACTGGCTAACTTCACACAGCCAATCTCTTCGTACTCGCATCTGCGAATTTGACGGACGCTGAATCGCTTCCGGAACAAAGTTTCTTTCGGGTTCGCTTTAAGATGATCGACCGTGTCTTTAAATGTTATCGCTGATGGACATTGAGGAGATATATAAAATGTATGTGTCGGTATTGCTCGTTTGCTGTTTGCTCGTTTGTTTGTTTGTAGATTTATGAGAACAAAACGGACCTTTCTGAATATCTAAATTTCTGAATTACTGAATATCAGAATATCTGAATTTCTGAACAACCGAATTTCTGAATTGCTACATTTCTGAATAACCGAGTTTCCGAATTTCAAAAGTTTTAAATTTCTGTATTTCTGAATTTCTGAACTTATGAAATTTTTGATTGCCTAAATTTCTAAATAACCAAATTTACGAATTTTAAAAATTTTCGATTTTCTATTTTTCTAAATTTTCGAATTTTTAATTTCTGAATTGCTAAATTTCAGAATTGCAGACTTTTTAAATTTTCTTAATTTCTGAACTTAGAAAATTTCTAAATTTTTGAATAACCGAATTCCTGAATTTCTAAATTTCTGAATAATCAATTTTCCAAATTTCCGATTTTTTAAATTTCCAAATTTCTGTATTTCTGAACTTATGAAATTCTGAACTTATAAATTTCTGAATGTCCGAATGTCCGAAATTCTGAATTTTTGTCTGAATTTTATATTTATGAAGTTCTGAACTTCTGATTTGTTTAATTTTACTAGTAATCATCGCAAATATTGCCAATTTCAACAAGATTTTTCACTAAACCTAAACTAAATTTAACCACTTGTATATTATTCGTAATGACTTATTTTTTACTTCAATTATCTGCAATAATAAATTCCAACACAATTTATCGAATAACAAATTCAACTTTCAAATTTTCATAGTTTCAGCGTGCATAATTGCAAATACATAAGTGTGCCCCAGAAGTGTTTGAAAATCCTTCCGTTGCATTTCGATGAGGTTGCAAGTGCTTGCACCAGCTAAAATGCTCTCAGACGATAGAGTGCTCTTCATAATTATATTCACAAACACTTTCGTAACTTTGAGAGGCATTTGAAATCATATCGATTTTGCAAAGTGCACTTTTCAAATGTACGGGATTCCCGAATAAGGACCGTGCCGAATTGGGGCAATTGTTTGTTTTTATTTATTTATTTATTTATTTATTTATCAATTTCAATTGATTGAATGATCTAGACTAGAAGACTTTCCTTATGACTTTCCTACGCTAAACTATATATAAACGAAACGAATTGAGGCGTTAACGTTCTTTTATGATATTATTATTACATAAGCCGATAGATTTATTCTGATTTCCTCTCAAAATTGTTTGCTTTCCACTTTAGCGATTATCTTGTTTAAATGGCTTCTTTACAACTACAAGATGTACCATTGAGGCTCCCGTACGTATATATCCTTTCTCATCAAATGCATACCAAAAATCGTCTGATCCTTCGTCCTACATTATTCTGAACTTCATCAAACATCCTCAATAGGGAAACTTCTTGTTACATATACATATTTCATGTACGAGCATAACGCGCGAAGGAAAATCGAAAAAAAATCCTATAGCATTCCAGAATATGAGCGCGCAATCAGCCGGAAGAGTCAGAAAAAAGTTGGATGCTTATACCGGAGTCCCATTAAGTTTTTTTCCCTCTTGGCGCTCCAACTCTATTGGGAGCCTCCAGCAATATGAAAGTTCCAGACCATTCATTCATACGTATATGGCAAGTACGATGTCGACATGACTTTCGGCGCGGGCTGTATTTTTGCTGCTTCAACAGCCAACAGGTATACTTGAATGAAAGTTCGCTAAAAAATTTATTAGGCTGCTGCAAGCATCCTCTGTGAGCTGTTTCATCGTTTGCGGACTATCGGCGGCAGCCAAATTCTTCGAACAAGCTTACATCGAACATTAAGGGTTAATGGAAAAACAAGACTTTATATGGGCGATGTACATTTATGAGAGAGAATTGGAAATGAATGTAGAAGTTGGGGCGCGGAAATCCAATCGATATTTCCTATAAAATCAATTTCAAACGATCATGGTATCCTTTGGAGTTGGGTATGTTAGGCATGATGATTTTTTCCTTTCTGTTTCGGGAAACAAAGACCGTGCGCGCCGGATGCCCGATAAAATGAAAAGATACACTCTCGGGGAAAATGGATTTTTGTTCATTTTCACGTTGTTAAACAATTCAAAAACAATTGAGCCGTAACTGCAAATGAGTGAATTGAGAAATGCCGAAGAAGATAAGGGATTTTGTTTTATGTATTTATTTTTGAGAGATCAAATCGCCAAATAGGAATTCAATGAGTTTGCTTCAACTTGTATATGTATTCATTCATTTCTTATTTATTTTTATGTCGCGTTGTGTGTTTTTTTTTGTCGCAATTTCTTTTTATGCAATTGAGAAACGAAATTCGAGTGATTGGAGTCAGAACGAGGAGGTAGAGCTGATTCATAGCTCTCTTGAAAAAATGCTTATCGCAAAGAAATTATAGGGGATTGTTGTTCTGTTTGCTGATTGCACCTAACTCTCCCAGCAGTAATTATGAATACTGTAACAACGTTCCCAGCATACACCATACATTTTCATCAACTAGCTGACAACTGACCTAACGAATTACAACAGCACCGCATGTAACGTACAAGCAAGATCCGCCTTGATAGCCCACACGCACCGTACAGCATAAGTACAACAATCAGTAGTATGCGGCTTCCCAGCTTAACAGCTATAAAAGGTGGGCCACAAAACGATGCAACAGCATTCTAGTCTTGGCATCGAAGCATATACAAGTGGAACGCAGGAACAAGATTCGAGTAGCTACCATCCAGCAAACGAATACGTACATGCCTGAATCATTCGGACAGCGTGTTGAAGAATAAAATCAATCGAAACAGATCGCTAAGTTGTTTTCCCAAAAGGAATTCACTGAAGAATGTATAAGTGTGGCCATTGAAATCCGTCGTTATTAATGGTCATTCAAAATCTCGTCATAAAAAAGAGATGAATTTGTGCAAAACGTGAAGAGAGTAAATAAATCGATTGTTTTGTCAGTAAACTTATCGTTTTAATTAACGCCCAACGGTAAAAATTATTGCGAAAGTATTGCGAAACATTCCATGAACAGTTTTGTAATGTACACTTTAGTGATTTTGAAAGAGACGTTACCTACGCTTCTTCCGACCGAGCTTTCCCAAATATCTTTAAACTAACTCCAATTTCAGTTAACTAATATTTTTCAGACCTAATATCTGGCTGACCTACTTTCTTTCGATTTTTGTCTATAATTTAGTACTAAGAAGAGACCTGCAGTTGATGTGATAAAATCCAATCTTTTCCTCCAAAACCTAACACGTTCCGACCACATATTACTGCCCGAAACATGACAAGTAAGCTATCTTCGTGATCATCATTCAAGTGTGAAACAAAAAGGACCTTCCAAACCATCACTTCTAACATATCTATCTACGAGTAGTATCTCTATGTGTCCGAAAGGTCATTTGCTGCCCTTTAAGGGTAAATTGATAAGATAGCATAAAAGGGAAGAATCGAAGTGCTGTGTTCAATCTGATTCAATTTACCGTGAAGTTTGTGTATGGCAGCAGCACACGTTTATCTATTTTCGTATAGCAGTGTGCTGCTGACTAGGGGAAAATCGAAACCCTATATTGAAAAGGTCTATCCCATTCCCGGGCAGACAAATGCCTACTATACTTCTACAGCTTCTACTTCATTACGTGTTGTACAACATACCGCCAGCTTTCGCATATCTGCGGTTCGCATTGAAGACGTTTTGTGACCTCGTCTTCTGGTGCTCGTTATTCTTCTTGTACCTATCATGCATTATTATCGTCAGCCATAACATTGGCAAGCAGGCGTGTATGGCCCTTCTTCTTTCGGTTAGGACATGCAAGGTCAGAATAGTCATCATAATATCGCGTTACATACCCTTTCTAGTTTCACAGCCATACAGTCACACGCAGCCTATCCATATCCAACCATGTCCATATGCCCCTTGATTTAGCAACTATGTACATATAAGTAGTTTCTGGAAGCCTTGCCTTGCGATTTGATTTCCCAAAACTATTCTAGCGGAATGGGATAGTCTGTGTGGTATTTTCGTTCGGCTCCAACTTTATCGATTACGAAAAATGGTGTGGATAGGAAAAGGACGCGTCTATGTAAATATCTGTACATGAACGCAATTTTGGCGTCAAGGTTTTGCCGAGTATGATATGAGAAATCAAGGCTCCCGTCGCTACACACACAACACTGAAATCAAAATCATATTTTGCATATATGGTAGTTCTGGAAGGATTCTTTTTTTTATGGACGTGGTGTAGTCGTCTAGAAAAGCGATTAGGGACTGTATATGAATTAGAAAGAAAACCATGACTGTTCAAGGAATGAGAACCGTTCATAATAATGTAATCAGAACTATAGCATGAAATGGAAAATATTATTATGTGATTCAGTTTAATTTGCTCTGAGGTCAACGTGTTAGATAATATCGTTAATGTCAAGCACGGAAATTAAATTGCATAATCGATTTGAAGTTTACTAATTTGTGGTTTGGACAGAATCACATCGAATGTGTTGCGTCGTTGTTGAATGATAGGATCAATTGGCATAAATACATTTTAGGTACCCTTTGATGGACCTCTGGATTTGGCATTCCCCATAGACTCAAGTATAGTAGATTTCTTCTTGATTAGTAGTATCCTTTTTTCATGGACGAGGGAAGGAAATTTTGTAGCTATACGTATGTATATGTAGTGTTATTGCAGATCTTCATTGCTAGGTTTTGAGATTTGCAAACAATTATTGTACGTTGACTACTCTGAACCAAATCGCTTGCTTAACCAAAGAAAATGTGGCTAAAATCAAGAACAAAAAAGACATGGAATATTGTTTTTATTTGAGAGATAGTCACATTAATCGAAGTAAAAAGCTGATAACCAACTTATTAAAGAAAAATCACCTTGAATCAAGGAAAAAGGCAAGAAAATATCAACCACTTTAATATAAAATTAAAGAAAAACTTGCAGCCAGGCAACATCGAAACCAATGTTTAAAGTAACAGTTATAATACGAGTATCTTTCTCTCTCTCTCTCTCTCTCAAAATTCGAAGTTCCGTTGATAATTGATACCCAAGAGCGGTTTTATGTTAAATTTCATGAATTTGAAAATTTGGTTCAATTGAATAGGGAGGTCAACAATTTCAATTTTATTTTCACTAAAAACGGTACACCTATGGATAACGATAAAATTGATATGTATTTCGCTCTATGATAAAGATTGAAGAACGCTCAGGAAGCAGAAAGCTCGAGCTCATTATTCATGTAAAACAAGCAAATCCGTTCTAAATACATATATACACTGCCTGTCATAACTATAGCCGCACCATAAGACAGGCTACTCCTTGGAAATTAAAAGAGAGCACAGTTATTCCACATATCATATATTTAGGGGATATCAACAAGACAAATAATTCCACAAAAAAATTCTTTTTATTTCAAACCGTTATTCTTCTATAAAGGAAAATCTAAATTTCCGGTCCGTCATAACTATAGCCGCACTTGGAATCAGTATGGTAAAAACTGTTTAAAAAGCCGAAATTGAGAAAATTAATAACGGGAAAAAATCTTTTTAAATAAAATCGACCCTGAGTAATTATTTTGTTTATTTCTCCATCAATCATTATAACGGTTTTTCATGATTTTTGCTTATTGACTTCTCAGTATCGATAACCGTTTCTTTTACATAGAAAACTCTTTGAAATTGTATTTATTTTACGAATTTCACGTATTAATGTTTCCTAAAGATGTCCTGTCTAATTTTGATGAAGGAGGGACGAACTCCGTAACGATTGTTACATTGGAACCCTTCTGAAGTGCAATGATTAGCGAGAGATGATGCAATCTCTTGCTAGAAAATCCGTTATGTGCCATGTCTTCTGTATTAAAACGAAAACAGTTTATCGTTATCGATATTCCAGAGAAGTTTTTACTGTATTAGAGGTTGTTACATCAACTTATAAACACATAAACCTCCCTGCTTAACACTATTAAGGAACTCTGTCCAAAATTTGTATTGAGATCTATGAAAATCCGGCAAGTGCGCATTAAATGTATTGAACAGGATAGTCTACCTATACAATACTTGATTTCGTCACTTCCAGCATAGGAAAAACTTCATAGGATTGTCCTGACGATAAACTGCTTCCATTTCATACAGCAGATAGGACACATAACGGATTTTTAAGCAAGAGATTGCATCATTTCTCATCAGTCGTAGTACTTAAAGTCGGTTGCAATGTTTCAAATGTTGGAGAGGAACCTCCCATTGATCTAGTTAAAAAAAATTTAGTTTTTTCTTTATAGAGAAATAACGGTTTGAAATAGAAGGAAACTTTTCTGAAATTATATGTGTTTGAAGTATCCCTTTTGTTTATAGTATGTAAAATAACTGTGCTCTCTTTAAATTTCCAAGGATCAGTCCGTCTTATGGTGCGGCTATTGTTATGACAGGCAGTGTATGTTTCGCGCATTGTGTAATTGATTTGAAGGTAAGCTATATGCCCTGGGCTGCTGTAGGTAGCTTTATAATACTAGTCACATAGTCTGGCTGATGTTGTGTTTAGTGTGCACACCTGCGGTGCACAAAGTCGTGGGTTCGAATCCCCCCGTGAACACTGATGAGCGTGCTGTTGATCTCAACACCTCAACAAAAAAGCAGTTAAGATCTTGGAAATTGGATGTCACTAACACATTTGTGGTCTTAGTCCAATGTTGGACTGTCGCGACTGTTATTTTTGATATGAGGATCACAACTGCTATAGAGAAGTCTTTAGCGAATAGTGTACTTCGAGGATGGGTGTGCCCAAGGCTCCTTGCCCATCAAGGTGTTGGACTCGAGGTGGCTGTAGGTTGTTACCCGAGTCAATCAGCTAGTGTTGCAGCCCCGGGGTTGGGTTTCTGAAGGTTAGTGCACACATTTGACAATAAGACCTTATCAATAAAATGCCGAAGGTCCAAAACTCTCAAGGGACCGGGAGATAAGGGCGTAAAGCCTAGCTGCTCCCCTGCCGGTTAACCCGTAGATGGTAACTTGTTTCAATGGAGCTTCTTCTTCTTTCACAAAAATTATCACGTAATTAGTTTCAGAATTTCATTATGAACCAAGGCTGCTGACTGGACAATGATTGATGTAGGGTTTCTTAGGTTAGAATTAGGACAACCGAAACTGTGTTTAAAATTTTCCACTTCCTTGAAACTAAGATCCGCAGTTAATTTTGAATTTTGTCTTTCGGTAATTTTAGGTGGGAGGAGAGAAAGAAATTGATTAAATACTAGAAGCTCCAAAGGTCGTCGAACTACTATGAAGCTTTGCAGCGCTTTTAACGCTTTCTTTATTACCGTATAAAGCGATGAAATTGCTTAATCAAACATTACTGCAATAATCTCCAATACAAATTAAACGAAAAGAAGTAAGTATTCGATACTTATTCTAATTTCGAGGATCGCGGAGCACGAAACACTTGATTTGAACCTTTACCTACACTCTAAAAAGTGAATTTAAATTTCCGCTGAAAATGCGGTAATTTTACACTTTTTCCCGCTTATAATCACATCCAGAATGCATTTTTCAACAACTTCTGTGTAAAATAAGAAAATTACACCAAAATCGGTGTGAAATGTATTTTTACGCTACACTTGTGTATAATTCAGATTTTCTGGTGCATTTTTACAACGTTTATGTGTTTAATTCGGATTTTTGGTGTATCAACGTGCAGTTGAAGTTTTACTCATTTTTTGTAGCGTGCTCTCCAGTAATCATACTTCAATCGGCTATACTTAGCTCAGTGAAACACATTTTTTCAAAAATTCTCTGTGGCTCACCTGGTTGAGTCGCACTCTACGATGCTAGTAATCTAGAGGTCCGGAGATCGAATCTCTGCGTGGTGCAAAATTTCCGTACATCTGCGGCTAGTGCTTGCAACCATGGGCGTAGCCAGAATTTCGGTCAGGGGGGGGGCACGCCCGAAATTTTTTCAATATCAAGATTTTCTTAGGAGTTGAAATCGTTGGTCGCGAAAATATTGTTAGGCAAAATTTAGAGTATGTTGGCTGGTGTAATGGTTAGTGCGCGCACCTTCTTTGCACAGAGTCATTGGATTGAGACTCACCGTGAACGAATTCAGTTTATGGTGTTTTTAGAACTCACGTCCCTTGTGACGAACTATGATCTCAATCAGATGTTAAACGAGTACCCATTTATGGGGATAAATAACATTGCTGAGCGTGCTGTTAATCTCAACACCTTAACAAAAAGGCAGTTAAGATCTTGGGATTTGGATGTCACCAACACATCTGCGGCCTAAGTCCAATGTTGCACTGTCGCCTGTTTTTTTAATTTTAGAGCTAAATTTTAGGAAAGGACAGTCGAGAATGATTTTCAACACCATTTAGACGTGTTTAGACTTTTACTGGTAATTCTGATTACATTCACCTGGCCTCCGTTTCTGCTTTTTAGACCGTAGCTCGTTTATATTCAGTGCTATTTTTGGCTTTTGGACTGCACATTCCACTTGCGAGATCAATGTCCGTTTTAAATTCTGGCTTTGTTTGGTTCTACAGGATAGCATCTCCTGCTGGAACATACCGAGAAGCCTCTTATCTCACATGCACAGCATCCATTTAGAAGGAAACATTATCCGACAGTCGGCTGGAGACATTTAAGGGTACATGCTTTTCCTCTTCCTTAAAATAGGAGCCCAAGCTATTACGCTGTTTTTTTTCTCGTCCAAATAGGAACCCAAGCGCCTCAGATACTCCTCTATCTTCTTTATTCAACTGTGAGTCCAATCTCTTCAGCTGCTGAACCCAGCTGCTCCTCTACACTTCTACAATAACATCGGGAGTCCTAGCTAACCCTCCCCAGAACGAAATCCCACATTAAAGTTTAAACCGAAGTTAGGCAGGATTGCATCCTATTTCCGCTGGTAGTTTTTTGCTCATTCGACTTAAGTTGCCGGGACGCCGTGTAACTTGTATGATGAAGTTTTGTTATTGAACCCTCCGCCTGGGGCACCTCAAACCAAAACAAGATCGGGTGCACTCGGCATGAGAGGCCACCAATCTATTTGGGTCCTTTTTATACCCTTCACTCGTAGAGTAAAGGGTATATTAACTTTGTCATGAAGTTTGTAACGCATTGAAGGAAGCATCTCCGACCATATAAAATATGTATATATATGATCAGCATGACGAGCTGAGTCGATTGGGCGATGTCCGTCTGTCTGTCTGTCCGTCTGTCCGTCTGTCCGTCTATTGCTACGCGTTTTACTCGGCCAGTTTAAAAGCTATCGAGCTGAAATTTTGCACACATGTTTCTTTTTATTGCAGGCAGTTTGTATGTTTGAATCACTAAAATCGGACCGTGGGGTCATGGGGCTGCCATACAAACCTAACCCCGCCAATTTGGTTTTTCTAAGAAAAACTTTTTCATGTGTTTACTAATTTCAACGAAATTTCACACAAATGTTTTTCTATTGATAACACAAAACATATGTAAGAATGGATCAAATCGGACCATGGGGTCATGGGGCTGCCATACAAACCTAACCCCCCAAATTAGGTTCTTCTAAGAAAAACTTTTTCATTTGTGCACCAATTTGAACCAAATTTCACACAAATGTGTTTCTATTGATGCCACAAAATATATGTAAGAATAAATAGAATCAGACTGTGGGGTCATGGGGCTGTCATACAAACCCATCCCCCAAATTGAGTTTTTCTAAGAAAAACTTTTTTATTTGTCCACGAATTTCAATCAAACCTCATAAAAGTGCATTTCATTTGATGCCACAAAACATGTGTAAAAATGAATGGAATCGGACGATGGGGTCATGGGGCTATCATACAAAGCCAACCCCCTAAATTGAGTTCTTATACGAACAACTTTTTATTTGTGCACCACTTTCAACCAAAACTCGTAAAAGTGCACTTCAATTGATGCCATAAATAATCGGACTGTGGAGTCATGGGGCTACCATACAAGCCCAACCTCCCCATTTTGGATCTTCTAAGAAACATTTTTTTACACCAATTTAAAAAAAACCTCAATGCGTCTTTATCAAAACAAAACGAGACCGAGGCTAATTTCGGGCGCGGCCGAAATTTGAATACCCTTCACTCTTCTCGGGCTAAAAGTTTTTTTTGGGCGAACATATGACTTGTGTTCAATCCTTCCCCATTCTTTTCCTTCTGTGGCGTCGATAAACCAATATTGGTGTGTTTTTGGTTAAGTGGGAAAATAAAAATATTTACTCAGAAAACTTTATTGAGGGGATGCGGGAGCATGGTCCCATAGTATGATTCCATTCGTTTTAATTTTTTTTTGTTTTGACAAGGACGCATTAAGTTTTTTTGAAATTGGTGTGGAAAAAATGTTTCTTAGAAGATCTAAAATGGGGGGTTGGGTTTGTATGGTAGCCCCATGACCCCATAGACTGATTCCATTCATTTTTACACATGTCTTTTGGCATCAATAGAGATGCACTTTTACGAGTTTTGGTTGAAAGTGATGCACAAATAAAAAAGTTTTTCGTAGAAGAACTCATTTTGGGGTGTTGGGTTTGTATGACAGCCCCATGACCCCATTGTCCGATTCCATTTGTTTTTACATATGTTTTGTGGCTCCAATTGAAATGCACTTTTATGAGGTTTGATTGAAATTGGTGCACAAATCAAAAAGTTTTTCTTAGAAAAACTCAATTTGGGGGATTGAGTTTGTATGACAGCCCCATGACCCTACAGTCCGATTCCAACCATTCTTACATATGTTTTGTGGCATCAATAGAAACACATTTGTATGAAATTTGGTTGAAATTGGTGCACAAATGAAAAAGTTTTTCTTAGAAGAACCTAATTTGGGGGTTAAGTTTGTATGGCAGCCCCATGACCCCATAGTCCGATTTGATCCATTCTTACATATGTTTTGTCTTATCAATAGAAACACATTTGTGTGAAATTTGGTTGAAATTGGTGCACGCATGAAAAAGTTTTTCTTAGAAAAAAAACAAATTGGGGGGGTTCGGTTGTATGGCAGCCCCATGACCCCACGGTCCGATTTTAGCGATTCGAACATACAAACTGCCTGCAATAAAAAGAAGCATGTGGGCAAAATTTCAGCTCGATAGCTTTTAAAATGGCCGAGTAAAACGCGTAGCAACAGACGGACAGACGGACAGACGGACAGACGGACAGACAGACAGACGGACATCGCCCAATCGACTCAGCTCGTCATGCTGATCATATATATACATATTTTATATGGTCGGAGATGCTTCCTTCAATGCGTTACAAACTTCATGACAAAGTTAATATACCCTTTACTCTACGAGTGAAGGGTATAAAAAAAGTAAAACAAATGGAATCGTACTATGGGGCCATGCTCCCGCATCCCCCCAATAAAGTTTTCTGAGATATTTTTTTTTTATTTTACCACTTATTCCAACCAAACCTCACACAAATATTGTTTTATCGACGCCACAGAATTTGTCAATATCAAATATTATGCGAAAACAGAAGGAAAAGAATGGGGAAGGATTAAATACAAGTCATAGGTTTGCCCCAAAAAACTTTTAGCCCTAGGAGAGTGAAGGGTATTCAAATTTCGGCCGCGCCCGAAATTAGCCTCGGTCTCGTTTATTATTATGTTACTATAAATTTCAGATACTTTTCGGAAATTAATTTATTAGTATCTAAGGGATGTAATTAAACTAAATATAGTACCAAGAAACATATTTACTAAACAGTATAATAAAGAAATAAAATTATCGATTTACCAGAAAAAACCTAGAGAGAAAATTTTTCTGAAAAATACTTAATCCATTGTTCGTTAGAAAAATTTAAATTAATAAAAAGCAGGCAGTCTAATGATAATCGGTATTTGAAAAGGATCTTAATGCTCCAAATTAAATGTATAAAAGCATATTTGATGCAGCGCTTTCGCATAGCTTAGGCAGATTCTAAAATATGACGCGATCAGGCGCACCCGGCTTATGAAGCCAGAGTCCTTAACACACAACTGTCTAAAGGACCATGGAAAACTATAGGTATTGACCACGCCGATATTCGATCTCCGGATGAACATTCTCGTTTTCAATAATTTGAAGAAAATTTTGTCTTAAATAATTTAAATAGACTAGGGGACTTCGCCCCCTGCTCGCTAGGCATCGTGTGAGATTCTTAAAGTTAGACGAGTGAACAGTGCTAAAAAGTTGTGGGTCCCTCTACTAGCGTGAAGCAAAGCAAAAATTATTTTGCTGTACTGTTTTGATTAAGTACTCTCGCACAAAAGCGAGAAGGAGTCAAATGCAGTCAAGATAAATAAAAAATTAAACAAGACCAAAGTTCTTAGTCTGAGTGGAAATTCAGCTCCTCCCATAAACATAAATTTATCTATGTATTTATTAGACAGTATTGTTGCCGTTGATGGCGGTATCAAGAGCATTCCACAGCCAAGTTGTTGTCCAAAATTTTGCAAACCAGATTGTAAAAACCAAAGCTGTTGAAAGGGAGCAGTACCTGGAAAGCTGTAACTACAGAAAAGCAGCAAACAATCGCCAAGACTTAAGATCTTAGCTAAGCTAGCGAATTAAATCGCAACCGAAAGTGACAGTGGATCATTCATTGCGTACCTACATTACTGGTCGAAGCAAACAGGCCGAAAAAAATCATGCTAGTTCTCTGAATGAATAGTGTTTGACTGAGAAACTGTGGTCAAATTAGGAGACATTGCGAGAAACCGTATATGTTATGGGACGTAAGTGCAGTCGATACTCTAGTTTCCACAAGTGGTTAAGGCACCCTATAGTAATATAATGAACATTTTTTCCAACTTTGCATTGCAACTTATTGTAAATAGCAAAAAATAAGTATTTTTCCAGACATTGGGTGAGGTTATAAAACACAACGTTCGCGCAACGTTACCTTGAATTTCAAATCAACCGGCCGTTACGGATCAGAAACTTCTCCCTACAAACAGATCGCCTAAGCGCTTAGGGGATATGTTTGTAGGGAGAAGTTTTTGATCCGTAACGGCCGGTTGATTTGAAATTAAAGGTAACGTTGCGCGAACGTTGTGTCTTATAACCTCACCCATTGAGAGCAAAATTCATAGTCCTTACTTATACTTAAAGAATCCCTTAATTTTATTTGTCAGTTACTTTAATTTGGCTTCTGAATTAAATCATTTTATTGAATGAGGTTATGCATTTATAAGTGACGTTTTGTCCCAATAAGCATTCCTTTATACTTATTCCTTAAGTGAGGACTATGAATTCCGCCCTTAATGTTCATGTTTTACGGCTTTTAAGACTTGATCACGTTTCAGAGTAGTCTGCGCTCACATAAAATTGTTCACCTTCACGTTTGGCTTTACGCGAGTCTAGTATATAGACATTAAAAAGGGCCATCCAGAGCCCTCAGGATTGCTGTAAATCTGGACGAAATAGAATAAGGTTTGTCCATATGTATCTATGTAGATTACTATGCAAGGTAGAAGAAAGGCTTGTGATAAATTGATATGGAAATGTTACTGTGTGGTTCTTAGAACATGTTAACTGCAAACAAAAATGCGAAAAAGTGAATCGGAAAAAAATTATCTATGATAGAATTTTTTTTCTTTCAGTATTCTTAACCCTAGAGAGATAATCATATTTTTTACCCCTGAAAAGATAATCATACGTCGATTCGACGTGTTGCTAGTTAACATCCTTATAACTTCTTTGTTAAGAGTAACATGTTGTTAAAAGGTAGATAAATAATCATTTGTATTTAATATTAATCTGTTAAACTCATGGTTTTGCAAAATTATCATTTGTTTGTGTATATAATATTAATTTTAAAAAAGTGGTTCTAGGAGAAAGTGGGCTGTCCTTTCAATAGATTAAAATAAAGGATATCTTTATCGAAACAGGCTTTTAGTGGTTATATCCAAGTAAATACACATCCACATTATGAAGATTTATAAAAATGTCAATTCGGGGGAAATAAAATATTTTTCAGTACAAATTTGTTCTACAGTTTTTACTGACATTAAAGATAATCATACGTCGATTCGACGTATATTTGACTTATGACCCCCCAATATCTTAGGCTGTGTGGCACCCAAGCCAATTATTTTGCCACGTAATTACGCCTACAGACATGAATTGAGTTAAATCTTGGAACCAACAAATTATGAAGCTTAACTTATGAGATATAATAAAAAGAAAAATTTCTGTACGTCGATTCGACGTAGATTATCTCTCTAGGGTTAATATTAAATTCAATAAAAAAAGTTTCACCGGCCAGGGGGGGCGGTCGCCCCTCCCTGCCCCCCCATGCAATGTAACGTTGACTCGAAATTGCCTATACCTAAACGGCTCCATGTAGATTAAAAACTGATCAACAAAACTCGACCTGTACTTGTTTATATTTTATATGTCCGTAAATAGTTGTATTGATAACTGTATTATTTGAAAAGGTTCGCTACTTAAATCTTTACAGCGAAAAAAAGAGTGAAAAAATATGTAATATTACAAATTCCAGGTGGAAACCGCTTTATATTCCTATTATTACGGAGTGTTTTTACACATAGCGAGGTGTAAATTTGCTAATATATTGGAGTACTTTTTTAAACAAATTTTATGTAAAATTACACTTGATTTGCAAATTTAGATTGCAGAGTAATTTCACTATTATAATAGAAGGAAACAAGAAAACGTTCGCTTGGCGGAGAACATTTTTTGAAGATTTAAAGATCTGATGAACCCTTTAACTTTCAAGATCATTTTCCAGTGCTCTTTTGTATAAACTCAGTGATTTGGATGCACTAAGCCGTTATAAAATATGAGCACCATCAACCTTATTCCTAAAACACCTTTCGAAATATTTTCTTGCGTACGCCAATGCATGAAACACTCAGAAAATTTGAGAAAAAAGCTGGCTGCTTCTCTAATTTTTCCTAAGTTCTGCGTACACCCCTTTACTGTTTCTAAGATTCACGAACCCAAACATTTCTTTTCATTCTCCCGGCGGATCTTATGACTCTAAGTCTATTCTATCAGGAGTTACAGTGCAAAATGAAAAACTCAAAAAATATAAATTCACTATAACACTTTTGGGTCTAGGGTCAAATTTTCTAAGAAAATGTCTAATTACAAAAAATCTGTCAGTTTGTTTTGTCTTTAGGGCATTTTGCGATCAGACGCATAGTTTTCCAGATATTTACAAAAAGCTGAATTTTCGTCCTTTTGCCACCACCTCCCCCTTGTGAAAATCTTGATTCGATACACCAACTGCGGTGTAGCGTAAAAAAATATTCGTGCTCACATCAGAGCGGAAATACTCATCTGTGGGCGTGACACACAAAGGTAATTTAAGGTCGCTTATTCCAAATTTGAGGGCAAATAATGGGGTTGGTCTCCCTGTTCCCTCAAATAAATATTGGTCAAATTGGAACAGTAAAACATCGCCGCGGGTCCGTGCCGGATAATTGGCGTCCGCGTCAGTGTGCGGACTTTTTAAAAAAATGACTAATATATTGTTGCTATGTCTGTCACAAACCGTATTCGCGGATAGGTATCTGTTTATCATTTTTGCCTTAATAATGCGTTTCTTTGAAAGCAAGGATTACAAAGTAACAAATATAAAGTACCGATTACTCGGAATAAAAGTAACGAATATCACCGATTACTGAAATGTCACTAAAGTTGAGATCCTTGGTTCCAACGGAGCTGTGTAGTTGCCATGCCATACTATACAGATATACACCGCAGTTGGTTTACCAAATGGAACGGTAAGTCAACATTTCGAGAATTAGTTAAAACTCGAAGCCAAGATTTTGGAACAGAATTAATAGACAATTCCAGGGGCGAAACCAGGAATATATTTCGGGGGGTGATTGGTATTTGCATTTGTATTTGTGGTTCATTAAACCTCACGTGTTAAATGTTCTTAGACCTTAAGGAGGTTTTCACACTTACGGCCAGACCCTGCACAATTCTATAATTCTATATAATTCTGAGTTGCTCCTTCGTATGGTTCAGCTTTGTTTTAACAAAAGTTAGCATTTTAGAACTTTTAGCTTTTAAACGAGAACCAGATCGTCTATCATAGCTCCAAACAAAATACATCATCTGTCAACACTCTCAAGACACAAGTTCCTTATAAAGACCACTCCCCGAAAAAGTGCAACATGTGCAAAGATAAATTTTCTGCTTTTAAGTGGCACAAATACATCCTGTAAATAAACAGTCACACGCTGTATATATATACCTGACACGAAAAACATCAATGTCAGTCCCGCATTCATCGCCCGTAATTTTTGCTGTCGTTCAAACGAACGGTACTGAAGATGATGCCATCATCATACTGACAACCAAACATTGACCTGGTCTCCAGCCGCCCCACACTCGCGCCACCCCGATACAACGCCAACATCGTACAATATTATACCATATATCCTTCGACAAATATTCTCTTATTTTGCTTGTATTCGCTTATAGCACCCCATGGTATGATTCTGTCACTTCCTTCCTCATTTTTTTTCCAAGTTGACAACATCAACTGAAGGATAATGTTTTGGTTGACATCAAAAAAGTCCTGAACAAGGGGGATGGGCGGCTTGCTAAACACAGGCGAATGTCAATACATCACATTTGAGTAGAAAATAAGAAGAATAAAAAGGTTGCAACCGTGTCTTATAATTTCATGGCAGTTTGGCGCTATATGGGGGCTGCCGCGCCGCGCCAAGCCGATATCTGAAGAAAATCCCAAGTACCATCGATTTATAAGGATCTCGTATAGTGTGAAGGCTTGACATCACTACTTGTTTGTTGGGTACTTTGACTGTGACTTGATTGATCATAGGACTTTCAATGGAGGGTGCGACCTGTTGAGCATTTGAAGTGCTCCTGACACGAAGATAATTATCTCTAGACTCAAAAGAGAGAGAGAGGAAGAGACACCGACTTTATGGAGGAACTTGGTCTGAGACTTTCAACCCTGTTCAGTTTTTTTTGTGTACGTGCGATAATTATCTTGAGACTGTGCAATTTTGTCGAAAGAGATAATAGCAACGTGTCAGCTGGATGCTTCATTAATTTATTTTATGTAGATAGACCGGGTATGGTGTTGGCTTTTTAGGATAGAGCACTATTTAGATTAAAATAGAAGAGAGAGACTTTGAAGAAGCATTCGTGAACATATTTTAGAAATATAATTTCAGAGCACAACTATTCCTCTGCGACATAATTAATTACTCAACTATTGCCAACATCAGTGAGTGTACCCACAAATACAGTCAGAATCCAACCCGAAAACTTTCAAACAAAATTACAATTCAGAAACCAAAATATTTTCCATAGAACTTCACGCAGCCATTTCTCACCTACATATTGTACGAGTTCGAGTATCCTTGCTCATTCACACATACCCAAAGCATCGACCGCTAACTGCTAACTGCCTCTCATCCCATACCTCTGTGAAAACATTTATTCACCCAATTATTGTTAATCAAGTTAATTAATTATAAAACTTTTGCCTTTCCCCTTTTGTGTTTGGTGTGTGTGGTATCCTTCTCGAGGAGGACTAGACTAGAGGCAACGCGACACAACGTACCTTTACTCCCACTAGAAGAAGAGCCCTTCTATTCAGTGTTTATGTGCAAGTTTCACAGAGTCTATTGTCTCTCAGAAGTAGAGTGTATTGAAGCGCAAGGGTGGCACTCTTTGGCGAATGAGTGCGGTTGCGAGCTTATACAAGTAAGTACCCTAGAAGAACCTCTCCAAAAATCATTTTACAAAGAAAATTTTATTATTTTGTTGGTTTTAGCTACGCTGATGGCGGTGTTGGCGGTTATTATTGTTGATGCGCAATACTGTTGGTTGTTGTCGTCGTCGCTATTTGTTTGAATTGCTGAAGAGGATTCTGGGATTATTGTTGTTTTGACGTAGTTTGGCATTGATGCGATATGCATTGAGTTGGCAAAATAGAGAAGAAGATGCGGATGGCCATGATGGTCACAACAACTCACGATAACTTGGCATGGCGCAGTGATGATGATGTTGATGAAGATGTGATGATGATGGTTTGAATTTGTTTGATGATTTAGGTCAAGGATTGAACGAGTTAGAATAAAACAATATTTTGAAATTTCGGTTGAAATGTGGGGTTTTGAGAAGTTTTCTTAAGCTATTGGTGACGACATAATGAAATGCTTTCATTTATTGTTTTTTTATTTGTGTAGTTACTTTATACGAGCGCGGTTCAAATATGATCGAGACAAATGCTCTGACACGTTTATTTATTATAGAAAAAGAATTACAAAAATTTACAGTTTTTCTAGGTACTCCCCCTCACTAGTTACACGTATTTTCCACCTCTCCGGAAGCTTTTTGATGCCGGTATCGGAAAATTCCGTGGACAACTCGGGCATCCATGTGCGCACAAACTCCTCTGCCTCATCGTCGGTGTTGAATTTGTTGACCCCGAGGGCATCTTTTAGAGAGCCAAACATATGGCAATCGCATCCGGACTGTAGGAGGAGTGCTCCAGTACCTCCCACCCCAATTCCGATATTGTATCGAGCGTAAGACGCGCGGTATGAGGACGCGCGTAATCCTGGATAAGTTCAACAGTTTGAGAATCCATCGCACCGTTATATTGCGATATTGAAGGTGTTCGTGGATGAGAGACTCTACACTATCAATGATAGTGCCGAGTTCAGCCGAATTGTCTCGAACATTCATCCTACGATCCTCTGAAATGAGTTGTTCTACGCGGCGAATGTTGTCTGGTGTGATGCTGGTTGGCGGTCGACAATCATGCGGCTCGTTCTCGACGGTTTCACGGCCATCTTTGACCGCTTTGGCCCATTTAAACACAGCAGTCCTACTCAGGCACTCACTACCGAACGGATTGTGCAAACGAAGAAAAATTTCCGTATTCTTAACGCCTTCCCTCACTAAAAAACGAATGACAATATGTTGGGCAATGGCCAGCGCCGGTCCTAGGTATTATGGCGCCCTGTTCATATACTAAAAAGTCGCGCGACAAATGCTTAGGTTCACTCATATTTCCTTCCATGAAGCGGTAAAATAAAAGCTTACCGGTTCAAGAAATGTTATTTTCGGAACTATTAAATATCACAAACAAAATGAATCGACTGAATCCCCACAGGACATTTTCCTTAAATTACAGTAATTTATTTAATTCAAAGAGTCAATTTCCAGTGCGACAATTGCTTAGGTTCAGAGATGATTTTACCGTTTTACATTATGTTTTTGTAAATCAAGCTGAAGCTCAATCTGGTGTTGTTTTGCCGGAATCTTTGATGTTTATTTGGTGGTGTTGTGGTGCCTCCAGGATTCGCGAAAATAAAATGCAATTTTTTACTGCAGTAACCTATATATTTCGAGCCATGAGGCTCATCTTCAGGGTTAATATTCTGCAAAAATTACATTTTTGAAAATTAAAAATTAAAAAATACAAATTTGAATTATTATACCTATTGAAAAATTAGGTCGAACAAAGGTTGACGGTGTAACAAAGATGGTAACAAATGTCAACAAACAAAAGTCAGGTAGAATATATTCGAAAAGACAGTAAAACCTCACAAAAACATAACACCATTAAAAATAAAATTAAAGAATTTGACAAGAACAACTTATGCAAATAAATAAAAGAAAATATCACAGTTTATAGAATTTGGCAAAGAATATAATTAATTAAAGCTACTTTTTATCAGGTGATGATAGACATCAGAAAAATGTTTTTTATCAGTCTTGTCGTTACATACTGTATTTTCATACTTTATAATTTGGTTCACTTCTTGTATTTGTAGTTTGGTTTTATTGGGTTGGTTGATTAATATCGTTGAGTCATCAAACTTGAAGTGATGTTTATTGTTTATAGCGTGCTTTGCCAAAGCTGATATGTTGTCATTTGCGGTCTTCTTTGTGTCGTTCTTGTGCTGGCTTAATCTGGTACCCAATTTTTGGATCGTTTCCCCAATATATACTCTATCGCAGTCCCTGCAGTCAATTTTGTACACTAATCCCGATTTTTCTTCTTTAGGTATTTTAGCCTTTAAATTAGTGTACATACTAGAATTCTTGTGATGTGGTCTCATGGCTAAAGTTAATTCGGGAACAAAATATTTACAAGTGTGGGATATTGTTTCACTTAGACCAGGTACGTAGGCTATGGATGCATATAATTTATTTGCCACGTTTGTTGTATTTTGGCTTGTGTTTACATTGTCCGAAGACAAGTACGCGTAGCTTAACCCATTAATGCCTGATGTTACATATATGTAACAGTAAGACATCTTTCGTTTCAAACGGCTGCTAAAGGAATAGGATATCAATTCCGTACTAAAAAGTGTTTTATCCTGTACTGGACACTATTAGCAATGCGTAGAAATCAATTTAGCTGAATTTGATTGACTATTGTGGAAGTTATAGAGGTTTCTTTCTGATGGTTTTTTCGATGTTGACGAAAATCGTCACGATGGCAAAAGTAGTAGAGGAATTTTATTTTTATATTTAATTGTATGGAAAAAATTGGGAAAAAATTAATCTTATGTCATTACATTGTCTTTTTGAAACAATACAAAAAATAAATGAAATAAATATTGTCCGTAGTTTACGTTTTATAAGTACTTTTATAACACTGTTACATATATGTAACATCCGTCCTGATATGGGGAAAGTGCACTCTTCGTATACGAGGTGTATGAGTATGTACTTTTTTAGTGTTTTGTTTTTTTTTATGGATTTTTTACACTATTGACGCGATAGTCCGGATAAATTATCAACAACAAAGAAGTCCGGATTCTCAAAAAATCCGGATTAACGGAAATTCCGGATTTTAACAAGACATTTTTATCTAGGAAAATAGCATAAATAGTCTTCATAAATGTTAAAATTTAAAAGAAAAAAATGCTATTATTTAGGCTTTTCCTTAAAATTAGTCATGTCACATGATTTTCTAGACCCTTGTGTCTTCTTGACTGACAAATTGAGCGGCCATATTTGGCATAACATACCAAAAATATTAAGAGTCGGAATTAGAATTGCTGTAGAAATCCGGAATATAGATACAATAGTTGTCTTATGTGGATTAAAATGATAGCCGGATTCAAGGGTATCCGAAGCAACGAGTCAAGGCTTTATTTTCATGAGGCCAAGGATTAGTTGTTCTATTTAATTCTGCTAATATAATATTAAAAAGGATATATTTTGAGCTACGAAAGAAGAAATGGTTTCTAATGTAGACCAAATTATAGACAAGGAGGAATTATAGGCTCTTTATTTAGTCGTTTTTAGACAAATTGGGCGGATGGACAAATTGACAAAAAAATTGAAACAATAATTTTATAATTTACTGGCAAATCTTCCATAATCCTCAAAATCTGTATTGTTAACTACTGTAGTTCTATAAACTTTTTTCCTATTCACAAACTGTCAAATCTATTACTTCTGTGGGTGTTCAAGAAACTTCTCAATAAAACAACAACAACTCCAAATGCAAAAACACATATATAATAAAATAAAATAATACAATATTTGGCATAATATTTTTGTAAGGCTGCTCAATTTTCGCACACATTTCGTATTATTTCTACGTTATTGTTGCATTATCTACATTCCAAACTTCATGTAAAATATCGGCTTTCATATATTTTTCGCTTTATTAAAAACAAATTTACTAAAAAGTTTTCTTTTTGAAAAAAAATGAAAAATATACTTTGAATACACTTTCCCCGTATCATGCCTGATGTTACATATATGTAACACCCTCGAGTACTTCGAGTGCCTGATGTTACATATATGTAACAGTGCCGGGAGCCTGAACCCGGCATCCGGGGAAAATTTTTTTTTCTACAAAATGTGTTTTTAGCCATTTTAAGCCGACGTGGAAAGTTTCAGCTCAATCGGTAAGATTTTAGGGTCTCGTCGTTAATGGGTTAAACCATTAGCAGGACTATTCGTATTTCTTACTTCTGCGATGAGCTTCTTTATAATATTATGCGGGTAATTGTTGTTTCTGAGAACTGTATTGATACGTACAAGGTTTTCATTCCAAAATGTTTTATGGCTAATTCTAAAAACTTTCCGTATAAAGCTTTTCGCTATGTTTCGTTTCATTCTCATGGGATGGTTCGAATAATAGTTAAGAAGCCTATTGGAGGCTATGGGCTTATGGTACCAATTTGTTATAATTTTGCATTGTTGTGTCCGATATAAGCTTAAATCAAGATAGTCTAATTTACCATCCATTTCCATTTCATATGTGAATTTAATATGTGGGTTATATTCGTGCAATGCATCCAACACTTCATTAATTTTGTTTTCAGGTATAGCTGTTATGTGGTCGTCTACATACGAATACCAAAACAACGGAACAAAATTTAGTTTTAATAGTGCATCACCAATAAGATCTTCAAGTACACATTGTACTAAAATTGGCGCTAAACTCGATCCCATAAAAAGTCCTTGTTTCATGGACACAAATTTGTCTTTGTATCTAAAGTAATTACAATCCTTAAGACAGAAACTTAGTAGGTTTAGGAAAACATCTTTCGGGATTTTTGTATGTTTGCTAACATGTCTGTCGAAATCCCTTTTTATAATATCAATAGCCAAGTCAGTGGGAATATTATTGAAACAATTTGTGACATCAAAAGATATCAATTTATAATTGTTGGGGATCGTTCGGTTTTTGACTTTTTTGACAAATTCCGTTGAGTTTTTTACGGCATACTTCGGTTTAAAAGAAGCTCTTAAGATATTAGCCAGGAATTTTGAGAGCTTGTACCCTGCCGAGTTGATTGTGGATACTATTGGTCGTAAAGCTCTGTCTGGCTTATGAATTTTGATTTGCCCATAGATGCGTGGTGGGACAGCTGTGTAAGTTTTTAGTTTAGATGCCGTTTTTTCATCAATGTAGTGGTGAAACTTATTACATATCGTTGTAATAAGTCGATTATTTTTGCGTTGAACTGAAGTTGTTGGATCTAAGTTTAATATTTCAAACATTTCGGTGTTATTTAACAAATCGAAGTATGCCGTAAAAAACTCAACGGAATTTGTCAAAAAAGTCAAAAACCGAACGATCCCCAACAATTATAAATTGATATCTTTTGATGTCACAAATTGTTTCAATAATATTCCCACTGACTTGGCTATTGATATTATAAAAAGGGATTTCGACAGACATGTTAGCAAACATACAAAAATCCCGAAAGATGTTTTCCTAAACCTACTAAGTTTCTGTCTTAAGGATTGTAATTACTTTAGATACAAAGACAAATTTGTGTCCATGAAACAAGGACTTTTTATGGGATCGAGTTTAGCGCCAATTTTAGTACAATGTGTACTTGAAGATCTTATTGGTGATGCACTATTAAAACTAAATTTTGTTCCGTTGTTTTGGTATTCGTATGTAGACGACCACATAACAGCTATACCTGAAAACAAAATTAATGAAGTGTTGGATGCATTGCACGAATATAACCCACATATTAAATTCACATATGAAATGGAAATGGATGGTAAATTAGACTATCTTGATTTAAGCTTATATCGGACACAACAATGCAAAATTATAACAAATTGGTACCATAAGCCCATAGCCTCCAATAGGCTTCTTAACTATTATTCGAACCATCCCATGAGAATGAAACGAAACATAGCGAAAAGCTTTATACGGAAAGTTTTTAGAATTAGCCATAAAACATTTTGGAATGAAAACCTTGTACGTATCAATACAGTTCTCAGAAACAACAATTACCCGCATAATATTATAAAGAAGCTCATCGCAGAAGTAAGAAATACGAATAGTCCTGCTAATGGTTTAAGCTACGCGTACTTGTCTTCGGACAATGTAAACACAAGCCAAAATACAACAAACGTGGCAAATAAATTATATGCATCCATAGCCTACGTACCTGGTCTAAGTGAAACAATATCCCACACTTGTAAATATTTTGTTCCCGAATTAACTTTAGCCATGAGACCACATCACAAGAATTCTAGTATGTACACTAATTTAAAGGCTAAAATACCTAAAGAAGAAAAATCGGGATTAGTGTACAAAATTGACTGCAGGGACTGCGATAGAGTATATATTGGGGAAACGATCCAAAAATTGGGTACCAGATTAAGCCAGCACAAGAACGACACAAAGAAGACCGCAAATGACAACATATCAGCTTTGGCAAAGCACGCTATAAACAATAAACATCACTTCAAGTTTGATGACTCAACGATATTAATCAACCAACCCAACAAAACCAAACTACAAATACAAGAAGTGAACCAAATTATAAAGTATGAAAATACAGTATGTAACGACAAGACTGATAAAAAACATTTTTCTGATGTCTATCATCACCTGATAAAAAGTAGCTTTAATTAATTATATTCTTTGCCAAATTCTATAAACTGTGATATTTTCTTTTATTTATTTGCATAAGTTGTTCTTGTCAAATTCTTTAATTTTATTTTTAATGGTGTTATGTTTTTGTGAGGTTTTACTGTCTTTTCGAATATATTCTACCTGACTTTTGTTTGTTGACATTTGTTACCATCTTTGTTACACCGTCAACCTTTGTTCGACCTAATTTTTCAATAGGTATAATAATTCAAATTTGTATTTTTTAATTTTTAATTTTCAAAAATGTAATTTTTGCAGAATATTAACCCTGAAGATGAGCCTCATGGCTCGAAATATATAGGTTACTGCAGTAAAAAATTGCATTTTATTTTCGCGAATCCTGGAGGCACCACAACACCACCAAATAAGTTTTACATTATGTTTTCGCTGAAAAATATTTCAGAAAAGTATGAAAGAGGATAAATACGAAATAACAAGAGCATTTTTTGTAATTTAATAGTGTGTATTTCCGCCATTTTTATTTATAATTTCATAAAGCCTTCGCTTCAAGGCAGGTAATCGTATAATGAATGCAGCACGGATATCGGTATTTTAGACCAAGCTGTCTTAATTCCATGAATTACCTCTTCTTTAGAGTTGTTTTGTTTACCACTACTATAAATCTCCCGAACAAGCCACCCCCAAATGTTTAATGCCAGGGGAGATGGGCACCCAGACTAACAAAGTCAGATTTTCCTCCTCAATAAACGATTTAACCACCCTCGCTGTATGAATTGGGGCAAGATCATGTTGCAATATCCAAGGATCGCCTCCGTACATGACATTTATCTTAGGGATCTCCTCTTCTAAGAGCTGATTATAAGATGAATCCGTTTGGCGACCACGTGCGATGACCAATTCGATAGTTCCATGATATGATATGGCTCCCCATACCATAACGGAACCTATTCGGGAGTGATGGCGTGACAGGTACATAGGTTCCTTCCTAATATCATGATAATAGTAGGAGAACCCATCTCGACCGTCCACACAAAACTGTTTTTCATCCGTAAATATTACCTGCCTCCATTGTGATGTCCAGTTCATGATTTTTGAGGCGAATTCCAGGAGCTGTAGGTGATGTTGCGGGGTTAAGGCTGTTTTTTTCTTTAACGGTAAACGTTTCAAACAAGAATAAGATCTTTGAACTCGTTGGGTAGTCTTTACACTTGCTGATAACACCAAAATCTTCCCAAGCAGTAAGGGGCGAATTCGAGGCTTCTCTTAAGATACTTCGCCTTGATGCACCGGAAATAGCTTTTTTTCTGCCTCCTGCGTATCGTCGGCCATAATTTTCACTATCTCGTATAAAATTACTAACAGCGTTCGAGGTCCGCTAAATCCGTATTGCAATTTGTCGTTTTGAATATCCTTCTTGCTTTAGTATGGAAATTGTCGCCTTTTCCTCGGCAGAAAATTACTTTCCTTTTGACATTATCCACTATATGACTCACAAAGTGCAACGCGAAAAAAATATTTCCACAAACACTTCTCACCACGACGAGACAACTCTTTAAAGTAAGTGAACCTATACAATTGTCGTTGAGTGGTAATTGCGATTTTCATTTTAAAAAATTCTGTTAGCTATGCGAGTTGCTTGATAGAACTGCAATATTTACTAAAATAACCGTTAATTGAGAGAGCATTATTTTAAAATTATATCCGATCAGAGTAGAAATTATATCATTTTAAAGCAAAATATTCAAGAACCTAAGCATTTGTCGCGCAGTGTACATATATTAATCAGGAATGGAATGTAGTGATCTCCCATAGTCATTTTCCATACGAATTTTGTGGCTGTATGACTGACACTTTGAATTTGTATGGAAGATGGCTGTCACTGCGACCGATCACTAGATTTTGTGATAAAATAGTAATTTTTAGAGCCGGTATTCAATCGATCGTCAAATTATGTAACGATACTATGGCCAGGAGATGAATTGAACGGTGTATGATGTCAGATTCGATAGAAAAGTCATTTTCAATAAAATATACGAGGCCTAAATATGTCTTGCAAGATAATTGTTCATATTATCCACTTCTGACAACTTTCTTTTTAAATTCCTAGCTAACATGGTTCACTTTTCACTTTAAAACGCAAAATACGATAAAAACCTTACCGAAAATGAAACTGACCGTCCCACAGTGGTCCAGAAATCAGAAATTCTTGGCCAAAAATCAAAAATACGAATTTTCGATAATAACGGTTTTTTTGATTGAATATTAATCTAGACATTCCAGGCTACTAGAAACACTTTTTATGAGGCCAATGTGCACACAAAGACTCACATATTATCTAACTGTAAATGGGTAATTTTGAAAAAAATATTTTTAGTCGAAGTATTTGCACTAACTTTCATTAGTTCCTGTGACGTGTAGTGAGCAAATTGAAAAGTTTTTAGTACTTCAGATGGTGATTTGATTCTTTTACTTCCGTTAAGTGCATAGTTTGATCAAATAATATATAAGACAATGGAGGGTGAGTATGTTTTTCTTGCGAAGTACGTTGAAAACGAGAAGGAAATATTTACCTAATTCTAAAGTTAGGAAGGCCGCGCTAGTCCGCGATGAAATTTTTACTAACGGTAAGCAGCATCCCTCGAGATCGATTCTGCAAAGAATTGGCTGCTAGTTCGCGCAAGTTTTTTTTTTACGAGCTTTAGTACAATTTGTAGTCATATGTAATGTTGCTTTACAAGACAATTAAAATTGACATTTTCTTGTCGGTATTGGCTAATAAATGTATTGCTTTTATTAAGTCGTGAAGAATTTTGATCATGAAGATTACTGTAGCTATTACTGTTATTCGAGTTTTAAATTTGAATGAATGACATTTCCGCTATGATGTAAAAAATTCAGAGATCTACCAGACATTTTAAATAAGAATTTCACGATATATATATATATATAGTATATCCGAAATACCGATAACCGAAACTAATGCGCTATAAGCGTTTGTTGCCTCAAAAACGAGCACTTCTTGACTTTCTCAATTTTCACCAACTTCTGCCAAGGTGAGGTGCTTGTGCGATTCCTTTGAAAATTGGCGCATAGTCTAGCGATCACATCTTTCTTACATCATTTTATTCTAGCTCCATTATCTGTAACAGTTTTGATACGTTAAATGTAGAAAACTAGGGTTAATTTTAGCTCGAATTCAAATCAATTCGAACTGCAATGTGGTAAAATTTATTCAAATTATGTCAAAATCGAGCCAAAATTAACCCTAGTTTTCTGCCCTTTGGGCATTAAAACTGTTAGAAATAATGCTGGAAATCACTTGGGGAATCACAATCCGGTGCGTTTATGCGGCAGTTTCCGGACACCCTGTATAAAATTGTTGCACCCATAAATGTGTTCTTTCTTCAGATTCAATCCAAATTAAATTAATATTCAATAATTATGTAAATAAAATTAGATTTAGTTAGGTTTTCTAATGTGAATACATTTTCGTATTAACTTTATAAGCTCATAGAGCTTTTTTAAGAATATTTTCAAGCACATATGAAATATTTAAAAAATATACATATAAAATAAAAAATTTTATTTTATTTTCTGGAAATGAATTGTTTTATTATCAAATCAATTTTCATAATGGTTCTTGATTAAATTACGGCCGACATAAATGGGGTAGGCTGGATATAATTAATAGGTAATATTTCTAAATTTTTTTTTTTTTTAATTGTTCGAAAATATTTTTCCCGAAAATATATCTTAATATATGCGACATAGTACAAAAATTAGATAAAAAAATTAGCATTTTCGAAATTCGCTTTAATTTCGAAAATGGTCGGGTTTTGAGTTTCGAAAATTGTCTCATTCGATTTAGGAGACCCAAAAACATAAAGTAATGACACTTCTATTTCAATAAAATGCCTGAGAATTTTTGGCCAAGAATTCCGGGTCTCTGGACCACTGTGCGTCCGTACCGCAGGGGAAATGTAATTCAAATCTAAAGGGCAGAATATGACCCAAATGTGAAATTTTTGTCCGCTGCGATTTTCTCAATGAAAATCTATGCTTACTTACTGGAATATGTGG
Organism: Microchrysa polita; assembly: GCA_949715475.1. NCBI lineage: Eukaryota > Metazoa > Arthropoda > Insecta > Diptera > Stratiomyidae > Microchrysa > Microchrysa polita. Next base: position 30,171,151 of record OX454418.1, on the reverse strand, counting down.
GAAATGCTAGGGAATTCTATAAGCTACATCCGAAAATGGTCCCATAATTTTTCTCGGCCATTTTAAGTATTTTTCGATACCCGGTCATTGGATATTTTTCACGATGAAATTACAGCGAAATTGAAAAAAATACATAAAATGGACAAGAAAAATTATGAAACTTTGAAACCATTTTCGGATTGTAGCGCATGGAACTCCACTGCATTTGCAACATATTCCACGACCGTAAGCATACATTTTCCTTGGGAAAATCGTAGCTGACAAACATTTCACTCTCGAGGTCTATCCTGCGCTATGGATTGCATAGAAAATTTTAACCGGTAATACAAACCTATACAAACTATACATTAGAGTGTCCCGAATTTTTTTATACTCTATACCCATAAGATGGTATAGTTTATACCCTATACCCATAAGATGGTATAGGGTATATTGTTTTTGTTACGACGATTTATGTAACACCTGATAGGAGCCACCGGAGGTATGGCAAAGTATATATATAAATGATCAGGGTCGTTCCCTGATTCGAATAAGCCATTTCCGTCTGTCTGTCTGTCCGTCCGTTTGTCTGTCAGTTAGCACGATAACTCCCGAAATAATGAAGCTAGCATTTTGAAATTTTGGTCATATGATTGTTTTGATCAAAGTTTGGATGGTATTGAAAATGGGCCAAATCGGACCAAGGGTTCCCCTACCTCCCATACAAATGACCCCTCCGTGATAGTTTAATTCGGTCATATTTTTCGACAGAATATCGCTTGCGACCTGAAACTTTCATCAATGCCTAATTGTGGCATATGCTTGAAGTTGGTGGAAAGTGGGGAAGGTGTGACTACCCCTACCCCTACATCCCCTACAAAGCAATATTCCGCCATATCTTTTGATAGAATGCCGCGAAAAACTTCAAACTAGTATCAAATGGTATCCCTTGGATGCCTTGATAAGATAATCAAGATGTGCCAGCTCCGGTCCATCTACCCCTCCCCTCCCTTCAAAAATTATGAAATTGAATATTTTGGGTTTTTGCGCGGCTTCTAGGTCTGTATACATGGGTATAGGGTATATACTCATCGTGCTATTCGCACGATTAGAACTCGGTCTCGTTTTTGCTTTCATTAACGCAAGAGCTCTCAAAATTTTCGTTATTGATCGTAGATCACAAAAATAATTTTAAAACCAAAATCAAATTTTGTCTTCAGGGCTATACCTGCCTAGGATTCTGTAGTTTGAAGGCGAGCCTGCCAGCCACTGCACCAACCAAATTCTAAATAATATTTTTTGGTACGATTAGTATTTGTATTGTATAGTAATACAGGTGAGACAAAGTTTAACTGCCGTATCTTCAAAAATGGCTTTATTGGAAGCATGATGCAATCTTGATAAAAAGTGAAGAATTTGAGTCGGTCCTCAAAAAAAAAAAAAATATAAATTTCAAGTTGTTCTTAACTTTGTTTTGACAATTCTTTTTTCTAGTGCAATATTTCAGCATTTAAACTTAATTTTGTATCACGTGTTACATAGGTTTTCAATTCTTAAAAGCGCTGTAGAGCCCTCTAGATGAAACACAATTTTAATTTCTTTATTGTTTTCATAATCTCGAAATTACGAAAATGTTGATACCTCTTGCGATAGTTTAGCTTGAAAAAACTGTTTTTTCATACATGGACGGGACACTCTACTATACATCCTACGAAACTCGTCTATCGCCCACTCTCGTACAATTGAAACATGTACTACGTACGAACTGAGACTACGAGATAGAGCCATCAAGTGAATACGCACATCTCACGTACAACGAGCCTGCAAAGCAGCTATTCCCCTCTATTTGCAGAATTTCTTATGTGCACAATTGCTGCAATGCACATTTCTTCACTTCTGCGAAGCATACAATCTACGAAATCTATAGCGCCCATAGGACGCCCATCCCGCTTATGAAGTGTATGGATTAATCGGAGCATGTTTACAGTGATGCACAAGTACGAGATATGCGAAGAATTTTTGATCGCGGACGGATGGAAACACGTCTCTCGCTCCTCCTCTCGCGTATATACAATGCAGAAAAGTTTGAAGATGTGTCTTTCAAGGTTTCACCAGTCGCGACTGCGTCAATGGGTCAGTCAAATGGAATGGAATACGATTATCATGCGAATTGAGTTTGGTTGTTAGTTGAGTTTCTATGTAATTTCTCGCAGTCGCGATAGCAGCGGATCTTTGGGAAAACACACCCTTAGATAATAATTGAATAATTTCTAGTTCGGTTAATATGTACAATACGTGGACGAGGTGTATCAATCAATATAAATATATGTATAAACAACATCATGCAGTTGTCATTAAAGGAAGTCTTGATCTTAAAGGCGTAATGAATTTTTGAATTTGGCGCCCCTTTCGGTTGGCGCCCTGTTCAAGTGCACAGTCTGCACATATAGTAGAGCCGGCCCTGGCAATGGCGGTCGGCACTTGATGTTCATTTATGGTCGTAGCACGAACGTAAAATTTCCCTTCGCGACGAAAACTATGCCACTCTGTTCGTAAGGGGCCCAGCTATCATATACTCAAGCCGCGAGCTTCAAAATATACAGCGTTTGTCTCGACCATATTTGAACAACCCTCGTATTTTAAGGTGACCAGATTCCCGGCCCAATGCTGTACACATACTTGCGGAACTCGGATTTCAGGCAAATCCTCAGCCATACTCATACATACCTCATTTTGGCCGAAATATCTTTAGCTGATAGTGGCTTTCGAGGTTGTTTCATTTGAAATTTTCACCAAATATGGACCGAGGGATGTTGTACAAGTCTTCCAAGTTGTCGACAATCGATTAAAAAACACAAAAGTGAGATATGGGCAACTTCCCAGCGCGGATAGTTATGACCAGCGCCCGCTCTAAGGGGGACAAGCTGGGCGGTCGCCCTGGCGGCATTTTGATCAGCACTTCATACAAATAAAACTACAAGAAATCTGAAAATGAAACTTTATAATTTCAGGGTTAAATCAACGAAGAAAGCTGATATCAACGTGTTAGACTCAGTGTTGTAGTGTGGTGTGTACTTTTCCAAGCTCAAATTCAGCCCTAAGCATTGCACTTTTCAGATATTTACGTCAACATTCATTTACCAATAGACATCGTTGATTGGGTCCAGGTTAAAAGCAGCTGTTATGCCGATAATTTGGTTTTTTAAAGTTCAGAATTTTTTTCCTAAGCCAAACAAAGCACCCGAAGGAAGCCACTATTATGTTATTGTCCTGTATAGCCTTAACTAATCCCAAAGAAACTCAGCCCAGCAAACTAGATAAATTTTCAAGAAACGGGAGTCTGAGCTGGCATGTTTCGTCATCGCTCAGTTTCATCTCATTCAGAAGAAACCCGTAAAATTACCAATGATAAGGTGCTACGGACTGAGTTTTGCTCAGACTTGGATTAAGACATAAGAACGTATTGTTCGAGTTTCGTCTAATTGTGTGGCTATCTGACAAAAAAGTACAGATCGAAAATACCGCTTCTTTCTTGCGCTAAATCTTTCTGGCGGAATTCTTAAGGACACCAGAACCAACATGTCCTCTCAATTTGTTGATTGGATGTTTAATGTTGTAAACCCCTCGGAAATTTCTTGGAGAATTTCATCCTAAATTGGTGTTCTGAGTCTGCAACTGAAAAATAATGATCCTTTCCTAGAAAAAAGGTTTTTTTTTCAATCTTGAAAAATTTCTTCTGATACATTTGTGGAGGAGGGAGGGAGGACAATACTGATTTAGTCTTAAGTTGCCAATCACAAAAATAGCGACAGCAAAAGTGTTAAAAAATTTAAGAAAATACAATTGAGAATGACCTTTTTCACCTTTAACGATAAATGGTAGCTGAACGTTTTACTCCTGATTACCTTCACCTCGGAAGAATAAAAGGATATTAAATAATGATACGTGGACGTCGGTTTTGGCCTGAAAGTACGAGCATAAATTTTGTCTTCGTGATTACAGTCGTGTTTAACCCTTCTGTCGGCACCTACTACAATATGCATATTCTATACACAATAGGTCTGGCTGGACCTACTGAGGAATTTTTTTTATTTTTTTAGAAAAATTGAAATATTTATTCGTAGAGTCATTCAGGCATTTCTAAACTAGCATTTTTAAACAATAGAAACATTTACATCATTTTTGTAGACATACTGGGAACGTTTTTAAGTAGACATATTTTAAGGTGGTATTAGTACAAACATGTTTTTCCCTTATTCTCTTCTTTTTTACTTTTGTATTATCATGGTGTATATCTAGGAAAAAGTTTGATCGCATTTTCCAATTCCAATATCTTTGGGGAAATATTTGGCGCTCTGTTGGTAGATTTTACCCCGATATTAGTCTGCCGATTTAGGGAAATAGGTAGATAGAATTAGAGAATTTTTAATCGCAAAAGTCATTTCATTCTAAATTTTTCGTAAAATTCTTGATAAAATCCATTTAGAAAGACTTTCGCAAGTCACTCATGCTTAGTCCTTACTATTGCAAAGGAAATAAAACTAGTTTGAATTTCCTAGAATCAAATCGCAATTGATTAGATGATGTTATAAGACATGATTAAATTAGACCCATTTTCCGAACTTCACGGCTTCTTACAGAAGATCTCAGAATTTTTTATTGTTTAAAGTACAAATAGATTTTTAATCATATTATTACATCATAAATAGGAGAATTTTAAGAGAATTTTATAAATTCACTCTTTACCTGTGGAGGTAAATGGGGTGAAAAACAGTAGGTCTGGCCAGACCTATTGGGTATCAAAAAGCACTATAAATTGAATTTGGTCTAAAACATGCTCAAAACTTTAAGCGATATTTTCAGATTTTTTCAAAATGCTTCTAAACATATTATTTTAGGATATCACGAAGTATGAAGTCGATGCGATTTCATCTTCTATACTTTTTTGACCGAAATATAGTGTCAAAGGTCTGGCCAGACCTTCGTGCCGACAGAAGGGTTAAAGCGTTGCAAATCCTGCCTAATGAAATGGAGTCCCTTGAATCCTTGCAAAACAAAACAAAATCTTATATGCGGCAAATTGATGTCTTGCCCGGGGTGGCATAAGTGCTAAAGCGCTGGCCGTCAGGAAATGTTTTCTAAATTTGAAAATTTTTCCCCTACGAATTTCCAAGTGATAAACAATTTTCAATTAGAAACCTCAAAATTGCAATTTGGGCATCCGTAACTTCCGAACGCAGATAGGTACATAGGTATAATCGTTTATTTTGGAGGAAATGTGAGCGCCACGAAGAACAGGTATCAAACCTTACACATTAAAAGCAGACAAGACTGATCACAAGCCTCATCTAGTGAATTAGACTTTATTGTGTGGCATGGGAAATGCTGTACATTTTGCTGTACATCTCTCAATGCTGTACGGCAGGTCAAAATGCTGTACTGTACAGCAAAATGCTGTACGTCTGGTCAGCTTATCGTATTTACTTTTTAATATAATCTTTAAAATCTCTTCAGTTACCACAATGAAAATCTGTTAGGTGTTTCTTTTTTCGAACTACAGCCGGCTTTAAATGTTCAACATAATGATTAACAGGGTGAAATTGCCACCTTCTTTTATAAATCGGATTTCTATATTTCTTTCACTTTGGAAAAGAGGGTAGACAGTCGATTTGTCTATTCATTTATATGTACCTAGTGTAAATATACTACTAATATTCGTGTTTTTTCAATTTTGTAACATTCTTTCACAAATTTTCCATATTGACACAATTAGAATTATGAGACATTATAATGTTCGCTGGCTACTACAATATGATTATTTCAATCCAATTTATTCTTCGCATAAACAATACGTGCAGAGATATTTGAAATTTAAACTTTCAGTCACTATGGCAGTTTTATTGCAAAATTTACCTCATTTTTGAAATAAAAATGAAACTCTCTTATAAAAGTTTACGGATACGAAGTACATCTACTTCTCTAACTTTCACAACGAATTTGCTTTACAATAAAATCGCATAACTTTGCCAAAAGTACATTTTGTGCTGAAAGTTTTCAAAGTCTAATTGCATCTTCATCTTTGTTCTCTCATTTTAAGTAGGTTTTCAGTTCTGTTAGTTTGCTGATATGGATTATACTGTACACACAGGCTTGAATCTTCGACTGTTTCTGAAGTTTCAGTCATAATTTGTTGGAATATGTTTAATTTATTTTATTATTAAAACTTACTGCACATTAAATCTATACCATGTGGAGATAGATTCAATTTATTGACTTAAAGCCAGTGGCGGCTCGTGATCTCCTAAATTGGGGGTTCACAACTGAAACAAACAAGAGCAACTAATTCTTCAAAATTATGCAAAAAAAAACTAATTTAATTACCCCTTGAACTTTGTACCATTATGTAGCTTTTCAACATTTTTTTATTAGAAGAATTTCTTTTTTGGCTTCATTAGCCGTTTCGTCTATATTTATACATATAGAGATATTTTGTGGCTAATATTATTAAATTGTAGGCCAATACAAATGATCGAATTTAGGAAGAGAAGAAGCGAAATATACCTTTTTTCCTTCAAGTTAACACATTTACGGACCGAATGGACAAATTTGTGAGTGAAATTGACGATTTTATGAATCAAGTTAACAAATTTGCGAAACAAACGAACATTTTTTCGAGTCTAATAAATAATTTTGTCGATGAAAAAAATGCTTTATTGGATGATTTTAACAATTTTACGAATCAATTTAACAAATTTACGGATCAAATGAAAACATTTTCGGAACAATTAAGCACATATGCGAATGAAGTAAACATTGTTTTGAATGTAGTTAGCAGCTTTACAGACGAAATTGACAAATTCGCGAATCAAATTAACAATGTTTTGAACCTAGTAAGTATAATCGTTAATCATTTTTTAAATTCATCAATCAAGTAAACTTCGATTAATGCAGCTCCCTTCCGGTGCGGCAACTGGCAGTTGCATCATCATATCTAGTACAAAGTTTGTACAATCCGTTTAAGATACTGTTTGCACTCCTTGAGCAATCAAGTCAGTTAAAACATGATCTCGTGTAAGATCACCAAATTCTCGACGTACAAATCCTTTTACTTTTGCGAACACTTTTTCAATAGGGTTGAGCATCGGCGAATACGGCGGGAGATATTGTAGCGTAAGTCCAGCGCGCTGTAGAGTTTCCTTGACCTCAGCACCTTTATGTATTTGGGCATTGTCCATTATAACAAGCGCACCTTCCCATAATGAGTCCAGATTATCCACCAACTCTCTTAGAAATGTGCAGAATTTTTGTGCATTGCATGTTGAGTGTGCAAGAATATTGCTATGGAGAACTTCTTCATTAGACATTGCAGCAACAAGGCTTACATTTCTTCCGCGAATAGTAGGCAATACGACTCGAGCTCGTGTATTCCGTCGGGAGCGAGCATGTTTTCTGCGGAGATGTAAATTAAATCCAGACTCATCAATAAAAATCATTTTTATCCGGTTAAGTTGACAGCGGCTGGATATGTCGATGGCATAATTTTTCCTTAATTCGATAGTAATGGTTCGTTAACCCGGTCAAGCTCGAACGAAGCAAGCTTAAGCGTAATTTTAAGCCTTCGTAAACCCTCATTGACGGTGGAAATAATTATAGAAGTGCCAGCCTGTTCAAGTTTTCGCTTAATTTCTTTTAAGGTTATCCCCGGACTATTTTCCACGATGCGTTCTATTTCACGTACAACGTCATCGGTTAATTTTTGCCGTCGGCAACCACGGCGGGCTTTCTGGAGCAGAGCGCAATCATTTTTCCTATTTAAACGAAGTTCTGTAGAAGCCGAATTTTCATTTACTTTCGCGGCTGCAGCTGCCTCTTTAATTGTTGCTCCGTCTTCATATACGGATACCAGCAACTCCTTCTGTTCATTACTGATTTTCTTGTAGCATCCCCTACTTCTTCGCCTGCGTTAGTTATGCGCTTGTTATAATGGACAATGCCCAAATACATAAAGGTGCTGAGGTCAAGGAAATTCTACACCGCGCTGGACTTACGCTACATTATCTCCCGCCGTATTCGCCGATGCTCAACCCTATTGAAAAAGTGTTCGCAAAAGTAAAAGGATTTGTACGTCGAGAACTTGGTGACCTTACACGAGATCATGTTTTAACTGACTTGATTGCTCAAGTAATGCAAACAGTAACTTCAACGGATTGTACAAACTTTGTACTAGATATGATGATGCAATTGCCAGTTGGCGCAGCCGGAAGGGAGTTGCATTAATCGAAGTTTACTTGATTGATGAATTAAAAATATGATTAACGATTATACTTACTAGGTTCGAAACATTGTTAATTTGCTTCGCGAATTTGTCAAATTGTTCTGTAAAGTTGCTAACTACATTCAAAACAATGTTTACTTCATTCGCATATGTGCTTGATTGTTCCGAAAATATTTTCATTAGATCCGTAAATTTGTTAAATTGATTCGCAAAATTGTTAAAATCATCCAATAAAGCATTTTTTTCATCGACAAAATTATTTATTTGACTCGAAAAAATGTTCGTTTGTTTCGCAAATTTGTTAACTTGATTCGTAAAATCGTCAATTTCACTCACAAATTTGTCCATTCGGTCCGTAAATGTGTTAACTTGAAGGAAAAAAGGTATATCTTGAAGACGATCTTAAAGTGCAACAAATATAAATTGCATTTCTGCTTATATGGTTACCGCACGGAGAAAAAAATGTAGTGAAAGGTATTAAAACTGTAATAAAAACCATTGCATTTGTAACGATTTTTGACCCTACTGCAACTGATGTAAAAGTTGTATTAATTAACAATTTTGATAATAAAATTTGCCAGGAAAATAATTCGGCAATAATAGAAAAAATACAAATAGTGATTTTTTTTTATTTTTCCTTTTTCTATTTTTATCTTTTTTATTTTTTACTTCTATTTTATACTTAACTTCTTTTTCCCTATTTTAACTTTACCTTTTTACAATTTGCTTCTACTGGAAATTGAACCGGGGACCTATCGTTTCGTAGTCCTACGTTCTACACCTAAGCTATCTAAGATTACAAGTTATGCGAATAAATTAGTTGTCTTATTTTTTGACAGTTTCATAATTATTATGCGCTCTTGTTAATTTCATGTACACCATGCAATAATTATTATTACAGACAGTGGTGAAAATTACCATAAACACAATAAATATTACTATCGATACAAATATCATGCAATGATTTTTGTCATTACACTGCAATCATTTTTACAATAGGCCAGCACCAGTAAAAACTGAATTGTAATCAATTTAACTACATTTTAATAACTTTCACTACAAATTTATTGAAATTATTATGTTGTGAATTTCATTGTATGATTTTGTTGAATTCATTGCACATTTTTCTCTCCGTGCGATAGAAACGGTTTTCACTATGGATGTTAATTCAATAAATTACAAATTTAACAATTCTTAATTTCTCGAATAATAGATACTCAATAGTAAATATCAGAGTTCTAGCTCCAAACGTTCATTTCCGAACCACTCATAGCCTCGAAATTATACATCAGAAATTATTTTTTAACGGATTTTTAACCAGAGGATATAGCTCTAAAAGTGTGTACAAAAATTGTACAACATGGGTTAAACAACAATTTTTAATTACAAAATGCTACAAAATAATCACGATTATTTTGTTGGTAACACTACATCATCCGCACATGTTTCCAAATTATAAATAAATTTGTAAATATTGTTTAGCCATACTTAGAACGAGTACATTCGTCATTATTTTTGCCTTGTTATTTAAATATTAAAAACAAACTGAGCAATTGATACGTTATCATAAGGATTCATATAAACAATGCAAATTGCATTAATTGAAAACGTATCAAACGAAAAAAACATCACCGATACTGAAGCTTGCACTCAATTCTTTCACTGTTCGCACATATTTTGTGTGCTCCTACGCCAGCGAGTGTGCGTCGATTGCTACTATGGGACATCGCATATGATCGTATGGAATCGGATGACGGATACAAGCAACTCTAACCGCACGTGCGATTAGAGAATAGAGGTGGCTTGTTGTCTTTGACTTGTATTAACAATTTCGGTTATTCTTCGCGGGTTTGAGATAGTTGATATAGATTTTTATATAAATTTGAATTTTTGCTGATAGAAAATTTTACAAAGGGAAGTAATTTTGCGATGTAATGGTTATGATGAGTGTAGGAGGTTCACGTGCTCATGTGCTCCTAAGGAGTAACCGCCACTGCTTAAAGCTTTCACACTAGTAAACTCGAATATTTTAGTTTCACGAATAAATATGAAATACAACCATGACAGAAACTAAGATTTTATTTAATTGATACCTATCACAGTCATTTGTGAACTTCCTATACCTATTATCCAGGTTTTTGCTATCTAAGGCTATGAAGTAACTGCCCTGGAGTGTCACCACCAAAGCCCCCTCCATAGAAAGCTAGTAACCAGAAAACTTTCAAACACTTTGACAGGTAATCATAGGCTTGAGAAGATTGAAAATTAATTTACATTGTGTTAAAGGGAAATCGGACTGTGTCGCGACAAACTTTATACGAAAAATATTGGATCCCGGTCGATTTGCGTCGCCAAAAGTTAACAATGTTAGGCACTAAAAGGTTGTCAGAACAGTGAAATCGAAAAAAAACACACGAGAAGCGACCCTCCCTGCCGTCATCATTCATACTCTTAAGCGCACCTCACCTCAGTTCATAAAGGTCTTCTAGCAAGAGTTTCTTTGAAATTCCATTAAAGCTGAATTTCCCGAGCCACATGTTATTCACATAAATCCCCAGGGTGTTATGCGACCCGTGCCCATCGGGGGAAGATGTCCAGGAACACAAATGGACATCACTAACGGAGCAGCCGGATACCAGGCGACCTCCGGTAAAATCCAGCCTTACTGCACGAAGCGGGGCTCTGGTGAGCCGGACTTATACTTCCCTAGCTACTCGTGGGACCATATTAGTAAGGAAACAACAAACAAAAACAAAAACCCAACTGCAGATCTGCCTGAGACTACCTCAGACTCAGATCTGGAGGCAACTAGCGCCTCATCTTGCGTTCCGGCGGAACTATACCTTTCCGATGTGGATGATCCGCTTCAGACAGAAGCCGGTCCTAGTGGCCAACTCAGCAGGGATGGGAAGCAGAAACCAAGGCTTTCACCTAAATACTCACTTCAGGACCCACTAAGAAGAAGCCTTGGAAGTGCAGCCTGCAAGAGGTACCTAAGGTATCTTTCGCAGGGGCATGCCCCCGAGAAAGCCAGATCCCTAGCGGTCAATCCCGATCGTAAAGTCCCCCCCCCCCCAAGCGGCAGCGCTCTGAGGAAAATGGTGCCTCCAATTCAAACCAAACACGATAAAAAGGAGAAGACGACAACTCCACCTTCTGTGAGAGCTGCCTGCAAACCGAGCACCTCAGCAGCGTGCAAAGTAACACCGGTGGCAGGTCCGTCAGGACTAGCCGCCCCCCAGACAGTACCCGGAAGGAGGGACCGCAAGGTACCTCCGGCGGCGACAGCAGCCACCACTCGGGCACCTGTCAGTGGGAACAGTGATACCCGCTTGCCAGCTGATGCTGCGAATTTCAATGCAGGCCCTTTCAGACCAGCTGCCGTCCCCTCTGCCTCCGACAGTAGGAGTAGGGGCAGCTACGCATAGGCAGCATCCTCAGTTGCATCTTGCTACCCGGATGGCCTGCTAACCCCAGACCAGTTGGCCGCGGTGCAAGATGCCATCATCAGTCATTTAATTGACAACCCGCCGACGACAGCAGTCTTTCCGGAGTTCGGAAGTATCCGCTTCCGCCCCGGATTTCTTTTAGTCGACTGCGACAATCTAGCCACGGCCGATTGGTTAATTGGCGTCACCCCCACCCTTGCCCCTTGGAAAGGTGCCTCGCTGCGCGCCGCAACCGCAGACAACATACCGCGCTCCACTATAGCGACGCTACATCTTCCGAGGAGTACTGACCCCGCCAACGCCATCACCCTCCTCCGCAGACAAAACGAGGGGCTGCATACCACCGAGTGGAGAGTGATTAAGGCCGCGGTGGAAGGCGACAACCTGACACTGATTGTATCAATTGATCCGCAGTCAATGGAGATCATCTCCAGGCGTCGCTTCCAGGTATCTTACCGGTTCGGTAAGGTGCGGGTCTATCCCAAGAACTGGAATGGCGCCTCAACCAAGAAAACAGCAGATATGTACAGTCGTGGTGGAAACTAGACCGACTGTAGAAAAGTCGGACGAAAAGGAGCCTAACGCCCCCATGGCCGAGGTTCCCGACCAAGCAGACGCGGAGATGCTCGAAGACGCGGAGCTATTGCCTCCAGATCCAATGGAGAGGGCAGCCATAACCTAGTGGTTGCTTCAGCATACCTACCGGGGGACAAGGAAGTGCCGGCGATGGAATTCCAGCGGCTAGCTTTTCACTGTCATGCTACCAGGAAGGATCTCGTGTTGGGATGCGATACGAATGCCCATCACACGCTTTGGGGCAGCTCAGATACGAACAGAAGGGGTGAGTACTTGCTTGATATCATTACCTCACTAGGACTTGACATTCTTAATAGGGGATGTCAGCTCACTTTTGACACCAGAGCAAGGAAGGAAGTCCTTGACATAACTCTGTGTAGCAATTCGATTACGGACAACATCCGCAACTGGCATGTGTCGGACGAACCGTCTTCGTCCGACCACATGCACATCCGTTTTAATATAGCCTCCTCGGACCCTGTGCCCATCGAGCGGAGGGTCCCTCAGCTCACTGACTGGCCTGCATATTCTGAGGCACTCAGGGAGCACCTGCAGCACATAGACAGGAAGGCGCATAGGAGGCTGAGCTTAGAAAGGCTAGTCGACAATACTACCAAGGCAATTGTATCTTCTTACGAAGAAAATTGCCCTTCAAGGATCATTAAAGACAAGAAGTGTCTATCGTGGTGGAACAATGATTTTGCTCGCCTCCGGAAAAACGTGAGGAAATTATTTAATCGGGCCAAGCGTAACGGGGATTGGGACGTGTATCGTTCCACCCTGATAGAATATAATAAGACGATTAGGGAAGCGAAACGGCGCAGCTGGATGACCTTCTGCGGTAATGTTAATAGCACCACAAAAGCGGCTAGGCTACATAAGGTGCTGGCGAAAATGGGGCTAATGCGATCAGCACACTCAAAAGGCCGAATGGCACAATCACTGAAAACTCGAGTGAGACAGATAGACTGCTCCTGGAAACTCATTTCCCAGGATGCAGATTAAATCAGACCGTTTTCCCACACTGCAGTAATTCCGTCATTAGGTCCAACCGGTCCGATTGGAGTGCATCAAGGGCTATATTTACCTATGATAAGGTTATATGGGCGATTGGGACCTTTGATCCCTTTAAATCGCCTAGCACGGATGTTATCTTTCCAGCGCTATTACAGAAGGTGCAAGAGGAGTTGATCCCATTCCTAGTTAATATAGAAGTAGTTATGCGTTGGGATATGCCTTAGCCACTTGTGGCTGCCCACAAGGAGGGGTACTGTCCCCCTACGATCATGAGTTAGTGTTTTTTATACTTCCTCTGACGAAAAACAATAAGTTCATAGTAGCTCTTATGCAAAATGATAGGGAAGAGATTTCGCGTAAGCCGAGCGCGAGCCTATAACAACTGTGGTAGTTGAACGAGCCTAGGAACGAGTTTAGGAACAAGGGGGAAAATTTTAGTAAAGGAACGCAAGTCCAATAAATTGTCTGACAACTACCAATAATGTCGCCTCTTTGTCTTCATAATAGCCACACGAATTTAAAATTTCATAACAAGAGCCTGGAAGTGCGAAACGTGGTAATTAAATAAATCAACAACACATTTTATGCAAACAGACTCTTCTCCTTATAATCACTTCTTCTTTGTATCTGTTGTCAATATTCTAAAGCTGCTCAATTTTGCAGTTTCTGTAGAATATTAGTCAGTTAGTCATCTGAAATTTATTCAAAACCACTCTGGCTTCTTGAAGCCAAGCCAAAATTACAACAATTTCTTATGTACATGTTAATGAGCTTAGAGGCTTCGCCGTTGCTCTTATATTGTTTCAAGTTGACAGGCAATTTCCATAATTGTTTAATGCTCAGCCAGGCACGCATAATGTAGACGAGGTTTTACACAAAATCACGTTAATCCTTTATTTTGATATTCATGTGTCGCTCAAACCATACTCTTGACTTCTCATTATATTTCGTCTCGCAAGGAACGATGGAGAACATTTTATTGTTAACCTTGAGGCGCACGTTTTATTCCATGCGGAAACCTCCTGGCTGTTAAGTGCTCAACATGATACTCATACATAAAAGTATATATATATTGCAGAAAAAAAACTCATTTATATACACTTACATCGATTTGACCCGTACTCTATACTCTGAAGAGTCTGTTTCGTAATTAATTCCATAAAATGCGATTTATGTATGTCCGCCATTGATTCCGTACTTTTCGACATTGTTATGTTTTTCTAGTATACTTTAGATTGTTGTTAAGTGCTAAGAGTGTTTCTTGTTGTTTAGGAACTCGGCACGAACTAGAGAGGTTTATATCATCCCCCTACTCGGCTGCGCTAATCAATATCGCACTGTTTGTTGTAGACGAAACGGAACAAAGACGAAGAAAACAAAAGCCCCAATCGCTGATTTATATAAGCCATTCTAGTAATTAGACAGTGGCCATAATCATCCCTTACGGAGTCAACATTAATTCTATTAGACGATTCCAAGCCAATATTCATCGTTCGCCGGCAGAGAAAGCTGAAAGGAATTGTATGGTAATTTGTATGCCGATGCCTAATGGTGTTCTATTTTCTTGTTGGCCGACATATTTGCATAATGGATTTTCAGGTTCAATGACAACTAAGTTGGACTTTTACTTTTTTTTAAGCTGAGCAGAATTTTCATAAATACATATTTAATGATATGGTCGTGGAGATTTGTATGGATTTTCTCTTTGACCTTTGCTTGATTAAAAATCGGAAAACCTATCAAAGAGAAAGCCAATCCAAAGCCATCCTAGTGGCCTTTAAAATATAAAGGGAATTCAAAGCCTTAACAAAAATCAAAAATTCCTCAAAGGAAGCCGAAGAGCTTAGTTATTTGTCCTAAATCTCTGATACGCTCATGCTCATGTTTCAAGCTTCAGCAGCTTTGGCTCCTGGTGGGCATTATTGGTTGGCATAGGAACCTACTCGCATGTGTATTTAATATTCAAAAAATATTCGCATGTCTTGTTTGAAACACACAAATAATAATTTTATTAAAATTATATTCCAACCCCATGCATACCACTGGGAGAGTGCGGGTCCTCCACCCATTTGGAACATGCTTTCGCTCTAGAAGAGGGAAAATTTCCTACACTTTGGCAATCAGCCTCCTCTCTCATGTTTCAGGACATGTTTATGCGATTGTGTTGTTGTTCATATCATGTCGTCGTCCTCAAAAACATTATATCCCATGGCATTGAAGAAACCACTGAGAGAGAATAAAAAAAACAGCTTCATGGCCTATAATGGTCTCGTTGGATTTTTTTTCGTGGGCTTCGTGGGGGTGGATTGTTGCTGTTGTTGCGTGAATTTAATAATTCTGGCCACAAATTTGCTATAAAGAAACCACTTTTTTTTCACCCATAGAGCCGCCATAGAGTAGGTACAGATGAACAAAAAAGGAACATGCATATAGAATGGCACGAGAAAGAGGGGCTCCGTAATGAAAGCTAAAATTGTAAGCACGCTATAGGGTAGTTAGCCGTCGCTAAATGTATTTTATTAGGTTAGCTGGCAAAGTGTATTGAAGCGAAAAGAATGGGTTGGAACGAAAGAAAGTACACCCTGAAAAGCATTGCCATAAAGAATAATAGAAAATTTGATATAAAATGTTAATGGGGAATTACATTTGACATTTAGCAGGGAGAAAAATTGAGATTTATGCGGAGAGCGCATTTTTTTTATATGGCATATTAGGTCCGTTGATTCTTTATAGAACAACTCCTGTCAAATTTATATGGAAGTGCTGTTCTGTCCTCGTTTTTCCACGGCATAGAATGTGTCGTGGAGCTCTTTTTCTGGTACAAGGTCGGGACATCTTCGGAGAGATACTTCATCCTCCTTTCCGACAGGCAGTTATGTTATTTTTACCAACTCAAACCACCACCTGAGCTCTTTTCCCGACGAAGCTACTTCTCGCGATTAATTACTGCAATGCGCCTAGTCTATACGTCAACCCAAAGGGATTTTCGATAAATGGCCACAGATGGCGCTAGTATCACTAGCGAGACAACTTACCGGCCGTTGCTTGAAAGTGCATCACCGAAGTTTCCAGAACAGTGAAAATGGGTATATAAGCGAAGCGCCTGTGAACAGCTGCGGAAGGCAGGCACACTCTGCAAGAAGGTTGTCAACGGTGATTCATTTCGATGCTGGAATTGCGGTGAAAATGGTCATCTGCGAAGGAACTGTCGTCTACCGAGAAAGGCAGGAACATCCTGTAAGAGATGCGTGCAGCGAACCAGAAGAATGAGTTGGCGAAGTGCGAAACAACCTGCTCCCGTTGTCTGTGAGTCGGGAAACAAACGATTCTACTGGGTGGATGCTCGAAATGACGTTTAGGAGTGGTGCCGCCGGTGTACGAGTCGTGCAGCTGTTAAAGGACGAGTATCGGAAGCCGAGCACGAAAATGAAAATCATGTGGATCGAGTGGCACCCTATCGAGGCAACGATAGGGAGGAGATCGAAGCGAGTTGTGTTCGGGACAAACAGGTTTAAGGAGGTGGTAATGCAATGCACCTAGTCTATACGTCAACCCAAAGGGATTTTCGGTACTTGGCAGCAGATGGCGCTAGTATCACTAGCGAGACAACTTACTGGCCGTTGCTAGAAAGTGCATCATCGAAGTTTCCAGAACAGTGAAAATGGGTATATAAGGGCGTCGATTAGAGTCAGCCAGTCAGTATAGTTTTACTCGTGGATTATGCCGGATCAATAACTAGTCAGTAATTAGTGAAATTCTAAATCGTGTACATATCCGGTGTGTTGTAATAAATAGTGTTACAGTAAAGCGAGTGTTATTCATTATCGTGTACGCGAAAATCTGTCGAACCCACTAGAGCGTCTAGAAAATACGAGAAAATATAACATTACTTAACAGAGTCGGCTTCGACTTTTTGTTGCTTAGTCATCATCTCTTTATAGACTTTTTTTCGATTCCATCATTCTCAGATATTAGTGGATGCTGCAGATTAATCCATTGTAATTGAAACTCCAACATCGAGTCAACCAAATTTTCAGGGTTTAAGGATTTCCCCACATTTGCCTCTATAGCTGATTCCGTCCCTTTGTAAAGCTACGCACTCAAAAAATAGATGTCTAGCATTTCCTTCCATTCCTTTTCAACTCGGACACTCTGGCGAGTCAGCCAGCTTGAACCGACACAAGAATATCGTAAATCCTCCATGGCCCCTGAAGTATTAATTCCTCACCATGTTTCCGGTTGACTCCATAGCAATATCAGCGATAAGACTGAGAGCTCTGTTATTGCTGTGGCCACAGTCTCATTGATACTCGACTTTCTGTGTTTCTTTGATTTTCTAATGACTCTACATACTTTAGAATAGTGGTTCTTAACCTTTTGCACATGAGGGACCACTTGATGAAACTCGTTAGTTGTTGCGGACCACTAAATTGCAATTGTGATAAGAACAATTCAAATCATGAAATCTTGTACCGAAGACTACTTTTTACGGTGACCTGTACTGTACCTTGGTAATATCAATAGGGATACTAATAGAAATAATTCAATTTACCTTTGGAACGCAACTTATTGACGTTTTCGATTAGAAAAATGTGGAAGCTTCGTGTTCCTGTGCGCATGCTTCGAGTCAATAATTGCAGGAGGATCGAGAAATACGTCAACGGGATATTGCTGCATCCAGAAAAAGTCGACTGACAGAGATCGTCTTGCAAAGGACTCTGGGTGTGATTTTGCTAAGTCTGAACGAATTACAAAACCCTCATTAGTTTTCGTAAAGGGTGTAGCCCGTTATTTCGGTTTGTTTCATCCAGAGATGGCTCATAAAATTCAAAGCCAGTTTTGTTTATCAGATTATTGAGCCCTTCCTTACATTTCTTACTGGAAGAACAACAATTTTTACATGAACTCCTATAAATATGGCATTGCTGGTGCATGTTGTACCAACAGAAACCTATTTAGAAGTGCCACCGAAGATCAATAATAGCTTAATTATCTTAATTCAGCAATGTAAATTACCATTATGGTCTGGCCTTGTATAACGGTCAAAGTCTCAATGAATACAGTCTGTCCTGCTCAGTCAAAACGGACTCCCGTCCGCTTCCAATAATCAAGTTTCTATTAGTAAGATTGAGCTGCGTGAAATTCGAGAATTGTCGTCGGATTCTGCGTGAACCACAGCAAAGGGTTCGCGGACCACCTAGGGTCGCCTCAGGGACCACCAGTGGTCCGCGGACCACCGGTTAAAACCGTTGCTTTAGATGATGCTCTTTAAAAATCAGCTTAGAGTCGATCATCACCCCTATCCCTATGTACCTGGAGACTGCTTGCGCTTGGAAGTTATGACATTACCTCCAACTCTGATATTCAAATGGAATCTTTCTCTGCGGTTACTTATAAGAACAGCTTCTGTTTTTGGTTTAGTGGTTAATGCGCGCACTTTCGGTGCACAGTGTCACGGGTTCGAGGCTGACCGTGAACGAATTCAGTTTATGGTGTTTCTCGAACGCACGAACCATGTGACGGACTATGATCTCACTCAGATGGTAAATGAGAACCCATTTAGGGGGATAAATAACACTGCTGAGCATGCTGTTGATCTCAACACCACACCAAAAAAGCAGTTAAGATCTTGGAAATTGGATGTCACTAACACATCTGCGGCCGTAGTCCACTGTTTGACTGTCGCGCCTCTTTTTTTTTCTCTTTTTCTGTGTTGGATCCACAGGTTCAAGACTCACCGTATTATTACTTATGGTAATTTTTTATATTTGTGATCGCTTTATTAGCATAATCCTGTATGCATTATAGATTAATTGCTACTACCACGACCGCGATACTATCTTCGAAAACTGGCTGGTTGGTTGGTTAGACTCGCGGCGAAGGCGGTGAAAAGCCCAATTAGCACAAGGCGTGCCGACTTGAGACCACAATTTTCGTTAAGCCACTTAAACAATGGAGGTTACAGCAACTATAATTTCGACGAGAGATCCACTCAGGAAGATTTTGGAACTGAAGCATCTTCCCTTTTTTGGTCCCCGACATATCCTCTAGGCTACCAAAAACGCATATCCCAACGTGCAGAAGCGGGATCTGGTCAGACCTTAGTATGGACCTGTGTCTGGTCAGAATCTGAGACGTTCTTTTCCGGTCATAGGTTATAGCCTCCTTTATATTACACAAGTTCTATTACTCAGCCAATTACGTTAACGTTTATGAGTTATTGACAGGAAATTTGTCTTCTAAGAGCTGCCATCGGAATGTCCACGCGTTCCGCGTGAGTGTGGCCCCCATTTTAGCCAACTTTCCAGCAACCTCTTCATGTGTCCCGAGTGAGTTACATGCTTTCTTGATTGCAATCAATTCAGCTGGGAAAATGCTGGCATGACCAGAGAAATGGTAAGATTCAGAGATATTGAGTGAAAAAGAAGACTACTACACTCACACCACATCGTCGGCACATCTGTGAAAAGGGAGAAATCGTATTGGTATTTCCTTATTATTTATTTACATATTTAACCAATTTGGCCTCGAAGCTCTTTTCGAAACTGTAGTCACGACAAATTTCGGTGAACCTTTGTGGATGTAGGGCGTACGCAGAAAAATAATTCGGAAGAGGTTCACGGTTCCAGAAGGTTAATGCGTTGGATAGCCTACAGCTGCTCAGCACGACCAAATTTCTGCTCTTGTCTTCTTTATTTGCCTTGTCTTGTCTTCTTTTTTGATCGGTTAAAAATAAAGGTCACAGAAAGTAGTGTTTTGTGTTTCTAATTCCTCTAAATAAAATTAATACAATTTCTAATTTCTAGAATCTGAATTTCAATTGGAGCATTTTTTTAGAGTTCGATTTTTAATCCTTGTGAGTTAAAACCGATCCAAAGTTTCATTTTGTTACGTCGATATATGGAGCTTAAATTCACTAGTTAGATGCCTTCCTTCTCCTAAATTATGTAAAAGTCCGGAAACATTAAAAAAATAACTGCGTTTGCGGATTTCAGTGTCAATCTCAGGATTGAAAAACAGAAAACAACTTGCGACCACGGCTCCTTCAGGCAGGTTTGCATATCCCCTGCGATACCAAGGCATACCGATATTTGAAATCTACCCAGATTTACAAAGAGTATATCTGTTGTTGTGGAATGTTGCTCTCCGAGTGATTTCCCGATTTACGGGCATATCCACTCGGAGAGTGCAAAAATGTAACGACATTCGTCGGTTAGATCATGTAACGTAGAGAGTGCTCGGAGAGTGCAAAAATGTAACGACATTCGTCGCTCGTCGGTTACATTTTTGCACTCTCCGAGTGGATATGTCCGTAAATCGGGAAGTCACTCGGAGGGCAACATTCCACAACAACAGATACACTCTTTGTAAATCGTGTACCCGCACTAAAGCGAAGCGGGACGGCAGCGGAGGGCCCCACGGCTGTATCGTGGGATGCGGAGGCTGCGTCCCAACCAAACACATTGATCTACCCAGATTGTTTACATTGTACGCTTTTCTGAGTGCTGACCACCAGGACCAGTTCCCAGATTCTTATATGTGTAAATGTAATGCCTTAGTACCACATTTGGCTTAAGACTCCACCTTCCATTTACAATTTCCTTGGATACGTCGAAAGCTAAGAAGGCTTTCTTAGTACGTTTTTTTTTATGTTTAACTTTCCGCTTCCGCTAAGCCTACCACTGTCACCCCCTAGGGAAATCCAAGATGTTCTTATGATGATCTACAGCAGTGGACCAAGAACGGATCCTTGTGGAATACCCACGGTAACGCCATATTCAACAAGCACTTCATGAATAAAACCCCAGTTTGCAGAATTTTCTTCTTCTATTGATGACAGCCTGTTGGAAGTAATTGATTTGGCTGTCCTGACGATTTTTTCGAACATAGGAAGGAAGGAAGTATTAATCGGTTAATCGTGTGAGCTTCGGAGCTGGCGGCTTCGCATAACCCGAGCCTCGAAGGGGCTAGTTAGGGAGAATGACCTTGGTGGGAAATGCCTACGCGCCCATATCTAACTAGTTTGTGGATTGATGACCACACGGCCCTAATCCCATTGCTGACTAATAAGCGCAAGGGGCCGCCCGGATGTGAAAAGCACCGCTATGAGTCTGCTTTAAGTAGACGAGTAGTCACAGTTCCAACGAGCCTGAGATGTGCACATCTGAATTTCTACGTGAGGCTTAACCAATAGGGGGCCGAAGGAGGATCACACATGGGTGTGCCCAGGGGATCATGTTCCTTGCCCATCAAGGTGTTGGCCTCGATGTGGCTGTAGGTTGTTAAGCAAGTCATCGAGCTGGTGATGCAGCCCCGGGGTTGGGTTTCTGAAGATGAGTGCATTAACTGGATGGAGAAATCCTCATCTTACAATTAGACCTTGTCAGTAAAGAGCGAAGATCCAAACCGCCCGAAGGACCGGGAGATAAGGCCGTAAAGGCTTGGTGCTCCCCTGACGGTATACCTGTAGATGGTGTCCTTGTTACAACGACCAAGAGCTGTTAAAACCCAACAACATCGAACAACTGAGGGGTTTAGTTTTTAAAGAACTATAGTAGACCGTTACGGGTACAACATTGTGCAGACCGCTGGCCCAAACGTCGCGCTACCATACAGTTTTTCCTATGATTTACAGTCTACCAATTTATTTTCCGTATTTAAGTTAAGGACTTCTTCATAAAAAGACTTGGTAAAAATATTTAAAACATGTGCTGATTTTTGTTCCTCTATGTGCTTCAGAGATACCTTGTTGGAATGTATATTTCCGACAGGTCCAGATAGCTACTTAGTCGTATCTATCTGTAGGTAACTCAAATCGTTCTACGTAGATTCGGAAGCATTGAAAGTGCTGCCGCCTGAGGCTGATTTCTAGCGCTACATCTTCGTTCGAAATTGTCCTTCGAAGGAAACGCTATTACTGCAGCAGCTTTCCTGCGCTTTCTTTTCATTCGCAATTGCGCTACTTAGGAAACGATTCCACTTGCACACTTTGGCAGTGCTTTCCTTCATTCGCAATTTTTTTTCTTGGAATGCAGTTCCATAGAGATTTTTTTTATGATTTCAAGTGTTCTGTCTCAATTCGTAACTCCGCTTCCGGGGAAGCATTCCATTCTCTTTCCAAAACTTTAAATCGAGCATAACTAACTAACTTTCCAGTCAAATTCATGTAAAAGTGCTCCCAGTTTTCACTGGTCGGGTTTTGATTTCTTATGGGTGAAGACGGCCAGGGGGGCCTAACGTCATAGGGCCCTCGGAGTGTGCATATACAACGGTATTTGCGCTGGCATGGCAGACCTCAGATTCCGTTCTTTTTTAGGTACGTGACTCCCTTAACCCTGCTGTTAGGTTTAAAAAAATGTACTAATCCCTCGTTAGCGGACCATTTGGTCCGTACTGAATTTTTCGTAGAAAATAAGAATTTAGTCTAATATTTAATACATATATTGATCCAATAATTCGTAAATGTATGTTTTCACATTTTTTATTGGAACGTGTAGTTTGAAATATTTCTTATGGTCGGCCATAAGCACTAAAAAGCTGTTGTAATAATGTGTTATATGATTGCCGTTATTGCATTCTGCTGTGCTCCTAACTTTAGTCTGGTTTCTTTTGTTCTGTAAATTTTTCAATTTTGTTGATCGGACTTTTTTTTACATCGCGTTACAAAATGACAAGACGTTTATTGAAAGATAATGAAAGATGCTCAACGAAGAAATCGGCTCTGATATTTCCGATTCAGAGTTTGATTCTTACTCAGAAAATACGAAAACGGGTGATTCTGAAAGTGAATCTGATGTGGATGCATCAGGATCTGCCGACCCATTCTTTACTTCCAAAAACAACATGGTGTGGTTGCCACAGCCCATTGGAACTCCAGCTGAAAAGATTATTTGAACACAAGGAGGACCAACTCGTTTCGCGGTATCATGGTATAATGACATTATGTCAGCATTTTAGTTGTTTTTTCGCCTCCAATAGAAAAAAATATCATCGACAATACTAACAAATATGGTAATGTCAAATTTGGCGACATATGGAGCAATATTGTCACAGACACTTTTCCGCCATATATTGATATACTTATTCTTGCAGGCCTATATCGGTGGGTACATTTTTATTTTAGTTACCTACATTTTTGAGTTATTGACTAGACTTTTTTATGTAGTGGAAGCAATGAAGACGTTCATGGTTTATTCGATGGCTGCCCTATTTTCCGATCAATGATGTCTGAAGCTAATTTTCAGATCATCACAAGTGCATTTCGTTTCAATGATGTTATGAGTCGGAGGCAATTGCGAAGTTCCGACAAATTTGCCCCGATTCGGGAATTGTGGGACCCTTGGCAACTCCACCTTCCATTGCTTTACAATTGCCACGAAAACGTAACCATTGACTGCTCGTCGCATTCAGGGGACTATGTTCGTTTCGGCAAATTATGCCTGCAAAGCCTGCAAAGTATGGTTTGAAATTTTGGCTTTTAGTTGACTCAAAGTCAGGCTACGTATGGAACCAACCATATCTTGGGAAGCCTAAAAATGCCCAACCTGAGAAAAACCAAGGAGAACGAGTTGTGTTGGATCTGACTGAAGGCTTGAAACGCCAAAATGTAACAGCCGACAATTTTTTCTCCTCATTTGATTTGATAAATAAGTTACGCTATAGGAATAGTAGGATAGGATACGTGGGAACAGATCGGAGGAATAAAACATTTATGGTCATCCATTGTATTCGCCAATATAATCGACATATCGGCTTTGAATGCGTATATAATTCATTCAAAAATATACCATTCATGGGGATCAGCTGATCGAAATCGAAGAAGGCCGGAGTTTTTACGGGAGCTTGCGCTTTCCTCCTTTCCTCCGCTTCAGCATAATCATAGCATCCTCGAGTAAAATAACATCTGATTCGGGGGCCAGAACGCGTGGAATATGTGGTTGCTGCAAGTCAAAATTTGACATGAAATGCTCCATTTGTGGCAAGTTTATCTGCAAATCCAGCAGAAAGATACTTAGCTTGTATTATAAAAATTAATTTGCAGAATAAAACACTTCATTTTTTTCGTTGCGAAAATCTTATATTTTGATTTCAAGCAATGCAAATACCAATTGGACCAAATGGTCCCTAATCCAAGATACGTAATTTTTAATTTGTCTTGTCTCCACTTTGGGATAGAAGTTTGTATTTGTGATAAAACCATCGTTTTGTTAAAAAAGCAACGTGAGCTGAAATTTTAGGTCCAATTGTGCCATCATAAAAAATTTATAAAGAAAAAACTAAAAAAAATGGACCAAATGGGCCTAACCTAACAGCAGGGTTAATATGTATTGGACCAGAGCTGTGAGGGGCAAAGACACCATTCTCCGAGCATGACCTACAGCAAACACGTGCCACTGCTCAGCTCGTGGAGAAGCTCTCTATCTTTTGTGTTTGGAGCTGCCTGTACAGCCTTCAGAGCTTCGTTTCCCTATGACACTTGGCAGCGGCGTAGATAGCTTTTCGGAGAGGGGGGGGGGGGTTTTTCGGGCAAATTTTGGTGCAAAATAGAAAGCAATTTTGCCATATACGAAAAAACTGAGTCCTGAAATAATTTTGGGTTTTTTTTACTACGGTGAGTGGATCCACAGTATTCCAATTTTCATACAAACTATGGGAATGCCCAGTATATGTGGATAAACCTAAATCGAAATTTTCCGGTAACTCAGAAATTCGTGAGTATATATTTCTAGAATTTCCAAACTTTTAGGACACCGTAGTAGCTAGCTATATTTGCTATAAATTTGGAGGCCATACGTAAATTTTACGTATGTGATGTTAGCACTCGCCCTACTACAAATGTGCTAATTATGTAGGTAATTCTTTAAAAAAGATGCTAATTGGAGAATTACTTCTCTCCACCTCTCCTTTTCACCAGAATGACATTGCATGATCCCTAATTTTTGCCAAAGGGAGCTACCTAATTTTCACATATAGAGGACGAAGCATACAATTTTTTTGATTCATTTAATATGCGATATGCCGTGCTTTGATTTCCGGAAGATGTGATCTAAAGTTTTTGTTTAGGTCTGATGAGTGCCAGGAATAAATATTGAGCTCCCGAAGAAATTCATATGAAATGAGACATAGGGAGTCGCATAAACACTGACCGCATAACGGCGTTTTGTGAGAAATGTTAAGTCCAAAGGCATTTTTTTTAAATCGTTTTCCATAATTTCCATGAAACCTCAATTCGCCAAATCTTTGCATGGATGGATTTCTTCAGTTGGTTCCGATTGCATTGATTCAACTTGTATTGGAGGGCAAACTACGAACAAGGTGGTTTGGATTTCAGCAAGATGAGGATCGGACGACATAACACATTGCTAGAGCTCCCTCCCTCGGAAAGGCTAATATTAGAATTAGGCTCCGCATATTTAACTAAGTCTGCTCTGACCTTATTCTCTATAAAAACTGGGGAGATGGTGCATTTATAAAAATATGCCATGTACGTTGAAAACCCTGCAGAAATCCGGGTAATTTAAGCTTTGCGGCTGCCTAGTTTTTATGAAAACAACTGCAGGAGGTTAGTAATGAAAGTCAGCACAATTTGTTGACTTAACATTTTTGAGGCAGAGTTTTCTAGTTAAATGTGTTGAGTGTTTTAGGGAATTTTACGCATTAATTTACGATTTCTTACATATAGCTTTAAATTGCGCTTAAGACTATGAATGATAGCTGAACGTTAGTTTGAATCCCATTGTGAGCATGCATTTTTGTGTTGTCTCTACATCAGCTGGTTCCACTATGTAAATCGTTTCCGAGCAACGACCATGAGGGATCATTCACTCGATTTATGAAAAGATTCTACAACAAAGACGTCCATCGATAGTATCATATACCATCAATCTGCCTGGTACCGTACCTAAGGGGCGGCAATTTGTTATCTTGCCCGGGGCGACGTAAATGCTGGAGCGGCCGGTGTCTAGATTACTTCAGTAGGGCTTGCCTGTGCAAAACTCCTATGTGAAAAAGTAAATGAACGTAAAGCCCTGTGCTGTAGTGTTACTATTCTGTCGATACGATTCTCTAATACAATGAAAATTAGAGGAAGTGCTAAATTTTCTATTACTGTTCTGAAAATGGTTTCACGTTTTTATGAAACACTGCATACGTTTGCTTTGTTTTACGTACCTAAAGTAATAATAAAAAATGTCTGACAAATGGGGGGATAGATCCCCTTGACCCCCCCCCCCTTTATCTACGCCACTGACACTTGGTGCCGGTTCTTTGTTAACAGATTTTTATTTTGATCGAAGATAATTGCAACGATGGTGCCTTTTTCTTTAATAATAATCTGTGAGAGCAGATTCTGTGTTGCCTATGGTTTAAGTTGAACTGTATGCATCTAACTTCCTAATAAGCTTTAGTGCTCGCGATACAAAAGGACACCTGGCACTACCCACTGGATACAGAATGTACCTAATCGATTTCTTTGTACAGAACGCATATGGGCTCTTGGGTTAAACGCTGACCTCTAATCGTTCCAGCAAAGCATCCCAGACTTCTTTCCACGTCAATATCATGGCACTCCATCCTTGATTCTTGTCTTAAGAATTTCACATTTTCTGGTTTTATTATTATCCCAGCCAGCATTTAACACATTTCTAATCATTATTTCATGCAACACGCGTGAGCACATACACTGCGTTTCACTTGAATAGCACATTCCGTTTTTTCATTGTAATTTACATATATATCAATATTCTTATGACTTTGCTAATAGTTTTTTTTGTCTTCTTTGTGTGGGCTCCCCGAAACAAAAATTTTGCTCTTGAAATTTACCGTTACCTTTTTTTGACCAATTTGCTTCAAAAGAGAGCAGATTTTTTGTTTCACTAGAATAGCACAGTTGGGTTTAAGCTTCACATACGGGGTGCACGTGGTCGCAATATCACAATCTATAGTCGTTTTGAGTATTTTAAATACGATTCATTGATTTTAGAAAAATTTGGGTCGTGGTAAAGCCTTAACAAGCGAAGAACAAGTTAAAATAAAAACCTACAGGGATTGTGACCTTTCAGTGACTAAAATATCGGAAAAAACTGGAAAAAGCAGAAACGTGATTTACAATTTTATTAAAAATGGTGAAAATTATGAAAAAATATGAAAGGTCGAGTAAGCAGTGTACTCTCTAATGCAGTTAAGCGATCTATTTTGCGTGAAGCATCGAATTCACATGATTCTGTGGACAAACTTCGGTTAAAAGTTGGTCACAGTGCGAGTAAAACAACTGTATGGCGTGCTAATTCAAAAACTAAACAGCTTAAGCGTCTAAAATTAAAAAAAAAAAAACACCACTTAACCCCGCTCGTAAACAAACTCGGTTGACTTTTTGTCGTACCAACATGTCATGGACCAAAGAGTGGTATCGCGTTGTTTTTTCTGATGAGAAGAAATTTAATTTGGAAGGGCCCAACGGATATAACTGTTATTTTTATGATTTAAGGAAGGAGACTCACCAGTTGGATCGTTTGCACAGTCGAGTTGGCGGCGTTATGGTTTGGGGAGCCATATCCTACTACGGCACTTGTGAGCTCCAATTCTTAGACACCACTATGAATGCTAAGTCGTATCAAGGTGTTTTAGAAAAGGCTTTTGCGACATTCGAAAGTCTCTTTGGACCATTGCCGTGAACTTTCCAACACGAGAATGCACCAATACACACTGCCCGTGCCGTAAAGTAGTTTATCGAGTCCAAAAATGTTACTCTTTTGAACTGGCCACCATACTCGCCGGATCTAAACATAATAGAAAATGTTTGGGGAAGGCTGGTCAGAAAAGTTTATGAGTCTGGTAAACAGTTTTCAACAAAGACTGGACGAATTGAAGCCATTCAGCAATCATGGGCTACAATATCCCTTGCTTACATCCAAATTTTGTACGATTCTTTGCCTAATAGGATCTAGGAGGTTATTTCAAAGGGGGGAGGCTCAACCCATTACTAAAATTGCTGATTTTAACTCAAATTGATCTCAACTTGTATTCTGAACAATAATAAGTTATCCTCACTGCATAAAAAGTTAATTAAAATAAGTTTTAAAAAAAGTGTGCTATTCAAGTGAAACAGAATTTATGTGTTTTTTCATTGGTGTTTTTCATTTTTTTTTTTTCTCTAAGATTACATGTTGGAAAAATTCGATTTTTTTTTATTTCAAATTAAAGCTAATTAATCAAATGACAAATAAAAAATACAAAATATCTGTTGTCTTCATTTTTTTAAAAAGATATTAAGAAAGTAAATTTAATGTATAGAGTGTGCTATTCAAGTGAAACGCAGTGTATTGCTTATTCATTCATCACGTTTTCATACAAGCAGTATATCACGATGTCCCCCTATTTCATGTATATACGCATTTGCGCCTTATTACGGATAATCATTATAAAATCGTTATTCGTAAACATTATGTAATAGTTAAGTATCATATACATATATTCAATGCATCAATAAATAATTAGAAAAAAACACGTGCGACGGTGAGCCTCGAACTCATAATCCTATGCACCGAAGGTGCGCGCCCTAACCACTACTCCAGCCATAATATACGAATGATCATCTTTTATTCGCGATTCTATTCACCCCAGCAACAAAAATCACACTTGAGGAGAAAAACATTTTCCTATATGCATGATCCGTCGACGTCGACATTCCTTCAGCTGACCATCATGTACATATCTAATTTTCAATGCGTCCTATCGATACATAATGCCGATTCGTGATTCATGAAGTAAAGCTTTTTTGTGGCTATTTTCACGGTACATTACGCCGATGCTGGCTGGGATGTTATATGCTGGGATGTTATATGCCATTTTTACGTAGCTGAATCTGTAACCTTATTAACAAACTACTTTTGGCGGAGCGCCAATAACGATTTAACAATTAAAGGTAAATTAGAAGATTATGTACTTACGTTGTGAATTTGAACGCCGTATGATATTCTCCAAAAATGTATTTTGTGGTGCAACAAGTCCACGTCGTCCACCAGGCATTTTTAAATTTTTTTTATTTATATTGTTTTAAATATTATTCTAACAACTATTTAACATAAATAATATTATTGTGTTATCTTATGAATATTACGCGATTATTTTTTATTTACTTTATTAATTTGTATTTTCCATTTTTGTATAAATTACTGCGCGCTCAACTGTATTGCAAAAATTCCAATTTTCTAAATTGTGTATTTATGTAATAATTAATTAAAGGAAATGGCCGTATGTTAAATAATTTCATTTAAAAATTTCAAATATTTCGCAATAGATGCAATTAACATTTTTTTTTTATTTTGAGTTATGTTAAGTTATGAAAGTGATTTCGAGTTAAAAGCGCTTGAGATTTTGATTATTTTTTGTTATATTTAATACTGCATGTTTTGAAAGAAAAGCGTATTGTGACTTTTTTTTAATTTTAAAAAGAAAGCGTAATTTTTATTTTTTTTTATAATTTAACAGAAATTCTACTCCGCTACTGCTACAGTATCACTCAAAATTTAAAAATTTAATAAATAACAGCTATTTGGATTTATTCCAATTGAAAGAACGAAATAATTTTTCAATGACAATTTCGAAGACCAAGGTGTAAACTAGTGTGTTTTTATTCCGTTTTTAATGTATGGCGTTACGTGTATATATTTATTGCGTGTTTATTATAGATTTAATAATTATTATTAATCAACAAGATTTTTTAAAAATATTATTCTATGTATTTGTAATAAAATTTCTATAGCCTGCTAAGCAGTTAAAGTTATGGTTTAACCAAAAAGATAAGAATTCATTTCTATTAATATGCATATGTGATTTCTTGTAATGTGGAGTGTGTTTAATCACAACATTATGTTTTGATAAGTTATGTTAAAAAGCTTTTTAAGCCTTTTCATGATTTTTTTCAAACGTATGTTGTTGGAATTTATTACAGTGTAATTTATTATTTACGTTTACAATTCCGTTTTCGTTTTAAATATTTTTTTTGTTATATCAAATTAAGTTTAATTAACATTTTTAATTTAGTTGAATTTCGGTGTGCTGGAGTTCATTATACGAGTATCCTAAAAATAAGAAAAAAAAATTATTAGAAACATCGAATATAGAGGCATACGATTGAGATATTGAAATATATGTATGAATAGATGCTACCCATATAAGTGATAAAAGTGTCAATTGTGTTTATAAGGGCTTTAAGCCCTCTTGAAATTCACCAGTAAACTATTAGAAACATCGAATATAGAGGCATACGATTGAGATATTGAAATATATGTATGAATAGATGCTACCCATATAAGTGATAAAAGTGTCAATTGTGTTTATAAGGGCTTTAAGCCCTCTTGAAATTCACCAGTAAACTCATTTAAAAGCAATATAATTGGGGCGAATTGATGTGACAATCACAAAATACCAGTACCTATCCATCTATGTAAATAAATAAGAATTCTTCACAGCAGCTAAAATCTTGGAAATGGAATTTCACTAATACAACTGCATTTAAGGTTCAACGTTAGGACTGTCGCGGCAGATTCATATTTATTTTAAAAATTGCAAGTTCCTGAAATCAATTTAAAATAAAAACCCTCACAGATTAATTTTACATATGGTAAAAACATTTAACCAATCGATCTGACGCGGGTATGCCAGCTATAAAATTCAGTCAATCTAACTATCATATTTTAAAAGTGGATGTGTGAATTTATTTTCAACAGAAAGTATTGCGGAGGACTACACTAGTCTATCTATACATATAGTATAAATATTCCGGGAAATGGCTCAAACGTATTTTTTGTTTCAATTCGAATAAATCCATTCGTCGAATGTATTCCATTTATTTCGGAGTTTAATTGAATGGAAAGTTCGTTTACCTATCCATATTTGGATGAATCAAGTCCATATTCTCGCTATGATATTTGTTATTATTTCAGTGTTTATTCAGTTCATGCCAAAAAACTATAAATTTTTTTATATAGAAATTGAAATGTAACACATTCCAATAGTTTGTACATCCATACCGGTTGTCCCGCACTGTGTGGACAGTACTGGATAGAATAAGGTGACGAGACTCCCAAAAGCCCAATGCTGTACACATACATGCGGAATTCGGAATTCAGAGCCATACATCCAGGTTCCAGGTCCGAGGTCTATATCGCAAACATTTTGGCTGATTCTCTAATGCACGACAGGCAGAGAGAAGTCTGAGCGCAGAGAATTGCGATCTATCATACGGACGAGTCATTGGATTAAATGTCACGAAATGGCATCCATTAGCTTACCGATCGCTTCGCTCGCACCTCGCCTTATCATTCTTAGCACCAGCACTGCGTCGCAAATGTAGGCGAATTTTGAAAAGCGCAGCAGATATGGCGTGGTCTGGAGGAAGCGAAGGGCAAGCCACCGGATTTAAGTAAACTTAAGGACGAACCAGAGGTCTCAATTTCACGAATTGCCATCCATTGGCTCACCGCTCGCTGCACTCTCAGCTCGCTTTATCCTGCTCCGAAGCAGCACTACGTCGCAAACCTGTTGGCGAATACTGAATAGCGCGACAGACAGAGCAAGGTCTGAGCGGAGTGAAGGCCGAGGTACAGTACAGAGTCTGAGTATACGTATTGACAAGTCAAAGATCTAAATCTAACGAATTGCCTTACATTAACTCACCGCTCGCTGCGCTCGCCTCATCCTATTTCGCAGCAGCGCTTCGTATCAACTTTTTTTGGTAAATTGTGAAAAGGGCGACATGCGGAGCGAAGGGCAAGCTATAGGATCTGAATAATCCTAAGGACAAGCCACAAGTCTATATTTTACCAATTGCCGTTTATTAGCTCACTCTTCGCTGCGATTGCACCTCGCCTTATCCATTTCTACCAGCGATGGTCGCAAGGATGTTGGCGAATTATGAAAAGAGTGACAGACAGAGTGAGTTCTGAGCGAAGCCAAGGGCAATTCCCAGGATCTGGAGGAGCCAGAGATTTAAATCCAATGAATTGCCTTAGTTTTATCCTATTTCGCAACAGCACTGCGTCGCAAAAATGTTACCGAATTCTCTAAAGCACGAATGACAGTACGAAATCTAAGCATTGGGAAAAACGTTATTTAAAAACCATTCTCAGTCTTTTCTTTAGTATGCATTTTCTTTAGAGGTTGATAAAGGAATCGGATGGAGTACAATGGCTGATTCTTCCATCTTAAAATCTCATCTTTTGACGGTTGTAACGTCTGAACCCTGGCAGCTAGAGCCTTGAAATGTTCACCAAATATGGGCCCTACAAGTATGCCAAATTTCAAAATTTCACCCAATTTGCAAGTTGTGGACAATTTTTGATTAGAAAACACAGAAGTTCGATTTGGGCAGCTAAATCTTTTTGCAAAGAAAAATATTCGACCAAAATATTCAGCACATCAAAATTTAGTGCATAAGCTATCAAATCTTCGATAGGTGAAATACCGGATAAGATTTAATGCAATAAACAGCCAAATTTTTGTTTTAATAGTGTACCTTCATTGTCTGAACGATTCTCGCTGACATTACCCACCACTGTCTAGCATAACAAAAAAATCCATACATTTATGAATCACATGTGACTCATAGACGTGAACAGGGAGGAATGCTGTTTGCACATGTGACTCATAGACAGTGAACGTGCTAAGCGGATAACCTGATTTCAGACTGCAGTCAAGTCGTAGAAAAATCTCCTTCCACTGCCTCTCTCCGTGGTTGGATATTTTTATAAAATTCGCCACACATGACCCTTTTATGGTCCTTACAAGGAAATAGTGTCCGATGGTTCGATCAGCAGCGACTGGAATAACGGTAAATTGATGTCTAAACGATGCCTTGCCATTAAATATTTCGACACTTTCCGTGAACGACTTTGTTACATATTTAGGGAAGTAGTTATGGATAAAGTAAAATAACGGTGTCCTATCGCATAGTATAGTGAAGACGAAATATCTTTTTTGTTCCCGGAATGCCACATACAGGCCATATACTAGCCGGCATATGTATTTTGACATTTGGTACTCTCGCGCCCAGTCACTGATGTTGTTTAACTAGAGCGAATAACGGTAAATTTCGTATAATGAAATCAAAGTACATATCAACAGCAACAAATATGCTCAATATTTTTCCTGTTCGTTTTCGCAATCTCTTGCTACGAGTATCAAGAAGAGAACAGATAGGTGCGTAGTTCTGGTGCGGCATAAGTATTTTGACAATATTTAAATCTTTGATTGTACACCAATTTCTGTCAACAAAAATGGACAAAATATAATTTTATTAATGTTTTGTGTTCATATTTTTAGCTCCAAGTAAAAAATGTGTTCATGTGCTTGAAACATTGGGCAAAAATCCGAAATCAAACTTCGAGTTTGAGCCTCCGTAGAGGCAACTTTCAAACCTGGCTTAAAGATTGGAGACACCACAATTTCATTTAATTTCATACAGCATTTCATTATTACACACAAAAAGTAAGTAAGTGAAAAGAAATAGAAAACTATTCCATACATCACGGAAAGGGGGATGTGAATACCGAATAATTAACGAAAAATCGTACAAATATTTATGAAAAATATCCTAATTGAACCAAAGATTTTATGGATATGGAGAATGTGCCATCGGAGACACAGAGAATAATCACCACATTCGACATAGAACAAAAAAAATGCCAAATTTAGGTATACGCAGATAAAGTGAATCCGAAGAAAATCTAAAAAAAAAACATCATAAGCAAACCTATTTTACTAGGAAAGAGTTCAAGCCACTGTAACTTTCGGAAAAAGTTTTTTCGGCTGATAATCGTTTCTTATTACATTCTTACGAAAAAAATCAATATTTAAAGAAAAATTCCCGGTTTCTGTAGAAAAACGGAACCCTGGTTATCAACATGAAAACCGCAGTGGAGGCTCTGTCATGATGTGGGCGTATATTGCTTAGAATGTTCTAGGCTGCTTTAGTTCAAATCCCTGTTTCCATAGCCAAAGCTTCTTTTGGTCGTTATTGAATCATCAGAAGTCAAATTTGATTTTTTTACGACACAATTTGGTTTAAATACCACTTTTTTCTTAGAGTTTACCATCGTGGGTCACTCATCAATCGGGATTGAAATGCGCTTTCTTTCAGACAGCGCCAAGATTTGTCTTTGTTTTATTTAATATTTTTTTTTTGTTTAGTAATTAACAATTTAACGTATGAAATAAAATTCAATAGTAATTCAATGTTGAAATCAGAATTAGTTCCGATTGCCTCTATCTATGATCATACCAATCTTTTAAGTTCCGAATTTTTATTTATGTTTCGAGCCACTGGTGATATTTTTTTACTTAAAGTTCAAAATGAGGAACTCAAAAATTAATAAAAATGTGTTTTGTCCATTAATTCTTGCGAAAAAAGGCAATCAAAGAGTTAAATATTGTCAAAATACTTATGCCGCCCCACAATTACGCCTCGATCTTTTCTCTTTCCTATAGCATTAGAGTCCGAACGAAGACATTTTTCCTGAGCATATTTATTGCTGTTGATATGTACTTTAATTTGGTTAAAAGACATTTTCAGTTATTCGCTCCAGTTTAACAAAACCAGTGTCGGGGCTCGAGAATATGAGATGTCAAAATACATATGCCGGCTAGTGTATATATCGAATCACACATTTTGTTGTAAGAAGTTTCCCATGAAATCTATAAAGGCATTTTCAATCCTTGTTCAGAAGGACATTTGGCTCGCTAAACGATTTATGGGAAAGATGGGTGTTATCGGAAGATAAAGATAGATTCGAGTAATATTCTGAAGAACTCTGGACATTTTAAAGTATGGGGGGATCGTAAAATGTCCACCGATGCATTGAACCTTGATCATGAGGACTCCGGCGAAACGGTTGTAACTTTTGAACACGACAGAAAATGTATCCCTTTTGTGCGTGGTCCACTCTTGGCAATTTTTTCGTTCTTCGCATTTCGGAACGGCTATAACTTTTGAATGCCGACAGCTAGGATTCTGAAGTTATCAGGAAAATGTGCACCACAACCATACAGAGGTTCCCTTAGTCCCCTCTATCCAATTTTTTTAACGACCCCTTTGTGCTTGTTCTTGGGTATAGGCTGTCTACAGACAGCCAGGACTTTGAAATCTTCAGCGAAATATGCAGCAGTCTTATAAGCCCCCCTAATCCCCCTCTGTCCATAGTAACGTTAATTTTTAAAATATCATTTTATTTTTTTCTGTTTTAGCTGTATGTTCTGCATTGGCTTCTAAAATACTTCGGTCGCTTTATTGAACGTTGAACATTGAACATTGAACGTCAGCGTTTTCTGAATTTAACACGTTGGCTGCGGCACATGCCCCCGGGGGCATGTGATAGTTATTATTTGTGTGCGGCTGAAAAATATGCTTTTCATTCTCCAGGTGCGAAAGCTATAAAATCTCTAATTTTCATCCGATTTTAGCGAGACAAAGAGCATTTTACTTAGTTCGCCCTATATTATAATATTATAATAAAAACATAATACATGCCCCCGGGGGCATGTGCCGCACAGGAGTAATAAATTATTACTCATATGCGGCACATGCCTCCGGAGGCATGTATTTCTTGTTAATGGGGTGCCAGAAAAAAAACACCGTTAGAATTAATTTTTGGTTCCATCGTGTTCATTTAGTAGTCTATTGCTGAATTGAAGTGCGAAAATACATTTTTTCAGTGTTAACATGTCGGAACGCTCGCGTCGCATGGTCAATTGGCCAAACCAAAGGTGAAAAATAACGAAAAATTACAATTTATTATTATAATTATTTGGAATCCGCTCCTGGCTGAACTGAAGACAGGTTTGTACCTAAGGAAGTATTTTATCTAGTTTTTGATCGATTAAAATTAAATTCCGGGATATGAGAGCTCATTTACTGTTGCATTAGCCACATGCCCCCGGGGGCATGTGCCGCACATGAATAATAACGACTTACATGCCCCCGGGGACATGTGCCGCACAGAAAAGAAGACACCGAAAATGACTGCCGCAGCCAACGTGTTAAGTGATGTTTGTGATGATGATTATATCTAATGTTTCGACTACAAAAACAAATTATATGCCGCAGAAAACAAGTTTGTAAGATGAAGTTTCGAGTTTTGAGTGAATAAGTCTGAATGTAGGTATAGGACATCTTTGAATGATTTTAGTTGGAACTTTGATTGTAAATGGAATCATAATGATGTCAAAATATCTTCGTTACAGTTTCATAAATAGGTCGGTACCTGCTGATCTTCCTCTTTGCCTCGTTCTTTATACCGCTCCATGGCTTCGCGTTGGCGTCGACCTGCGGTGTAGGCACATCGCCCGTTTTGGCGGTAATATCTCAGCATATTTCTACAGGCAGCTCTATCTTGGATCGTGTCATCGCCGAGACCAAATGCGTTGTTGTTGCTGCTGATATGTACTTAAAGATAGTCCGGTACATTCAGGCTCATTCACTGTATCCACTCAAAATGCCAAACTCAATACAAGAGGGGGATTCACACTACTGCCAGGATTTACTAAAACCTTATAGACAGCAAGTATCGAAATAAGAAAATAAACACGCGAAAACACTGTTTTTTTGTGAGAATTTCCTTATTTATTATCTGGATGCATTTCGGTCGCAAACTATGGCGCAACCATCTTCAGCAGAACGCTTGTTACACACTGGCATGTCATTTATTCAAAATACATAGTTTAGTTATAGTTGTCAAAAAAGGTTAAACGATAAAGAACAAGATAAAAATTTTAACTGAAAACATAAATAACTTAAAATGAGTTAATAAATTAATAAATGAACGAATTAAATAATGCAAAATAAATTATTGAATTAAATATCACAATGATAAATTAAACATAAAAAACATAAAAAAAAACAAATTTAATAAATTAACAAAATTAAAAAGTTAAGAAAGAACAACGACAGAAAATGCACAATTTCAAATTTGATAAAATAATTTTAATTTTTAGCTAGGGCGAAAAGTGGTGACTCGATTGGTCCATCGCATAAATTCATTAGGCCG
The DNA here is from genome assembly GCA_949715475.1 of Microchrysa polita. Taxonomy (NCBI): domain Eukaryota; kingdom Metazoa; phylum Arthropoda; class Insecta; order Diptera; family Stratiomyidae; genus Microchrysa; species Microchrysa polita. The sequence goes on along the minus strand of OX454418.1, from coordinate 30,133,814 downwards.
TCATTAATTGTAATGAATAAAGACTCATACGCGTCCAGCTTTTGTACGTTATTGACGTTTTTGAGTAGTTTTAAATTTTCGTCGATGGACTTAATTCGGTGAGGTTCAGTGTTGTTCGGGTCATAAACGTGAGCAGCTACTCCCGAGTGTAGCTCTTTATTTCGGATACTTCGGAGATGTTCGTTGAATCGAAAATGGACGGCTCGCCTTGTTTGTCCGATGTACTTCTTCTCACATGAAGAGCATTTAATTTGATAAATGCCACTACGTTCGCCAACTGGTTTCTTGTCTTTAGTTGACCCCAAGAGAGAGCTCAGTTTGTTTGGATTGGTGTGAACTAGTTTCATATTATTTCTGTCAAATGTTGTTCTTAGTCGGTTGGTAATGTTCGGCGCATAGGTGACAGCATAACGACGTTCATCTATCTTAATTGTTTTGTTTTGGGAAAACAGCGTTGAGCGCTCCTCTTTTTTCAATTTGTTGCTAGTTTTTCGTATAAGATTATCGATGACACTTCTTTTAAATCCGTTGGTGTCAGCTAGTTTCATTATTTGTTTATACTCTGTAATATATTGTGGAGTGGAAAGTGGCAGACGGAGTAAACGATATACCATGGAACGAAACGCAGCAATTTTTGCTTCATATGTGCAATACGAATCGGCAGCTATGTATCTTGCACTTGTTGTGGGTTTCCTAAATATACCGATTTCAATTTTTCCATTTACTCGTTTTAGATTCAAGTCCAAGAAAACGAGACTATTATTCAAATCGTTTTCCGATTCAAAAGTAAATTTTATCGAATCGTATCTGGTATTCAGAGTTTTCAAAAACTTGTCGACTTTATCTTTTTGAATTATTGCAAAAGTGTCGTCAACATATCTATACCAAATGCGTGGTAGTAGGTTCTCATTTTTTAATTGCATTTCAAAATTGCACATAAATGCTTCTGCAACTAGAGGTGATAGGCTGTTACCCATACTACAACCAAAATCGTTATAGTAATATTTATCTCTGAATTGAAAGCAGTTGTATTTCATACACATTTCAATCGAAGTTACGTATGTGTTTATGATTTCTTCTGACACACTCATTTTGTTGAGATGTTGACGTATATTGTCAATGGCAATGTCTATTGGGACACTCCGAAAGAGAGAAGTAACGTCGAAAGAAATCATTATCTCGTCTTGCGCGATTTCCACATCTTTGATTTTGTCGACAAATTCAAATGTGTTCTTGACAGAGAAACCTTCGAAAGGGCCAAACTTTTTAAGCTCTTCAACTAGAAATTTCGATATTTTAGTAAATGGTGAATCGACGCATGATACTATTTTTCGCATTTTATCGCCCGGTTTATGAACTTTGGGTAGTCCATACATTAATGGTACTTGTGGGTTTGACACATTCAGACGAAATTTGTTAATATTCAGTGTTTGGTGAAGTTTTTCAATGACAATTTTTGCGTCTCTTTTCATAGAGTTTAGTGGTGATTTTTGACAGATTTTGAAATTATCTTCGTTGATAGACTCTATCATACGTCGGTCGTATTCGGTTTTATCCATCGCGATAACCTGATTCCCTTTGTCCGCTCTCATATAGAAAACATTCCTTTGTTTTAAAAGTTTCAAAGCGTCGTTCCATTTGTGATTTTGGTTTGATTTTCGGTTAGTTTCACGTTTTATGAGGGGAATCGCTGCGGTTCTGATATTTTGTTTTTCATTGAATGGTCTGAATTGAATTGCTGATTCAATATCTGCGATTACATCGATTATTGGGCTAGATTTTGGTTCAATTGAAAAGTTTAAGCCACGATTCAGAAGATTCAATTCATTTTCATCGAATGCTTCATTTGATGAATTTACAAAAAGATTGCTGACTTTTTTTACCTTGGGTGGAGTTTCGATGTGTTTATTTTGTAAAAGTCGTTGTAGTTTGTGGTCTTGAATGTTTCTTTTGCGTTCGAAAATATTCTTTCCTCGTAGTAAAATAGACGAATGTTGTTGGTTGAACATCGCGTATTCATAATCTTTTAGGTGTTTAGTCATTTTAAGGTGTAATTCGTACCTTTCTAGCTGAATTTTATCCAAACGGCTGTAGTGATGTTGCATCTCCCTCTTCAGCCAGTTCGCTTTAGCTTGTTGGATGACGGCTTCAGTTCTGTTGTTCGAAATTGCACATTTTACTTTCATGAAATTGGGGAAAACTTTTTGAGATTTGCACTGTTTTAAGAATAAAATGTCCGCTTTTATTCTTTCGGTTTTTGTTACCAAGCGCGGGTATTCGTTCATATCTTGTTTGGTAAACATAGTTCAGATATTTTGTATAGTATTTAATCACTAAACAGTTGAACGATTTTTTGTTGTCTGATGTTAGATTAGGGGCAAACTTTCACCTTATAGACAGCAAGTATCGAAATAAGAAAATAAACACGCGAAAACACTGTTTTTTTGTGAGAATTTCCTTATTTATTATCTGGATGCATTTCGGTCGCAAACTATGGCGCAACCATCTTCAGCAGAACGCTTGTTACACACTGGCATGTCATTTATTCAAAATACATAGTTTAGTTATAGTTGTCAAAAAAGATTAAACGATAACCTTACAACTATAGTAACGTATGCCATGCGTTAGTCCAGAGTGGCTATGTGATCACACAACCCATATAGCTACAGTCAGACCGTGCTAGTACTAGCTACTAGTGCATGCATACAAGAAATCTCCACGGTGACGACGACGTCAACAACGAAACAGTGTCATATAAATGGGTGACTACGCGTTGTTACGACGTTCGTTACCGAGAGTGTGTGCAACTAGACGCGTAAATAGTCACCCTATCTACCTAGGATTTAGTTGTATGCGCGAAATTACCACGGTGACGACGCGACGTCGTAAACAATCAAAAAAGTGTTATGCAATTTTACTAGTAAGTAGTAAAATGTATTTAATAGTGGAATAGGACATGTTCAATTATTCTACTGGGAAGTGAATATACACTACAATTATTTCTCGGTGGATTTCGAATTAACGGCTCAACGGATCCACACGAAATTCAGTGGGAATGTGTATAATGGTAGGGTATTTGCTACGAATACCTTTGAAGTAGGAAAATGTTAACAGGGTGTCCCAAAGGAGGTGCAAAAGTAGATCATTTTATATCATCGGAAAAGGGTGTATATCGACATGAAATTCAGTGTAAATTTGCAGAATGGTAGGCTATTTGCTACAAACACCTTTGATATTACGAAATATCAACAGGGTGTCCTAACAAAGGTGCAAAAGCTGATTATAATCGGCAATAAATTTAGTGTGAATATGTAAAATGATAGGGTATCTGCTACGAATACCTTCGAGATTACGAAATGGTAACAGGGTGTCCGAGACGAGGTGCAAAAGTAGATAATAATCAGCAATAAATTTAGTATGAATGTGTAGAATGGTAGGATATTTGCTACGAATACCTTCGTAGTCGGGAAATGTTATCAGGGTCTCTCAAACGAGGTGCAAAAGTGGTTGTCATAATCAGCATACCCAACAAACAATGGCTAACAACACAATAAAAAAATTCAAAAAACCTGCGGTTACAGAAAACATTCACAAAAAGTGACTGTTTGCTGTGCATTTTCGTCGAAGGGTCGCTACCCCTATTTTTTCTATAGTCTGTATCTGCGACTAGTGTCATTTTAGCATTTCAAATAGGAAAGGCAGAGCCAGGCTACTTTTAGTGTTTTGGAATCAGTAGAGGGCCAGGTGTCTAAAAACTGTTTTTGGTAAAAAAAACATGTTTATCATATTTATTTATAATTGTGACTGGCATATAAAGAAGAAGAAGACATATAAAAAGAGATGGAATACATTGCATATTAATTACTAGTTTCCTGTTTAAAACAATCACATTGGAGAGGATGGGGTCAGAAAAAAATTATATGGAAAAGACTTGCTCTATCTTTATACCCTTCGCTCATAGAGTGAAAGGGTATATTAACTTTGTCATGAAGTTTGTAACGCATTGAAGGAAGCATCTCCGACCATATAAAAAGTATACATATATGATCAGCATGACTTGGGGAGTCGATTGGGCGATGTCCGTCTGTCCGTCTGTCTGTCTGTTGCGACGCGTTTTACTCGGCCAATTTAAAAGTTATGATGCTGAAATTTTGCACAAATGCTAATTTTTGCTGCAGGCAGTTTGTATGTTTGAATCGGTAAAATCGGACAATGGGGTGATGGGGCTGTCATACAAACCCAACTACCCAAATTAGGTTCTTCTAAGAAAAACTTTTTTATTTGTGCACCAATTTCAACAAAATTTCAGACAAATGTAAACTAGTAATTAATATGCAATGTATTCCATCTCTTTTTATATGTCTTCTTCTTCTTTATATGCCAGTCACAATTATAAATAAATATGATAAACATGTTTTTTTTTTACCAAAAACAGTTTTTAGACACCTGGCCCTCTACTGATTCCAAAACACTAAAAGTAGCCTGGCTCTGCCTTTTCTATTTGAAATGCTAAAATGACACTAGTCGCAGATACAGACTATAGAAAAAATAGGGGTAGCGACCCTTCGACGAAAATGCACAGCAAACAGTCACTTTTTGTGAATGTTTTCTGTAACCGCAGGTTTTTCGAATTTTTGTATTGTGTTGTTAGCCATTGTTTGTTGGGTATGCTGATTATGACAACCACTTTTGCACCTCGTTTGAGAGACCCTGATAACATTTCCCGACTACAAAGGTATTCGTAGCAAATATCCTACCAGTCTACACATTCATACTAAATTTATTGCTGATTATTATCTACTTTTGCACCTCGTTTAGGACACCCTGTTAGCAATTCCCAATCTCAAAGGTATTTGTAGCAAATAACCTACCAGTCGACATATTTACACTGAATTTCATGTCGATATACACCACTTTCCGATGACAAATAAAATGAACCGGCATATACAAACACTGGTCATCTGGTAAATCCATTTAACCATTATTAACAAAATGATCTACTTTTGCACCTCGTTTGGGACACCCTGTTAACATTTCTGATTCTCAAAGGTATTCGTAGAAAATACCCTACCATTCGATACATTCATACTAAATTTATTGCTGATTATCATCTACTTTTGCACCTCGTCTCGGACACCCTGTTACCATTTCGTAATCTCGAAGGTATTCGTAGCAGATACCCTATCATTTTACATATTCACACTAAATTTATTGCCGATTATAATCAGCTTTTGCACCTTTGTTAGGACACCCTGTTGATATTTCGTAATCTCAAAGGTGTTTGTAGCAAATAGCCTACCATTCTGCAAATTTACACTGAATTTCATGTCGATATACGAGCCGATACACACTTTTCCGATGACAAATAGAATAATCGACTTTCGCACCTCGTCTCGGACACCCTGTTACCATTTCGTAATCTCGAAGGCATTCGTAGCAAATACCCTACCATTTTACACATTCACACTGAATTTCGTGTCGATCGGTTGACCAGTTAATTCGAAATCCACCGAAAAATAATTTTAGCGTATATTCACTCGCTGGCTGGGTGCTAGTCGAATTGAACATGTCCTATTCCACTAGTATCTAGGAAATGTGTCTGTTGACTAGCTACTAGTCAAATTGCACAACAGTTTGTTGATTGTTTACGACGTCGTCACCGTAGTAATTTCACGTTTGCAACTAACTCCTGTATATAGGGTGACTAGTTGCGCGTCTAGTTGCATCACACTTTCGGTGACGACGTCGTAACAACGCATAGTCACCCATTTACATGACACTGTTTTCGTTGTTTATTACGTGTCGTCGCCTATGGTGATTTCTCGAATGCAATTTTACTAGTACTAGTAGCTCGCCAAATGTGACTGTAGCTTATGTGTTTGACTCCAAATTTATTACACTCATCATCAATGTGGCACGATAGCCCGACGTCGGGCCTTGGCCGCCTGAATCGTTGACCTCCAATTGTCGCGGTTACGTGACCTCGTCCTCCAGTTTCGGAAGCCCAGCAGCTGTTGGGCGTCTTCACCTACGGAGTTCTCCCAGCGAGCTCTCGGTCGTCCACGCAACCTCGCTCCGTCAATTCGTTGTGCGTTCATCACTTTCTTTGGCATGCGATTATCGTCCATCCGTTGTACATGCCCCGCCCATTGCAAACGTTGAAGCTTCACGATTTTCGATACTTCCAGCTCATCGTACAATTGATACAACTCATGGTTGTACCGGATACGCCATTGGTCTCGCTCGCGAACGGCCCCGAAAATTCGCCGAAGGACCTTTCGTTCGAATCGGTCTAGCAAAATTTCGGAGGCTTGGGTGAGGGTCCATGTTTCGCAGCCATAACATAGCACGGGTCGGATGATCGTTTTGTACACGCGGAGCTTCGTGTTCCTGTGCGCAAGTTTCGAATTAATTATAGGGAGGACCGAGAAATATGTCTTATTGGCTAGTTGTATCCGTCGCTTAATTTCGTCGGTCTCGTTGGCGTCCTTCGATAAGTTACAACCCAGATAGTTGAAGTTGTCTACATACTCGATATTAAGGTCCCCCACTGTGATGCTTGAATTTGCTGGCGTCCTTGTTTTCGATTGCATCATGGCCTTTGTTTTGCTTTCGTTGATATGTAGTCCAACTTCCTTTGCGGCGTTATTGAGGTTATGCAGAAGGCTTTCTGCATCACCCAACCTTCGAGACATGATGTTGATATCGTCGGCGTACGCTACTAATTGAGTCGACTTGATGAGTAGCGTTCCGCTGCTGTCCATATTCATGGCTCGAATTACATACTCCAAAGCAAGGTTGAAGAGCGTCGGCGCCAGCCCGTCGCCCTGCTTGAGTCCAGTACGAGTTTCAAATAGGTCAGTGAGTCGATTCTGCACTCTGACCTGCGAGACGGTATTAGTCATCGTCATCCTTGTGAGTCGCACTAACTTTGCCGGTATACCAAAATTCAGCATAATGTTGTACAGTACACTTCGATCGATACTGTCGTATGCCTGCTTGAAGTCGACAAAGATTTGGTATACGTCGATGTTATATTCCCAGCACTTTTGGAGTAGTAGCTTCACTGTGAAAAGCTGATCGGTCGTTGAGCGACCAGGTCTGAAGCCGCCTTGATACTCGCCAATGATTCGTTCTGCGTACGGATTAATTCTCTTTTCAAGAATTTTAGATAATATCTTATAGGCCGTACAAACTAATGATATGCCCCTGTAATTCTCACACTTCAGCTTGTCACCCTTTTTGTGGATTGCGCAGATTATGCTTTTGCGCCAATCTTCGGGGATTTCCTCGTCGTTCCATATTTTCAGCAGTAGCACATGTATTGCGTTGGTCAGGCACGTTCCACCATGCTTCAGCAGTTCTGCTGGGATCTCGTCAGCGCCGGGCGCTTTATTATTTTGAAGCGACTGTATGGCAAGACTCACCTCCTCTACTGTTGGGGGTAGAACGGGAGGGCCTGGTTCGGCTAACTGCTCAAGAGCTGGCTCCGCGGGGGATGTTGATGGTGCATTGAGGAGCTCTTCAAAATGCGAGGCCCATCGTTTGTTGACGCTTTCGATGTCGCTGATGATGTTACCATCCTTGTCCTTACATAGGCTTGTCCTGGGTTGATATCCGTTCTTAACATTATTTATAAGTTTGTACACCTGTCTAATGTTTTTACTGGCTAATCTTTGGTTTATTTGCTGTAACTGCTCGTCAAAATGTTTGCGTTTCTTACGTCTAATTAACTTATTAGATACTCGCCGAAGCTCGTTATATCTTTCTTTCTTGGCTCGGGATGCGCGTTGTGTGTATTGGCGATAGGCTTCATTTTTCGCCTCAATCGAGGCCCTGCATTCGTCGTCGAACCAGTCTGCTCGTCTGCGCCGGCCTTTATAGCCCACGACCTCTTCTGCGATCCCCTTGATGCTGTCTTTGAGCTCCTCCCAGAACTCATGGATGCCTAAATTGTTGATGTCATCAAGCATGGGCGACAGTTTTTTCTCTAGTGCTGTTGTATACGCAGCCGCCGTGGCATCATCAATCAAATTGTCAACCTCGAAGATCTTGGCAGGGTTGATTCTCGTTAGGTGCACCGAAGAGACTCTGCACCTGTAGGTCATCTTCACCAAATAGTGATCGGTGTCGCAGTTGGCTCCTCGATAGGATCGAACATCTAGGACATTAGAAGCCCATCTCTTGCTGGTCAGTACGTGGTCGATCTGGTTCACGGTGAATTCATCTGGAGACTTCCAGGTCTGCTTGTGGATTCGTCGATGAGGGAAGCATGTAGAGCTTATTACCAGGTTTCTGCCGCTCGCGAAGTCGATAAGTCGCTGACCGTTGTTGTTGTTTTCGTCGTGGAGGCTATGACCTCCAGTAGTTCCCCTATGCCAGCTTTCATTTCCGACTTTGGCGTTAAAGTCTCCTAGCAGCAGCTTGATGTCGTTTGATGGAAGTGAGTCGAAGAGTGTTTCTAGGTCGTTGTAGAACTCGTCCTTAATCGCGTCTTCTTTTACTTCTGTAGGGGCATGCGCATTAATGAGCCAGAGATTAGCGAAACGGGTCTTAATGCGGATCGCACATAGCCGCTCGTTGATGGGTTTGAAGCCGATAACGTGGTCCTTGAGCTGCTTATTCACGATGAAAGCTACTCCAAACTCCTTGTTGCCCTCCTCTTTACCACTCGTAAAAATAGTGTGCGGATTGAGGTCGTTAATCTCGCTTTTGAGCCATTTAGTTTCCTGGATTGCAACTATGCTCAGCTTGTATTGTTCTACCTGATCCAGGAGGGCCCTTAAGGCCCCCGGTCTATTCAGGGAGCGTACATTCCAGGATCCGAAAGAGTAATCAGTTGTTCGTTTGCGGGGTCGTCGTTGTTTTGTATCCGTCCAATCCGAGGCTTTTGTTTCAGGTTTCTTGACTTGAAGTTTTTCTTAGGATGAGTTGTCGGCACATCGCTAAACCATGATAGGGTTTAATCGTTGAGTAAAGGCCATCATGGGCATGCCTCGAAGATGCTGCTTTAGTGGTTGACTTAAATGTTTTCTGTCACCTATCACGTTAAGTAACCTGAGACGTTGCAGATGTTAATGCAGCACTCAGGCGCAGCGGTTACTCGGATAATGCGGGAAAGTAACGCCCCGTAGAGAGACATAGGAATTGGCCGAAGTCCTTTTCCTATGAAACTCCTCCTGCATAGCTAAGGGTCCGCAGTTATGCCACAACTGAAGAAGATATAGGAATTAGCCGAAGCCTTTCAACCTTTATCTTCCCCCTTACGGGGGGAATTATTTACACTACACTCCACGAAATAATTGAAATCTCAAAATATTGTCGATGCAATTATTAACCCTTCTGACGCCGCCTACGAGCTATTATGCCTAAGGTGTAGCTGAATATTCTGTGAAATCAATCTTATTTTTTGAAGAGGTCTAATTTTGGTTCTAGAAACAGTTTACATACTATGTCTTACGATGATGCGCCGTTTTTTCGATTCTTTAGACATAGTTTACATTTCGCCGAACGTTTGATCGCATTTGTGGCCGTCGGTTCCTCTGAAATTTATATGGAAAGGGGTGGAAAATATTATTGAAAGATTTTTTTCATCAAGATATAGTACCAATGGTCTGTTTAGGTCTATGTGCCTATGTGCCAAGAGAAGGGTTAATTATCAAGTCGGCATTTTAAGAGAATAATAAATATTACGCGGATTTTATATTCTCAATTGTAAACAAAAAAATTGACGTTTGAATAAAATGTTCACGCATACTATGAACTGCAATAGTGTGAGAATGGTGCCATTTTTATTTTCTGATGCCCACTCTGGACTAACGCATGGCATACGTTACTATGTTTTCTCTAAGGGTACAACTGTTAACTAAATCTAGGATTAAGTAAATCTTTTCGATAGTCTGAATTTCCTTTTAGTGACGGATTGAAGTGATATCAAATCAATTCTTATTTTGGAGCTGATGAATTTTACTTTCCAATTCGTTGTCTTTTTTTGTGGAATAAAATATATTCAGTTAAATTTTTTTACAGTCAAGTTTTTTTTGGTTTGTACGCTTCTAATAATGCTTTTCGGCAACGTCCGGCAGCTTTTTTTTTCGCCATAAAGCGTGGCAAAAAATAAATTTTAATTTCATTGACTTGAGTGACGATTCCAAATTAATCAACCACCAAATGCTACTACAGCTGTGACTACGTCACAGTCTTATATAAATACCCTACAATTTTCAAGGGAATTTCTTCATATTATCAAATATATGACGATAAACAAGATCGTAGGCCTGAATGCCCATCATGAAATCAAAGTGATTGAAAGTATCATGTTGAACACGTCCTTTATAAGCCAGGTTGGGAAGCAAATTGGCCAGTTTCTCCACATCCTTTTCGCCCACTAAAACATCATTGACTGCATAATGTATATGAACAGGGGTGGTGATCTTTTTGATATCATAGCTCGGCGGATCGTTTGCACCATACGTCAAAAGATTCTTTTCCAGGCCATAGTCAAATTTGCGAAATTTTCCCGAAGCAACACTCTGAGCATAATGAATGACCTGTTTCACGGAACATCCAGCCGGAGTATTTTCAAGCATCTCGGGAATCAAGGACTGTAACAAAAAGAAAATGTCTTGTAATTTCAGAAAAAAAAACAAAAACCAAAAATAGTACGATAATTACTGCATTTAAATTGTCCCGACTAAAGCCACCGATTAAAAAATAAATATTGAAACACAATGTGTTTGCAATTCTATCATCTTTGCACATAATTTTTCCCAGTGTTGATGTCAGACTTTCGGACGGAACTATTTCAAAAGATCCAATAGCATTTGCTAGAGCACTATTGCGGCCGACAAGAGGACCAAAAATCCGGGCCAATGGACTATTCGTGTTTGACATGAACGCAGCCGGTGCCATTGCATGCATTGCCTTTATTTTTCGGTTATATTCGGGACGTGTGGCAGCCATGACGAAGAAAACGGTCGTTCCTTGCGAATGACCAATATAATGCAGGGCGTCCTGGCGTGTTTTGTTTAGCACATAATCGATCATGGCCGGCAAATCATAATAGCCGATTTCATGCCAGCTAAACTGCCAAAACTCTTTCTGTTTCGGATCAAGTTTTGTGTGATTTTTGGAAAATGAATTTCCTCGCGCATTTCCCATCCAAACGTCATAGCCGCGTTCGGCCAGTAAGTAAGCTAGAGCTTTACCGAGTCCTAGAGTGGTGAAATGCAGCGAGGACGATGCCAAACCATGTTTTAGGAATGCGACTGGTTTGTTTTGAATGTCGCGATTGCTTCGACTGTAGGGTATACGATGCATAGCTACAATGTATCCATCCTCAGTTTGAACGTAATGAGTTTCGAGTTCATAGCCAGCGGCCTTGATGTTTCGGTAGAGTGTCTAGAAAATACATCTCTGGTTGAATTTGAATTTGGACTAATATGAGAGATATTAGACTGTTACGTTTCTAATTCGTCCGTCCGCCAAAGCCTGCTTTTTCATTTCTGCATACATATCGTAGTTACGATCGGTTATGTCCTCGAGTTTAATTTCGCCGAAACACAAAGCAAATTTGCTTATAAATAAAATACAAAATATTTGGCGCATTTTTTCGGTAAACGCACTGCATGATTTTAGTGAACTATTAAACAATTTTATAGTAGGTATCCGATGATTAGTGAAAACATTAAACAATTATGAAATGAAATCTACTTCCAAAATCTAAATGATATTCTAATTGATCAATCTTCCTGATAATTTTTAATAAACATTCACCAAATCATTTTATAATAATCACTTTTTCGGACTATCGCAGTCCTTGGCGAACTTAGACGCGACGCAGTTGAGTTATGTAAATTACGGATAAATGGTACTTGATGAAAATGATTTGAGGCCACCAGTTTCTCGTAGTTCGCGAGTATTTTTTATAGTTGTGGCCTATTTTCAATTATACCCCATGAATATCAAAAAATATTGTAATGAGTAATATGAGTGTTGCCGGATTTGTGGTCTACCTCAGACTAGCCGGGTTGAATGCAACCGTTGTCAATTGTTTTTCTATTTACATATTTTCTATACGTACATATTTCGATAGTTAATGAGGAAATTTATATTGGATGCCTCTGATAATAATCAAACCTTGCAAAAAATCGCTCTACATTCTAAATAAAATGTTCGATTTAGTTAATGATCAACAATTTATAAAGCAATTGCATTAGAAATAGGTGTCATTGTCGAATGCTGCAATTTTATTTGTACACAAATTCCATATATACGAATATGTATTATTAAATGAGGCGGAAATATTATACAAAATGGTAAAACAGGTTATATAAGAATGTTGTATACGACAAACACATTCAGAAGTCCAAACGTGCTCATATGTATTTTAGTGGACGAAACGAACAAACCACTAGCAAAGTTAGTCATAATTATTGGACGAGCAAATGTAATGTAAAAAAACGAGACCCATGCTAATTTCGGGTGCGGCCGAAATTTGAATACCCGCCACATTTGAATGAAACTTAAGCTACTTTTGTGTTAACAATTTTTACCACAGCCCTATGACGTGTTCGGATTCCATCTGTTACTGAATGCGTTGAGGCTAATCCAGGAACACACTGGGATGAATTTTAGTTAAGATTCCAAAAGAAAAAAAGTTTGTCTTACAAGAACCTAATATTTGGGGGTTGGTTTGTAGGGCAGCCAAATGGCGTAATATTCCGATTCCATCCATTCCTAGTTATGTTTTAAGGCTTTACTAGGAACACATTTCGGTGAAGTTTGGTTGAGATTAATCCATAAAGACAAAAAAAATTTCTTAGAAGTCATAGAGTTTGATTTGTATGACAGCCCTATGACGTAGTGTTCCGATTGCATCCGTTCCTGGATATATTTTGTTTTGAGGCTTTACTAGGAACACACTTGGGTAAAATTTGGTTAAGATTGATTCATATAGGCAAAAAAATTTCTTACAAGAACCTAATTTTTAGAGGTTTGTTTGTATGCCAGCCCTATGACGTAGTGTTCCGATTACGTTTGTTCCTAGATATGTTTTGGGACTTTACTAGGAATACATTTGGCTACAGTTTGGTTAAGATTAGTTAATACAGAAAAAAGTTTTTCTTAGAAGAACCTAATTTTGGATTTTGGGTTTCTATATGGCAGCCCCTTGACGCCATGGTTCGATTCCATTCGTTCCGACATATACAGGGTGTCCTGCATTGGGTGGTCAATAATGTAAGGGTTAATAGCGCAACTTGTTTCAGCAAGAAAATTACCAATACAATCGGAATTTTTTTTACCGTTACCTTGTTATCGCTCTTTTTGTGAAAGTCATCGAAAATCGTGATTTGTCCTGCAAAATCATAATTTGCAGCCACCCTGATAACTTATTCCAAGATTTGATTTCAGTTTCTGAAACAACATAGCATTATTCCAATTCATCAAACAGACCCATTTAATCATTAGTTAATATTTTTAGTTTATTGGTCCTTTCCCATTTTTAAAACTTTTTTTCCATTTTCATTTAACAAATTTTCAAAGTTGCGAGACTAAAATATGAAAAATAAATGAATAAAATTTCAGTTTGAATAATCCGATAAGAAAATAATTACCTTGACTTTTACCATTAAATGCGTGTTTCTCTAAATTTCTGCAATGCAAATATGAAAAGTGATATACCGTTGGAAAGCCAACATGTTGAAGCAACTTTTATCAACTTTGCAGAGTTGTACGTAGAAAGCACCGTTATGAAATTACTATTTGAATTTTCGATGAAAAATCTATTTTAAAATTTCTATTAAGTTTGAGTAACTGTATTTTGAAAGTGGCGATAATGTTGGCAACTGGAAAAACTTCAGTTTTTGGGAAATTTTATGTAGTTTCTGAAACTGAAATCAAATCTTGGATTAAGTTATCAGGGTGGCTGCAAATTATGATTTTGCAGGACAAATCACGATTTTCGATGACTTCCACAAAAAGAGCGATAACAAGGTAACGGTAAAAAAAATTCCGATTGTATTGGTAATTTTCTTGCTGAAACAAGTTGCGCTATTAACCCTTACAGTATTGACCACCCAATGCGGGACACCCTGTATACAGCGTACACTTAAAACAAAGTTTTATGCAAAATTTCAGCCCGATAGCTTCTTAACTGAGGGACTAGTTTGTATTGAAACAGACAGACAGACAGACGGACATCGCACAATCCATTTCTCTCATCACAGTGATCAATTATATATATACTTTATATAGTCGGAGGCAGTGGCGTAACGTACGGTGTTCCATGTGTGCAGTGGAACACGGGCCCCCAAGCCAAAAGGGCCCCCAAATCCGTACGGCATTCCCCATGACCCACAATGAAACCTAATTCACTAAATAATAAGCTCCTCGGTGAGGCTTTTGATCAGTCTTTTCTGCTTTTAAGGTGTAAAGTTTGACTCCTGTTATGCGGTCACATGGTGCATCATACGTGATGCGGTCACATGGTGCAAGTAGCTACTCTGCAGTAGCTGTCTAGGCCAACTCGCACGATAGCTCGCACTGTGTAATCAAGGCATAAGTGAGCTATAGAATCTAGGATAGTAGCAAAATATTAAATTTTGGGTATGTTAAAGCTTGGATGTTGGATCTCTAAGTATTATACTCTGTTTGCACCGGGGAGACGCAACTTAACTCAACACTCATCAGAACAATACATAAATTATAAAGGTTTTTGCTCATAATAACATTGAAAATTAATAAAGGTTCAACTTCAGGCGGTTCTTGCGTAAAATTGGGTAAATAATCAGCGCCCGGTCTAGGGAGGGCCGTATTTTGAGTAGCACTTCCTAGACGGAAAACTACATGAAAGCAGAAACTTATATCCGGTAAAAAAGACTAAAATACTTGTAAATTAATGGTAATTAGCTCGATGGCGTTACTGACAAACGACTGCAACTCTATAAATTGCTGGAATAAAACCGTTACTTAATTTTAGATTTCATGATAATAAAATTGCTCTTTAATCGGTGTTTCGATTAATGATAAAAAAAGGCTACATTCAGCACTCGATGAGCATAGATAAAGGTTGAGTCTTCTGTTTTCGTATGGAAACTTATTTCTAGGTGGGATTCAAATCACTCAAAATGTGTCAGAAAAGCATCCTTCCTGGTAAAATGAAATCGACACATCCCATGAACATTTTCAAAAAAAAATTTTAGGTGCGGCAATTTGTCGTTTTGCCCGTGGTAGCGTACGTGCTAGAGCGGGCGCTGCCCATAATCCAGTTATTGGAGATAATTTAAATATCGAATTGAATGCTCAGCTAAGGAAAATATGTTCACAATGTTGAAAAAAGGATATAGGATGACCTATTGATCGGAATGGCTAACCACAGTTACTAAGAACTTTCAAAAAGGTTTAAGTGAGAAAACCTTTCCTTTTTTAACTGGGACTCAAGAAATCAAGAAACAGATGTCTGTCGAAAAACAAGTGAGTCAAGATACGTAAATTTATTTGCCTTGGAGCATCTCTACCATGAATTTTATTTCAGTCAATTTAGTTTTCCTTGGTTATGGATGTGAACCACAGATCTATAGAAATCAGTTTTGGTCTAGGATCAACGACTCTTATGAGGTAGAAGGACACTCCTCCAAGTTGTCTTTCGCCGCGACTCTTAGATTTTGTGATAAATATGTAGATGATCCTACATATTTAATTATTCTAAATTCAATTTTGTCTCAAAAAATAAAAACATTTTTTTTTTTAGAAAATGATGTTCGTTGCTTTTGCTTATAATGTAGACTGCTTTAAATGTGGGTTATGTTCTATCAATTTTTTCTGGTGAAAAAAAAAATCGAGCTTGAGGGGGCCCCCATTTCGATCTTGAACACAAGAAAATTGGGAAACGTTACGCCACTGGTCGGAGGTGATTCCTTCTGTGCGTTGCAAACTTCATGACAAAGTTAATATACCCTTTCACATAGTGACGGGTATAAAAATATTTTAAAGTTTATAAATGGT
Organism: Microchrysa polita; assembly: GCA_949715475.1. NCBI lineage: Eukaryota > Metazoa > Arthropoda > Insecta > Diptera > Stratiomyidae > Microchrysa > Microchrysa polita. The sequence goes on along the minus strand of OX454418.1, from coordinate 30,117,809 downwards.
AGTATGTAGTTTGATGAAAAAATAATAAAAAAAAATCTAATTCACTTTTTTCATCCTTTTTTTGAGGAATGAAACATTGTTGCCAACTGGCAACACCATGGATCTGCCCAAGAATTATTATACAAAGAAAACTTTTTTTGATTTTATATTTATTGTAATTTATTTGTAGCAAACTACATATTTGTTGTTATGGAAAATGTCAAAACAAATTTGATTTTTGTTCATGCAAAGGACTACTCCACATTTCGAGCAAGCAGTACGGCTAAACCCCTGGGCATTCGGTGGCTCAGTGGCAGAGATGTCACCCTATCTCTGAGTTACCGGTGCGTGGGTTCGAATCCTACTGTGACCTATGGATGTTTGTGTTGTCCATAAAATGCTCCTACGGCAGCCGGTTCTTCGATGTAAATCGTCCGGAGCTACCCGTTGTTAAAACGGCCAAGAGCTGCCAAGACCTCCTTCGATTAAAAAAAAAAACAAATCTCTTGAATCGCTACAACAACAACAACCACTAAACCCCTTACAAGCCGGTTAATTTGCATCGATTTTTTTTGAAGATGTTGGCCAATGGCCTGTATTATCCTACGCCCATGCCTGAATGTTCTTCAGTATTGACATGAAATAAATACATAGTTTCAGAGTTAGGAGTCAAATAACATTTTAGAGTTTTTCGCGATTTTGACCCTGTTCTGCAACGAAATTTTGGTGGGAAGCTCCGAATTCGTGCTCAGCACCCAAAAAAACATAAGAAACAAAAAAAAATTCATCTCCTCCAGATTTTGCAATAAGTACATCAGTTACTAGGTTTATCACGTACTAACTACACTAGAGAGTTTTAGCATGTTGTTGCAAATAGAACGACATAATTTGACATTCCATATAAAAATTCGCTTCCTTATCGTATACGTATGTATATCATAGTTTTGCATGTCCCAAGTAGGCATGGGTCTATTTTCGTAATTTGATGTTCTGTAAACAGTCAAAATTGTCGTATTGTGATGTTAATTTGTCGTGATTGTCTGTTTAAAACTTTCGAAAAAGTTTTGTTTACGGTACGCGCGCGAGTTTTTCCGTTGTAAGAGTAGGTACTAACATCGCCAGTTCACGTGAAATCCATGCAAATACTGCCAAAATGTTGATGATCGTGAAATCGAATTCGCTTGGTGGTACTCACTTCACAGGAAAATCTCCACACTGGTTTTTGACATTTCGCCAGCGAAAATAATGCAGTTGCACTTTATTTCACAGTGAGAAGATGTCATCGACAATCAATCAAACCGCGAGTGAACATTTACCTTACATTGAGTGAATAAAAAGCAAGTCTTCACGGCACCGTTTTCACGGGAGACATACAAATGTG